>JAOPSE010000124.1:3164788-3800755 GCA_029449295.1 Zea luxurians
CTCTGACCCCATAGTTGTCTACCGTGACATGTTTGTCTTCAACCCATTGACATCGGAAAACCGAGATCTGAAATGTACCATAGTCTAGTTCCCATATGTCCTCAATAAAGCCAAAATATGTAATAATCTCACCAGTTTCATCATCTATGGCTTCGCATCGAACACCACTGTTTTGTGACATGCTCTTTTTGTCCTTGGACTTGGTACAAAATGTGAATCCACTAATGTCATAGGTTTGCCATGTTGTGACCTGGCGTGATGGTCCAGATGCCAAGCCCTTGATGGTTTGTTCTTCTATTGTTTCTCCACGTGGAATGTCCTTCACCATTAGCCATGTGTTGAACCGCTGCTTATGTTGCTTCATTACCCAATCATCCGTATGCCCAGGATTTTGCTCGCGAAGCTCATTGATGTGTTGTTGGATAAATGGCTCCATTATCGTTAGCTGATGTAGGATGCTCTGATGTGCCTCAAGTACTATATCGTAATCCGGTGGGATGAAAGATTTCCGTCCCATCCTCCCGCTTCCATACAGTCTACCCTCGTGTCGTGACGGAGGCAGACCTATTGCAACCTGGTCTTTTAGGATACTATTGCAGAATGGACCTCCGGACTCAATGGCCTCTTCGGTACAGTACCCCTCTATCATGGATGCCTCGGGACGAGCACGGGTTGATACATAGCCATTCAGTATTGACATGAAACGCTCATACGTCCACATTTCATGCAAGTACATAGGACCCAATGCTTCTATTTGTGGCACCAAGTGCACCACAAGGTGCACCATAATATCAAAGAACGATGGAGGGAAACACATCTCAAACTGTGATATTGTCTCCACTGCGAATTCCTGAAGAGATGCCAACTCATCACGGCCAATTACCTTTTGTGAAATCCTGTTGAAAAAGTAGCACAACCGTGTGATTGCCATCTTTAAAAACAAAGGATTTATAGCCCTGATGGCAATAGGTAGGAATGTAGTCAGCATGACATGGCAATCATGTGAGTTGTAGTTGGTGATTGTCAGGTCTTTCATTGACACAATACTCCGTATGCTAGAGCAGAATCCGGATGGGACTTTCAAATTCTTGAGCCAAACACACATCGCATGTTTCTCATCTACATTGAGATTGTAGCTTGCTGCTGGGAGATGGTACTTCCCATTTTCTTGAAGAACGGGATGTAGTTCCTTTTTTATGCCTAAATCTACCAAGTCCATGCGTGAATTGAGCCCTTCTTTTGTTTTGCCCTTTATGTCTAGCAAGGTGCCCATTATGCTTTCAAACACGTTCTTCTGAACGTGCATACCATCGATCGCATGCCGCACATCTAACTCTTTCCAGTAAGGCAAGTACTCGAAGAAAATAGACTTCTTCTTGAATATAGCCCCCGAAGATGGTTTAGCATCCTTCCTTGTTTTTCCGTCTTTTGTCTTCTTCCCGAAAACAAACTTGATATTCCTGACTATTTCAAAAACTCTATGACCTCTATTGTTACCCGATGGAGCAGTAGAATGTAGTTCACCATTATTGTCGAAGTACTTATCCATCTTTCGCATGCGGTACCTGTGTCCTTCCAATAAAAAGCGTCTGTGCCTCATGTAAACTATCTTCCTAGATGCAGCAAGGGATACGTAAGCAGTTCCATCAATGCATACTGTGCAACCAACCTTTCCCTTAAACTGGCCTGATAATGTGAAGAGAGCAGGGTAATCGTTGATCGTAACAAAAAGAATTGCTCTCAGCGTGAATGAACCTTTACGATACTCATCCAACATTTGAACACCCGTTTCCCACAATATTTTCATATCCTCCATTAAGGGCTCCAAAAATACATCCATGTCAACTCCAGGTTGTGTAGGTCCAGAAATAAGGATGGTTAGCAAAATGTACTTCCGTTTCTGCATCAACCATGGAGGAAGGTTGTATATGGTGAGGATCACCGGCCATGTGCTATGCTTGCTGCTCCTCTCAGCAAATGGGTTCATTCCATCAGTACTCAGTGCGAACCTAACATTTCTCGGTTCATCGGCAAAGTCTCGGTGGTTGTCATTGAAATCTTGCCACTGCTTCCCATCGGCTGGATGTCGAAGCTTCCCATCGTTTTTGTGCTCATCAGAAGCATGCCAGCTCATAAGTCTGGCATCCTCAGGATTAGCGAACAAACACCTCAATCGATCGACGACGGGGAGGTACCACATCACCAAAGCAGGAATCTTTTTGAGCGCATAATAGTCTACTTCTTCTTTTTCTTTGCTCGTGGATTTTGAAGTCTTTTTTTGGGCTTTCTTTCGCTTCTTCCCTTTAGACACGGATGCAACACACTCTTCGTCCTCTCGATAGTCTTTATTCGTCTTGTACCTACTTGCACCGCACTTTGGGCAGCTCTCCAAGTCTTTATAATCATCACCTCGATAAAGGATACAGTGATTTCTACACGCGTGGATCTTCTCCACACCCATAGTGAGCGGACTGATTAGTTTCTTTGCATAGTACATGTTAGCAGGCACATTGTTCTCCTTTGGAAGCATGTCTGCGATAATACTCAAGAACGCATCGAAGCCAGCATCAGACACACCATATTTAGCTTTTAACATCAACAGCTTTAGCACAGACCGGAGCGTCGTGAACTCTTTGGTACAACCCTTAGACTCGTCGTACAAAGGCTCTTCTGCTGCCTTCTTCAGGGACTCCATACCTTTCATTAAGAACATCGATTGATCTGTATGACGGCGCAACATTGCCTCTAGCAACTCTGCATCTTCCTCATCCATAACACTTGGCAGAACATGAGGTCTATCATGTTCATTTCCTCCAGCGTAACCATGATCAGTAACATTTTGCACTACATGTTCGCTCTGTGGAAGAGGTTGGTGTGTCTCGTGAACGAACTGAAATCTGTCGTCGATGTTCTCAGGGTTTCCAGTCGTATAAGACGAAGAGCTACCCTCTCCATGCTTTGTCCAAATTGTGTAATCCTTCATAAATCCTCGGCATACCAGATGAGATATGATTTGTTCTGTGTCATTAAATACAGCAGCATTTTTGCAGTCCATGCATGGACAATATATGTGTTTTGTCTTTGTTCTCCAAGCATGGTTCGTAGCGACATCAATAAACCTATGGACCTCGGATATGTATGATGGATCTAGCCTTGATAAGTTATACATCCAGGATGTCCTCTCCATCACCACCTGTAAAAAAGTAACATAAAACACATGGTGAAACCCTATATCCAAAAATGTGGCTAAAATGTGAAACCCTCTCTCTCTCTCCTCTCTCTCTCTATCCTCTCTCTCTCTCCTCTCTCTCTCCTCTATCTCTCTCTCTCCTCTATCTCTCTCTCTATGGAGGATGAGGAAGAGGCGGGGTTGGAGGATGAGGAAGAGGCGACTGTGACACTATCCATGGAGAAGGACGCGTTGGAGTGCGACATCTGCTGCCTACCCTTCCAGTCCGAAGTTTTCATGGCAAGTCAGATTACCATGCAAAAGAAACATAAGCCAAACTTTCCTAGCAACTAATAAACAAAAAAAATTAATACCCAAACCTATCTTTAACACATGGTGAAAGCCTAGTTTCAAAATGTAGTTAAAATTGAGCAAAAATAAACAATAACTGACAATTGAAACATAATTAAACCAACCTTCCATACAACACATTCACCATTCATAAAGCAACTAAATATGTGTTATGGATAAACTTATTTGATAACTAAACATGAAAAAGGAGAGGGAATAGACAAAAACTAACCATCTTAAGCAACCTCATTTGAGGAAATAGAGAAAATTACCTAGCTATACTCTTCTCTCTCACATGTAAAACCCTAGATCCAAAATGTGGCTAAAATTGAGCAAGAATGAACAAAAATTGACAAAGAAACATAAACCAACCTTTCTTATCCACCTTCTTCGAAGAAATGAAGAGCAAAACCTCCCCCCTTATATTTTTTGAAATCTGGACCTCCAAAATCGCCTCCAATGGAAGCTGGCTGCGAGCATACAGTTCACTGTCGGGGGAAGAAGAGAGCTATTTATAACAGACAGTTCACTAGCGGTTGGCTTGAAAAACCGTCAGTGGAAACCAATTTCCACTGGCGGTTATCTTAACACAACCGCCAGTGGAAATAGGGTATTTCCACTGGCGGTTCGGTTACACCAACCGCCAGTGGAAATTGGTTTTCCACTGGCGGTTATGTTACACCAACCGCCAGTGGAAACATCCTATTTCCACTGGCGGTTGTGTTAAGATAACCGCCAGTGGAAATGTGTTTCCACTGGCGGTTCCAAAGCCGGGCCCGCCTCGTTTTTTTACTGGCGCGCGATAACTGAAACCGCCAGTGATAATTTATGGGTGCCGCAGGCTATGAGCTCTTTTCTACTAATGTGCTCCCCGGGCTTCACGTTCACGCCATGGGCGCCGAGCGCCAGGGAGAGGAGGAGGAGGAGACCGTGGAAGAGCAACAATGGCGCAGCAGTCGCCATGACGGATCTCGGTGGACGACAGTGGCGAGAGCGAGTGTGGAGAGACGACTCGGCGGAGGTGCGCTATATATGGAGAGAGAGAGACCGGAGAGCGGTCCGGCAGCAGCATGCAAGAGCACAGCGGAAATTAGTGGTGGTGCTGGGTTTGAACAGAGACTGTTTCTCTCATGCACGGCGATTGGCTGATTCAGATCCATGGTCCAAAGTTAGGCCCTGTTTCAATCTCACGAGATAAATTTTAGCTTCCTGCTAAACTTTAGCCATATACATTGAAGTGCTAAAGTTTAGCCCCTTGAGGTGTTTGGACTACTCTAAGGCCCTATTTCAATCTCGCGAGATAAACTTTAGCAGCTTTTTTAGCTACTTTTAGCCATTTATAATCTAAAGAGGAGAGCTAATGGTGGTAATTGAAGCTAAACTTTAGCACTTCAATTCATATAGCTAAAGTTTAGCAGGAAGCTAAAGTTTATCCCGTGAGATTGAAACGGGGCCTTATCTTCCATGAAATCACACTAAAACATTAGTTTTTGTTAAACAAGACCCTTATGGCTAAAATCCTTCTCCATCCCCAACAATAGTCCCTAGCTCCTTAGGATTAATTAGTTCATATTTTCCATAATGGGCTCAAACCTACAACATTCATTCATTGCTTGAGCCCGCCCGAGCCTTGACTTTGTCTCTAAAGCTACTCTTAGCCCTTGTGGTATGCATTTGCTTATTTATAATGGCCCACATCAAGTCGACTACAACTCCCCCTTCCTTTAAAGCTTTGCAACACGACAATGTTAGCAATACTAAAGAGCACTTCAATGTTGTTGCTGCTGAAGCTACAGAGCTATTGGAGGCGAGACAGCAAGCCAAATTCCCCGGCCATACGAGGCGTAGACTGTTGTGAATGAAACTAATGAAGAAGATTCTTTGTTTCAGGAGAAACTCAATGACAAACAAGTGATTTAACGGCTCCATAGTGCGAGACAGCTTCTTCCCAATTTTGAGAACTAAATAGGATATTTAGAAACTTAGTATATTTAGTCACCTCATTTAAAAAACTGTTGTAGAATGATTTCTGTTACTAACACACTAAATTAAATTTAGGTTTTTTTCCCGGAGGAACTACTCGAGATGCCCTCAGGGCACTGCATGCATGTCCATGTATAACCGGATGTTACAAGATTAATATTTAACCGGCTTAACTGGTGAGCAAAATTATTTGGCCATCCAACAAAAACAAAAACAACGATTTAGTTTATAATATTATTTGGCCATCCAACAAAAACAAAGAACTGTATATTAACTATTTCTAGCACTCGACAAACTTGAAGTTGATGCGTCACGCGTATCTCCGGCTGTTAGTGCTTTAATTCATTCGGTAGCAGGGTAACCATCGGTGACTTCAAAGCACAACCACCTCTCATCACGTTGCATGCATTGCCTGTAAAATGGAAGGAAAATGATTTATATCATCATACATGTTAGTCTTGTTCAAAGCATCGCTCAAGCACATATATGTCTAGATTGAAACTATTTCCTTATTTAAAAGACAAGATTCAAGCTTTAGATTCTTAGACCAAGACAATGACGGATATATAGTTTATGCAAATTCGATATGCATGGTTAGATATATATTATAAGCAATGGTCCATGGATATGCTAGCTCGAACAAAATTTAGACCAAAACATGGCTAGCTTATTTGAATTTGTATATGTAGATATATATACATGAAATAAAGTCAAACAAGAAATAACAATCCAAGAATTCAAAGCTAAGCATAATGCATACGTACCTCGTGACATCTTTCCAGGTGCGCGGCTGCAGCCCTGGCATAAGCCCTTGAAGGATGTCGGTCATAAGTTTGTCACGTTGTTGTACTGTCACGAACTTAGGTTCCGTGCCTATGGGAACCCTCGTCCGTGTCCTACCGGCGGCGATCTCGATCGCGACGTCGGAGAGGCGGCCCACGGCGTCAACGTGCACCTCATCAGCATAGCAGCATCGCCACTCGAACACCGCTAGCTTGGGCGCGCGTAAGCGGAACAAAGAGTATTTGGTGAACAAGGCCGTGCCGTGCCCGCCGCACGTGAACATGAGCGGCTCCGATGGCGATTCAGTATAGCTACACTCCCAGCATGACATGCGGAGAGTCCTCAGGTCATCGGCGAGCACGGTGATGGCGGCTTTGGTGTCATCCGCGCTCACGCTGACCTCGGTGAAGCGGAGGTGTTTGAGGCGAGGCATGGTGTCCGACGAGATGGTCATACTGGCAGCAAGGGTGCAGTCGCCGATGTGCAGGTCCTCCAGCGACGGGAACAAGGTGACGGCGAGCGGGAAGTCCTCGCGAACCACTGTGTCCCCATGTAGCGTAAGGGACCGAAGGACGTTGACGCCGGGGCCGTGGATGCGCGGCGGCCTCACGGCAAAGCAGAACGGCTGCACCTCCAACTCGACCGTAGCCGGCGGCAGCTCGACGGACCAGTCGCCGGCTGCGTCCGCGACAAGTGAGGAGGAGAAGGACTCGGCGCCCATGTGGGGGGCGAGCTCCAGCTTCGTGGCGTTGGCGAGCGCGATGAACTCGTCTACGTACCGGCATTCCATGGCCACGTCCTTTCTGTAGACCAGCCGAAGATTCTTGATAGTGTAGTCTGCTGCTGTGCCGTGGCACCGGCGGCGGAGCGTCCGCGCCATGCTCTGGACGCGCTCCTCGCTCGGCGTTTCCATGGACGGATCCTTGTGCACAGGATACGACAAGTAGAAGATCAGATCTGGGAGTTGTTGGTAGAGGAGGCGCTGCCACGATGTTGAAACCGAAACCGTTCTCATGAGAGTCAAGTAAGGGCACAGGGAGAGGATGTGGACGAGAATGTCGTCCGGCAGCTTGCTGATATGGTCCTCCGCCTCCGCCGCCGCCGTCTGGTTCTCCATTGCAATTTTGGTCGTTTGGTGTTTTGGGAACTTAGATCCGGTCGATAGGGTGGACGGATCAGACATCAGAGTGAAAGGAAACATGAACGTGGCTACCACGGGTTCGTGTTAATATAGGCTGAATCGCTAATCTAGCCGACAAACTTGATCTTCTCCTCTGCAGTTCAACAACCTGACGCTGAATCGTTTCTGTTGCCGATCTCTGCGGGACGCGAGCGGCTCTGGCCCCTGCCCAATGCCCTGGCCCGCCGTGTGGCGGATCCGCGGCAGAGGAAACACGCCGGTGAGCAATTCCAGCTAACGCCGACCGAGCCCTTGCTTGACGATGCCCTCCCAAGCACCCAGGGTGTATACCGAAGCTTCTACGTTGCTTTTCTCGGCTAGAACTCCCGCGGCGGCGCGCGATTTTACCCTTGACGTTGTGGTGGCGTATACGGGGGGTTGCGTGGTGGTACGGAACGATGTCTGCGTGCGGCTACGTATTTATGGAGGGCCTGGTTTGTTACAGGGTCGAGATACTCGGGCGAAATCCAAACAACCTGGATTGGATTGCCCGGGGTTTGTTCCGTCGCGCGCGCAGGGAAGATGATCCTGACGAGAATGGTCCACACGCAGGGAGCGAGTGTGGCGTATGGTGGCTTGTCGGGCGGGCCCGCGCGGCAGGAGCCCCAGTGCAACAGGCGTGGAGGGACGGCCGCGTTCGGCCGGAGCTGGGCTGTGGCGCAGAGAAAAGCGAGAGTGGGCCGCGCGGGGTAGAAACCAAGTTGGACCGGTGCCAAATTTTCGACACAGAGGAACTCTCCCCTTTGTTGCTTGCCTGCACAGATCTTCTTCCATCATTTCACCACCAGTGCTATTTTTTAATATGCTGCTTTGTATCAGTACTGATGTATCCTTGTAAACTTGTAGGTGCTATCTATTGCAGTTTACAACCACTATTAACGGATATACCATCAATCTATTTTTCTTTTGATTATTTAGTTCCACCTTCATGATGATATGTGGACATGTGGTGGTTGTTAGGATGGCACCTGGGATTGGCAGCTTCGGCGGGCTCTTCCCCTATAGTAATGTGTTGGCGTCACTTCATCTTTGCTAACTTATCCACTTCTTTTTTTTGAAAAGAAACCTTTTTCTGACGATTCTTCTACATATGTCGAGATTTACGAATTATGAAAAAAAAAACAGTTGGGTGAGAAATGTCGATTAAGTGTAAATTGTTTATCAGTTTTAAATGGTCAAAGGTGCAAATTGAATGCTTTTGAGACATTTGTAGGAAAGTCTGTAGTCTTCACCATGTAGTTGGATGGTTTTTTCTACTACCGACCTAATGCAACAATATAATACAAATTTTGTAATATTGTGATCCTTCTGTTGTCGCCGATCCGGGCGCCGATCATTGCGATGAGAACCGGCAGCAGTGCTCTCTGCGGAGGCGCAGACGGTCTGCGGCCAGGGGCCGAACGGTCCCTGACCTGGCGCAGGGCTGATATTCCTGCCTGACGAGCCGGACGGTCCGCGTCAGGAGGCCGGACGGTCCGCGCGTGTGCAGAGACGACGAAGTTCACCGGCATCGCCTAGATCTCGCTCCCGGGAGGGACCCCGTCGGGGATGAGAGATCCTAGGCTTTGTCTTGGGATCGACAAGCCACCTAAGACGTCTCTAGTCGACATAGAGCCGAAGAGAGGTGAAGATTTGAGGTAGAAAAAAAGGCTAAACTAGGGCTAAACTAGAACTACTCCTAATGCATAAGGTAAAAACGAGATGTATATTGATTGATTGATCAATTGTTCGTCCCCAATCGCCCGTAGCCCTTCATATATATAGGGGGAGGTCTCGACCCGTTACAAGCCTTCTTTCGAATTAATCACACAGATTTAGCTAACAAATCACACAAGAAACTCGGGACCCTAACTGATTCTGCGCGCGTGGACCGTCCGGCCTCAGGGCTGGACCGTCCGCCCATCTATTTTTGGTGCTCAACATATGCCCCCTGCCTTTTGGCATGACTGAGCGAACCAAAAGCAACTAACTCGATGTGATCACATCGGTTTTCTTAGGCATCTTGCCACATACTAGGATGGTACTGCTTGAGGAAACACTCGTTTAACGCCTTGGACAAGTATTGTAATGTTTGCAACAAATAGGTGTTATCGAAGATCACCTGCGTGACCTTGTAAGGGCCTTCCCAGCTTGGCGACCACTTCCCAAACTTCCGGTCTTTGCTCCTTAGAGGCAAGACGGTCTTCCATACCAGGTCTCCTACCTGGAACGATTTAGCCTTGACCTTCTTGTTGTAAGCTTTGGCGACCATGATCTTGTCCTTTTGTATTTCTCCTAAAGTTGTCACTCTCTTATCGGTCACTTTATCAATATTGTTCATCATTGAATTATGATAGTCACCGACAATTAGATCATTTTGCATGACGAACCCGACAACATTTAAACTTATCTCTACAGGCAACACTGCTTCCTGCCCATAGACAAGCTCAAACGGAGATACTTTAGTAGCACGGTCTTTAGATATTCTATGAGCCCATAAAGCTTCGGACAAAATCTTATGCCAATGCTTAGGATGATCAAATATCTTCTTTTTTATCAGGCTAATCAATGTTCTCTTACTAGACTCGGTCTGTCCATTAGCCTGAGCATAATATGGAGATGAATTGAGCAATTTAATTCTATATAATTCAGCAAACTCACGTACCTCCTTTGACATAAAAGCTTTGACATAAAAGAAGCCACCCGGTCTGTGGTAAAAGTCTGGGGAATGTTGAATCTATGAATAATATGCTTAGTTATGAACTCAATTACCTCCCTGTGTGTCATGTTCTTCAGAACAACGACTTCAGTCCATTTGATAAAGTAGTCAATGGCAACTAACACAAATCGATGCCCTTTTGATGATGAAGGATGAATCTCTCCTATAAAGTTCAACCCCCATCCTCTGAAAAGGCCAAGGTTTAATGATAGGATGTAATTCGGCTACGAGGATCAATTGTAAGTCACCGAATTTCTGACATACTTGGCATCCTTTGTAGTACTTGAAACAATCAGCTATCATGTTAGACCAATAGAAGCCAGATCTTCGCAATAATCACTTCATCTTTGAAGCCGATTGATGGGTACCACAAATCCCCTCATGTACTTCGGCCATGGCTAATATAGCATCACCTGGGCCCAAGCATTTAAGCAAGACATCGTTGACCCACTTTGGCATGTGCTCTGGTCAAAGCCGACTAGGCCGCCATAGCAACCCGACAGACTAGGGTGGTGTTTGTTTTAGCTTTTTTCTAGCTTCTGGTCAACAAAAGTTGTTGTGGACTGCCAAACGCCTAGCTTTTCAGCCGCTTTTGTGAGAATTGCTTTGATGAAAACCGTCCAAAATCAACATGAACACAGAATTGGTTAAGTCTTCGCGTTAGTAGAAATCTGTTACTTTCTAGATCATAAACCATGTTGACTTCATCTTCCTTCGCACGTAATCACCATAATACTCAGATTCTACTCACAATCAAATTCTTAGAAAAGCTCGTCAGAAAAAACTGAAACATACAAGCCCTAGGGTTGGCACTGTCATGTCAGACAAGCAAACTTAAAACGGGCCAACATTAGGGATCAGCTAGGCCGTGATTTTCCTATTTGTTGAGTTGTGTTGTTTTAAGTGCTAAGTTTTGTGAAAAAATTTTGTAGAGCATATTCACCCACCTTTCACTTGGGAAGTTTACAATGATGATCACTGATGCTGCTGAGCAACGTTCCCCACCGTTGTTAGGTTGATGGGCGCCGCCACAAACAGTGACGATCGAGCCTGAACTTCCACCGGTGGTGCCTATAGACTCCAATTTTTACCTGGCTCTACCACTAGCCAGAACTGTAGTCAGTATTTGGTCGCACTCATCCCCCCGCCTGCACTAGGCGCCTCCTATAGCTCCATCCATACAAGGGCTTGTTCAGTTATTTCTGTTCCATATGGATTGAAGGGGACTGATATGGATTGAGAGGGATTTTGACTTAGGCCTAGTTTGGGTACTCTATTATTGACTCCAATCCACATGTATTGAGGTGGATTAGAGTGTAACTTAAAATAATTTACACCCCAATCCACCTCAACACATGTGGATTGAGGTCAATACTGGAATATCCAAACAAAGCCTTACTGGGGATTAAAACCGACTCAATACCCTTGGTATCAATATGGATTGGGGTTGAACTAGGGCTGCAAATGGGGTGGGAGTAAACGGTTATTTTAGGTGGGTTTAAGAAATGGATTTGTTTTGGTGGGTTGTGATGGGTTTTTGAAAGGGAATTAGGCTTACACCTAATTCCTAATTGATTTTGGTGGTTGAATTTCCCAACACAAATAATTGGACTAACTAGTTTGCTCTAGTCTATAAGTTATACAGGTGCCAAAGGTTCACAAAAAGCCAATAAAAAGACCAAGAAAAGGGTTCAACAAAAAGAGCAAGGGATAACCGAAGTGTGCCCTGGTCTGGCGCACCGGACAGTGTCCGGCGCACCAGGGGACTCAAAGCTGAACACTTCACCTTCGGGAAATCTCAGAGGCGCTTCACTATAATTCACTGGACTGTCCGGTGTACCACCGGACAGTGTCCGGTGCACCAAGGAAGAGCGGCTCTGAACTCGCCAGCTTCGGGAATCCGCTCCGCTATAATTCACCGGACATGTCCGGTGCACACCGGACTGTCCGGTGAGCCAGCGGAGCAACGGCTACTTCGCGCGCAACGGTCGACTGCAACACATTAAATGCGTGCCTACGCGCGCAGAGGAGCAGTTCACGCGTGGGTGGCACACCGGACAGTCTACAGGACTTGTCCGGTGCACCACCGGACAGCCAGGCGGGCCCACACGTCAGAGCTCCAACGGTCGGAACCCAACGGCCTGGTGACGTGGCTGGCGCACCGGACATTGTCCGGTGCGCCCGTCGACAGCAGCCTTCACCAAACGGCTAGTTTGGTGGTTGGGGTTATAAATACCCCCAACCACCCCACATTCAAGTGATCCAAGTTTTCCACCTTCCAACTACTTACAAGAGCTAAGCATTCAATACAAGACACACCCAAGTGATCAAATCCTCTCCCAATTCCACACAAGGCTTTAGTGATTAGTGAGAGGATTTATTGTGTTCTTTTGAGCTCTTGCGCTTGGATTGCTTCTTTCTTTCACTCTTTCTTGCGAACAACTCAATTGTAACCAAGGCAAGAGACACCAATTGTGTGGTGGTCCTTGCGGGGAAGTTTGTTCCCGTTTGATTGAGAAGAAGAAGCTCATTCGGTCCGAGGGACCGTTTGAGAGAGGGAAAGGGTTGAAAGAGACCCGGTCTTTGTGACCACCTCAACGGGGAGTAGGTTTGCGAGAACCGAACCTCGGTAAAACAAATCCGCGTGTCACACTCTTTATTCGCTTGCGATTTGTTTTGCACCCTCTCTCTCGGACTCGATTATATTTCTAACGCTAACCCAGCTTGTAGTTGTGATTAACTTTGTAAATTTCAGTTTCACCCTATTCATCCCCCTCTAGGCGACTTTCAATTGGTATCGGAGCCCGGTGCTTCATTAGAGCCTAACCGCTCGAAGTGATGTCGGCAGATCACGCCAAGAAGGAGATGGAGACCGGCGACAAGCCCACTACAAGCCACGGGAAGGCCTCATCGGAAGAGTCCCGCAACAAGGGGAAGGGGAAGGAGAAGAAGTCCTATTCCCACAAGTCGCATCAGAGTGGCGACAAGAAAAAGAAGATGAGGAAGGTGGTCTACTACGAGACGGACACTTCATCACCTTCCACCTCCGGCTCCGATGCGCCATCCATTACTTCTAAGCGCCATGAGCGCAAGAAGTTTAGTAAGATCCCCTTACACTATCCTCGCATTCCTAAACATACGCCTTTACTTTCCGTCCCATTAGGCAAACCACCAACTTTTGATGGTGAATATTATGCTAGGTGGAGTGATTTAATGCGATTTCATCTAACCTCACTCCATAAAAGTATATGGGATGTTGTTGAGTTTGGTGTATAGGTACCATCCGTAGGGGATGAAGATTATGATGAGGACGAAGTGGCCCAAATCCAACACTTCAACTCCCAAGCCTCAACTATACTCCTCGCCTCTCTAAGTCGAGAGGAGTATAATAAGGTGCAAGGGTTGAAAAATGCTAAGGAGATTTGGGACACACTAAAGACCGCGCACGAGGGAGACGAGGTGACCAAAATCACCAAGCGGGAAACGATCGAGGAGGAGCTCGGTCGCTTCCGTCTTCGCCAAGGGGAGGAGCCACAAGATATGTACAACCGGCTCAAAACCTTGGTGAACCAAGTGCGCAACCTCGGGAGCAAAAAATGGGATGACCACGAAATGGTTAAGGTTATTTTAAGATCACTTGTTTTTCTTAACCATACTCAAGTTCAATTAATTCGTGGCAATCCTAGATATACACTAATGACTCCCGAGGAAGTAATCGGGAATTTTGTGAGCTTTGAATTGATGATCAAAGGCTCAAAGAAGATCAACGAGCTTGACGGCCCCTCCATGTCCGAAGCACAACCGGTCGCATTCAAGGCGACGGAGGAAAAGAAGGAGGAGTCTACATCGAGTAGACAACCAATCGACGCCTCAAAGCTCGACAATGAGGAAATGGCGCTCGTCATCAAGAGCTTCCGCCAAATCCTCAAACAAAGGAGGGGGAAAGATTACAAGCACCGCTCCAAGAAAGTGTGCTACAAGTGCGGTAAGCCCGGTCACTTTATAGCAAAATGTCATATTTCCAGTGACAATGATAGGGGCGACGATAAGAAGGGAAGGAGAAAGGAGAAGAAGAGATACTACAAGAAGAAGGGTGTCGATGCCCACGTATGCCGCGAATGGGACTCGGACGAGAGCTCCTCCGACTCCTCCTCCGACGAGGACGCCGCCAACATCGCCATCACCAAGGGCCTTCTCTTCCCCAACGTCGGCCACAAGTGCCTCATGGCAAAGGACGGCAAAAAGAAGAAGGTTAAATCCAAATCCTCCACTAAATATGAGTCCTCTAGTGATGATAATGCTAGTGATGAGGAGGATAATTTGCGTACCCTTTTTGCCAACCTAAACATGCAACAAAAAGAAAAGTTAAATGAATTAATTAGTGCCATCCATGAGAAGGATGACCTCTTGGACACCCAAGAGGACTTCCTAATCAAGGAAAACAAAAGGCATGTTAAGGTTAAAAATGCTTATGCTCTAGAAGTTGAAAAATGTAAGAAATTAACTAGTGAGCTAAGCACATGCCATGATGTTATCAACAACCTTAGAAATGAAAATGCTAGTTTAATTGCTAAGGTTGATTCAAATGCTTGTAATGTTTCA
Source organism: Zea luxurians (assembly GCA_029449295.1). Taxonomy (NCBI): domain Eukaryota; kingdom Viridiplantae; phylum Streptophyta; class Magnoliopsida; order Poales; family Poaceae; genus Zea; species Zea luxurians. The sequence goes on from JAOPSE010000124.1 coordinate 3,179,555, forward strand.
ATTCCCAATCTTAGAGATGATAATGTTGATTTACTTGCTAAGATTGAAGAATTAAATGTTACTCTTGCTAGCCTTAGGATTGAGAATGAGAAATTAATTGCTAAGGCTAAAGAATTAGATGTTTGCAATGCCTCCATTTCCGACCTTAGAAGTAAAAATGATATATTGCATGCTAAGGTTGTAGAATTAAAATCTTGCAAACCCTCTACATCTACCGTTGAACATACTTCCATTTGTACTAGATGTAGAGACATTAATGTTGACGCTATCCATGATCACCTAGCCTTAATTAAGAAACAAAATGATTACATAGCTCAACTTAATGCTAAGATTAATGAGCATGACTTAGAAGATGAGAAATTTAAATTTGCTAGAACCATGCTCTATAATGGGAGACGCCCTGGCATTAAGGATGGCATTGGCTTCCAACAGGGAGGCAATGTCAAACTTAATGCCACTCCTAAGAAATTGTCCAACTTTATTAAGGGCAAGGCTCTCATGCCTCAGGATAACGAGGGTTACATTCTATACCCTGCCGGTTATCCCGAGAGCAAAATTAGGAGAATTCATTTTAGGAAGTCTTACCCTGGCCCTAATCATGCTTTTATGTATAAGGGTGAGACATCTAGCTCTAGGCAACCAACCCGTGCTAAGTTGCCTAAGAAGAAAACTCCTAGTGCATCAAATGAACATAGCATTTCATTTAAAACTTTTGATGCATCTTATGTGTTAACTAACAAATCCGGCAAGGTAGTTGCCAAGTATGTTGGGGGCAAGCACAAGGGGTCAAAGACTTGTGTTTGGGTACCCAAAGTTCTTGTGTCTAATGCCAAAGGACCCAAAACCATTTGGGTACCTAAAGTCAAGAACTAAAATTGTTTTGTAGGTTTATGCATCCGGGGGCTCAAGTTGGATCATCGACAGCGGGTGCACAAACCACATGACAGGGGAGAAGAAGATGTTCTCCTCCTACGAGAAAAACCAAGATCCCCAACGAGCTATCACATTCGGGATGGAAACCAAGGTTTGGTCAAAGGATTGGGTAAAATTGCTATATCACCTGACCATTCCATTTCCAATGTTTTTCTTGTAGATTCTTTAGATTACAATTTACTTTCCGTTTCTCAATTATGTCAAATGGGCTACAACTGTCTTTTTACTGATGTAGGTGTCACTGTCTTTAGAAGAAGTGATGATTCAATAGCATTTAAGGGAGTGTTAGAGGGTCAGCTATACTTGGTAGATTTTGATAGAGCTGAACTCGACACTTGCTTAATTGCTAAGGCTAACTTGGGTTGGCTCTAGCATCGCCGACTAGCCCATGTTGGGATGAAGAATCTTCATAAAGTTCTAAAGGGAGAGCACATTTTAGGATTAACAAATGTTCATTTTGAGAAAGACAGGATTTGTAGCGCATGCCAAGCAGGGAAGCAAGTTGGTGCTCATCATCCACACAAGAACATCATGACGACTGACAGGCCACTGGAGCTCCTACACATGGATCTATTCGGCCCGATAGCTTACATAAGCATCGGCGGGAGTAAGTACTGTCTAGTTATTGTGGATGACTATTCTCGCTTCACTTGGGTATTCTTTTTGCAGGAAAAATCCCATACCCAAGAGACCTTAAAGGGATTCTTGAGACGGGCTCAAAACGAGTTCGGCTTAAGGATCAAGAAAATAAGAAGCGACAACGGGACGAAGTTCAAGAACTCTCAAATTGAAGGCTTCCTTGAGGAGGAGGGAATCAAGCATGAGTTCTCTTCTCCCTACACCCCACAACAAAATGGTGTAGTGGAGAGGAAGAATAGAACTCTATTGGACATGGCAAGAACCATGCTTGATGAGTACAAGACTTCGGATCGGTTTTGGGTCGAGGCGGTCAACACCGCCTGCTACGCCATCAACCGGTTGTATCTACACCGAATCCTCAAGAAGACATCATATGAACTCCTAACTGGTAAAAAGCCCAATATTTCATATTTTAGAGTCTTTGGTAGCAAATGCTTTATTCTTGTTAAAAGAGGAAGAAAATCTAAATTTGCTCCTAAGACTGTAGAAGGCTTTTTACTAGGATATGATTCAAACACAAGGGCATATAGAGTCTTTAACAAATCCTCTGGACAAGGTGAAGTTTCTTGTGACGTTGTGTTTGATGAGACTAACGGCTCTCAAGTAGAGCAAGTTGATCTTGATGAGATAGGTGATGAAGAGGCTCCATGCATCGCGCTAAGGAACATGTCCATTGGGGATGTGTGTCCTAAGGAATCCGAAGAGCCTCCAAATGCACAAGATCAACCATCCTCCTCCACGCAAGCATCTCCACCAACCCAAAATGAGGATGAGGCTCAAGTTGATGAAGAAGAAGATCAAAGAGATGAGCCACCTCAAGATGACGACAATGATCAAGGGGGAGATGCAAATGATCAAGACAAGGAGGATGAAGAACCAAGGCCGCCACACCCAAGAGTCCACCAAGCAATCCAACGAGATCACCCCGTCGACACAATCCTCGGCGACATTCATAAGGGGGTAACCACTAGATCTCGTGTTGCACATTTTTGTGAGCATTACTCTTTTGTTTCCTCTATTGAGCCACACAGGGTAGAGGAAGCACTACAAGATTCGGATTGGGTGGTGGCGATGCAAGAGGAGCTCAACAACTTCACTAGGAATGAGGTATGGCATTTGGTTCCACGTACTAATCAAAATATTGTAGGAACCAAGTGGGTCTTCCGCAACAAGCAAGATGAGCATGGTGTGGTGACAAGGAACAAAGCTCGACTTGTGGCCAAGGGATATTCACAAGTCGAAGGTTTGGATTTCGGTGAAACCTATGCACCCGTAGCTAGGCTTGAGTCAATTCGTATATTATTAGCCTATGCTACTTACCATGGCTTCAAGCTTTACCAAATGGACGTGAAGAGTGCCTTCCTCAATGGACCAATCAAAGAAGAGGTCTATGTTGAGCAACCTCCCGGCTTTGAAGATAGTGAGTACCCTAACCATGTGTATAAACTCTCTAAGGCGCTTTATGGGCTCAAACAAGCCCCAAGAGCATGGTATGAATGCCTAAGAGATTTCCTTATCACTAATGGATTCAAAGTCGGAAAAGCCGATCCTACTCTATTCACTAAAACTCTTGACAATGACTTGTTTGTATGCCAAATTTATGTTGATGATATTATATTTGGGTCTACTAATGAATCTACATGTGAGGAATTTAGTAGGATCATGACACAAAAATTCGAGATGTCAATGATGGGGGAGTTGAAGTATTTCTTAGGATTTCAAGTGAAGCAACTCCAAGAGGGCACCTTCCTAAGCCAAACGAAGTATACTCAAGATATTCTAAGCAAGTTTGGGATGAAGGATGCCAAACCCATCAAGACACCCATGGGAACCAATGGGCATCTCGACCTCGACACGGAAGTTAAATCCGTCGATCAAAAGGTATACCGGTCGATGATAGGATCCTTACTATATTTATGTGCATCTCGACCGGATATTATGCTTTCCGTATGCATGTGTGCAAGATTCCAAGCCGACCCTAAGGAAGCTCACCTTACGGCCGTAAAACGAATCTTGAGATATTTAGTTTATACTCCTAAGTTTGGGCTTTGGTATCATAGGGGATCCACTTTTGATTTAATTGGTTATTCGGATGCCGATTGGGCGGGGTGTAAGATTAATAGAAAGAGCACATCGGGGACTTGCCATTTCTTGGGAAGATCCTTGGTGTCTTGGGCTTCAAAGAAGCAAAATTCCGTAGCTCTTTCTACCGCTGAAGCCGAGTATATTGCCGCAGGCCATTGTTGCGCACAATTACTTTGGATGAGGCAAACCCTTAGGGACTATGGTTACAAATTAACTAAAGTTCCTCTTCTATGTGATAATGAGAGTGCAATCCGCATGGCGGATAATCCCGTTGAACATAGCCGCACTAAACACATAGCCATTCGGTATCATTTCTTAAGGGATCACCAACAAAAGGGAGATATCGAGATTGCATACATTAATACTAAAGATTAATTAGCCGATATCTTTACCAAGCCTCTTGATGAACAAACTTTTAACAAACTTAGGCATGAGCTAAATATTCTTGATTCTAGGAATTTCTTTTGATGTCTTGCACATATAGCTCATAAGTATACCTTTGATCATGTCTCTTTCATATGCTATGACTAATGTATTTTCAAGTATATTTCAAACCAAGTCATAGGTGCATTGAAAGGGAATTGGAGTCTTCTGCGAAGACAAAGGCTTCCACTCCACTCCATAACTTTTCCTTCGCCGTCGCTCCGAGCAACTCTCCGTATTTGGTATAATCTTCACTCATGTTTTATTTGCCAAAGGGGAGAAAGTAGTTAAAAGGGCTTATATTTCACTCAAAGTATCCGTTTTTGGCGATTCATGCCAAAGGGGGAGAAAGTATTAGCCCAAAGCAAAAGGACCGCACCACCACCTAATTTTAAAACTAATGATTTTCAATTGGTAAATTTCAAATTGGTATCTTATTGTGTTCAAAAGGGGGAGAAAGTAGTGTTTTCAAAATTGATATCTTAAAACCCTCTTGAACACTAAGAGGAGAATTTCATTGAGGGAGAGTTTTGTTTAGTCAAAGGAAAAGCATTTGAAACAGGGGGAGAAAATTTCAAATCTTGAAAATGCTTCGCAAAATCTTACTCATTTACCTTTGACTATTTGCAAAAGGACTTTGAAAAGGATTTACAAAAGAATTTGCAAAAACAAAACATGTGGTGCAAGCGTGGTCCAAAATGTTAAAAATAAAGAAACAATCCATGTGTATCTTATAAGTATTTATATTGGCTCAATTCCAAGTAATCTTTGCACTTACATTATGCAAACTAGTTCAATTATGCACTTCTATACTTGCTTTGGTTTGTGTTGGCATCAATCACCAAAAAGGGGGAGATTGAAAGGGAATTAGGCTTACACCTATTTCCTAATTGATTTTGGTGGTTGAATTGCCCAACACAAATAATTGGACTAACTAGTTTGCTCTAGTCTATAAGTTATACAGGTGCCAAAGGTTCACAAAAAGCCAATAAAAAGACCAAGAAAAGGGTTCAACAAAAAGAGCAAGGGATAACCAAAGTGTGCCTTGGTCTGGCGCACCGGACTGTCCGGTGCACCACCGGACAGTGTCCGGTGCACCAGGGGACTCAAAGCTGAACACTTCACCTTTGGGAAATCTCAGAGGCGCTTCGCTATAATTCACCGGACTGTCCGGTGTACCACCGGACAGTGTCCGGTGCACCAAGGAAGAGCGGTTCTGAACTCGCCAGCTTTGGGAATCCGCTCCGCTATAATTCACCGGACATGTCCGGTGCACACCAGACTGTCCGGTGAGCCAGCGGAGCAACGGCTACTTCGAGCGCAACAGTCGACTGCAACGCATTAAATGCGCGCCTGCGCGCGCAGAGGAGCAGTGCACGCGCGGGTGGCACACCGGACAGTCTACAGGACTTGTCCGGTGCACCACCGGACAGCCAGGCGGGCCCACACGTCAGAGCTCCAACGGTCGGAACCCAACGGCCTGGTGACGTGGCTGGCGCACCGGACACTGTCCGGTGGCGCACCGGACTGTCCGGTGCACCCGTCGACAGCAGCCTTCACCAAACGGCTAGTTTGGTGGTTGGGATTATAAATACCCCCAACCACCCCACATTCAAGTGATCCAAGTTTTCCACCTTCCAACTACTTACAAGAGCTAAGCATTCAATACAAGACACACTCAAGTGATCAAATCCTCTCCCAATTCCACACAAGGCTTTAGTGATTAGTGAGAGAGATTTATTGTGTTCTTTTGAGCTCTTGCGCTTGGATTGCTTCTTTCTTTCACTCTTTCTTGCGAACAACTCAATTGTAACCAAGGTAAGAGACACCAATTGTGTGGTGGTCCTTGCGGGGAAGTTTGTTCCCGTTTGATTGAGAAGAAGAAGCTCATTCGGTCCGAGGGACCGTTTGAGAGAGGGAAAGGGTTGAAAGAGACCCGGTCTTTGTGACCACCTCAACGGGGAGTAGGTTTGCGAGAACCGAACCTCGGTAAAACAAATCCGCGTGTCACACTCTTTATTTGCTTGCGATTTGTTTTGCACCCTCTCTCTCAGACTCGATTATATTTCTAACGCTAACCCGGCTTGTAGTTGTGATTAACTTTGTAAATTTCAGTTTCGCCCTATTCACCCCCCCTCTAGGCGACTTTCAGTTTTAATTGTGAACGAGTTGGGTTGGGTGGGTTTATTTTGTATTGCGGGTCAAAATGGTTGATACCCATGGATGTAGATGGGTTTGTATAGACATGGACATCTATGGGTCTTACCCATTCGTATGTAGGTCTGCAATATTTTAGGTGGATTTAAGAAATGAGTTTTTTTGGTGGGTTGTGTTGGGTTTAATTGTGAATGGGTTGGATGGGTTTATTTTATATTGCAGGTCAAAATGGTTGATACCCATGGGTGTAGATGGGTTTGCATAGATATAGGCTTTTTCCATGGGTCTTCACCCATACGTATGGACCGTATTTGACTAGCAAGTGTCCAAGTCCCAGCAGAATTACAGTCTTACAGACCCAACTCAAGTAATCAACCCTAACTCTCGTGCTCCATCCTCGTGCCGCACTTAGTGCTCCTCTCTTGCCCTAGCGGTCGTGCGCATCCCACCCTGGTGGCCAGCGACTCCTCTCTCGTGCTCCATCCTGCCCTGGCGCATTCCGCTCCTCTCTCCGTGCTCCATCCCCGCTCGGCCGCTCCTCTCCCGCATGCTCGCCAGCACGAGCCGCTCCTCTCCCGTCTGCTCGCCAGTACCAGCACGGGCCATGCTCCATCCCCTTAAACGTCGAGCCCCCTGCGTGACGACGACAGTAGCACAGTACCACGATAGCCCCTTGCTCACATCTATATACGTATTTCTTTAATTATCTGTATTTTTTGTTGACTTACTGGAGCATGAAGGTATATGCGCAGCTTTTATGCAATCTAGCATCTAACCAAACATGTGCCTTTAACTATAGATTATCTACTTCATTTGGCTGAAGTTCTACTATAAATTATTTACTTAACAAGCAGCAACATACACAGTGGCAAGCTGCCTTAACAAGCTGAACTCGCGGGTTTTCCATGGGTTTCCACCCAGTTATGGATTAGTTTGGGGTCAATAATGTTATTGAGTGGGTTGGGTTTAATTTCCTCCTTATGTTTTTGGGTGGTTGTGGGATGGATGTTAAAGTTACTAGATTTGGGTGTGGGTTGGGTTTTTTGCCATTAGCAGGCTTAGGTTGAAACGAATAAGCCCCAAAATGGTTCTTGTCTCGTTGCAGATCGACTTGGGCGTTGGAACTTCACAGTGCACGGAGCTCTCAGTGCATCTGACATACAGAATAGAGCCCAATAGGTTGAGTTCAATGGGAAGATTGGCCTGGTTTATAATCGAAGATTCATAATATAAGACTTCTCGGCTCTTATTCATTTTTTTGGAATGAATACATCATTCAATTTGGTAGGCATAATAGTAAAGATTTCATCGAAAACTTACAGCAGCTTGCCAAACAAACGCTAATAGAAAAAAAGAGTATAGGTATGACAGGCATAACATCCACAATTGGGTTGAAAATGGCATAAGCTTCGAGTAATTTGGCGAAGAAAAAGCTAGTCGGACATAGAACATAATTAAAACAGATACATGTTAAACTAAGTATATTAGGCATAACAAGCATTTCATTCCTGTAGAGTAGATAATTGGATTTTGATTGAGTTATTTTTATAAGGGAAAAAGCAAAAGAAAAGGTAGATTCCAAATCCTTTTTTCTTTGGACTTTCCCAAACACAAAATACCTACTTGTATTCGCATTCTCAAATGAGAATGGAAGAAATTCGACTTTCATATAATATCTTAATAGAATTTTATGTAACGGTCAATGCATTTTTTGGATTCTATATTATCTGCATGTCTAGAATCCTAGAAAGAAAATATTCCTCATTTTTTAGGTAATTGAAGTGGGATTGACGAATAATATATAAAAATAATAGTGTTTATTACGTGGCCAAGTGGCCAAGCGGTAAGACAGCAGGTTTTGGTCCCATTACTCGGAGGTTCCAATCCTTTCGTCCTAGATTTTTTCTGATGAAGCAAAAGATAGAATCATATTGTGGCCTGCACGACACTTTCAGGCTGTTCGCTGCGGCTTGCTGCGGCTGCAATCCGGCTGCGGCTGCGGCTTCTACAGTATTTTTCTCTCTATGGATTGCAGCTGCAGCAGTCCAAACAGCTGCAACAGTGTCGGCTACAAGCCAGCCGAACACGCCCTTTGGTGTTTCAAAATATTCAAGTTTTGAGCTCGCGGTTGTAATCGACCGATGCATATAGCCTGTGTGCAGTGGCACTACAACTTGTGCATCCCAGAGGATAATCTTGTATGTAGTTACAAGACACGTGTTTCTGACGGAGGATGCTGACTGGGCAAGCGGACAATCAACGAGTATAAACCAATCAATCCACCTCAGCAGCAGAGCCTAGCTTCTGCAAGCAAGAAACAGGCGATTAGACTTCCCTGATCTCAACAGTCGTATAGCACCTGTATGTATTGTATTCCACGTAACGAACGGGCCCAACAGACACAGACGTTGCTTCTGCGGCCACGTCGTAACCGGATGTTTCATCGCTGTCCTTTGACCTTCAGCTCAACCTCAAGCCAAGTTTCTTTCTTTACATGGTGGTGAAAAGAGTACAGCGGGCGCCTACAAAATTAGGTTAGAACCCCTCGCCTAAATTCAAACGGTGCCACAGAAACAACAAGGTTAACCCAAGACGGCCGTTGCTGGACATGGTAATCTACAAGGGAGCAGTGTTTGCGGTGTAGCTTGAGGGAGAGCTGTTGAACTTGGATGGGAAATAATTCCTTAAGCTATCGACGAGCTTCCGGATGTCATCTACCAAGGACCATGTCGGAGCGTTCAGGGCTCGTATCGAGTTCAAGCACACTAGAAGGGTTCCTCCTTCGTGAAGAAGTACCTGAAAATTGTAGCAGGTGTAGGAATAAGGACACCAAAGAAAGGTTTATGTATGTGAATCACATGGTAACAGGACTACTGAGTAGTGAAGGTACCAATCTGTTTTATGCTACCAAGGCATATCTGTATGATTGCATTTATCCAACTCTACAATTTACTGCTCCCTTCGGTTCACTTTATAAAGGCATAGTTTCACATGCCTGGTCTCCCAAGTTACATTTTAACCATTTACACATTTTATATTATATTTTTTTATGATTATAAACTAGTAGTGAATAGTGATTATTAGATAGTACAACTGATTACAAATCTAAACATATCAAAAACTGTATTACAATTGTTGAAAATTCTTGGCCACATTATTGGTAAAAAATTGTGAAGTTCGAATCTTTATATGCATGCAGGCACGCCTTATAAACCCGAACCGAGACAGTAATTCAGCATGTCACAAATGACAAATAGGGTTCAGGGCACCAGAACAATTTGTTTAATTTCCTTGTTACACAAACACAGGTGCGTAGCTAAGTCATTAAAAGGAACTTACAGTCAACCAAAGAGGAAGAAATCCCAGGACAGAAGGAAGCGCAGCAAAAACAATACAAGTTAAGGCCAGAGCTACACTTTGTTTGACCTGTAAGGATGAACCTAAAAGTGTAAGAAACAGTAATACTGCATCTGAAGCTAAAGTGCCACACAATGCAAACAAAAACAAAAGACCGTACCAATGAAGTTGTTTGACGAGCCTTAGCAATGCAGAATGGCACCCCACAAATATTATCCTGCAACAGCAGAACATCTGCAACAGCCACTGCAGTTGCACTGGCACGTTGGGCTAGAACCATTCCAACTGTTGCGGCTGCAAGGGCTGGTGCATCATTTATACCATCACCGACCATTATTAAACCTCCACCTGGAACAAACAAAAAGGTAAATAATGAATAATATCCAGGGAAGTGAGCACAACAAAAAGTAATCATGTATAGCTTCAAGTGCAAGTTTATATGATGGACAGTAAATCTCATAAAAAGTACACAACGTTCAATTTTTCAGTTTAATTGTACACAAGGAACATTTAGTCATGAACAAACGGTAGGATTATGTAGCTGGCAGGTTGCTTATGTTCAAAAAATAAACTGAAGTAGAAACAAAAACGTTGGAATTGATAGATTCATGCAGCATGAGAAGAAGTGAAAACTAAGAAAGCTACCAATGACTTTGTTAGAACAAGTCATGTGGTGAGGAAGTACATAGGAGTCACTTGGAAAGCAACTGTGGCTACCACGTTGCAGGAGTAAAGACTATGTAAAACTTAAAACCATGATATAATCATATAGCTGACTTTTGATAGGCATACATATCACAGGTATAAGTACCTCCTTCCCTTGAAACTGCTTTCACTTTATTTAATTTATCCTCTGGCTTTAAAGAGAAGTGGACTTCTTCAATACAAACAGCTTTAGCAACTCTCTGGGCACTTGATTCATGGTCTCCAGTTAGCATCATAATGCGAAGTTTAGCTTTCTCTCTTAAGGTGGATATAACTTCACAAACACCAGAGCGGGGTTCATCCTCAAAGTGGAAAAGAGTAACCTGAAAAAGTTTAAATTCTTTGATATATAATACACTTTACAGTAATTCTTACAATTACAAAACACAAGACTCAAATAATGATAACACATTCAAATACGAGTACTGTTTCGCCTTGATACAGTCACTTGTACAGCCTTCTTGCCAGTGAGTGGCCCGGCTAAACAAGGTAAGGTCATGATTATGACTATGCAAAGCAAATTAAGGTCAGCTTCACTTCAACAAAAGCAAGTTCAGTATCATCATCTTGGGGCTTGGTGTTTATGGCTTCATCGTAATAAGGTGGTTTTTGATGGTGTCAGTCCTTCAATTATTGGCATAAAGGCAATTTTTCTGGATGAAGTTGAATTCTGGAGGCTTGCCGATGCTAGGCATCTTGAGGCTTTGGTTCCTGGTGCTGGAATTTTTAGGTCAAGGGTTCTTTTGGGTGATTAGTGAAGAGCAGGTGTGTGTGGTCTGCTGGCACTTTTTGCTGTTCGGTCTCCTATTGCGTGCTGCTGTTTCCAGGCGCATTTATGGAGGCTGCAGTTTTGTGTGCAGCAGAAGTTGGTGGTTTTGTGTTTTGTGTTTTGCCTATTTTGGCATTGTACTTTGGTCCATTTTGGACTGTTTTCTTCTCTTAATCTAATGATGCGCAGCTCTCCTGCGCGTTTAAGAAAAAAAAGGTTCTTACTTCTAAGTAAAACTCAAAGAAGGCTAGTATCCAAACCAGCCTAAATAATCGGATTCAAATTATCAGGGCACATGCTGAACAAGTTTCAGAATAGGCAGGCTATCTAGACCACCTAGGCTGTGCTTATGGTTTTGAATGTGCAATTGATACATGGGAGCATGCTGGTTAGTCACTTAGGTGGACCAGAATGAAAATACATAGCCAGATACATGAAAGAAGAAAGAGTTTGGCTCTCAAGTTAACTTACTTTTTTGTCAACAGATAGAGCAGCTTGAACAAATTCAGGCCCATATGCAGAACTTTTTGCTGCTGCTCTTATTTGCTCTGATTCACCATTGGATCTATATAGTGAAGAAATATAATCCACAGAACCGATAGATGCCTCGGATAGCTCATTTTCATTTTCCCTTACCTGTAAGGCAAGTGTATGAGATGTCAAGTTAGCATGTGAAAGGCTGGCTCTTCCAAATCATTCATAGTGACCAAACACCAAATAACAACCATGCTAATTTATCAAAATCTAAAACATGTCCCTATTAAAGAATATGACAGCTACTGAACTACAATTGCATTCATTGGATGAAACATATGCTGCCTACAGTATAAAGAACTTGGCCGGTGGGGAAAGACTGACCCCACAGTATTGAACTGAAGCTCAGACCGACCAAGAAAACCCCTGAACCCCTGCTTCACCTTATAGGCCTATAGGGCCTCACCGTAACCTGGGCCGACCATGATCTTCTGGGCTGACGGCCACTGCAACTAGTATGAGGGCTCAAACCAACTCCAGGCACCATAGGCTGGCGCTCTACCACTATTTTTTGGTTGCCAACAATGGGACTTTTTTTGTCTCCCGCAACTAGGGAGCTTACCGCTACACTACAAGAGTGTTGGTGCCTACAATATACATTAAATGCCAGTGGTATTTCCAGTAATACACCGGAATTTTGTCTAAAGCACTGTTCTTAAGGCGTCGCCTAGGCATCCAGGCAGAGGTCCAACGCCTTGGCGCCTTGCCCGCCTACCTCCAGGCGGTGGTCCAACGCCTTGTCTCGCCCCGCTTTAAAAACCATGGTCTAAAGCAAGGTCTTTGATATATCTGACAATTCCAGATGACTTTGCTGATTGAAAATTATAGAAGTCAGACGTACCTTTACACCACTCAAAGTAGCAACAACTCCCCTACCAGGTAGGCATTCAAAACTTTCTACAGCGACAACTGGAAGCTCCTTTCCAACAGAGTGGTCTAAAACAGCCCTGTGATCATGCAAACTGTATGTCAATTGTTTGCCATAGATTATTGGATTAATTGTATACATGCCACTCTTTACAAAATTAGATAGCTAGTTCATCTCGATGCAATGGAGTGACATGGAAATGAACTAGCTATCTAATTTTACAAAGGTTGAGTGGTATATTTCTGATTGACCCATTATTCTGTAAAATCCAGTGCATAAAACAAAAATGAACAATAGAATGCATAGCAATATACACAGTGAACCCCCAATGCCATGATTCAAAAATACAAAAAAAAGACAATAAAGTCTAAACTAAGATTAAGGGCAAGGGAACTTTTCAACAATCAGTTCCGAATAGGCATAGATAAGATCACAGCAACATTCATGTAGAATCCATGCTGGTCCAGTGCAAGACAGCCACTAGTGGCTTACTGGCTTGTGTGAACAGAAATTCAAGCAACCACATGCAACCGGAATAAGCCTACTCACTTTGCTTCCAAATAAGCAACACAGATTTGTTGCCTGAGTTTCAACACCTTAGCAACAACAGTGGTACAATATTTACACTGGGCCAGGGAGTAGATTCTAGGCTTCTAGCAACACCTAGAAAGCCCAGCTATTTGAAGAGTTATACTCATGAGAATTAAGAATGCACGTAATAAAAATAAAATGAACAAATGGGCTCTTCAAAAGTTATGTATTTTCTGTACCTTCCAATAGGATGGGTTGTTCCTTTCTCCATGGCTGCAGCAACAGCTAATGCCTCACTTTCACAGTTTGGAGTGCAGCAAGAAGGATTACTACGACCACTTTTCACACCCAAATGTCCATGGATAGGCTCAATTGCTTTGCACATAAGCTTCCCAGTTGTTAGTGTGCCTGTCTTATCAAAAGCAATAGACTGACAAGACGAAAGAGCATCCAAGACATGGCCACCTTTCAACAAAATTCCCTAGAGGAGAACAAAAGCATAGGTTCATCAATCCATTATCCACTATAGCACCCAGAAATGGAGCAGCTAGTACGAGAAAAGAGTTATTCAAAAAGTGACAAGATTGCTATGGTGCTATCTCCAATTAAATACAAGAGGAACTTCGTAGCTGCTGTAATTACCAATACATTGAAAAAGAGAGAGAATTCATATCAATATACTATAGGTTTTACCCATACTTGTGAGCAATGTGAAGTTATGAACTAAATGGTTGATGCTTTCAAGAAAGCATTGTATCACACCAAAATAAAGAGCTCGGACAACTGAAAATTTCAAACAGTACCTTACTAGCAAGAGAACTGATTGCAGTTGCATATGCCAATGGAGCTACAGCCAATGCACAGGGAGATGCAGCCACCATAAGTCCTAATCCACGGTAAATTGAACCCCTACAGACTAAAGAAAATGTCAGAATAGAGAAAGTTCAAGTCTGGAGTTAAGTGTATGAAACCGATAGAATTGGCAAATAAAAATCATCAGTATGAAATGTACCAATGCATATTGGGTGTACTACTATCAAAAGTACCTATTATGTTTTATATAAGTATATGGCAGGACCAATACAATAGTGAGACATTAGAGGATTACCTGAGTTACCAAAAAAAGGCCACTTAAAAAGTAATGGTCCCAAAAGTGCAACAACCAAAGAAAGGGCTACCACAACTCTGCTATAGTACTCCCCAAACTCATCAAGCCATCTTTGCAACTTTGGCTTGTTTAGCTGGCCCTCTTCAGTCAATTGGACAATTCTGTTGAGCGTTGAATCCTCCCATGACTTGGTCACCTAGAAAAGGTAGTAAATAGGCAAACAAATGACTCTCTTGCAAGGTGGCAAGGCAACACTCTAGACAGATAGCAAACATAATGTACTAAAAAAGCAGAAACAGTACTAGTAACAACTGCTTATTAAAATTAAACATCTGTCCTCCCAAAGGGTTAACTAGGTTTGCATTTTCTATCTCTTCATCAAATAAAGTTGAAATCTTACTCTTCATTGAAGAGAGAAAAGGCAAACCTTTACAATCATCATTCCTTCCAAGTTCCTGGCGCCACCTGGTATGGCATCTCCAACTGTCCTTTCTAAAGGTTTTGTTTCACCAGTTAGGTGCTCAATTGTGACAGTTGATGAACCTTGGTAGACTTCACCATCAACAGGCACAGCCTAAAGAATACAAGAACTGCACTAAAATGAGAATTTTTCTAACCATCTAGAATAAAAGCACCATCAGCATGTAGGAAACAATGAAATGAAAACAAAAGATAGGAAAGGCAAGGATTTAAATTCTATACAAGATATAACACACCTCGCCAGCTCTAACCAAGATATGAGAACCCACTTCAAGATCGTGCACAGGAACCTTGGTGTAACTTAGATTTGAAAACTGTACAGATTCTTCTCCACTTGTTTCTAATAACAAAGCAAATTCTGGGTGATTTTCCTTCAGTTCCCTCACGTCAAACATTGACTTACTTGTAAAATATTCTTCAGCTGTAAGAAACGAGAATAGTGAACTCCTAATAAACACACAACAGGAGCTAACACATGGGGCTTTCAGATGTTATCAAAAGAAATGTACCAATATGAGCCAAATTAAACATTGCAAGAAGCAGGCCACCCTCCAATGCATTTCCCATAAATATAGAAGCAAATGCTGCAAGAGCCATGAGGACATGAATATTTATTCTACCGTCTGCAATATTTACAAGAGCATCAAGCGCTGCAGAAACCTGCAATATGGGGAAAGGAGTGTCAAACAGGTAGATTGTTGGCAAGCGACCTCAAAAACAAAGACTTCTCTAATCTCCCTTGTTCGGTAGCAAAGCAAAACACAGCTCCATGTTCAATGAATTCCATTTTACACCAATGCAGTCATCATATCAATTTCTGAGAAGATTTAGCTGAACCTTGGGTAATTTGAAATCTGGACAAGCCGTTTCAAAAGAAGCCTGGACAAGTACCCGAGAGTTATGTGGTGGCATACACATAGTGACTTCCCTGTGCAAACTTTTAGAGCGAGATCCCCAGCATGACACAATGTCATAGATAGAAGCCTAAGTGTTTCCAATGTATGAACTCCTTAGAGTGTGCTAACTGCTTAGTGTATCTGAAATCCCAATCCTATGCTCTAATTTTCCTACCAATTTTCAGGCATTTATTAAATACAACATAGAATTGACGCAACCCAACTAACTATTTCATCTGAAAGTGCGATGTTGAAGGCTTGAAGCAGCTGTGAGCATAGAACAAATAGAACTAAGCAAGCATAGTAATTAGTGGTGATCACTGGTAAATCGTAATGGTGTGGAAGGTCAAAAGTAGCAAAGGAACAAAGCAGGTGGCATTACCCCGACGAGAGGAAAGGCGACGGCGATGAGAGCGGCCTGCAGGCGGCTGACTGAGTTGAGCAACGCGACGTGCGGGCAAGCAGCGGCGATGAGGAGGAGGCCGAGGGAGATGCAGCAGAGGTGGAGGTGCTCCCGCAGCGCGTCGGCGACGTTGGCCCAGCCGATTGCCCGCGCCACCCGCATGACCGCCGCGCCCCCGCCTCCCCCGTGCACGTCCACCTCGTGGTGACCGTGACCGCGACCGTGGCCGTGGCCGTGGTGGTGATGGTGGTCATGGCCGTGGTGGTGGCCGTGACCGTGGCCGCCGTGCGCGCGTGGGGTGGAGAGAAGGGAGGGTCGCGAGACGAGGGGGAGCGGCAGTCGGGGCGTGAGCGCGAGGGGTCTGGGCGGGGAGCGGCGGCGGAGGAGCTGCGGGAAGGGCTGGGGCCGCGAGAGGCGGAGGAGGTGCGCGGACGGCGGCACCAGAGAGGAGGCTGAGGCGGAGGCGCTGAGGAATTGCATCGCGGCAGCGGGGGCTGGAGGAGATCGCGTCGGCGAAGCGGTTGACGCTCGTGGTGCCGGCGGTGAGCAGTAGCTGAGGAAAGAGGACTGGTCCACCACGGGGTTGGACCTTTGTGGCGGGCGTGTGGTGGCGAGCCAAGGGGATGGCGATGACGGCGTGGGCCCCTGCCCACTGTTTTGGCTTGTGTCGTCACGGTGTTACCATCATCGTGTCGCGCTCGGTTTTGCTGCTCTTTGCCTCCACTTCGCAATTTGGTAACTTTGTACAGTATACGCAGTGCACAATACACGTTTATATGTCTTTGTCAGGAAAAAGGAGCTCTGTTAATCTAATATTCTGTCACATGATTCTAATGTGTCATCGAAACGGTCTAGATTTTAAAACATTTTATACTTTAGAACGAAAAGAGCAACTTATAGTTCACTTTAATTATATCTTAATAATACAAATTTGTAGGATTTGATTTACTTTTTAGAAAACAAAACATTTAAACAAACGTGTTATAAAGACATATTTTATGATAATTTAGTTAAAATACTTTAATATTATATACGTTTTTTTCTATGAACCTTGTCAACGTTCAAAAAATAACTTAAAACAAGGCTAAAAAACTGTAATTGAGGAAGGATCTAGTATCTCTCTAATTGATCTGTATTAACTTCGTGTATAGAAAATGTTGGAATATGCAATGAGTACTCGAGCAATTTACAAAAAAGTTGCCCGTCGCCAAAATAAAATTCGTTTTAAATAAAATTTGTTTTACCCATTTAGTTGATTCATACAATAATTAATATATTTATTTTATAGATTTGTTTAGATTAAGCGTCATCAATTTGAACATACGAATAAAATCCGTTTTACCTTTTTACTTGATTCATATAATAATTAATATATTTGTTTTATAGATTTCTTTAGATTAAGCATCATCAATTTGAACATAAATATAAAATTCAAGAGTATAAACGACTAATATATTTTAAGACGAAGGGAATATGTTTCATTAGAGCCTAGACTAGAGGGTCGTTTAGGCTACAAACTGCAAAGCCAGTCGTGGGTCAATATTCCACGGGCTACTTTATTTTATGCTGATTGTGATTTGCTTTCAAAGACTGGTTGCATTTCTTCCAGAGGTCCATGGCACTAGATAATGCATATATTAACTCATTTAAAGCTTCCAATAACTAGGATGCACGGATGGTACTTCAGATCATAGGTGAAAATTTGACGCAAAGAACTTCAAACCAGGAACCTTTTTGGTAGCAACACAAAGATAACATGAAATTCATATGGGTTATGCAGCAAACATGAAATTCGCCTGGGAACATCAAAGCACAGCAAAGGTCCCTTCAAACCATTGCTCCACGAATGATATATCGAACCACATGGCATCTATTGATCCATAGATGCAATGAATATATCAATAAAACTTCCAGCATTGGCATCAATTAGTTATAATAAAGTTATAAACGCGTCCAAGGAATCTGCCAGCACGGGATTTGAGTAGCTGCTTGGAGGCGCAGATTGTCATAACACGTCTCTCCGCACATTCACGGCATTGCTTCTTCCTTTCTAGCAAAATAGAATGGCTACAACTTGAGCAAGGAGCTAGAATTGCAGTGTCCCACCGTAATGCTGGCTGATAGAATCCTACAAGATGATTGCACAGTAGATGCCATATAAAATCTCATGTATTCCATCAATCAAATAATAAAGCAAGAAAAGTCTCGTGTACGTAGATCACTGTTTGCTTTTATCAGAGGGAGAAGAAAAACAACAAATTCGGTATTCAAATAGTCAGATGAGGCAAGGGTGAAGGGCCCCAGCCTGTCCAAGTTGATCAACCGATGACGAGGCAGAGAACACAAATGGATAGGGCCTCAAGAATGAACAGCTGGAATTTTACAGATGTAAACATGAAATCGGCTCTCAACTGTTGAGTGATGTTTGCGTTACTGTGTATATCTCCATTGTAATGGGTCTTGACCCACAACACGTCTTGACCCACACACTCAGCTATATATACACTCCCAACCCTGATAGGGTTAGGGTTTCCATTCCAACTTCAACTATGACATCAGCATGTATTGGGAGGAGTATAAGTGGAAAATAGCTAAATTTCCACTCCTACCAACATGTATTGAGATGGGTTTATCCAAACAGGCCTTGAAGTAGGTGAAACGACATAGCAGGGTGCAAAGGTATAGAAATGCAACAAGCTATACATACAGGCACAACAAAGAGTAACTAGATGTGTAGAATTTTACCTGTAGGAAAGGAAGGATGCTATCATGTAGATCCAGAAAAAACTCTGATGCTGACGAGAATCTGGAACCAATAGAACAAAATATTTTCATCATGACACAACATATTTATTGGTTTGGTGAATGCAACTATTGAGATTTTGATCGCAAGAAACAGCTTTCTATCTAATGGTTCTTACCTTTTCAAAAGGCAAAAACATTTGTAGAGCTCTTCAATATCATATTCAACTTTCAGTTGTATGTAGTGTCTAAGAAGCTCGGAGAGACATGAATGAGTTTCATTCCATTCTTCACTACCTGGGTTAGGACACAAAGGTAGGAACGAAGCTACAGGCTCTAGAACAGAAGACAATGGTCGTTGACAGCTGGAATCTGTGTGTTGCTCTGCAATTACGTTCAAAATCAGGCAACTGCTAACTCTAAACTGTTCGATCCATTTTTGAGAACTTCCTGGTGGGAGAAAAGACCTTGGGGTTTTCAGATCATCAGTTCCACCATCATTAGAAGATCTATTTTCAGCTCTAACCACATTAGGTGATTTACTTTCAGATACATTGGAAGTGCTGCATGCAGGATCTCCTGATCTATGCAGTGGAAGTGCACTAAACAAATCAGCCTTCACATCCTCAGGTAATTCCTGCAGAACTGTTAGATCTGCCTGGCTTAGCGAATCAGGCATCAAATCAAGTTGTGTAACACTTTTTGTTGTTTTCTCAATTGATGCACTAACTCTTGAGCATGAAGCATTATTGGCTGATTTAGCTTCTGATAGCTGTTTGTCATATTTTCCCTACGGGTGTAAAGGTAAAATTAGAATAGTGTGAAACAGGTTCCAAATATCAAGATGAGGAGGTGACAGCAACTAAATCACGTGCTTGCACTTTGTTTAAAAAGTTCCAGCGCCACTTTATTTCCAGTGACACAGCTCACCTTAGTATGTTCCTCCTCCAAATGCATGGAGTCTCTGTGGTCTCTGTATCCTTGAAGCTTTGCATCGGCAGGTACAGACTTACGAATAACTGCAGGCAAAGCAAGAGATTTTGAACTATTTTCCTTGCCCTTGTCACTATTGAGGGTGTCCACAAGACTTTGTAATTCTCCCTTGTACATTTCATTCATTTCAGACATTATCTCTGGGGGAAGGTTCTTCAGGACCTCCAAATCAAGTTGGGACAACGGAGGCAGCTCGACATTGTGAAATACAGTAGACCTATCATTTCTAAGGTTCGCTTCTGCTGTATGTGATGGTCCAGATCTCAAATCCTTCAGTCCGCTGGTCCCTAATGAAGCTCCAAACAATTAATTCCCATCAAACAAAACACAATGAACATAGGGGTTACCGTGCTCACATGCACATTTTAAATCTGGTACGTCCATCTCGTATCTAACAGCAGCAGCAATTTTATAAAGAACCCCTTCCACCTCCCTTCCATGGATGGGAGGGGATTTTCATAAAAGTGATGCTACTATTAGATTCAAGATGAACGCATCAGATTTAAAATGTGCATGTGAGCACGGTACCCCTATGAGCACGAGATACGTTCCCACCACTGCGAAATATAGCTTCACATGATAGCAGCAGTTGCCCAATACCTGCAACATTAACATTCCCCAGTATCTCACTCTGCTGTTTCTTGAGCTTGGCGGCTGGTGAAGCAAGCCACGATTCAAGCATATGTCCTTGCGATGCTTCATTGGAAAATAAGAACCATTAGGATCAAGGAACTAAGTTCATACAAAATATGTCAAGTGCCAGAAACAGAAGCAAAGGCAGCTATGAAGATTTTTTTTATTTTTTATTTTTTTGGAAGGGGGAAGGGAATATCTACTGCCTTACTTAGGGAGGGTAGTTCTTCCTTGTTGTCGACATACTTTCTTATTAAATATCATTTTAGTATGGAAGCACTTGAGAACCAAAGGGCCAATAAGTAAATTGTAAGAACTGTTGACTTGTTAAACCAATATATAGCATATGTGTCTTTTGATATTATTTTATTTCAGGCAATATTAAACTAATGTTTCTTTTATAAGAAAAGAAAAATGCCACAAAGCGTTATGTTTCCTTTATAACATGTGACATACTGACATGTGATGGGATCATGGGGTATTGCAGTGGTTCTAGGATCTAGCATATACATATCTAGGTTCCATCAAATGTCCAGGGATCAAATGCTAAGTTGCTGTCAATATTCAAGACGCTGCTCTTTCCCTAAAAAGTAACATTTCCTTCAGCTAGCAACGGTCTTAACAGTATAACTGAAGCATCTACAAACAATAGACAGTAGTGCACCTTAGACATAGCTTTCAGATTAATCTGTTGTTACAGTTAAGTTTTAAGACATACTTTGCTCTGAGATGCCTATAATCAGATGAAAATGCACAAAGATCACACCTTTTATTATTTTATAGAAACAATGTTGCTTGGTTATCACATCCATTATTGAAATCCAAAAGGAATCTTTACACCAAACCAAACAGGGATAAAAAATATAAGGAAAAAGAAAGAATCCAAATAGCTAAAGATACCTCCCCGGCCCAAATCTGCATGCTCAAGCTTTGATAGTGACAGTCCAATTCCACGAACTTCCTTCACATCTGGAATGTGAGATTGCACAATTTAGTCTTTTGGAATAAGTGAATTGTTCACCTCTCTTCCTATCAGCTTAATCTTTTGGGTTTGAACTAATTGATGCATGCAACTTAATATGGAGCTTTTGGGTTAAGCTGGTTGGTGCATATAACTTAATATGTTATCAACATTGTTTCCTGATCGTCTGATCGATGCCACTGGGCGATCAGACGATTAGTCGCGATTAGAGGACGATCAGGGCGATTAGTAGTCCCTGGTCGTCCTATGTATTTTCAGGACATATATAACACTATATATAGATATATACTTATATAGCATAGAGACTTGCTCAAGACAAGCACAAGTATAGGCAAGGAAGTAGTATAAATAGTCCAAAACAGCAGTATGAATACTTGAATAGTCCAAAACAGCAGTACATCTCCAGCAACAAGTCTATATGAAACTATGAAACTGCAATTCTACAACTTACTAGACCATGACCAAGAAGGCAACACCTATATGAGATCATCATACAACTGAAGTCTGGAGTCTTAACTGAAGTTTGAAACTCTGAACTGAAGTCTGAACCTGAGTAATTAACGCGACTGATCGCTAACCAGACGACTAATCGCTACATATCACCGACTAGTCAGACGATATGGACGATCAAATCACCTGATCGAATCGAACCCCCTTATCGAGCACTGAGTACCGATCAACCCGACTAATCGCGATTAGTCGAACGATCTGAAAACAGTGGTTATCAAAGCCAAAGGTCTCGAGTTCAAATCCTGGTCAGCATAATTAAATAAAAATAACGGTTGTTCGCTCCTATTTCACGTCTGAGCCACACAGAGCCTCGATGTGAGAGGGTGTTGGAATATAACTGAATTGTCCACCTCTTGAATTAGTTGGTGCATGCAACTTAATGTAGTCATCAACATAATAATGATAGAATTTTCATTAAAGGTCTACAACACATAGGGTGCATATAAGATTATAAGACATGGAAAAAAATGTTGAATTTACCAAGATGAAGAGCTGAAAATAATTGTTTTGCAATTCTCTGGAGAGTGACAAAACTGTCAGTTGCACCTGCAATCTTTGAGACAGTACAGAGTAGTAAAGATTAGAAATCAAAAGAATGCACAATGCACCTGGTAACATATCACATTTTTGCATCATGGAAATTTAGAAGCAAATAATGCATATAAGAATGGGCACTTCATATAATCATAAATCACAATATTGGACAAACACTTAGCTTATGCATCATCACAATTACATACAATAATAATTAAACTACAAAAAACGCTAATGATATGGTATTACTGTGTTCCCGTAAAAAAAAATAGAATGTATTCATATGCGCCAGTGAACCCCATACCGTCATAGAACGACTCGTGGTTGCACAGTCACCACATCCCATATATTTTATTGGTTCCCCAGCACCTTCCCTTCTTGTTTTCACCTTCAACGCAAAGTCGCAAACATTCAGTTGATACTTAACTATTTACTGTATAGATGAGTGAAAGAAAAGTGTGTATAGTCAATAGAAACAACCTTAAGGGTAATAGTACGTCCCTGAACTCCACAACCCTGCAAGCGTAGAGAAACCTCCTTGCAAAGGTTGTTAAGAAAATGTTCGGCCTGCAACCAACATAAAAGTGATCAAATCAAACATGAAACGGCATAGTGCTGCAATGATATAGAACAGAGAAACAGAAAGGACCCACATCTTTGTTGTCATTAAATCTGACTCCCCAGTTAATTTCGGCACCCACAGATTTTGTTTCCTGCATTGTGTGCAGAGGACAATACTTTAGTAGAGCAACTAATTAATATCACTAAACTTATTATCACCATATTTCCTTCCAAAGGGTTGGGCAAGATGTTAGAACAAAAAGTTAAATATTATAACAACAAACAAATACCCTTCACATTAATGCTGGAGTCCCAAGTACACAGAAGCATATTCAGTCAATTTAAAATTTAATACCAATCATAAGGGGAAAGGAGTGAGAGGGTATTTGGCTAAGTTGGTTAAGTGGTATAAGTAGCACTCCTCAGGCCTGAGTTCGACTCCCCGTGGAGCGAAATTCAGGCTTGAGTTAAAAAAAAATCCCTCGTCTATCCCATGCCAAAGCATAGGTCTAAGGTCCCGCCCCGGTCGCGGTCATTCTCACATGTCGTTCTCACATGAGCTACGATACCGTTGTGTATGGGTGGAGCAGAGATTCGGGAGGTTTTCTCGACTTGCATGAGGTATTCTTAATTGTAATGTCGTGGGACCCCGGCCGCGGTCGTTCTCACATGAGCTACGATATCGTTGTGTATGGGTGGAGCAGACATTCGGGGATTTTCTCGACTTGCATGTGGTCTTCTTAATTGTAATGTCGTGGGACGGTCTTACCCCCGCGGGTCGAGTTTTTAAAAGGGAAAGGAGAATATAGTTCTTTCAAGATATGCTCAACTAATGAGCCAGCAATACACAAAGGATGAAATGCCTAATTCTTCAACCTGAAAACAGAACTAATATGGAACTACAAGATCCCAAATTATTATATATTCACAAAAGAGAAAATAGACTCACTAGCCCAACCTGCAGTTCCCAATGAATGAATGAACCGCAGGTGTCCCTCTATACCATCATCACTCTTTTAGTACCTTCATCCTGCATAAAGGATGTAGTCTACATATGTGCACAACCAACCATGCTGAACAGTTGGTCCTGGTGCTCTCCTACCTAAAAGAGAAGTCAGGTGTTCAAATCCTCATTCCCACACTTTTTTCCTCGGCGATTACCAAAACTTTCCCACCTGGCCGCAGTTTGTATGTGTATTCGAAAAACGCAGGAGAGCTGTGTATCATTATATTAAGAAGAAAAGATGAGGTAAAAAGAGAACCTCATACAACTCCACGCAAAACCCACACACTCTATAATAGATGCAGATTTACAAAAATAGGCAGCTAGACCCGTGACCTTGAAGACCCCAAACCAGAGGTCACCGATTGGTGTGCTGAAGCGCTAGGATGTTAGATAATCCACGGGCTTCAGCCCTACACCAAAGATGAGACTCCTCATTGACCCAATTGATTACCAAGTTAGTACAAGGCTGGACACTGTTTAAAACACAGCGGTTGCGGTGATTCCAGATAGCCCAAGCTCCAAGAATGTTCAGGGAATTCAGACCCTTATGCAGCCCCTTGTATGCTGGATTGCTGGTCCAACAGTAGAAGAGGTAACTCCTTCCCACCAATCCTCAAAAGAAGAATTCTCATGGCCAGGAGCAAGGTGTTGCAGCCCAACAAATCTCATAATCTGAAACCAAACTTCCCGAGAGAAAACGCAGGAGACTAACAAATGGTTCAAGGTCTCCTCCTCCTGATCACATAGCAAACAGTTTTGAGGGTGAGGTAACCTTTTTTCCGCCAGACGGTCAGCTGTCCAGCAACGACCGTGAGCCACATGAAGAACTTACATTTTCCAGGTGCCCAACATTTCCAGATCCTCCCCAAGGTTTAAAAGTTGTTGCTCCAAGGAAGAGACTGTTGTATGCCGATTTGGCAGAGTAGATTCCTGAGCTTGAGAGCATCCATATATGCTTATCCTCCTGGTCCGGCTGCAGGGCCCAGTCTGCAGTGAGGTCCCAAACTTTGAGAAAATCAGATAAAACATTTACAGTGATAGCACTTCTTATGTCATGCACCCAGTTCCTCGAAGTGAGAGCATCATGGACACTTCTCTTTTTGGCCCTAGAGAAAACCAACTTGACCAGATGAGGGCCAGCTGACAAAGACTCTGGCCATCAATTCATTTATCTGTCCAAAACAAGGTGTTCGTACCGTTGTCGACCACCGAAGAAACCGCTGCATAGAAGAAGGCCATAACCGAAGGATGAACATTTAGTTTAAAGGATGCCCATGGCCGGCCAGGTTCAGCTTTTTGCAACCAGAGCCAGCGTAATCTAAGGGCCCAACTCATTTTCTGCAGGTGTGAGATGCCCAAACCTCCCAATTCTTTTGGTCTAGTAACCTTGCTCAAAGCCACTAAACAATGCCCTCCCATAACTTATTTCCTTCCTCTCCACAGGAACCGTCTTCTGATTTTGCCAATCACCTTGAAAGCAACCCAAATGCTTGACTAAAACTGGACTGTTCAAATTGTTATTTCTGAATCTATTTCTTAGATGTTCTTTGGAGCATGAACAGATCAGCAGAGCTGCCTGCTCCAGGTATTTACATCCCATACACCAGTTGAGCACAATTTTCAGTAAAACAAAATAGACACAGGCACTCACAACTGATGAGTGTGTTAGCTGGGCAATAGCAGGAGCTAAGGAGATTGAGAGCCTTGGCTTAGTTGCAGCTCTGGGCGAGGTTGGGTCAAGTTACGGTACCAATTTGTAATTACCTTCGGGTATATGTAGGGTCCTTGGGAGATTTGCTCAGCAACATCTCCTTTTTTGTAAGGCTTCTATTCCTCTCTAATATATAAGATGCGCAGTTCTCCTGCGCGTTCGATAAAAAAAAACTGAAGCAATGGCTGGGATGCTCTTTTTTCTACCTGAACAGATCCAACAATTGAATGATCAATTCCTCTACAATAATTCCATAAAAGATCACCAGTCTTTTTTCCGAAATCCTTGTGGAGGGCATCCTACAAAAGCACTAACATGTAATAACCAGATTTGGAAGGAGATAGGTGAGAAACCACATCAATATTCATCTAGACAAGAAATTGTATATAATCCTAAAGAATGTAGTTGGCATTACGTGACCATCACACAGTAGACAACCTAGACGATGTGCTTATGACTTCTAAACAGAAGGATTTTATTCTGCATTAGTAAATGGCATTTAAAGTCGAGACTGGAACACAGTAACACTTGTAAAATGAAGGACTGGAAAAAATTCTTTCAATGAGGAAAGGGGACTGCTTCATGTTACACTACACAAATAGCACCGACGAACCTTTGAAACATTGCGAAGTTGACTACAATATTCAATTTCTTTGCTTTTCAGTTTAGATGAAACTGTATGACCAATGCCTGGAAGTGCTTTGATAGAGAGACTACTCAGATAATCATCAGCCTGTAAGAGATACATGTTGCAGTCAGTAAATCACATGTCCCTAACTCCTTATGGAGATTATGATATCAACTTATTTAGACAAGCTACATACAGCATGTAGTACAAAGTACATCCTTTTAGAGGGAGTGGCACCACTAGTGATTTTCTTTAATCAGGTAGGAATTCAAGGAAAGACAAACAAATTAGTAACTCAATTCAATACCCAACAAGCTTGTGGGAATGAGTAGAACTATTAAATCAACTCCCAGAAAAAATAACTGATTCAACCGCCAATATTTTCATAGAGATATTGAACAACATAGATGTGATATCCGAACCTCCAAGCTTCTTTTTAGGTCTGTTGGGAACAGACGAATGTTGCAGGCAGTGTATTCTCTTCACAATTCCTGTGTCAGTTCCCTTTTTTCAGATTGGGCCTTAAGTAAGACTCAGCTGAATAACCATTAAGACCTTCTAAGCTCTAGGGTAGTTAAGCAGATTTAATATACTTAGGAAACTATTCCAGGTACGATCATACATGTATCCGTGTTGCCTGTATTAGGAGCTAACAGGACAATGATACTGTAAGATTCATTGTATCCTAAGCTTGTTTAACTGTTTTAGCAATCCATTCATTAGCTGTGTGACCTGTTTAGATTGAAGGAATCAAAAATAGGCCAAATATTTGGTGCAAAGTGCCAACCGCCCTGTCTGGTGCAATGCAATCATGAAAAATCCCTTGAAACACATACCTAGAAATTCTCAAAAAATTTGAAATGGTGCACAACCATAGTGCATATATATGTTAGAATCTTGTCTAGGGTTAGGTTAGGGTTCTCTTGTAATGGGCTTGGCCCACCTAACTCGTCTATATAATATACACCCAACCCTAAATTAGGGTTGGGGTTTCACTCTCCAACATGGTACCAGAGCCTAGTTCTTCCTCCCCTCTCCCTGTAACCGCCACCAGCAGCTGTCATAGGCAGCCGCTCATCAACGTCGCCGGCGCCGCTCATCAACGTCGGCCTTCCCTCCCCTGCCCTCTCTCCCTTCCTCTACCCCTCCCTCCCTCTCCTCTGCTCGACTGCACAGCGCCCTGGTGCTCGCAGACGGCACGGGTGCACCCGTGCGGCCCTCTCTCCCTGCCTCGGCGGCGTTCTACATTCCCCATGGCGCGACTGCGCCCATCGCACCTGCTCCCGCCGCGGGGGCCGCTTCCCTATATGCACTCCACTTTTCACTTACTACCATCACTGAAAGAGCATCTTTTATAGCAATAAATCTCTTCAACATCACAATAGCAGAGGCAAATCTTGTGTCAGCAATTGCAAGGAATTTCAGGTTGCTTTGCTCATTGAACATAGCCAACCTCATGGAGTGATTCATGATGAAATTTTTAATCATGCTGGCATCTCCAATGAC
The DNA here is from genome assembly GCA_029449295.1 of Zea luxurians. Classification (NCBI taxonomy): domain Eukaryota; kingdom Viridiplantae; phylum Streptophyta; class Magnoliopsida; order Poales; family Poaceae; genus Zea; species Zea luxurians. Next base: position 3,207,249 of record JAOPSE010000124.1, read on the forward strand.
TTCGCTAATCCACTGGAATTAAGTATAAAGCACATCTTCAATTTCCCTAGCAGCACATATGTTCTTCAAAGCAAGATTCAAAGTATGCACAACACAAGGGGTCCAAAAAATATGAGGGTGCTTCTGCTCAATTATGACAGCAGCGGCTCTGCAATTGGCAGCATTGTCAGTGATCACTTGCACAACATTTTGTGCCCCAACCTCATCAATTACTGCTAACATCTTCTCTGCAATATACTCCTTGGTCTTGGATATTCCCTCAGTGTTGATCGCTCTAAGAAACATTGGGCCATCTTCTGTAACAGAAAGAGTGGGCGTCTTTGAGCATCTGACCATCCATCTGAAACAAAACTTACGCCTTTAAAGCTCCAAGTTTCCTTCACGGGCTGCAGCATTCTCTCCACATGTGTCCTCTCTTGCACAAGAGTTGTCTGTTGGGCACTGACACACGTGGATGCGCTATCAGGTGGACCCAAACACTCGGAAAGAAGGTGAGATCTCAGGTGCACGACAAGACAGATGGTAAGGAACTGTTGCTTCTCGTTATGTGCGTCCCATCCTGCTACAGGACGGGGGTATTTATAGCCCCGTCAGGGGGTAGGTGGTCCAAAGTACGACCATGCCCCTGTATACCAGCTATATCCAAGGGATATTCCATGTAACAGAGTAATTACAGCGTTGGTGGTGCTGATCAGCGTGTAGCTTTCGTCGGTGTCCTCGAAGCCTTCGTGCCAGCTTCCCTTCGACCGACTTGGCTGAGCAAAGGGTGGACGAGGGATCCGCTTCCGGAGCGCCGCGAGGGGTGATGAGGACTTCGCTTCCAGGTCGTAGCGAAGTCTCCAGCTACCCTTCGGCCGACTTAGCCAGACGGAGGGTGAACGAGGGCTTTGCTTCCGGAGCGCCGCAAGGGGTGACGAGGACTTCGCTTCTGGGATGTAGCGAAAAGTCTTGATCGTTCAGCCGCCGCTCGGTGCGGCCCCTCGATGTCGGGCCCGCCTGATCGGAGGCCTCTTCGGTCGAAGTCCCTACACCAGTGAGCCTGCGAATACAATTGATAGTGAAGTAGGGTTTGTGAGCTTAGAACAAGGACGTGTTCGGCCTCCGCCAAACAGTAGCCCCCCGAAGGAGTGGTTCATCCTTATGGGCCAATCCCGAAGTCTTAAACCTTATTTGGACGAACGCTGCCCTCAACCATCCGGTGAACCGCCTCGAGGGGGGCACTTTATGTGACGAATGGGAAACCGAGGTGGCACTGTTTGGTTGGCATTGTGTGTATAAATGCTCATGCGGCCGCGCCGCTGGACGACCATGCCTTGCTTTTTGAAACTGTGCGCGCTTGCCAAACTCGTCGGATCGCCGCCTGCGAGTGCTGATGTCGCCGCCGGTGACGAAACCGGCGGTGAGCTCGTCAACGCTGGCACGTTTCAAGATTGTTGCTCGTCGTCGACCCTGGTACACCGCCGCACGGTGATCGGGCAGCTACCGGGAAGGGAGTTGACTCGTCTTATGTTAGGTTTCCACGCTCCGGTGGGCCGGACCGGGAGAATTATGAACTGGGCCGCTCTAAAATTACTTCGCAGAGGGTGAAGGAGAGCTGTTGTGGACTTATTTATAGGGTGCAAATATCAGTGCGGGAAGGTCTAGTGGATAGAGGAGAGCAGATTTGCTTGATAAATAACAGATCCAACTTAGTTATCCGATTTGTAGTCTGTTAGAAGGTCTGCTAGAGAATAACCAGGGAAGGAGGCTTATCCTCCACGCCTGGGCAAGGCTTATCCCTAAGATTGTGGAAGCCTCTAATCTATAAATGTTAGAATCCCGTTTAGGGTTTGGGATTCTCCCCGTGTAATTACGCTTTCACCCCTATGTAATGGGTCAGGCCCAATTACCTCAAGTTTATTAATACATCACCCAACCCCAAGTTAGGGTTAGGGTTTCCCACATGGTATAGAGCTAGGTTCCACTTTCATATTTTATCTCTCTCTCCCCACCCTCCCCACCCAGCCGCCGGCTGGCCACTCTCTACCACCGCCGGCCACCCCCGACGGCTCCTCTCCCGTCGGCGCCCCTCCTCGCCGGACACCCCCGCCGGCCTCCTCTCCAGCCGGCGCCCCTCCTCTTCTCCCCGTCGGCGCCCTCCCATGGAGTCGCCGCCACCTTCACCGACGGGCGCGGGCGCGGCCGACCATGCTGCCTCCACCACCACGAGCTACTCCACTGCAGCCACTGCTGCAGCTTCTAGTGCAGGCGTGGGCCTGCACCCGACCCTCTCTGATGTCGCTGATTGGGCAGCCGGCGTGCACAGCACCGCCGTCGTCGCCCCTCTTCTCACCATCGGTCTCTTCACCAGCAGCACTGCTGTCACTACCGGCCTCCTCCCTGACCCCCTACCCGCTGCAGGCAGCCCGGCCACCACTGCGCTCACCGAGGTTGGGGCCCCGTTCATCATTGGCCTTGGCCCCTCCCCGGCACCTCCCCTACTACGTACGCGCCACAGCAGCACCCATCTACCCTCGTGGCGCAGCAGCAGCAGCAGTACCCGTCGTCATACCCCGCCAAGCTTCCCCACCATCTCCGACACCACGTGGGTCAACATCGCCCCGTCGTCGACGACTCCTCCATCTGCATCCTCCTCGCTCGTCGCGGCCATCGCCACCATCTAGGTGGCCGTCACCGCCTCCCACGAGCACCAGCGTGTCGCGTCCCTGGCCCTGGAGCAAAAGCGTGCCATGGGCGCTGCCCTGACCGCTTTTATGGCCACAGCACAGCGCCTCCTTCTCTGCCGCCCTGACCCCCTGTTGACCCCTAAGGCTCCCCACGCCTCCGGGCTCGACGCCGACACCGTCGCCGCCCTCCATGCTCAGGCTGTCGGGGTCCACAACATTCGGTCCCTCGTATCTGTGGTGCTGGACCCAGCGTCCTCCCACTATTCCCGGTGGCGCGCTCAGGTCATCCTCACCCTTCGACGATTCGCCCTACCCGACCACGTCCTCGACGACCCCATCGCCCCACTGTCTCCATCGTGGGCTCAAATGGAAAGTGCCGTCCTCTTGTGGCTCAACGGTACCATCACCATCGAGCTGCAGAACATTGTCCGTGACCAGGCGGACACCGCGTGCCAGGGATGTCTCGCTCTCGAGGACCAATTCCTCGAGAACCGGGAGGCTCAGGCGCTCCACCTCGATGCCCAGTTCCACTTGTTCTCTCAGGGGGATCTCTCCGTCGGCGAGTACTGCCGCCAGATGAAGGGCATGGTAAACTCTCTCCGCGACCTCGGCGAGCCTGTCGCCGATCGTACCTTGGTGCTGAACTTTCTGTGTGGTCTCAGCCCCCGCTACGACCACTTGAAGGCTCTCATCAAGAGGACCGTGCCCTTCCCTACATTCCATGTCGTGCGGAACGAGCTTCTCCTCGAGGAGCTCACCCTAGAGACTGAAGCACCTGCCCCAGCCTCGGCACTCTATAGCGCTCCTCTCGACGGTCAGGTGCCTTGGGGGGGGCAAGCCCCTCGCCCTCCGCCGGCTTGGACCCCTGCCCGCCCTCCACCCGCCATCCCCGCGGCTCCTCGTTCGGCTTCCACCGATGATGGAGGTCGTCGACCTCGCAAGGGCAGCCGCGAGGGTGGCGGCTCCACCCGAGGTGGTCCCTCCGGCCGGGGGTGGCGGCCAGGCATGGCCATCATTCTACAACCCCTGGATCGGGACCATCACCATGTGGTCGGGCCAGGCCCTGAGTGCCTCCCGTCCTCCAGCGTCGGCCCTCCTGACAGCGCCTCCCTATGGCGTAACCCCGACGCCCCCCTACGACGTCCCATCGACGACTCCGGCCTCGCCCCAGCTCACGCCTCCGGGGACCACCACCTCGACACCTTGGTCCCCGCTGGCTGGAGGATGAGACCATGCCTCCCTTGCCACCGCCTTCAACACCATGGCGATGACCCCACCCCCCTTCGACTAGGTGATCGACTCTGGTGCCTCTTACCACACCACTCCCACTACAGGCATGCTCTCTCGGTCCCATCCCATCCATTCCTCTCACCCCTCCTCGATCGTCGTTGGAAACAATACCACTCTGCCGGTCACCTCAGTAGGTGCCTCGGTTCTCCCTGGGCCGTTCTATCTCAACGACGTTCTCGTAGCCCCACATATCACCCATAATCTCATTTTTGTTCGTCGGTTCACCATCAACAATTCTTGTTCCATTGAGTTTGACCCCTCTGGTTTTTCTGTGAAGGATCTGGCCACCCGGACCCCTATCGCCCAATGTGACAGCGTCGGGCCCCTCTACATGCTCCGGCCTTCCACCACTGACGTGTCTCCACCTCTCGTCCCGGTCTCCACCACCTCCACCACTTAGCATCGTCGTCTCGGCCACCTAGGACATGACGTCATGACCAAGCTTACCAGCAATTTAGATCCTTCATGTAGTAGGGGACATTTTGAGGGTCTCTGTCATGCTTGTCAGTTAGGCCAACATACTCGTCTCCCATTCACTACTTGGGCTGAGCAGGCTTTTGACCTGATTCATTGTGATCTTTGGACCTCCCCTGTACTCAGTCTCTCTGGTTATAAATACTATTAGGTGATTTTGGATGATTTTTCCCATTTCCTTTGGACTTTTCTACTTCGATTGAAGTCTAACACGTTCCCCACCCTCACACTTCTTCGCCTGGGTCTCCACCCAGTTCCGTCGCCCGGTCCGTGCCCTGCAGTGTAACAATGGCCGCGAGTTCGACAACCACGCCTCTCGTTCTTTCTTTCTCACTAATGGCGTCCAGTTCCGTCTCTCGTGCCCCTACACCTCTACCCAGAATGGCTGGGCCGAACGCATGATTCGCACCACCACTAATATGATCGGTTGCCTTCTCTTCCAGGCGTCTCTCTCTGCCAGCTACTGGGCAGAGGCCGAGCACACCGCCACACACCTCAACCTTCTTCCCTCGAAGGCGGTGAGCCACCCTACTCCCCACTTCACCTTGTACGGCACAGCCCCCTCCTACGACCACCTTCGCGTGTTCGGCTGTGCCTGCTATCCCAACACTTCCGCCACCTCTCCCCATAAGCTATCTTCTCGCTCCACTCGCCGCCTCTTCCTTGGCTACTCCCCTGACCACAAGGGGTATCGCTGTCTTGACCTTGCCTCACACCGCATCACCCTCTCTCGTCACGTCATCTTCGATGAAGATGTGTTTCCCCTTGCTGGCTCCACCCCACCCACCGATCTCAACTCCCTCCTTGAGTTCGATCCGGTTACCCTCCCCCCATAGGCACCCCGCCTTGCGTCGTTGTTGCACCACGTGCGGCCTCGACGCCTCCACTCACGCCTCTTCCAGCGCCACACGCAGCCCCGTCGTCCCTGTCTGCGCCTCGCACGGCCCCGTCATCCCTGCATGTGCCACGCGCAACCCCATCGACTCCTCCTGCGCCATGCGCGGCCCCGTCGATGAGCGTGCCTCGCTTCGCCGACCCCACCCTTGTTTACCACTGTCGCGGGCGCGTCCCTCCCTTGGCACCCACTGATCCGGGCCCGTTGACGAACGCGGCTCGCTTTGCCAAACCCGTCGTCGTCTATCACCGCCACGAGCCGGCCACGCCCGCGGCCCCTGACGTCCCGACGGCCGGTTTTGAGACGCCTATGTACCACCCTGTCGCCATCCACCACGACCCCGGGCACATCCACCCGATGCTGACTCGGCGCGTGGCCAGCGTTCTCCACCCTGTCGACCGTTTTATTCTGGCCACTGATACGACCGCCACTCCTCCAGACGCCTCCCTGATCCCCTCCTCTGTTCGCACCGCCTCGCCGACCCACGCTGGTGTCGTGCTATGGACGAGTACGCGGCCCTGGTGGCCAACCACACCTCGGACCTGGTGCTGTGTCCACCAGGCACCAACGTGGTCACCGGCAAGTGGCTCTTTCGCCACAAACTGACCTCGAGCGGCTCCCTCGACCGCTACAAGGCCCGTTGGGTCCTTCGGAGCTTCACCCAACGCCCCGGAGCGGACTACGACGAGACCTTCAGTCCCGTCGTCAAGTTCACCACCGTTCGCGTCGTCCTCGCCCTCGCCCTCTCACGAGACTAGGCAATCCATCAGCTCGACGTCAAGAATGCCTTCCTCCACGACACTCTGACAGAGACTGTCTACTGCAGCTAGCCCACCAGCTTCGTTGACGCCGCTCGCCAGATCTGGTCTGCCGACTGAACCGCTCCCTATACGGCCTCAAGCAAGCGCCGTGGGCCTGGTACAATCGCTTCTCCTCCTACTTGGCCTCCATCGGCTTCATCGAGGCCATGTCGGACTCGTCACTCTTCATCTACCGGCGCGATGCCGACACCGTCTACCTCCTGCTCTACGTCGACGATATTGTGCTCACGGCATCCACCGCCAACCTTCTACAGCGCACGATCGTCGCCCTTCAGCGAGAGTTCACGATGAAGGACCTAGGGCCCCTCCACCACTTCCTTAGCATCACTGCCAAACGTCGGTCCCAGGGTCTCTTCCTTCACCAGCGCTAGTACGCCATCGACATCCTAGAGCGGGCTGGCATGTCCGACTGCAAGCCTTGCTCCACGCTAGTCGACACTCAGGCGAAGCTCTCTGAGGACGATAGGCCCCCGATCGCCGACGCGATATCTTACCGAAGCCTGACCGACGCGCTCTAGTACCTCACCTTCTCCAGGCCCAACATCGTCTATGTCGTCCAGCAGGTGTGCCTCTCCACCAATCCATACAGGATCAGCGCACGAAGCACGTGGAGATCGACCTGAACTTCATCCGCGAGCGTGTCACTGCCGGTGATGTTCGGGTTCTCAGAGTCCCCACCACACAACAGTTCGCCGACATCTTCACCAAGGGGTTACCGTCGAGTGTATTTTTAGACTTTCGCTCCAGTCTCTATCTATACATGATACAGTTGCGACTGCGGGGGTGTTAGAATCTCGTTTAGGGTTTGGGGTTCTCCCCATGTAATTACTTTCTCACCCCTATGTAATGGGTCAGGCCCAATTACCTCATGTCTATTAATGCATCACCCAACCCAAGTTAAGGTTAGTGTTTCCCACAATAAAGAGGATTCTAGTTAGTAATAGGGTTTATCATCGAAGTAAACAGTTTCCCTAACAAATGAGTCTGCGAAGACAATTGATAGTGAAGTAGGGTTTGTGAGCTTAGAACGAGGGCGTGTTCGGCCTCCGCCCAACATTGTCCTCAACTTGTTGTAGCTCGGAGGGACATAACCTCCAATTGGATTATTGGCAACAAACATGAAAGCCTTTCTAAAATATGGGTTACGTGCAAGATTAAAAGGCAGACCACCAGTGTAAAACATTCTAGCTGTTAGTTCATCAAGCTGTCTCCAAACATCCAAATTGAAGCTAGATTCAATAGCTAAAACACCCCTCCTCTTCCTCTTCTCATTGCCCTCAACTAGAAGTGGGATATCTCTAGGCATGGTTCTATCAGCAACAACACTGGCTGCAGCAACTTCAACTTTCAGTTGTTCAAAAACATGTACTGTCACCACTCGACAAAACTTCACCCCAAAACTACGAATTTTCAACAGATGTGCTTTAACTCTAGAATAGCTTCCATTCCAATCATGGTTAGAAAGTCTACATCTAATCCTCACATCCCCCCCCCGACCCTTTCTAGTTCTTTTAAGTATCTCAGCATACCTCCAGAATGGCTTTTTCTCATCGTCATCGCGAAGAACCACACGAGCAACAGCTAAGACATGTCCTGCAATAGCAGGGTTATTGGCGACAAGAAAGCTTCCTCTGCTACCACTGGCTTCAATAGATGCACTTGAACTCATCGCCACGAGATCTAACAAGACTAGAGAAGTAGCAGTCAGCAAATTGAGAAGAAAGGAGTTTGAGAAGCAAGAGGGGAAGAACGCGGCCACAGACCTTGCGGCGGCAGCTCCAATCGGCGGCTGACAGGCTGACAGCCACAGACCTCGCGGCGCGCCAACGATTGGCAGGCTGACAGCCACAAACCTCGCAGAGCGCTGGCGACTGCTCCAATCGGCGACTGACGGGTGACGGCGGCGACGGCCACAGACTGGCGAACTACGGCGGAGGCGGCCACAGACCGACGAACTGCGGCGAAGGCGGCCGCGAATCCGCGAATTGCGGCGGAGGCGACCAAGGACCGACAAACTGCGGCGACTGAGAGCACACAAGAGGAGGCAGAGAGGCGGCTTTGGGCAGCAGCTGTGCGATACAGGAGCACGAGCATATACTTTGAACTAGTGTTGGGACGTATCCCATAGGTATCGGAGAGGTGTCCCTGGAGTATCCGTCTTTTTTATTTATTTAAATCTACAGAAATATCCGATACGCCTCTGATATGTATCCGAAAGTATCCAAGGGGTATCCATATATGATATGGTATCCGACACCGGTACGTGAGTTTTGTGAAATATTCGTGCATCATAGGCGCCGCCCCAGCCTCTGTCCTGCGCCGCGCGCCCCTTCCCCTGTCGCGCGGCTGGCCGGGCTAGACCCCCACTGGCGCCTCTCTTGTCTGGTCAAGTCCGCGGCTGGCGACTCGAGCCTTCCCTCCTTGACGGCTGGCGACTCGTGCTTCCCCGGCGGCGCTCTCGCCTCCGCTACCGCGTCGCCCATCCCTGGCGCGTTCCTCCCTGCAGCCGGCGCCACTCTCGCTCCTGGCCTCAACTCCCCTCCCGGTCGCTCTATAGGGTGCCTCCCTTGCCTCTCTTCTCGCACCCCTATCTTCGTCGCCCCCTCCTCCCACGGATTGGGTTGCCAACTACAGGGCCTCATTCCACACCACTCTCGACACTGGAGCTGTCGATTTACCCCATCCCCATAACCCCACCTCCCCTTCCTCCATCACTATCGACAATAGGTCGACTCTGCCTGTCACCTCAGTAGGTGACATGGTCCTTCTTGGTCCGTTGTACCTCAACAACATCCTTGTTGCCCCCAACATCATCCAGAACCTCCTCTCGATCTGTCACTTCACCACTAACAACTGTTGCTCTATGGAGTTCGATCCTTGGGGACTCACCATACGGGATCTTACCACTCGTGTTGTGGTTGCTCGCTACGACATTTCCAGTCCCCTATACCCTATTCGCTTCCCTACCCTACCTTCCTCTGCCCATTTTGTCCAACCCTACGCCCTTGCCTCCACTACCCCTACCTCCACTTGGCACCGTTGTCTTGGCCACCTCGACCACGACGTCCTCTCTCGACTATCGGCCATTCCTTGCCCATACGGTAACACCACCTCGCTTTGTCATCTCTGTCAGCTCAGACGTCATACTCGCTTACCCTTCTCTTCTATGTCCCAAGCTCCCCTTCGACCTCATCCACTGTGACCTTTGGACACCCCTTGTTCCAAGCATCTCCGGTTACCAATACTATCTGGTCATCCTGGATGATTTCTCTCGTTTTCATGATTTCTCTCGTTTTCTCTAGATTTTTCCTCTGTAGCTCAAGCCCGACACCTTTCACACCCTCACCCACTTCTTCGCTTGGGTCTCTACCCAGTTCCTCTAGTTCGTGCCCTCCAAAGCGATAACGGTCGCGAGTTTGACAACTCCGCCTCTCGCTCCTTTCTCTCCCGTGGTGTTCAGTTGCGACTCTCGTGCCCCTACACTTCCCCTCAGAACAATAGGGTTCTCTTGTATTTACCTAATTACCCCTATTGTAATGAGCTTAGCCCACCTAACTCCTCTATATAATATACACCCAACCCTGGATTAGGGTTGGGATTTCACTCTCCGACACTATAGATGTACATTGTCGCAAAAGTTCAAATGTAATTTTCTAATAAAATCATGTGAAAACAACAAATTTCAGGTGCATATTTACTGGAAGGCAATTTTCTCTTCTAGTGCACATGCACATGAATTTTGTTATTTTCTTGTGAATTTTCGTAGAACGAGTTTGAATCTCAACTTTTACGACCACGTACATCTATAGATGCACTATGGATGTGCACCATTTCAAAAAAAAAAAGAACTTCTAGATATGTGCCTTCAAGGTGACATGGTTTGAGCTGAATATTTTCCTCAAAAAGAATCCTATGAAAATCCTACATGAAATAAATATTGCGGTCCTCATTCAAAATCACCTAGAACATGGAGCTGTTTGTATAAATGTATTGAAATTGCAGTGGGCACACACACAGTTAGGAGCATGTCCATTAGCAACAGCATACATATACCTTTTCGGATGGAATAAAGCATTGTCCATTCGGCTTTGCAGATCTAGTAGCCAATCGAGCTAGGAGCATGTTTTCAGCAATTCCTGCACTAGCAGTACACTTTGTTGCATGAAAAATCTCACTTCTTATTCTCTGTGTTACTTCCTCAGGATTGTCATGTAAGCATTCAGTCATATCCAAAAAAGCTTCATCACAACTCAAAGCCTGAATTGTTGATAACATTGTCAGTACTGTAGATGTAGATCTCTAATAATCAAACTATGGGGATGTATCACCAATGAAGATATGATGTCTCCAGCATGGATAATCTTACCTGAACCTTACTGCAATGTTTGTGCAAAGTACCATAGAACTGATCAGCAACCTACAAGAATTTCAGTCACTCAGATTCTCAAACTCAATTACTCAACAAAAGTAAAAGTTGAGTTAGCCATCAAATGGACTATCTAGAATTCTTAAAAAATATATACCTCCTCATATGCATCAAAGTTATAAGGAACGATCATTAGGTGAGGGCACCGAGCTTTAGCATCTCTAACAAACATGCCAGCCTTTATCCCTGGAATGCACCAATGAGGATGCCAGCCTTTATCTCTTCAAATGTGTTCACATAACTAAATTATAAGTCTCAATTAATGGAAAATAAAATAGCAGCACCATAGTTTCGAGCAGGATAGTTTGCAGACGATATTTCTGCTGTTCCTTTAGGATTGTCCGAATGGCAAACTGCTACTGGTTTATCATGCAGCTCTGGCATATTTCTGATGACCACAGACACGAAAAAGCAATCCTGGTGGAAACACTATGTCATCAACATAATTAAGTATAACACAAGCAATCAAGCATATTCCTGAAGACAAGCATTACCAAACTACATCTTGGAATTGCAGAGTATGACAGAAGGGAAAATAAAAAATGGCTTCCCATTAGTGATAGATTCAACTAGTAACTCAAAATTTGAAACTACAATTTGGACTGAACCTTTCAAGCATAAACCTCATTTCATGTACACCTGCCTGACTCTCTTTTTCACATAGAATCAGGCAACTCGTATTTTTGTTTATTGTTGAATCAATGGATCAATTATTAGGCAGAGGCACCAGTGCATATCGGAATAATTAGGCGTTCCGAGAATGTGAAGAGAGGTAGAGGTCGACCAACCTTGACGTGGACAGAGGTTGTGAAGAGGGACCTGAAGGAGTGGAATATTGATAAAGAGCTCGCCGTGGATAGGAAGGGGTGAAAGTGTGCAATTCACGTGTCCGAACCCTGATTTGTAGTTTCGCTTTTCCTCCTTAATCGTTTGACCTTTTCTTGTGCCCCTTTAGATCTTGCTGGTCCTTGTGGGTTTTATCTCTTTTTATGTGTTTCCCTGTTTCGTCGTTTTTTCGGTTCTCCTTTGCCTTTGTCTCCCTTTTCTTTTCTTTGGGGTTGAGCTATGAGGTTTTCATATGGGGTTTCATCTCTAGCCTACCCCAACGTGCTTGGGACAAAAAGGCTTTGTTGTTGTTGTTGTTGTTGTTGTTGTTATTGAATCAATGGATCAACAGTAGGTACTTGCATTCACGATTAGCATTTGGTTAGCATTTTGTACAGTCATATTCCTCAGAGGGTCCTTTGCTCTTTACAACTACATTATCAGTCCATCATGATTACTGGATTCAATGTATATTTGAAATCCATGCTGCAAACTAACCTGACTTCCTTTTTTTATGGCTGAATAGCTTTCTGCGACTAAACAGGATGTGATGGGCTGATGGCAAAAATAATATGCCCAAGAGCAAGAAAGGAACTACGTATCACACTCATAGCCACAAAATAAAAGATTTTTTTGATAAGAATTAATTGTTGAAGATGCAATTCTATTCTATATATCTATAGCTCACCATAGCACTACAAGATTACCATATCAATATGAATGATTGTTTTCTTCTTCCCTGAATGATCAGCACTCAACTTAATGCCTTTAGCTTCTAGCAAATTTGAGAAGCGCTTCCGATACCGGTTTCTCCATGTCCCAATGAAGTGCAGTCGAGAGTACTACAACACCAAACAAGAACATCACATAAAACTACCAGTATGACCAAACAAGAGTAGCAGCAGCAAAGCTTAGTAACAGAAGCTTTCGTAACATAAAATGGCAAACGTATTGATAACAGAGCACCAAATGTGACTGAGACTGACAAATCAAATATTGTTATTTGTTCCAACTACATACCTTGAAATAGTTCTCAACAAAATTTGGATCTGTTAGGGTTGAATGTGGTCGGCCAGAAGGTTTAGCTGCACTTTTCTCCAATGACAAGGACAAATGACTGCCTGTAGATCTTGTACTGAATAAGTTTGAACACCTTGACTTTGCATTAGGGGATTGAGGCACACCAAGGTTACCATCTGTGTCATTACGGTTCTCCGAACAGGCAGTTTCATAATCGTATTCACCCTCATCAACCGTGAAATCTCCGCTCTCTCTTTCTTCAAATGCTGATGCCTTCTGTTCATCTGAGGACAACGAGTCCTTTGATAGCTCCAAAGTATCCATTGAAGCTTCACTTTCACAATCCCCACTTTGATACTGTGATCCCTCCTGAGCAGATGAAGGTTGGAACTCAATATCCTTATTTTGGTTGTTTTGTTCCCCCTTGTGGCATATTTCATTTTGTTTCTCAGAAAAGAAAGCAGAAAGCTTCATCTGCTTTCGGCTTGAAGAACTATTCTGATTTATTTGATAAGGAGCACCTTAGTTAAAATAATAAAAAACAAATATATGAATATATGAAGCCATAAGTGCATGCAATGTGTGCACTTATTTTAAGAGATTAATCTTGATATTCCTATCGTAAATGAGGACATATGTTCACAAAACTAAACAAAATAGTGTAGATCATGATTTCACACAGAAGTTTACAAGTAGGCCTTCATGATAAAGCATAGTTATAAGGATGGACAGAAGTGTGGGGCGATCTATCTTAATATAACAAACAAAATATTCAGAATCTACACTCATGATTAGAAAAAAAAAATCTACCTCAGTTTCAGGAAAAAATTACAATCAGAGCGTATATATGTAATCATACAATGTCAGCTCAATCAACCCTGTTATCAACCAGTGTATTACTAGCAACATGTTCAATCTAGCTATAACACTAATGAAACAAAAGTTTTCCTTTTTAAAAAAAAAGGAATTTTACCTCTGCTTTTAAGAAAGCAATGTCACCAGTACATGACTGGGGTTACCAGTTTTACAAGGAAATAAAAAGCGCTAGCCCTATTACTTAAACATCTGTAGGCATCACTAGTGAAACAAAAGTGCAAGAAGGAAGCAGGCCATTTTGCACGCTGTCTACACAAAGGTGAGTAAGGACAAGAGAAAATACAGTTGAGGAGCCGGTTCTCTGCCAGGGAATCCACCACCCATGCTGGCTTAACAACAGGAAGTCCTCTGCTGAATGCTCTGGATCAAACAGCAGCATGATCACCATGGTCGAACCAGAAAGCGTGATAATGGCAACCGAGAGGCCCTCTTCCCTTACGTACCTCAGATTCTTCATTTTGCTATCAGGCAGGTTGCTGCAAACAATGTGTGTTACCGTGTGCCTGGAAAAGTAGTTGACAAACCGGCCTCCATTGTTCAGCATAATCTCTTTCAGCTCCTACCGAACCCCAAACACAAAACGAACCCCGGGGGAAAAAGTCAAATCGATATGATCATACGGTTGCATCTAAAGTAATCATACTGCGGTGAGATAATTAAGCGGTGTATGAGAACCCTTGAGATGAGATGAACCGTTGGCGCGCGGCAGTCACCTGGCTAGAAGGGACTGTGAAGCCGTCCACGAAGATGGAGACGCCATCGAATAGACCGCCGGCGTCCGTGCCTGAGGTGTTGGCGTCGGCATCGAACTGCGCAGCGAGCTTGCTGTTCTTCGCAGCCATGTAGGTGCCAAAGTCGGCGAACGGGGAGGAGGCAAAAGCGCGGCGAGGGTTTTTGGCGGCGTCGGGGTCGGATGGGGACCCGCTGCTGGCCTCATCCCTCGCCCGCTTCTGTCCCGGCGACGAGGCGGCCGCCGCCGAAGATGAGGGGGCGCGGCGGCCCGATGAGGTGGAGCTCATGCCGGCCGGTACCGGAGGAGAGACGTTTGGTTCAGCTTGTGTGGCCGTCAGAAGCAGAAGCGGCTCCCAAACGCCTAGCTTTTGGGACAGCTTTTCGGCGCCGCGCTTGCTCAAAAGCTGCCCACCTATAGGAACCCAAAAGCCGCCCGTAGTTAGCGTCCGCTGGAAGCCGGGGTCATTTCGCTAGGGTTGGACCGCGCGGCGCCGCAGCTCTCTCCCCTCGCAACTCCCACCGCCGCAGCGGGACACGGGCCTCGTCCGCAGTCCCTCTGCTTCATCTGCCGCCTTCCTCGTCGTCTTCGCAGGTACGAGGTTCCTATCCTCCATGCCGTTACGATTTCGCTCGTCGTCCTCCACCGCCTGGGTCGTTTGGATAAGGTCCGTGACCGTTCAGTTCGCCACGATTTTGACTGCGCCGCCGCAACTCCGTCGCCACATCCCGCAGGCATCGTCAAGGTTGGACTCCTCCCCCATCGCATCGTCGTCTTCGCAGGTATATTCGTCACCTCCATTTCGACCCTGTCTATCCTCCGCCGTGCTGTTACGGATCCGTTCCTCCCCCATGTAGTGATTAGGGTTTAGGTTGCATCCACGTCCGTTGTTAATACTTCCCCTCTATTCACGACTATTTCAAAACGGGTTACTAACGATTAACGTGTGAAATGTGATGTTCAAATTTCGGCGACTAATCTGGTTGTTCCTGTTGCGTCCGAAGATCCAGTGGTACCAAGGTGATGTTAATATCAACTTCTTGGTTACTTTTACTGCTTTTCTTAGTGTGTCATGGTCGTTTGTGACTTCGATATGAGGTTCACATTTGTTGTCACGGGTTGGCCAAGTTCAGTGCATGACACTAGAGTGTTACAAGATACTTTGATAACGTATGCGGATAGGTTCCCGCATCCACTGGAAAGTATAACTATATTTTACTTTTGTATCATACTTTATGATTTTGTGTCATATGTATTGAAGTTAACATTTATGTTTGTGCAGGTAAATACTATCTTGTGGATTCAGGTTATCCGAATAGAAAGGGGTAACTTGCACCTTATAAGGGTTAGAAGTACCATGTTTCAGAATGGCAAAATGCGAGGCAACCTGTTGGTAGCAAAGAAGTTTTCAACTATGCACACTCTTCGCTACGTAATGTTATAGAGCGACCGTTTGGGTGCTTAAAATGAAGTGGAGAATTCTTCTTAGTCTACCTTCGTTTTCGCTGAGAAAGCAATCAAAGATAATTATTGCTTGCATGGCATTGCATAACTTCATTCGAGACAGTGCTCTACACAGTCGAGACTTTGACCAACTTGTACCTACTAGCCATGCTCATGATGTACCCATAGGTGAGAGTAGTAGTAGCACATCAGATGAGTTAGACATGAGTGCACTTCAAGATGCAATTGCTAATGCATTAGTGTCGTAGTTTAATATATCAATGTACCGATAGTTATGTTGTAATGAACTCTACTAATGTTAATGTAATGACCTTCTTGCTGGTTTGGTGTTTATATCTGTTTACTTGTTTGAATCAGAATCTACAATCTCAGAATCTGCGTATCCAAACACCCAAATTCTAACCACCAGCTTTTCTCCACAGCAGGCGAACCAAACACCTAGATTCTAACCACCAGCTTCTCTGCACAGCCAGCCTTTCTCCACAGCCAGCTTTTCATAAAAGCTCTTCAGAAAAAAGCCGAACCAAACAGGCCCGCGGTGTGAGGTGGTCAGGTGACCCAAGCAATGGAAAGTTTGAATGTTCTGATGGGCTGGGCCAATGGTATTGTTAGTGTAAGGTATTTATAATTAACCACGAAACAACAGATATGCCGTGTGGCCCATTTCGCTAACACGCGTGGGTATTAACTGCGGTCTTCGCCCGGGGCGTCGGGTCTTCGAGTCCTGTCATGGTCAGCGCGTGGAGTTGCGGTAAGCGAGGTCTTGAGGAGCCTCCGTTTGGATCAACTGGTCCCTTCACCCCAAGCCTTCGCTGATGCTTCGACCGAGGGGCTGCCTCGTGTGAGGGTTGAGGTAGACTCCGCTCTCTGTGACTGACATGACTTGTTTTCTTTATGTTTTAAATAAACCGAGCGAGGGGGTGGATGGCCTTCGCCCCAACACTTGCCCACCGAGGGGTCGGTTCAACTTGGTGAGCTGGTCCCGAAGTCTTTTTTCGGGAGATGGCCGAGACGCTGCCCTCGCTAGGTTGAAGTGGTCCCCGCGGGGTTTTTTTTAAATGTGGTCGTTGGCAGGTGACGTTTTACTGTGGGACTGTTGGTTTTCCGATGCGCTTTTCGAGTCTATAAAAGACGGTGCGGCTGCGGCGGTGGGATTTTTACCCACTTGACTCACAGAAAACCCTAGTTTCGATTGCTTCAGCATTTTCTGTGTATCGTCCTCTTTCTCTCATCGTCGGTGAACTGGCCCGCATTAAGCAATCGCCGCCATCGCCGGTACGTGATGTCGTCGTCTTCTTTTTCATCAGCCTCTGCCACGATCGCTTCCTTAAATGTGTTGTCGTCAGAGAAGACGATTAGCGATCCGGTGGTGGCAGTGGAGCTGCAACCGGATCATACGGTTGAGTTTGGGATCTCGAGGATTTAATCGGGCCGCGTGCATGAGATGCAACACTTGGGCTATTTCGGGGATGGTGTGGGGCGCGCTCCGTGGGCTGAAGATGTCCCCGAGCGAAAGGGTGAATTGGTGGTTTTTGAGGCATTCTTTACTGTTGGACTTCGTTGGTTTGCGCACTGGTTTATAGTTGAAGTGCAGCGAAGGTTTGAGATACAAATTCATCAGCTGACGCCGAATGCCATGGTGGCAATGGCGAAGTTTGTTTGGGCGGTGACATTGTACGGCGGAGAGTCGTCAATCGAGGTCTTCGCCAAGAATTATTGTCTTCACTGGTGTCACATCCGGATTTAAGGGACAAGTCGGGTGCATCTCATACATGAGCCAAAGAAGACAACATATATAATAACAGAGTGTATAGAGATAAATGTCACAATAAAATCAGAGTATTTATTACATAGCGGAAGTCTTACAAAATAAAATATAAATATAGATCGAACTAAAATATATCCTTGGCGCCAGAAAGTCAACTGGGAAACGCCACCTATATCAAATCAAACTCCTCGTTTTGCGGCTCCTCTTGAACCACCTGTTCTTCTCCTATGGGGGTGTGAGACAGCAAGGGTGAGCTCACATATGATCATAGCTCAACAAGTTGTGGGGACACAGTGTGGCATGAACTTACCAAAGGTGGGAGTTCATGTGATGTGTAAGGCTGATCAACAATAGGGTTAAAGTTGAGCATTGCTTTTAATAAGTTGGTCAAATTTTATTAGCAATTACTAAATGTAAGTGGATACCAAACCATAAAAAAAATAATAGAACAAAATTAATAATAATCTCATGTGAATGCAAATGACAAATTGAATTTAAGTTACATAAATTAATCATGTGAGTGTCCGAGCCGCTCATGACCATGAGCATGGCTAGTATACCAGTTTTAACTTTGCAGAGGTTATACCCTGTACCCACAAGTAGTGTATCCCATGTCGCCAGGGTTAGCTAGACCCTTAGACACTACCGAGGTGAATGACTAGGGATCCACTACGAGGCCTTTACAAAGTTCCACTATCTTCCGAAAACCCGCTACAGTTTATGGGAAGAGCACTTGCAAGAATCCCTCGTCTGACCGCCATCGCAGCAAAATCAACCAGAGAACCTCCCTGCATGCAACTCTCCTACTGTCCTTGCCCCTTTCGGGTAAGTTAGTCTTCCACTAGCTTTCCTAGTTAATTAGCCAAGGGCGTCCCATTAAACCCTTGTGGTGGCACTGTTTTCCCGGGTGGTTCTCCATGTTCCAATTAACATTAAAGATGATCTTGACATGAACATAAATAAAATAACAACATAATTGGAACATGGATATAATGAAATATTAACCCAAAAAGCATGTAAAGCAATAGCGAAACTACCCATGTGATTCAGGGGTAAACAAGGTAAAAAGGATAACAGACTAGGGTGACCTACTAGGTCCCATCAAAATTAAACCTATGCATGAATAAGTGATATTAAAGAATATTATTGTGTAAAAAGTGGTCAAGGGCACAACTTGCCTTCAATAAGCTCCTGCTCAGCAACTTCAATCTGTTGGGCACCAAGATCCTCAGTCATAGGCTCTTCTACTCGCCACAATACAAACAAGCACAATATATAGAGAAAATTAACATCACACCAAACATGTAAACAAAATAAATAATAATAATCTACACATTAAAATAAAATCTTAGGAACATGAATTATAAATTTTGGAGTTATAGATTTTAAGATATGAATTTCTAAAGGTTTTATGTGCTTAAGATAGGATTAAGTGGGAAATTATTTTTCTTACTGTTTTCATGTCAAAACAGAGACCCTAAGTGATAGATAATAATATTACAAAGTTTTAGAAACTGGAATGGGTTATTTTGGAGTTCATATGAATTTTCTATGGAATAAACAAGTTCTAGGATTTATTTTCCCATTAAAATCATTTCCTGTTATTAATTATCCATTTCCTATGAACTCTTGACTAGGCCTCATTTATCAGGAAAGACAGAGGCCTCGGGGTAACTTTTCCTAAGACACAGTAAGATCCTAGCGTGGTTGGCGGGTTCTAATTCGTCTAAACAGAGGGGTTAGAGTGAAAGTTAGACCCGCGAAGGGGTATCGGCCTGCCCCAACATTGGATCATGTGCAGACGGCGCAGATTAGATCACCACACGCCATGAAGCGGTACGAAACCGTGGCCTCCGGATCGCAAATCCACAGTTTATATTAGTGAGAGCACCTAGAGGGGGGTGAATAGGTGATCCTGTAAAAACTTAAAACTTAAAGCCACAAAACTTGATTAAGTGTTAGCGCAATGAAATCAAGTGGCTAAAGACCGAGCTCTTGTGAAACACAATAGTCACAGTGAGAACAAGCACAAGAGACACGATGGTTTATCCCGTGGTTCGGCCAAGTACAACACTTGCCTACTCCATGTTGTGGCGTCCCAATGGACGAGGGTTGCACTCAACCCCTTTCAAGTGATCCAAAGATCCACTTGAATACCATGGTGTTTCTTTCTTTCACTATATCCCGTTTGCGAAGAATCTCCACAACTTGGAGCCTCTCGCCCTTACAAATGATGATCACAAAGAAGCACGGATGTAAGGGAGGGAAAAGCAACACACACAAATCCCGGCAATACGCACACACACAAGCCAAGACTTGAGCTCAAATGAAACACAACAAGTTCACCACTAGAATGGAGCTCAAATCACTAAGAATGTCAATCGAGTGTGCGAAGATGGAGTGCGGGAGTCTTAGAATGTTTAGAGTATGCTTGATGTACTCCTCCATGCGCCTAGGGGTCCCTTTTATAGCCCCAAGGCAGCTAGGAGCCGTTGAGAGCAATCCAGGAAGGCAATTCTTGCCTTCTGTCGGGTGGCGCACCGGACAGTCCGGTGTGCCACCGGACAGGCACTGTTCAGTGTCCGGTGCAGATTGCTTTCCTAAATTGGCGCAGCCGACCGTTGAAGATTTGGAGCCGTTGGTGCATCGGACACTGTCCGGTGCACACCGGACAGTCCGGTGCCCCCATCAGACCGTTGGCTCGGCCACGCGTCACGCGCGGATTGCGCGGCCGACCGTTGGCTCACCGGACAGTCCGGTGCACCACCGGACAGTCCGGTGAATTTTAGCCGTACGCCGCCGACGAATTCCCGAGAGCGGCCTGTTGACCAGAATCCAGCCTGGCGCACCGGACACTATCCGGTGCAGCACCGGACAGTCCGGTGCACCTAGACTGCGCTGAGTCTTGGCTGCTTCAGCCAAGTCCTTTTCTTTTTCTGTTTTCCCTGATTCTAGCACTTAGACAAATATGTTAGTACACAAAAACAATGTACTAAGTCTAGAATCATACCTTCTTGATGTTTTGCACTTCATCCACCATTTTGCACTTAAACCATTTGTGCTGGGCACTTAATCACCAAAATACTTAGAAATGGCCCAAGGGCACATTTCCCTTTCAATCTCCCCCTTTTTGGTGATTTATGCCAACACAACAAAAAACAACTAAAAGAAGTGCAACATCAATGCAATTTTGAACAAGAATTGTTTTTGATTCAAATTTGGCATATTTGGACCATCCTTTGCCACCACTTGGTTTGTTTTTGCAAATCAACTTCAATTTCCTATCTCTAAGTCAAACACACTTGTTGAGACATAAAAAGAGGTATTCCAAGAGAAATTGATCAAAGATTCAAAAACTTCCCCTTTTTCCCATAATCAAACATTCTCCCCACCAGAGACCAACTTTTGACAATAAGAGACACAAAGAGTATTTTGACAAAAACAAAAGCTCTAACTCTACTATTTTCAAAATTCTCAAGTGGTAGCTGATCCATTTGTTGCTTTGGCCTTAATTTCTCCCCCTTTGGCATTAAGCACCAAAACGGGATCATTTTTGGCCCTTTAACCTCATTGCCTCACCAAAATCTTTAATTAGGAGTAAAAAGGCAATAAGAGCATGGAGATGAACTTGGAGTAAGTTACCCTCTCATCGGAGTGCAGTGGAAGTCTTTCATGGTCCAAGTCCACCTTTCCCTTTCAATCCACTTTTGAGACTAAAACAAGTAAACTCAAGCACATGGTTAGTCTCAAAGTGTCAAGTTGTAGCATGTCTCCCCCTAAATAAGTGCATCACTTGCAAATGGACTTGTGAGGACCGGGGATCATGTGTACAACTTGAGCACTATAAACAAGTAACAATATGCATAAAAGAACATGATCAAAGGCATAAACACATGTATGCTATAAATCAATCCAAGTTACGCGAATCTAAGACATTTAGCTCACTACGCAGCCTGCAAAAGGTCTTCTCATCTAGAGGCTTGGTAAAGATATTGGCTAGCTGGTTCTCGGTGCTAATATAAAACACTTCGATATCTCCCTTTTGCTGGTGGTCTCTCAAAAAGTGATGCCGGATATCTATGTGCTTTGTGCGGCTGTGTTCAACAGGATTATCCGCCATGCGGATTGCACTCTCATTGTCACATAGGAGTGGGACTTTGCTCAGATTGTAGCAAAAGTCCCTGAGGGTTTGCCTCATCCAAAGTAGTTGCACGCAACACTGTCCTGCGGCAACATACTCGGCCTCAGCGGTGGATAGGGCAACAGAAGTTTGTTTCTTAGAACTCCAAGACACCAGGGACCTTCCTAAGAATTGGCACGTCCCTGATGTACTCTTCCTGTCAACCTTGCATCCAACATAATCGGAGTCTGAATATCCAATTAAGTCAAAGGTAGACCCCTTTGGATACTAGATCCCAAAGCAAGGCGTAGCAACTAAATATCTAAGTATTCGCTTAACGGCCACAAGGTGACACTCCCTTGGGTCTGATTGAAATCTAGCACACATGCATACGCTTAGCATAATATCCGGTCTACTAGCACATAATTAAAGCAAAGAACCTATCATAGACTGGTATGCCTTTTGATCAACGGACTTACCTCCTTTGTTGAGGTCGACGTGTCCGTCGGTTCCCATTGGAGTCTTTGCGAGCTTGGCGTCCTTCATCCCAAACCGCTTGATCAAGTCTTGCGTGTACTTCGTTTGGGAGATGAAGGTGCCGTCCTTGAGTTGCTTCACTTGGAACCCAAGGAAGTAGTTCAACTCGCCCATCATCGACATCTCAAATTTTTGAGTCATCACCCTGCTAAACTCTTCACAAGACTTTTGGTTAGTAGAACCAAATATTATGTCATCGACATAAATTTGGCACACAAATAAGTCACCATCACAGGTCTTAGTGAATAAAGTTGGATCGGCTTTCCCAACCTTGAACGCATTAGTAATTAGAAAGTCTCTAAGGCATTCATATCATGCTCTTGGGGCTTGCTTAAGTCCATAGAGTGCCTTAGAGAGCTTACACACGTGGTCGGGGTACCATTCATCCTCAAAGCCAGGGGGTTGCTCTACGTACACCTCCTCCTTGATTGGCCTGTTGAGGAAAGCGCTCTTCACATCCATTTGGAACAACTTGAAAGAATGGTGAGCGGCATAGGCTAACAAAATACGAATAGACTCTAGCCTAGCCACAGGAGCAAAAGTCTCCTCAAAGTCCAAACCTGCGACTTGGGCATAACCTTTTTCCACAAGTCTCGCCTTGTTCCTTGTCACCACCCCGTGCTCGTCCTGTTTGTTGTGGAACACCCACTTGGTTCCCACAACGTTTTGCTTGGGACGTGGCACTGGTGTCCAAACTTCATTTCGCTTGAAGTTATTAAGCTCTTCCTGCATGGCCAACACCCAGTCCGGATCTAGCAAGGCCTCTTCTACCCTGAAAGGCTCAATAGAAGAGACAAAAGAGTAATGCTCACAAAAATTAACTAATCTAGAGCGAGTAGTTACTCCCTTGCTTATATCACCCAATATCTGGTCGACGGGATGATTCCTTTGAATCGTCGCTCGGACTTGAGTTGGAGGGGCCTGTGGTGCTTCTTCCTCCATAACATGATCATCTTGTGCTCCCCCTTGATCACATGCCTCTTCTTGATGAGCCTGTCCATCATCTTGAGTTGGAGGGTGCACCATTGTTGAGGAAGAAGGTTGATCTTGCTCCCTTTGTTCTTGTGGTCGCACATCTCCAATCGCCATGGTGCGTATTGCGGCCGTTGGAACATCTTCTTCATCTACATCATCAATATTAACTTGCTCTCTTGGAGAGCCATTAGTCTCATCAAATACAACGTCGCTAGAGATTTCAACCAAACCCGATGATTTGTTGAAGACTCTATACGCCTTTGTATTTGAGTCATAACCTAACAAAAACCCTTCTACAGCTTTGGGAGCAAATTTGGAATTCCTACCTTTCTTCACTAGAAT
Source organism: Zea luxurians (assembly GCA_029449295.1). Lineage (NCBI taxonomy): Eukaryota > Viridiplantae > Streptophyta > Magnoliopsida > Poales > Poaceae > Zea > Zea luxurians. Next base: position 3,230,478 of record JAOPSE010000124.1, read on the forward strand.
GTAGCATTTACTCCCAAATACACGAAAATATGAAACGTTGGGTTTGTTACCGGTTAGGAGTTCGTATGACGTCTTCTTGAGGAGGCAATAAAGGTAGACTCGGTTTATGGTGTGGCAAGCTGTGTTCACGGCTTCCGACCAAAACCGCTCGAACGTCTTCAATTCTCCAAGCATCGTCCTCGCCATGTCTATGAGCGTCCTGTTCTTCCTCTCTACCACACCGTTTTGCTATGGTGTGTAGGGAGCGGAGAACTCATGCTTGATTCCTTCCTCCTCAAGGTACCCCTCCACTTGAAGGTTCTTGAACTCGGACCCGTTGTCGCTTCTTATCTTTTTCACCTTGAGCTCAAACTCATTTTGAGCTCTCATTAGGAAGCGCTTAAGGATCCCTTGGGTTTCTGTTTTTATCCTGCAAAAAGAATACCCAAGTGAAGCGGGAAAAGTCATCAACAATAACAAGACCATACTTACTTCCCCCGATGCTGAGGTAGGCGACGGGTCCGAAGAGGTCCATATGCAGCATCTCCAGGGGTCTTGATATGGTCATCACATTTTTGCTATGATGAGTACTTCCCACCTGTTTACCTGCTTGACAAGCTGCACAAGGTCTATCTTTTTCGAAAGATACATTTGTTAGACCTAACACATGTTCCCCCTTTAGAAGCTTATGAAGGTTCTTCATCCCAACATGTGCTAGACGGCGATGCCACAGCCAGCCCATGCTAGTCTTAGCAATTAAGCATGCATCTAGACCGGCCTCTTCCTTCGAAAAATCAACTAAATAAAGTTTGCCGTCTAGTACACCCTTAAAAGCTAATGAACCATCACACCTTCTAAAGACGGACACATCTACATTGGTAAATAAACAATTGTAACCCATACTACAGAGTTGACTAACGGACAACAAGTTATACCCGAGCGATTCAACTAAAAACACATTAGAGATGGAATGCTCGGATGAAATAGCTATTTTTCCTAGTCCTTTAACCTTGCCTTGATTCCCGTCACCGAATATGATTGAATCTTGGGAATCTTTGTTCTTGACGTAGGAGGTGAACATCTTCTTCTCCCCCGTCATGTGGTTTGTGCATCCGCTATCGATAATCCAACTTGAGCCCCCGGATGCATAAACATGCAAGGCAAATTAGGCTTGGGTTTTAGGTACCCAACTCTTGTTGGGTCCTACAAGGTTAGTAACAATAGCCTTAGGGGCACAAATGCAAGTCTTATCTCCCTTGCATTTTGCCCCTAATTTCCTAGCAACCACTTTCTCACTTTTACATAAAAGTACAAAATCAGTGTTGCAGGCATGAAAAACAGTAGCAAATTCATTATGCACTTTTCTAGGCATATTAACAACATTTCTCCTAGGCATATGATGGACATCATTTTTCCTAGGCATATCTCTACCATGCACAAAGGAAGAACTTGAAGCAATCATGGCATGTGAATCATAAGCATTACAACTCCTATTATGATAAGCATTTCTAGAAAATTTTTTATCATAAATAAATGCATGATTCTTTTGACTACTATTAGCCATAGGAGCCTTCCCTTTTTCCTTGTTGAAAATGGGAGCTCTTTGGTTTGTTAAGTTCTTGGCTTCCCTCTTGAAGCCAAGCCCATCCTTAATTGAGGGATGTCTACCAATGGTGTAGGCATCCCTTGCAAATTTCAGTTTATCAAAATTACTCTTGCTAGTCTTAAGTTGGGCATTAAGACTAGCCACTTCATCATTTAATTTTGCAATAGAAGTAAGGTGCTCAACACATGCATCAACATTAAAATCCTTACACCTATTACAAATTACTACATGTTCAATACATGAGCTAGATTTATTTGCTACTTCTAACTTAGCATTTAAGTCATCATTGACACTCTTTAGACTAGAAATAGACTCATGACAAGTAGATAATTCGCATGAAAGCATTTCATTTCTTTTAACTTCCAAAGCAAGAGACTTTTGCACACTTACAAATTTATCATGCTCTTCATATACAAGATCCTCTTGCTTTTCTAGCAATTTATTCTTCTCATTCAACACATCAATTAATTCATTAATCTTATCAATTTTAGTTCTATCTAAGCCTTTGAATAAACTTGCATAGTCTACTTCATCATCACTAGATTCATCATCACTTGAAGACGCATATGCAATAGTATTTTGAGTGCTTACATTCTTCTCCTTTGCCATGAGGCAGGTGTGATGCTCGTTGGGGAAGAGAGACGATTTGTTGAAGGCCATGGCGGCGAGTCCTTCGTCGTCGGAGTCAGACGAAGAACATTTCGAGTCTCATTCTTTTCCGAGGTGTGCCTCGCCCTTAGCCTTCTTGTAAACCTTCTTGTTCTCTCTCTTCCCATTCTTTCCTTGTTCCTGGTCACTATCATTATCGGGACAGTTAGTAATAAAGTGACCAATCTTACCACATTTGAAGCAGGAGCGCTTTCCCTTCGTCTTGCTCTTGTTGGGATGCTCCTTGCGACCTTTGAGCGCCGTCTTGAAGTGCTTGATGATGAGGGCCATTTCATCCTCATTTAGCCCGACCGCCTCAACTTGCGCCACCTTGCTAGGTAGCGCCTCCCTGCTACTTGTTGCTTTGAGAGCAACGGTTTGAGGCTCGTGGATCGGCATTGGGCCATTCAACGCCTCATCAACATATCTTGCCTCCTTGATCATCATTCGCCCGCTTACAAACTTTCCGAGTATTTCCTTGGGCGTCATCTTGGTGTACCTAGGATTTTCACGGATAGAGTTAACAAGATGAGGATCAAGGACAGTGAAGGACCTTAGCATAAGCCGGACGACGTTGTGGTCCGTCCATCTCGTGCTTCCATAGCTCCTGATTTTGTTGACCAGGGTCTTGAGCCTGTTGTACGTTTGAGTTGGCTCCTCCCCCCTGATCATTGCGAACCTTCCTAGTTTGCCTTCCACCAATTCCATCTTGGTGATCATGGTGGCGTCGTTCCCCTCATGTGAGATTTTGAGGGTGTCCCAAATTTGTTTGGCATTATCCAAGCCGCCCACCTTATGATACTCTTCCCTGCACAAGGATGCTAAAAGAACAGTGGTAGCTTGTGCATTTTTGTGAATTTGTTCATTGATAAACATGGGATTATCCGTACTATCAAATTGCATTCCATTTTCTACTATCTCCCATATACTTGGATGAAGAGAGAACAAGTGGCTACGCATTTTGTGACTCCAAAATCCGTAGTCCTCTCCATCAAAGTGTGGAGGTTTACCAAGAGGAATGGAAAGCAAATGAGCATTGGAATTTTGCGGAATACGAGAATAATCAAAAGAAAAGTTTGAGTTGACTGTTTTCTTTTTCTCGTCGTCGTCGTCTCTTTGGGAAGAAGAGGACTCGTCGCTATCGTAGTAGACTATCTTCTTGATGCGCCTCTTCTTCTTCCCATCCTTCTTCTTGTGACTTGAGCCCGAGTCAGTGGGCTTGTCGTCTTTTGGCTCATTGATGAAGGACTCCTTCTCCTTGTCGTTGATCACCATCCCCTTTCCCTTAGGATCCATCCCTTCGGCCGATTAGTCCCTTTCGTGAAGAGAACGACTCCGATACCAATTGAGAGCACCTAGAGAGAGGGGGGGGGGTGAATAGGTGATCCTGTAAAAACTTAAAACTTAAAGCCACAAAACTTGATTAAGTGTTAGCGCAATGAAATCAAGTGGCTAAAGACCGAGCTCTTGTGAAACACAATAGTCACAGTGAGAACAAGCACAAGAGACACGATGGTTTATCCCGTGGTTCGGCCAAGTACAACACTTGCCTACTCCATGTTGTGGCGTCCCAATGGACGAGGGTTGCACTCAACCCCTTTCAAGTGATCCAAAGATCCACTTGAATACCATGGTGTTTCTTTCTTTCACTATATCCCGTTTGCGAAGAATCTCCACAACTTGGAGCCTCTCACCCTTACAAATGATGATCACAAAGAAGCACGGATGTAAGGGAGGGAAAAGCAACACACACAAATCCCGGCAATACGCACACACACAAGCCAAGACTTGAGCTCAAATGAAACACAACAAGTTCACCACTAGAATGGAGCTCAAATCACTAAGAATGTCAATCGAGTGTGCGAAGATGGAGTGCGGGAGTCTTAGAATGTTTAGAGTATGCTTGATGTACTCCTCCATGCGCCTAGGGGTCCCTTTTATAGCCCCAAGGCAGCTAGGAGCCGTTGAGAGCAATCCAGGAAGGCAATTCTTGCCTTCTGTCGGGTGGCGCACCGGACAGTCCGGTGTGCCACCTAGGGCTGGAAAATAAGCTCGAGGCTCGCGAGCCGGCTCGAGCTCGGAGCGGCTCGGCTCGGCTCGGAGCGGCTCGCGAGCCTCGAGCGAGCCGGCTCGCGAGCTGTGTCAAATTTCTTAATATGTCGAATAATGATGGGTATTGGCTAATTTTATAGATTGTCAGTTTATTCCTTAGCGTTTCATGATAGATATATAACAATTAATAATTTAGATTCCTCATAATAATGAATGATATCTTTATATTTCATATTTGTCGGGGACCATAATTAGGGGTACCCTCAAGACGCCTAATTCTCAGCTGGTAACCCCCATCAGCATAAAGCTGCAGAGGCCTGATGGGTTTGATTAAGTCAGGAATCAGTCCATACGAGTGACTCGATCACGCCACGCCCGAGCCTAGCCTCGGGCGAGGGCAGCCGACCCTAAGATGACTCCGTCTCGCCTGAGGCCTCCTCTTTCACGGCAGACGCATCACCGGCTCGCCCGAGGCCCCGCCTTCGATAAGAAGTAACCCTGACTAAATCACCGCGCCAACCGACCAAGTCACCGGGGCGTTTAACGCAAAAGGTAAGACCGACGGGCGACCAGACTTCGCCAGAGGTGCCATAGGAGGTTCCGCCCGACCCAGGGTTCGGACTCGGGCTAAGGCCCCGGAAGACGGCGAACTCCGCTCTGCCCGACCCAGGGCTCGGACTCGGGCTAAGGCCCCGGAAGACGGCGAACTCCGCTCCGCCCGACCCAGGGCTCGGACTCGGGCTAAGGCCCCGGAAGACGGCGAACTCCGCTCCGCCCGACCCAGGGCTCGGACTCGGGCTAAGGCCCCGGAAGACGGCGAACTCCGCTCCGCCCGACCCAGGGCTCGGACTCGGGCTAAGGCCCCGGAAGACGGCGAACTCCGCTCCGCCCGACCCAGGGCTCGGACTCGGGCTAAGGCCCCGGAAGATGGCGAACTCCGCTCCGCCCGACCCAGGGCTCAGACTCGGGCTAAGGCCCCGGAAGACGACGAACTCCGCCTCGCCCGACCCAGGGCTCGGACTCCGCCTCGGCCTCTGCCGAACGACCTCCGCCTCGCCCGACCCAGGGGTTCGGGCTCGGCCTCTGTCATGCAGGACGGACTCGACCTCGACTTCGGAGGAGCCTCCACGACGCCCGACCTAGGACACAAGACCGCCACGTCAACAGGAAGCGTCATCATCACCCTGCCCTGAGCCGACTTGGGTCGCAGAGAACAAGACCGGCGTCCCATCTGGCCAGCTACGCCAGATAGGCAATGATGGCGCCCCACTAGACCATGACGACGGCGGCTCACAGCTCCCTTACGAAGGCAGGAGGACGTCAGCAAGGGCCCAGCCACTCCGACAGCTGTCCCTCCGTCCGGCTCCGTTACTCCTCCAACAGCCACGACGCCACACCAACAGGGTGCCAAGATCTCTCCGGCTGCCACCTTGGTATGTACTTAGGGCGCTAGCTCTCCCTCGCTAGACACGTAGCACCTTGCTACACCCCCGTTTTGTACACCTGGATCCTCTCCTTACGACTATAAAAGGAAGGACCAGGGCCTTCTTAGAGAAGGTTGGCCTCGTGGGGATGAAGGGCAGGGGCAGGCGCTCTCTCAGGGCCGCCCGCTCCCCTCACCTCGCGCGGACGCTTGTAACCCCCTACTGCAAGCGCACCCGACCTGGGCGCGGGACGAACACGAAGGCCGCGGGAATTCTCCGACTCCCTCACGACCCGGCTCCGGCCACCTCGCTCTCTCTCGCTCTCTCTCCCCCCTCCGCGCTCGCCCACGCGCTCGACCCATCTGGGCTGGGGCACGCGGCACACTCACTCGTCGGCTCGGGGACCCCCCGGTCTCGGAACGCCGACAGTTGGCGCGCCAGGTAGGGGCCTGCTGCGTGTTGACGAGCAGTTTCCCGTCAAGCTCCAGATGGGCAGTCTCCAACGACCTCTTCAACCCGGGACGGTGCTCCGTTTCGGGAGTCTCGAGTTCATGTCCTTCGACGGCAACTACGACATGATACTCCTTCCACCGCCGCGCGACAGCGACAATGGTGGCGGACAGCCCGCCCGCCGGCGGCGGAATCGACGACGCCTTTCCCGCGTGGGGGAAGGACAACTTTCGAGCTCGCCCCATCCTCTCCCTCGCCATCGGAGGAGGAGGAGGCGGGGCAACCAGGGCCGAGCGGGAGGCCGCGCTCCGACGGCTGTCGAGCAAATCGACATCCCCGGCGCCCCAACGGAGGACACGCCAAGCGTCGCCCTCGCGTTCGAGGCAAAGGACGTCGCCCTCGCACCCAGGACGACGGCGCGATCAGCCCCCGACGTGACTTCATCGCTCCTCGTCGACAAAAAGGTACCGACTGCTACCCATCTTTCGTCATTTCGACTCGACCTCAGCCCGCCTGGCGACCTCGCTTTGGCGGGCGCTCACGTTGAGGCGAGTGCAACCTCTCTGGGGTTTCGTGTGCGGTCGCCTTGGGACCGATTGACGGGTGTCTCGACCTACGGACCCTCTGGGTCCGAGGAAGATGACGACCCCAGCATCTGCTGGGATTTCTCCGGATCTGGCAACCCTAGTGCCATGCGGGACTTCATGACCGCATGTGACTACTGCCTCTCCGACTGTTCCGACGGCAGCCGCAGCCTTGACGACAAGGACCGCGGCCCGAGCCGCGAATGTTTCCACATCGAGCTAGGGGATCCCTCCGGAGGCGGCTGTCTCGGCATGCCGGAGGATGGTGATCCCCCTAGGCCAGCGCCTCGCGCCGACATCCCGCGGGAGCTAGCTGCGGTCCCCGTTCCGGCGGGGGGTCACGACCCACAGCTCGAGCAAGTCCGCGGGGCGCAGGCCGGGCTCGATGAGGGAGCGGGAGCGCTCGAGGCAATCCGCCAGAACATCGGGCAGGTATGGGCGAGCCAGCCCCCGGCCGGGGGAATACGTCACCTGCCCCAAGGTCTCCAGCACCGCATCACCAACGATGCCAGGGACAGACCGCCACCCGCATCCGGCGGAACCGGTCAGGACCTGGCCGCCGCAGCGATGCTCCTCCGCGCGATGCCGGAGTCATCAACCACCGAGGGTCGGCGAATCCAGGGAGAACTCAAGCATCTCCTGGAAGGCGCTGCGGCCCGGCGGGCCGAAAGCTCTGCCTCCCGAAGGCAAGGGTACCCCTCGGAACCTCGTGCCGCGACTTCCCGACTCACGCGGGAAGCCTCGGTCTACACCGGGCGCACGCGCAACACCGCGCCTGCGGCCCCGGGCCACCTCGGCGACGAGCACCCTCATCGCGACCGTCGGGCCCGCCTCGACGAAAGGGTGCGCCGAGGTTATCACCCCAGGCGTGGGGGACGCTACGACAGCGGGGAGGATCGGAGTCCCTCGCCCGAACCACCCGGTCCGCAGGTCTTTAGCCGAGCCATTCGGCGGGCGCCGTTTCCGCCCCGATTCCGACCCCCGACTACTATCACAAAGTACTCGGGGGAAACGAGACCGGAATTGTGGCCTGCGGACTACCGCCTGGCCTGTCAACTGGGTGGGACGGACGATGACAACCTTATCATCCGCAACCTCCCCCTGTTCCTCTCCGACACCGTTCGTGCCTGGTTGGAGCACCTGCCTCCGGGGCAGATTTCCAACTGGGAAGATCTGGTCCAGGCTTTCGCCGGCAACTTCCAGGGCACGTACGTGCGCCCCGGGAATTCCTGGGACCTCCGAAGCTGTCGGCAACTGCCGGGAGAGTCTCTCCGGGACTACATCCGGCGGTTCTCGAAGCAGCGCACCGAGCTGCCCAACGTCACCGACTCCGATGTCATCGGCGCGTTCCTCGCCGGCACCACCTGCCGTGACCTGGTGAGCAAGTTGGGTCGCAAGACCCCCACCAGGGCAAGCGAGCTGATGGACATCGCCCCCAAGTTCGCCTCCGGCCAGGAGGCGGTAGAGGCCATCTTCCGAAAGGACAAGCAGCCCCAGGGCCGCCCGTCGGAAGATGCTCCCGAGGCGTCCACTCCGCGCGGCGCCAAGAAGAAAGGCAGGAAGAGGGGCATGCTTTGCCCATTCAGAGGCCAGTTTACTTCGTCAGCGAAGTGCTATCCGAGACCAAGATCCGCTACCCACAAGTCCAGAAGCTGCTATATGCAGTGATCCTGACGAGGCGAAAGCTGCGACATTACTTCGAATCCCATCCGGTGACTGTGGTGTCATCCTTCCCCCTGGGGGAGATCATCCAGTGCCGAGAAGCCTCGGGGCGGATCACGAAGTGGGCGGTGGAAATCATGGGCGAGGCAATCTCGTTCGCCCCTCGGAAGGCCATCAAGTCCCAGGTACTGGCGGATTTCGTAGCCGAATGGGTCGATACCCAGTTGCCAACGGCTCCGATCCAACCAGAGCTCTGGACCATGTTTTTCGACGGGTCGCTGATGAAGACGGGAGCTGGCGCGGGCCTGCTCTTCGTCTCGCCCCTCGGGAAACACCTGCGCTACGTGCTCCGCCTCCATTTCCCGGTGTCCAACAATGTGGCTAAGTACGAGGCTCTGATCAACGGATTGCGAATCGCCATCGAGCTAGGGGTCCGACGCCTCGATGCACGCGGCGACTCGCAGCTCGTCATCGACCAAGTCATGAAGAACTCCCTCTGCCGCGACCCGAAGATGGAGGCCTACTGTGAGGAGGTTCGACGCCTGGAAGACAAGTTCTACGGGCTCGAGCTTAACCACATCGCCCGGCGCTACAACGAGACTGCGGACGAGCTGGCGAAGATAGCCTCGGGGCGAACGACGGTTCCCCCGGACGTCTTCTCCCGAGATCTGCACCAACCCTCCGTCAAGATAGGCGACGCGCCCGAGCCCGAGGCACCCTCGGCCTCATCCGAGGTGACCTCGGCCCAGCCCGAGCCATCCTCGGCTCAACCCGAGGAACCCTCGGAGCCCGAGGGCGAAGCACTGCGCATCGAGGAGGAGCAGAACGGGGTCGTGCCAGATCAAGATTGGCAAACCCCGTACCTGCAATATCTCCACCAAGGAGAACTGCCCCTCGACCGAGCCGAGGCTCGGCGGGTAGCGCGACGCGCCAAATCGTTCGTCTTGCTGGGCGATGAGAAGGAGCTCTACCACCGTAGCCCCTCGGGCATCCTCCAGCGATGCATCTCCATCGCCGAAGGTCAGGAACTCCTGCGGGAAATACACTCGGGGGCTTGCGGTCATCATGCAGCACCTCGAACCCTCGTCGGGAACGCTTTCCGCCAAGGCTTCTACTGGCCAACGGCGGTGGCTGACGCCACTAGAATTGTCCGCGCCTGCGAAGGGTGCCAATTCTATGCGAAGCAGACCCACCTGCCCGCTCAGGCTCTGCAGACGATACCCATCACCTGGCCCTTCGCTGTGTGGGGTCTGGACCTCGTCGGCCCCCTGCAGAAGGCGCCCGGGGGCTACACGCACCTGCTGGTCGCCGTCGACAAATTCTCCAAGTGGATCGAGGTCCGACCCCTGAACAGCATCAGATCCGAGCAGGCGGTGGCGTTCTTCACCAACATCATCCATCGCTTCGGGGTCCCGAACTCCATCATCACCGACAATGGCACCCAGTTCACCGGCAAAAAATTCTTGGATTTTTGCGAGGATCACAACATCCGGGTGGACTGGGCCGCCGTAGCTCATCCCATGTCGAATGGGCAAGTAGAGCGTGCCAATGGCATGATCCTACAAGGGCTCAAGCCTCGGATCTACAACAACCTCAACAAGTTCGGCAAGCGATGGATGAAGGAACTCCCCTCGGTGGTCTGGAGCCTGAGGACGACGCCGAGCCGAGCCACGGGTTTCACGCCGTTCTTCCTGGTCTACGGGGCCGAGGCCGTCCTGCCCACGGACCTGGAATACGGCTCCCCGAGGACGAGGGCCTACAACGAAGAAAGCAACCAAGCTAGCCGAGAAGACTCGCTGGACCAGCTGGACGAGGCTCGGGACAGGGCCTTACTACACTCGGCGCGGTATCAGCAGTCCCTGCGACGCTACCACGCCCGAGGGGTCCGACCCCGAGATCTCCAGGTGGGCGATCTGGTGCTTCGGCTGCGGCAGGAGGCCCGAGGGAGGCACAAGCTCACGCCCCCTGGGAGGGGCCGTTCATCATCGCCAAAGTCCTGAAGCCCGGAACGTACAAGCTGGCCAACAGTCAGGGCGAGGTCTACGACAACGCTTGGAACATCCAACAGCTACGTCGCTTCTACCCTTAAGATGTTTCCAAGTTATTCATATACCTCGCACCCACGCAAAGTTTAGTCAACAAGGAAGGGTCGGCCTCGCCTCGGCAAAGCCCGACCCTCCCTCGGGGGCTAAAAGGGGGGAAACCCCCTCTGCGTCAAAATTTTCCTCGAACAAAAAATCTCTTCTACCAGAACATCTTTCGTGCTTTTTGACTACTTCGAAAAGTGGGTCCTGGAAACGATGGGGTACACGTAAGCAGTCAAGGCTGACCGAGCCGAGGGACTCCTACGCCTCCGGGATACGGATACCTCACTCATCACCTTCTGCGATAAGTAACTCGCGCTCGGATAAGGTGAATCCGCGGATCGAACGAGTCTTTACGTACGGAAGCTCTTCTGTCGAAGCGATTCTTCAAGCCTTCTCGACCGAGTCGGTGACAGGGCCTCATGGACGGGTAAAAGTACGCATAAGCGGCGAGGCCGACCGAGCCGAGGGACTCCCACGCCTCCGGGATACGGATACCTCACTCATCACCTTCCGCGAGAAGCAACTCTTGCTCGCACTAACATCCCTGCTACCGACAAAAAGTCCAGATACTCGAAACAAGAGGAAAAGAGGCGCAGCTTTATAACGCAGCAAGGGTGTGTGTTCTGGCCTCGACGGCCGCACAGGGCCCACGCTACAAGACGATTTGACCCTGCAGGCTCGGATCTTGACGCTGGAAGAGGGCGATGACACCCTCGGCATCGACAGCACCTTCGGCAAGGCCCGACCTAGCCTCGGACGGCGACGCGGTCCGAAGGCCTCCGCTCCGAAGGACGACGTCATCACCACGCTCGAGCAATCTCTGCCAGGGACTTCTCCGAGAACCCGGCCCGAGCGGATGGCTCGGCCGGCCACCTCCGGGGCCTCGGCCGACCGCCTTCCAAGGGCGCCAGCTCGATCCGAAGCCTCGGCTGAGCAACTCCGACGACAATCCTGCCAACGGACAACCTGGCTAGGCTCCGGCCAACCAGGTTTCATTCCCGAGCCAACTCCGCCTCCGCTCGTGCTGATATCACTACCCCTGGCCTCGGCTCGTCGAAGAGCGGCCGAGGGGTCTCTTTAACTAAGCTAGAGGAGCCCCGGACAACAGGTCCGACCGAGCCGAGGGATTCCTACGCCTCCGGGATACGGATACCTCACTCGTCACCTTGACACGGGGCAACTCACGCTTGGTGAAGCGGTTCAGACAATCAGCGGACGAGTCTTAGTGCTCGGAAATGAGGAAAAAACACGGCTCCGTGCCGTGGTTACATACATGTTCAGGCCCCAAAAGCCAAAATGAACAAAAAAACCGGCACTCGGAGTGCCATTACAAACGGAACTCTGGTTCCTCCCTCCGCAGCGGCGCAGGCCTCAGGAGAAGGCACAGCTGCTGTCTTGCCCTCGCCCATAACGCCACCCGAGGGGCGAGGACAAGGACAAAGAGCCGAAGGCCCGAAGCGCCGATGGTGGCGGTGATCCCGTCGCTGACGGGGACTTCTCGAGCCGCCTCCACCTCGGCACTGACGCCAGGGGCCACCAGCCTACCGGCAGATCCCCACTCAAATCCTCCCCGATGAGTGGGGCACCGGCCTCCATGCAAAGGCGCCGCCCTGGTGCAAAGGCAGGGCCACCCCAGAACACGAGCGCCGCCCTAGCGGCGTGCGGCGTCTAGGGTGGACCTCCCGTGTACACGGCGCGGCAGCCGCCCCCCGACAAAAGGGGCCACCGGAGCCGAGCCAGCGGACCCGACACGCTGGAAGTGACGGCGTTCGCCGCCGATCCATCCCCCGTTGTCGGAGTCCGCGCCGCCCGCAGGGCCAGTGAGCGCCTTCTCCCTCGAACATCATGGGAGAGGATGACCCACGAACCCGTGCGGGAGGTGGAGCGCCGGCTCAGTCCGGCACCCACCCCAGCGAGGATGATGAACATCCTTGAAGCTGAGGGTGGGACCTAGATCGCAGTCCGGTTTGCTCCTCCCCACCCAGGAGCTGGTGGTCACCGTCTCGGGTGACCCCCCAGCGGAGGGGAGCAAACGGGCTGCATGGTGAAAATCCTTGAAGCCGAACGATGGCTGAAAGGTACCAACTCCCACGGAGTTGCGTTCCTCCAACGATGGGGCGAAAAGACGGCGGTTTCCCCCATCCGGGGGCTTGGAAGATGGAGAGACACAATGCATCGGGGAGGAAGGAGACATGGTCGCCTTACGAAGGGGGTCGCCCTCCTTTTAAAGGCAACTCCCCCTGCTTGCACCCTCAACCGTCACGGGCTGAGTCTTCTCCAACACGCCTCCAAAGTCCTCCCCTGCGGCGCGGGGGCTGGGGCCCGCCTGTCATGCAGACCGGCTCCAAGCAGAAGAAGCCGAACCGTCGCGCACGACGCACGCAACCACCCGGCGGTTACAAGTAATCCTCCACTTTCGCCCAGACCAGCGGGCGAAAGGGGCAGGCGGCCATGCAGGCGGCATGCAACCGCGCCAAGTGGACGCGCCTCTCCGACTCCTGACAGGCCAGCGCGACGGCTCAAGCCCACGCGTCGTGCAACTGGCGCGCCGGGTGCTGCATGCGAGCCGCTGTGCCACTCGCTCCACCACCACACCTCCTCGATTGCGGAACCGATACCGCGATTCAAGGCGACCCAGCCCGCGATCTAGCAGCGCCAGCCTGGCGCAGCGGTCAAACGCGGTCAAAAATGGGCCGGCAGTAATGACGGTGGCAGGCGCGCGAGAGCAGCGGTCACGCCATCTGCCAAGCTCATGTCCCATCCGGAGGCAGCAAGAGAGCCCCCTCTCACGGCGTGAAGACGACGCGCCCGTGACCCGTACCTCGAACGGCTCGCGCACGCGCAACGGCAGCCTCGCCAACTACTCACCCCGGCGCATTAACTCCGCGGCTCGACGGACAGCGCTACGGGCGGGAGCGGCTGGCGACGTTTCGCCTCCGCCAAAACGACCACGCCGAAAAAGGTACGCCACGACGTTCAATTTCGAATCCTTTTTCCCTTTTCCTTCTTTCTCTATCTCTTGCAACAGGGACCGAGAAGGGGGATAACCCCAAAGGGATCCTTCCCCGTGAAGGAACTAGGCTCCGAGCCTCCCTACTGATCAGGGGTTCGAAGGCTGGCCCCCCGAAGGGTTCAACAGCCGCCTCAGATCGCGTGGGCCCGACACCCACTACTGGTCAGGGGTTCGAAGGTCGGCCCCCGAAAGGTCCCACGACCGCCTCAGGCTACTCGGGCTCCGTGCCCCCTACTGATCAGGGGTTCGAAGGCTGGCCTGTCGAAGGGTTCACAGTCGCCTCAGACGCCGAGCGAGGGATGACCAGGGGTACGTTCGATACATAACCAAGGCTCGGGCTGCGCTCCCGAGGTACCCTAGGACATTTCCGAGACCAGCGGGAATGACTCTGTAACGGAATCCCATCGGAGGGAGGCAACGAGCCCTCGGACCCCGTCGCTAGGGGACCGGGTCCGGCAGATCACCCGCAGGTACTTTTGGGCGTGCCTCCGGGCCCCTAGCCGACCCCCAACGAACGGGGCACGGACGTCCACTCGGATTACCCGATTGCAGCTCACCGGAGACACCATGTTCGGTGCCCATCGAGGGTAACATGGCGCACTCCCCCCCTCCTCCTTGCGGAAAGGCGACGTAGGGGCGTATATAAAAAAGCCGAGTCTGTCCCTGATCGTCCTCTCGCTCCGTGCGGAGGCTCGGGGGCTGCTCTCGCAAACCCGGCTCCGGCCGAACCGTTGACAGCGTCAACATACCAGCCCGAGAACTTGGGCCCCGACAGTGCACCTGGGCTACGCCCTGCTCGCACGAGGGAACCGCCAGACCAGCCGAGGCATTACGCAAGGCATTAAGACCTCGAAGGAGTGAAACCACTCCTCCGAGGCCTCGGGGGCTACACCCGGCGGGTGCGCTCGCGCGCACCCACCGGAACAAAGTACCACCGAGAAAGGCTGGTCCCCTTGCAAAAAAGTACGACGCAAGCCTCCAAGCGAGTGTTGACACTCTCTTCGAGGCTCGGGGGCTACTGTCGGGGACCATAATTAGGGGTACCCTCAAGACGCCTAATTCTCAGCTGGTAACCCCCATCAGCATAAAGCTGCAGAGGCCTGATGGGTTTGATTAAGTCAGGAATCAGTCCATACGAGTGACTCGATCACGCCACGCCCGAGCCTAGCCTCGGGCGAGGGCAGCCGACCCTAAGATGACTCCGTCTCGCCTGAGGCCTCCTCTTTCACGGCAGACGCATCACCGGCTCGCCCGAGGCCCCGCCTTCGATAAGAAGTAACCCTGACTAAATCACCGCGCCAACCGACCAAGTCACCGGGGCGTTTAACGCAAAAGGTAAGACCGACGGGCGACCAGACTTCGCCAGAGGTGCCATAGGAGGTTCCGCCCGACCCAGGGTTCGGACTCGGGCTAAGGCCCCGGAAGACGGCGAACTCCGCTCTGCCCGACCCAGGGCTCGGACTCGGGCTAAGGCCCCGGAAGACGGCGAACTCCGCTCCGCCCGACCCAGGGCTCGGACTCGGGCTAAGGCCCCGGAAGACGGCGAACTCCGCTCCGCCCGACCCAGGGCTCGGACTCGGGCTAAGGCCCCGGAAGACGGTGAACTCCGCTCCGCCCGACCCAGGGCTCGGACTCGGGCTAAGGCCCCGGAAGACGGCGAACTCCGCTCCGCCCGACCCAGGGCTCGGACTCGGGCTAAGGCCCCGGAAGACGGCGAACTCCGCTCCGCCCGACCCAGGGCTCGGACTCGGGCTAAGGCCCCGGAAGACGACGAACTCCGCCTCGCCCGACCCAGGGCTCGGACTCCGCCTCGGCCTCTGCCGAACGACCTCCGCCTCGCCCGACCCAGGGGTTTGGGTTCGGCCTCTGTCATGCAGGACGGACTCGACCTCGACTTCGGAGGAGCCTCCACGACGCCCGACCTAGGACACAAGACCGCCACGTCAACAGGAAGCGTCATCATCACCCTGCCCTGAGCCGACTTGGGTCGCAGAGAACAAGACCGGCGTCCCATCTGGCCAGCTACGCCAGATAGGCAATGATGGCGCCCCACTAGACCATGACGACGGCGGCTCACAGCTCCCTTACGAAGGCAGGAGGACGTCAGCAAGGGCCCAGCCACTCCGACAGCTGTCCCTCCGTCCGGCTCCGTTACTCCTCCAACAGCCACGACGCCACACCAACAGGGTGCCAAGATCTCTCCGGCTGCCACCTTGGCATGTACTTAGGGCGCTAGCTCTCCCTCGCTAGACACGTAGCACCTTGCTACACCCCCGTTTTGTACACCTGGATCCTCTCCTTACGACTATAAAAGGAAGGACCAGGGCCTTCTTAGAGAAGGTTGGCCTCGCGGGGACGAAGGGCAGGGGCAGGCGCTCTCTCGGGGCCGCCCGCTCCCCTCACCTCGCGCGGACGCTTGTAACCCCCTACTGCAAGCGCAACCGACCTGGGCGCGGGACGAACACGAAGGCCGCGGGAATTCTCCGACTCCCTCACGACCCGGCTCCGGCCACCTCGCTCTCTCTCGCTCTCTCTCCCCCCTCCGCGCTCGCCCACGCGCTCGACCCATCTGGGCTGGGGCACGCGGCACACTCACTCGTCGGCTCGGGGACCCCCCGGTCTCGGAACGCCGACAATATTTATATACTAATAATTCACTATATAATGCAATTATATAATATCAGGGTGTGGCTCGCGAGCCGCCTTCGAGCCGAGCCGAGCCTGGTTTCTCAGCTCATGAAAGCACCGAGCCGAGCCGAGTCGAGCTCGGTCAGGCACCGAGCTGCACCGAGCCGAGCCGAGCCGAGCTCGGCTCGGCTCGTTTCCAGCCCTAGTGCCACCGGACAGGCACTGTTCAGTGTCCGGTGCAGATTGCTTTCCTAAATTGGCGCAGCCGACCGTTGAAGATTTGGAGCCGTTGGTGCATCGGACACTGTCCGGTGCACACCGGACAGTCCGGTGCCCCCATCAGACCATTGGCTCGGCCACGCGTCACGCGCGGATTGCGCGGCCGACCGTTGGCTCACCGGACAGTCCGGTGCACCACCGGACAGTCCGGTGAATTTTAGCCGTACGCCGCCGACGAATTCCCGAGAGTGGCGTGTTGACCAGAATCCAGCCTGGCGCACCGAACACTGTCTGGTGCACCACCGGACAGTCCGGTGCACCCAGACTGCGCTGAGTCTTAGCTGCTTCAGCCAAGTCCTTTTCTTTTTCTGTTTTCCCTAATTCTAGCACTTAGACAAATATGTTAGTACACAAAAACAATGTACTAAGTCTAGAATCATACCTTCTTGATGTTTTGCACTTCATACACCATTTTGCACTTAAACCATTTGTGTTGGGCACTTAATCACCAAAATACTTAGAAATGGCCCAAGGGCACATTTCCCTTTCAATTAGTTCGTGACGCGTAGCGCGCTTTCTACTCTTAGATCCAAATCGCGTGGTCCTAACGCGAGATCGATCTGGGCCGTCGATTAGTCTATCGACCACCCACAACCCTTCGTCCTACCCCCGGCCAAACTCCCCAAATGGAAGACGGCGGCCACGGCCACCGCCGGTGAAGCAAATACTCGGCCCTGGAGCACCAAACTCCAATTAAATGGCTCTACACATTGCGGTATGCAAGGAGAACACGGGCGAGGTTTCCATACCGTGGATTACGCACCTAGGGGACCCGACCATAGCACACGGCGGAAAGACAGCTCGACACCGCTCTGTGGCGGAACTGACCGAATTATTCCAGCTTAAGTGTCTAAGTCGCACCCTTAAAGGCAGCAACACACTTAAACCAGAATAACTCGTCAGTCCCTCGGATCTAGTCCGATAAAGCCACTTATCCAGGATCGAATACCACTAGCTCACTCGAAGGTGAGGCACAGAGAAATACAATAAAGCATAATACCATAAATTAAGAAAGTATCATTAGTGATTACATTATCGGAGTTTCAGAAATAATAACCATAAATTTTAATGCAGCGGAAATAACTAACGGAGAAAACCGAGTAACATGGCGAAGCCTAGCCACACTACTTCTCCAGGTCCTCTCCTGCGGAAGCAGTAACCCACTCGACCATCTATCCCGGTGGCAGGGATGAAGGCCAAGTCACACCAGCAACCAATCATCCTAAGGAGTACCTGCACAAATTATACCACAAGCAAGGCTGAGTATACTAATACTCAGCTAGACTTACCCGGTGTGAGGAGTCTACTCATCTACCTCTAGACATGCAGTTGTTTGGCTGAGGGGTTTAGTTTGCCAAAAGAACTAGCTGAGTCTGAAATCAAGTTTTAGCTTTTCAAGTTTTAGTATGATCCTTTTTAAACTATGTGAGTACCTAGCTTTTCATACATGGTATCAAACATTTTATCAATCAATATCTTTTTGCCAATCACCTCATTTCCACTTATTACTCAATGTAGCAGCATGGATCAAGTAGTCTCATTAGCTGCGAGAAGCAGACGATTCAAATCGAGTTTTAACCTTGCAAGGTAAACCTAAACACACGACATGGCGAGGCACTCCGTCCTAGGGGTGGATAACGAGCCAGCTCGGCTCGGCTCGTTAAGGTAACGAGCCACAGAGTCAGCTCGGCTCGGCTCGTTTATGAGCTCGAGCTGGCTCGTTTAGCTCGCGAGCCATAGCAGAAAAAAAATATACATAATAATTATTTTTTAGTTAATTTCAAACTAATTTAACAATAGAAAATAGTAATTATACTCATAGTTTCACAAACCACGTCAATATAACACCAAATTAGCACAATTCATCACTCATTAAATCACAATTCACATACATGTTCATCAGTTTAACCCATAATTATATTTTCATAGACCAAATTAACACATAGACATAGTTCATTAATCATTAGTTTAATTCATAGGCCATAGACACCTCACATATATAACATGTTCATCAATTATTCTGTAAATGATATGCATATAGTTTTGTTTTGCTGGAATATGGTAGCTCGTTTAGCTCGCGAGCTGGCTCGTTAACGAACCGAGCTGGCTCGTTAACGAACCGAGCTAGGATGTCAGCTCAGCTCATGAAAAAAATTCAAACGAGCCGATCTGAGCCGAGCCGAGCCGACCATGAACCGAGCGAGCCAGCGAGCCACGAGTATTTCATCCAGCCCTACTCCGTCCCCACACACATCAACCGTCCCCATCGATTCCCTGTCAACAGAAAGAGGCCCACCGCCTTGGCGTACAATGCCTCATTGACCCCGACTGCCGTCGTGCAGTGACCGCACTTGTACCCACCATAACCGGAATGGGAGACCACGTCTCAGGTCGCGTGAGGAGATCAATCTGCGGGCATGTTCACTTAGGTACTAGGCTTACCGATTTACCATATTTCTCGGCATGTGCTTAGTACGTTCAAATGCTTGACACACGGTACCACACCTTAATCCTTATTCCAAATTCCGTCTCGTAGACAACGCATCCCCATGGATCGTTGTCCACAGACCATCATCATTACGATATAAAAATGGATACAACCAATTTCCTGACCCTGCGCGAGTGCTAGAAAAATTATTCGACTTCTACCGAGATCCCTAATTAGTAAAGCAGCTACTCTATCTAGCATATTAGTATCCATCTCAAAGGGATTCCTGAGTTCATGCAACTAGGGTTTCAGTCAACTCCTACACTTAAGTGCACAGTACAAGCCTACAAACCTTAAGTGCAGTAAAATAGCATATATAATGATTATGCATAAAACCGGGGCTTGCCTTGAATTTAACACTTAGATAGTGCTGGCTGGGGATACTCGCTTGGCGAGCATCCACTGGTCATGTCCATCATTCTTCAGGTCGCCCACCAACTGCATCTTGTGGTTGGCACCACATCACTTACACGATCATCATCTCTCGGTCCTAAATGAGATGCAAGATGCATATGTATGAATATAATGAAAGTAGCACAAGATATTCAAATACACAGTAGCGAACTAAACATTAAATTGGAAGACACCGTAACAACCACACGTTAGCATTAGTTATCTACACGTTATCGGCGATCAACATTAACACCATTAAAAAGATGACAACATTTTATATATTTACACAACACAAATACGACATCATAAGTACACACATTTACTACGCTCACCTTAATCATTCATTTGTTCTCCTATTGACCACACAAGAGCAACCAAGACAACGTAAGTTTAAATAGGACCTAGGCATCAATGTCTATGAAACTCCTATATCACAATCAACTAGAGAAGAAACATATAAAACATAACGCACATGCATTATTAAGATTAGTCATGGCAACTATATATTAATTAAGTGCTAACCAAACAATTTTAGCAAAAAGGATGAACTAAACAATCAAATGCGCACTTGCAGATTTCTGGGATAGCAACATAATAGTTACTTGTTTTAATCCTAACTCTTCAAATATTAATCCAAAAATAGCAAACTAGGACTTTCTGGAAAGCTTACAAAGTGTTCTACAACTTTGGTATTTTTATCTCAACATGATTCAACACTTAGCAAGGTCAAAAGTGCTAACACAGCAGCTCTGTCCAAATTTGGACAGATTCAGACTTGCGACTTTAAAAACTCATAACTAGAGATTCAGACATCCAAATAAAGTGATCCTAGACTTTCTGGTAAGATAATTAAATTGTCTACAAATCATTTATAAACATCTCAGGTTGATTTAATATGTATCAAGGGTAAAATACATTAGAAGGCTTTGCTGTTCAGAACTGGACAGATTCAGACTTCACACTTCAAACATCTATAACTTAATCTTCAGACCACCAAAAAGAGTGATCGAAGACTTTTTGGAAATCTTAGCAAAAGTACTACACAACCTTTATAATCACCAAGAGGTGATTCCACGTTTAATCAAATCAAACATTACAGTTTTCGAAATCTGTTCTGACGGTGGACAGAACACAACAATCAGTTTGTAAAATTCATAACTCTTACACTATTAGGCCTATGGTTATGAAATTTTAACACAAGCAAGATAATAAAAGCATCTACAACTTTCTTATAACAATCATGAACAGATTGTAACATTAAGTTAAGCAAACAATTCAATCTCTGAAATCTGTACAGAATTTGGACAGATTCAGATACTGAATTTGTAAAAAGCATAACTCCTAAACGATCAGATATGGCTGTCAAATTTTAACACCAGCAAGATAATAAAGTTATCTACAACTTTTCTATATGGCCTTTCTACAGAAAACATGATTTAGTTTATCAAACATACAACACGAGGAAAATCACGGCGTGGAGTCCAAAACATTAACTAAGCATTTTCAGCCCTATTTACTTCAAGAATTGCCGCGTTCTAGAGACTTGAATTATTCTAACACTTTACCGTTCGTTAGAGTTAAATTAATCAAATTAGTACTAACAAGTAGACTTACTAATTTTTATCCATGTCATTTCTAGCACTGTAAGTACCATACTTAATTAACAACGCGTTCTCCACGATAATCACTATCGGAGCGCTTTTCACCCAATAATTTGCATTTTAACTTAGACATCACATGAGCACTAATACTTTTCATCTGCGACCATAACCATACACATTTAGACTACAACTAGCAAATCATCGTGACTACGAGCTTAACCAAAACAATCTAACAATTCTGCTAACCTGTTATTATCGCAATCCGAGACACAATATGTATATAACAATCACTTAACGTAATCGACTCTTTCTTAACAAAGGTTGGCCAACACAGTATAAAACTTAGCAACTATTTTAGACATCTCAACTCAAAAACATGGGTTGGAGCAGATTAATTAGCTTTTCCTAATCATTACTCAACTTAAATTTGTTAACACATAAGTCACCTAAAATAGCACATTTTTGGGGGTCTAACATAGAGGCATTAACACATGGCGTAAAACTTCATAAGACTACATTTGCTACTGAAGGACCTAAAACATTTATGTGCATATGTTATCGGATTGTTCTTCAATTTTAACAAGGACCAACTTATGAACGCTACTCGCCTCCAATAATTATTGGGCTGCGATAACGCTCATATAAGACCTCTAATCAACCAACAAAATATTTATTTATCCAATAGAAATGGAATGCAATAATTGACAAAGCAAGGCATCGATCTTATCATGCACATAAAAGCATCACAAGCATATTTACGGAACCTATCGGTTAACTTGATCGACACACTACACATGTTCTTCGCCCTTCAAAATTTCTCGCACAACCGAATTCATCACACTTGCTAATGACACCAACAATACCTACTGATATATTATTCACATCATGAGCACAGCTACACGCCGCATACTAGTTTCTAACATAATCCTCATATAACTCGTAATTCAAACTACTCACTAACAATGAATCACACACGACAACTACCACATCGACAGGTTAATTTATTTGGACACCGCCTGCCTAGCGTACCACTAGTACCCCGCATTTTGACTCGACTTATAAACATAGAGGAAAAATCGATGACTACTTCGGCATGTCACCACCTCTCTATTCAAGCAAAGACAATTTCTACCTGCAACGACCGAACATTCATATCGAGCACACCTTATTTTACCTTATCTCACATACAACCATATTGTGGTGTGCACTCGAGACATTACCGTTTAACTTAACGCCATCACTACTACAACGCATTTTGGCACACACAATCATCCACTGATTCGCCCTCCGCATAAATGAGACAGACATTTTTAATTCTCGTCGCCACATCAGACAAGCACAACTCGACCGCCCTCCAATTTTTCCTATGCAACCATGCCACCTTTTTCTCGTACATTCTTCTCTCATGAAAACTCCAATCTACAAATGTTCATATCCACACACATAATTACAAGCGCATCCTAGGCATCGATCTCCTCCTTAAACTTTAAATCGAGAGACATGCACACATGTACATACACGATACCGACCAATTTTTTTACAAGTAGAACAAACCAAAAGGAAAATAACCTGAGCGAAAGGGGACTAGTCGCAGGGGCTGTCCACATGGCTCAACATTTCGCCGAACGGACCAGCGAAGCGCGACATCGACGGTTGTTGTGATAACGCAAGAGTTCATGAATTTGGCATTTCGTCGAACACCACGGATGCAAAAACAACAAGGATAGCGGGGTGTCTCACCGGGGGTCGACGACGTCGCGAGCGGGGCTACGCACAACACATTGTTTCCCATGGGTATTCCATTGAATAGCCAATGGGCATTGAGGAGAACAGAAAGGGGCGCCTTGCGCTGGCTGCTGCTGCGTTCTAGGCGCTGAAACATGGATGACGGCGAGCTCGCTGCGGCTGCTGTTTTGTGGGGAAGAGAGGAGCAGGGAACTAGAGCTGGGCGGCATTGCTCCTACTGCTAGATCGAGAGGAACAGGGAACACGCAGGGGCGAACGCCGGTGGTGCCCTGCGTGCGAGGAGGAAGAAGGCCAGGAAAGAGTTCCGCGACGAGCAGCACCTGTGGGAAGTGGAGGTCCGAGTGGGGGGGGGGGAAGAAAGGAGAGGGGCGGCTGGAGCCAAGGAAGGAGACGAAGGGGACCCAGACGCCATGACTGCTGGCCAGAGCAGAGGCGTCGGTCTGTAATGGATGGGCACCGAGCCAGAGAAAAGCAGAGGTCCGACGATGGCTGCTTTTGCCCTTGCACAAGGGAGGCCAGGGAGGAGGGCGCCAGGGGAGGTGCTTGCTGCTCGCCATTGACAACAGAGAGAGGGAGGAAGGTTCCTGCGCCATGAACAGAGAGGAGGAGAGCTGTGCGTGAGGCTATCCGCAGCAGTTCCCTCTAAATTTCTCCCACTATATCACTTTTTTGGGTCACATCATCAATAGTTTATCCCCTACTTTTTTTATCTCCCGCAGTGGTTCTCCCTAAATACTCCCCCTATACCCCACTACAACTATACAATATCATTTTCTATACCTACTTTTTATCTACTATAAAATTTTCTTCTACTAATAATTGGAGACGGGCCCATAGCTACAGTGGAAGGGGAGAAGCCGGACGCGCGCTAAACCTGAAGGGAGAGAGAAGGGGACCGCGCCGTGGGGAGCGCCGTAGGGGGCCGTGCTGCGGGCTGCCGCGTGCCCCTGTAGCCACCATGCAAGGGGAGGGGGCGCGGCGTGCGGCAACCGTTGCGGTAGTCTGAAAGAGAAAAAAAGGAGAAGAGAGAGTGGCGGCTAGGGGGGTAGATGGAAAATTTCCAAATTTGCAAAGGCTCCTATTTATAGAAGAAATCCTAGGGTTAGGGTTTCAAATGGGCCAAATAGGCTGGGTTGGGCTGGCCCAAAACACTACATCGGGCCGCACTAAATTATTTCCAGAGTAAAAATGCTCCCGCGGAATTCGTCTATGCAAAGACAGAGCGAGCTGGTGCCTGGTTGGACAGAACGAAGGATTATCCGTACTAGAATTTTGATTTGTTTAGCGCTGCTCGAAAAATAATTCCTTGCACCCAATTAGGAACAAAATGAATTGAGACCGATTGGTTTCAGATTCGTGATCGAGATCAATCGGGTCGGGTTAATAAAAAATCATTGCCGGTGTTGATTTTTGAATTTTGGATCAAACGCAAAGGTATTAAGCCGAGTCGGATAAGAATTTATTTGAGGACAACGCATTGGAGATTCCGCTTTGAAATTTTCTCGCGCACTTGTCGGCGTTTCGACCTGGGGGGTCCCTGCACCGACGAGTAAATTGTCGCTGCGTGTCCCAGCCCAGATGGGTCGGCGCGAGACGGAACACAAGGGGGAAAACAGTAAGGGGAAACCGCGACCTCGTGTTGTCCTGCGCCCAGGGCAGATGCGCTTGCAGTAGGGGGTTACAAGCATTCGCGAGGGAGAGAGAGAGCGTGAGCCTTGTGCGTCAGCCCGTTCTCCCGCACGGCCACATTCTCGTGCGAGGGCCCTGGACCTTCCTTTTATAGATGTAAGGAGAAGGCCCAGGTGTACAATAGGGGGTGTAGCAATGTGCTAACGTGTCTAGCAGAGGGAAGCCAGAGTCCTATGTACATGCCGTCGTGGCTGTCAGAGAGGTTTTGGCGCTCTGTTCATGTGATGTCGTGGCCGTCGGAGGAGCGCTTGAGCCCTATAGGAGCACAGCTGTCGGAGCTGTCGGGTCCTTGCTGACGTCTCCTTGCTTTCGTAGGGGGCTAAGAACCGCCGTCGTCATGGAGCACGCGGGGTGCCATCATTACTTGTTTTACCGGGACGAGCCAGATGGGACGCCGGTCTTGTTCCCTGTAGCCTGAGCTAGCTAGGGGTAGGGTAATGATGTACCCCCCTGTGGCGTGGTCGGTCCAAGCCCAAGGTCGGGCGAGGCGGAGGCTCCTCCGAGGTCGAGGCTGAGTCCGAGCCCTGGGGTCGGGCGAGGCGGAGACCGTCGTCCGAGGTCGAGGTTGAGTCCGAGCCCTGGGGTCGGGCGAGGCGAAGACCGTCGTCCGAGGTCGAGGTTGAGTCCGAGCCCTAGGGTCGGGCGAGGCGGAGACCGTCGTCCGAGGTCGAGGTTGAGTCCGAGCCCTGGGGTCGGGCGAGGCGGAGACCGTATTCCGAGGTCGAGGTTGAGTCCGAGCCCTGGGGTCTAGCGAGGCGGAGACCATCTTCCGAGGTCGAGGTTGAGTCCGAGCCCTGGGGTCGGGCGAGGCGGAGACCGTCTTCCGAGGTCGAGGTTGAGTCCGAGCCCTGGGGTCGGGCGAGGCGGAGTCCGTCGTCCGAGGTCGAGGTGGAGTCCGAGCCCTGGGGTCGGGCGAGGCGGAGACCGTCTTCCGAGGTCTCGGTGGAGTCCGAGCCCTAGGGTCGGGCAAGGCGGAGACCGTCTTCCAGCGTCGAGGTTGAGTCCGAGCCCTGGGGTCGGGCGAGGCAGAGCTTCCTATGGTGCCTGAGGCCGGACTTGGCGGCTGTCAGCCTCACCCTGACAGGTGGCACAGCAGTCAGAGTAGCGCAGGCGGCGCTGTTTTCCTGTCAGGTCAGCCAGTGGAGGGGTGAAGTGACTGCGGTCACTTCGGCTCTATCGACTGAAGAGCGCGCATCAGGATAAGGTGTCAGGCGATCCTTGCATTGAATGCTCCTGCGATTCGATCGGCTGGCGAGGCGATCTGGCCAAGGTTGCTTCTCCGTGAAGCCTGCCCGAGCTGGGCCTCAGGTGAGTTGAAGGTGCGCCCGTTG
Organism: Zea luxurians; assembly: GCA_029449295.1. Lineage (NCBI taxonomy): Eukaryota > Viridiplantae > Streptophyta > Magnoliopsida > Poales > Poaceae > Zea > Zea luxurians. The sequence continues at coordinate 3,256,138 of JAOPSE010000124.1, forward strand.
CTTGAGGAGACCCTCGGACGAGACGTGAATCCTCCTAGGTCGGCTATCTTTGCCCGAGGCTGGGCTCGGGCGAGGCGAGATCGTGTCCCTTGAGTGGACGGAGCCTTGACCTGAATTGCGCCCATCATGCCTTTGCAGCTTTGTGCTGATGGGGGTTACTAGCTGAGATTAGGAGTCTTGGGGGTACCCCTAATTACGGTCCCCGACAGTAGCCCCCGAGCCTCGAAGGGAGTGTTGGTACTCGCTTGAAGGCTTTTGTCGCACTTTTTTTGCAAGGGGACCGGCCTCTCTCGGTTGCATTTTGTTCTGGTGGGTGCGCGCGAGCGCACCCGCCGGGTGTAGCCCCCGAGGCCTCGGAAGAGTGGTTTGACTCCTTCGAGGTCTTAATGCCTTTCGTGATGCCTCGGCTGGTCTGGTTGTTCCCTCATGCGAACTGGTCATAGCCCGGGTGCATAGTCAGGTTCCGAGTTCTCGGGCTGGTATGTTGATGCTGTCAACGGTTTGGCCGGAGCTGGGTTTGCGAGAGCAGCCCCCGAGCCTCCGCACAGAGCGAGAGGACGGTCAAGCACTGACCCGGCTTTTTTCATATGCCCCTTCATCGCCTTTCCGCAAGGAGGAGGGGGGAAAGCGCCATGTTGCCCTCGGAGGGCGCCGAACATGGTGTCTCCAGTGAGTTGCTAACGGGTGATCCGAGTGGACGCTCGTGCCCTATTCGATAAGGGTCGGCTAGTGGCCCAGAGGCGCGCTCCAAAAGTACCTGTAGGTGATTTGCCAGACCCGGTCCCGTTTGATAGGGTCCGAGGGCTCGATGCCTCCCTATGATGGGTGTGACACCCCAGTGTCACCTAGGGTTTCTCTCAAATGCCAAACCTAGAACCATTATTTCATTTGAATCAAAGTAAGCATGAGCATCAAAATAACTCAAGTAATAAAGAATCCACCAAGTATATACTTCAAAGTATCATGATCAAAACAATTGAGTCTTTTAAAAAGAGTAAGAAGGTGCAACCCTAATGAAAACTCTAAGTGAGCCCTTTAAGCAAAATGCAAGAAAATAAGAAAAAGAGGATGAAAAATTTAAAATTTTGACTTGAGCCAATTATAAAAATTAAAGTATATTTAATGAGCAACAAGAAAGGTTGAGAAAGCTTAGCCAAAATAACTCAAATAAATCTCCAAATCAGCCCTTGAACTATGAACCCTTGGGGAAATTCAGATTTCTGAATTTCTGAATTTCAGACCTCTTCCCAAAGATCATCTGCGTTCTCTGTTTTTCGAAACTCAAAGCCAGGAGATTCAAATATCAAAGTTGTGCCAAATCCCATTGAACACATCCTGGAAAAGTTTGAACTCAAACCAAATTCATTTGACACGATTTTGGCGCAGTTTGACCTCGGGACCAGACATTCTGACACTGGCACCTTGGTGACGCTACAACTCCCTGTCCCTAACTTAAAACCGCGCGACGTCCATACACAAAAGACAAAGCTTGGTCAGGTGAACAAATCCTTCACAGCGATCTTGCCCAAATTCGCGAAGATTTGCTCCCAATCGGCGCTTGAACATGGGCAGAGGCAACGGGAACACGTGTTCGACCGTGGCTGACACCCCCGGTTCACGCCCGTTCGCGCACCGCGCCTCCCAGTGCACGCCCGCGCGCACTCGCCGGTCCACGACCGCCCGTGCACCGCGCCGTGCCTATAAAGCCTTCCCAAGCGCGTCCCACTTCGCCCCGCACTCACCCTCACCGGCCAGCCACTTTCCCTTAGCTCCGGCGAGCTCAATTCCGCCCGCCTTTGCCGCCAGAGCTTTGGCCATCGTGGCCAGCCCACCCCAGCCATTCTCTGGGCAAGCCAGTGCTTCGGCTAGCTCCGCCAGTAGCCCGTGAAGCTTGCCAAGCCCTCGGACCCGGCCGGACTTCACTGGAGGCCCGAGATCGACCTCACCGGACTTCGGTTTTCCGCCGCCGCGCGTGGACCGAGCTATCCAGTGAGTCTCCGACCAATTCCTTGCACCCATATCTTCTCTGGCATCCCGTGAACCTCTCTGACCCATCCGATTGATCTATCTCGCCGTGATCAGGCCGGACCCCTCGCCGCCGACGAGCATCCCCGCCTGCGCGCGTGGACCGACCGACTCCGGCCATCCCCGACGGCGACCCGCACCTCGTTGTGATCCCCGAGACCTCCCCTACGTCCTCAACCACTTCACTGGAGCAATCTCGCCGCCGGTAAGCCCCTCCGCCCTTTCCTTCGCCGCGGTTACTGTTTGAGGTAGAAGAAGGACCTCGGGTTAGGATCTGTAGAACCCGAGGGGTTTTCTGTAACGTCAGCGACTCATGTGAATAGTAGCTTAAGGACTGATTCGCGAGGGAAAACTTAAAAACCCGCCAGGGACCCCAGTGCAAAGTGGATTTCCATTAAATCATTTCTGTTAATCTTTTTAAAATGACCAGAGAACTTAGAAAATCCATAACTTGATGAAGTTTTCATAAAAAGTTGTCAAACCAATTTTGCTAGTTCCTGAATATTATGAACTATCATTTAAAAATGATAAACCCTATGTTTTCTGTTCTGAATTTTAGAGTTTAAAATTAAAAACAGAAACCCACCAAACCTTGTTTAATTAAGAAAAATTAGTTTTTCTCCTGTGCTGAACTTAAGAAAATTTGTAGATGTTTAAACCTTATTTAGACACTGTTTAAAAATAGTAGGAACCCCAACATTAGAAATTATGATGTAGTTATTTATTTAAAGCTAATTTGTCCAAAACTTAGAGAAAATCAGAAAGGCATTAGGAATTAATGAACAGTGATTAAGATTATTTTTCCTAGTTTACTTATGTAACAGAGAACCTAGGAAAAATACAGAGACCATTAATTTGGACCAGTTTTAAATTAAAATGATTTATTTAGCCTTATATAGACTAAAAATCAATTATTAGAGTGGCAAAACTATAACCAAAATGATTGATAAAAATCCAGTGGACTTATAACCACCAGAGCCCCACTACAAAAATAAAGGCCACCTCAGTTCAACTTTTTAAGTAAGGAAAATAAATACAAAATGATAATGAGGCATTTTGCAAATAAATCATAAAACAACCCCTAATGATGTAATAATGGGCAACCAAAAATTAGCTAAGTCCATAATGAGATGAACTACGAGAGAAAAATGCAAACCCCTGAAAAAGAAGCAAATTCTTACCTATTGCTAAAGATTTATGAGAAAGGCCACTTAATTCAAATAATGCATACCACCTCTTTCCCTTAAGCAAATAGAAGCCAAACTTCAAAATGATTGCTCCTGCACAAAATAATAACCAAGAAAAATAAGAACTTTGTTGTTTGATGTTTTTCAAATATAGTGGTAGTAGAAAGCACCCACTTGGCTAGAAACTTGAGAAAACCATAGAAAAATAATTAAAAGGTATTAATGACTAGAAATTTGTATCAAATCATGTTATAACACCTAAAAGCCAGCAAAAATGAGTTTCAAAGAATTACCCACTGTTAAATAATAGTTGTAGTTCAAAGCACCCCTTCTGCCCTAGAATTTAATAATTTTATCCAGAGAAAACTATTCACTTTCTGATTCCCAAATTTTGAGACAGAGAAGCATACACCAGTACCCAACCACTGCAATTTTTGCAGGATTTTTTGGAATTTTATAAAAGCAACTTGTAGTTCAAACCCACTCTAAAACATTAAAAAGAATAAAAGAAAAGGGAAGAAGAAATAAACCTCACCCCAATGAGTCTAACTTGAGAACTTATCAATTCTCCCTAAGACTTAAAAGGAATTCAGTGGAACCCCAAAAATTAAATCCACTACTTACCTTAGCTAAGTTTAAACCAATTCACCAAGTATACCACAAAAGGGTCTTACATAAGTAAAGTTAACTTGTTTTACTCAAGTAGATCATACACCTTTAAAGTTGTGATTTCTAAAAGCACATATCATATCATGCATATATCTTACGCATTGCATTCATTAGATTGTAACCTTGCCGACGGAGAGTACGTGCTCATCCCCGAGCAAGGACCTGTCCAAGAGGAAGACCAGGAGCAGGCTTCAGAGGCTGCTATTGAGGATCTCCCCGCAGCCCCAGCAATTGAAGGCAAGCCCCGGTTTTATGCATAACCGTTTATATATGCTACTTTACTACACTTAATGTTTGTAGGTTTGTAATGTGCACTTAAGTGTAGGAGTTGCTTGAAACCTCTAGTTTGCATGAACTTAGGATTCCTTTTTGAGATGAATACTAGCATACTAGGTCGAGTAGCTGCTTGCTAATCAGGATCTTGGTAGAAGTCGAGTGATTTTTCTAGCACTCGCGCGAGGTCAGGAATTGATTGTATTCATCTTGATAATGGGATATATGTTGGTCTATGGACTTGGATCCAGGGAGGATGTTTTGTCCATGAGACGGGAAAAGGAATTAAGGATTAATGTGTGGATACCTGAGTCAAGCTTTTGAACGTACTAAGCACATGCCGGGAAATATGGTAACCGGTAAACCTAGTACCTGAGTGAAGCCGGGTGCGGACTTTATCCCTCATGCGACCTGAGACTGGGTCTCCCATGCTAGCTATGGTGGGTACAAGTGCGGTCACTGCACGAGGCAGCCGGGGTCAGTGGAGCATTGTATGCCAAGGCGGTGATGCCTGGACGCGAACGGGGAATCGATGGGGACGGTTGTCATGTGCAGGGTCGGAGTACCCTGACATGCCGTGTGTTTAGGTTTACCTTGCAAGGTTAAAACTCGATTCGAATCGTCTCCTTCTCGCAGCTAATGAGACTGCTTGATTCCTTGTACTGCATCGAGTAAAAAGTGAAATGTGGTTACATGAGATAACTTGTTGATTGAATTAACTGATTGTTACCATGTATGCTTAGAAGGAGCAATCTAGCTAAGTTAATGACGATAGAAACTGGAAAGCTAAAATTTGCTTTTAGAAACAACTAGTGCTTTTGGCAAACCAAACCCCTCAGCCAAACAGCTGCATAGTCTAGAGGTAGAGGAGTAGACTCCTCACACCGGGTAAGTCTAGCTGAGTATTAGTATACTCAGCCTTGCTTGTGGCACAATTTTGCAGGTACCATTCAGGAAATGGTTGATGGTGTGACTTGGCCTACCACCCTGCCACCGGGTTGGACGGTCGAGTGGGACGCTGCTCCGACAGGAGAGGAGCACGAGGAGTAGTGGGCTAGGCCTTGCCCAATTCCTCAATACCGACGACATCGATTATCCGCTGCACTTTATTTTGTGAACTCCCATTGGCTACTCAAAAACTCTGATTTATGTAATAACTCAGTACTTAATTTGTGGATTCCTGTTTTATTGTATTGCTTCTGTGACTCACCTTCGTGTGAGATTGTGGAATTTGATCCTGGTTAAGTGGCTCCATCAGACTAGATCTGAGGGACTGACGGGTTATTCCGATTTAAGTGTGTTACGGCCCCTGAGGCATGACTTAGGCACTTAAGCTGGAATAATTCGGGTGGTTCCGCCACAGCTGGTATCGGAGCAAATTCCACCACAGAGGAGAACAATAAACCATGAATACCAATTTTCAAAATCTAAAACTTGCCTAGAAACTGCTAAGGATCGTCAGGACTAGACCGATAGACCTAGGACGAAAGGCCTTAGGCATAGAGGGAAGATGGGTGGCTAATTACTTAGGCCCCATGGGCCAGTACTTATATTTTTAAGGATGCCCTAAAAAGCACCCTATTTTCCTTTGAGAGGCAACGTTTCTTCCAGCATGCATGCATTATAAAACACAAAGAGGAATTAAAATTTGAGCTAACCCCTTTTCTTAAAATCATCCGGGCTCTCTTGTTCTTTTTCCTTCCACCATAATCTTTATCTTTGATTCCCTTCCGCAGATGAATTCACCCACCCCCGCCAGTGGAGGAGACTCTAGTTTCAGTTATGACTTCCTTTCTCGCGATGGTTTTCCTTCCATCTTGTGGGAAGTTCTTAACTCCGCCGGTTACCCTACACCCCCTTTGTACACGGTGTAGTTGTATGAGGAGCATCAGGTACCTCGTTGTCGGGTCTGGCTGACCATGGAGGCTCATCCCCTTCAGCCGGGTTGGCGTTCTCTTGATTCTGAGACGATTTGACTCAGGACGGACGACACCGTTGAAGCAGCGGCCATGAAGGCCCTGACGACTTTCTGTGGCTACCATCCCCTGGAGATGGTGATGCACCCCTTGGGACTCTTCCCTGCCGAGAGGAAGGATGATCCCTTGTGGTGTAACCGCGTGAGCCATGTAAAGGATGTGTGGGCAATGTATCCTGACTTGGTTGGGAGGGTCACTGTCCAGTGCATGAGTGCGCTGTACCACCTTCAGGCCCTTCAGAGCGACGCTATGGCACACCTTGCCAACATCGCTCAGACCACCAAGCTCACTCTCGATAGTCAAGAAGATTTTGTGGTTGATCTATCCACGGAGTTGGTGGAGAAGGATCTGCAGGTGGAGAGGCTGAGCCAGCGCATTGCCACCTTGGAGCATCAGGTGGAAATCCGAGACAACACTATTGATGTCTTGGAGAACCAGCTTCATGATGTGCAGAGAGAACTCGAAGAAGCGAATGACCACCTGGACATGCACCACTTAGAGATGGAGGCCAATGAAGCAGGAAGCGAGGGAGAAGAGGATCCTGAGGAGCTAGGACCAGCCCCTGGTGCCAATGGGACTACCTCCGCGATGCCCCCTTCACCCGCATCTAGTGTCGCTTCCACCGCTCAGGGTTAAGCAGTCGCTTTGACATTTTTAGGCGGATAGAAACCTATGCGAGCTTAGTAATATCACATTTTGGACTAGGCTTATGGGTACTTTCCCCTGATTGATGTAACCCTGTGAACTTTTGAAATCTGTGGGATGTTTGTCACCATGTTATCTTCATTTCGAACCTAATATTATGATTATGGCATTTTTCCTTCCATATGAAATGATATCTTGTCGTTCGAAACTGTGAGTTGGGATAACAATGGCGGCAATCTCTGTTTTCAGATGGCAGCTAGGCAGCGTCGCGGGCATAACGAGCAGGTTCCCCCGCCACCTCCTCCAGCTCCCACAGTGCAGGAGCTGATGGCCCAGCAGAATGAGATTCTGCGACAACTCTTGCAGCGTCAGCCCCACCCTCAGCAGCATGGTGGAGGCCAGCCTCAGCGACCTCCGGCTATGGCCACTTACCAGGAGTTTCTGAGCACGCAGCCGCCCTTGTTCACCAAGGCAGAGGATCCGTTGGACGCCGACGTATGGCTTCGCGTCGTCGAGTCCAAGTTTCCCCTCCTCACGGGAGACTGCCCTGATGCTACCAAGACCCGCTTTGCCGCGCAGCAGCTTCGTGGATCTGCTCGGACTTTGTGGGATCACTTCCGTGCTATGCTCCCCGCTGATCGTGAGGTATCTTGGGAGGAATTCAAGACTGCCTTCAGAGGACACCACATCCCAGCTGGCATTCTTGATCGGAAGTTGAATGAATTCCTGGCCCTTAATCAAGGAACCCGCATGGTACTGCAGTATACGCAAGCCTTCAACAACTTATGCCAGTATGCAGGGTACCATGCTGATTCTGATGAGAAGAAGAGGGATCGCTTCCGCAGGGGTCTCAATACCAAGCTGCGGGAACGACTCAACACTGTCCGGGCCGATAGCTTCAATGAGTTGGCCAACCTGGCCATCTCAGGGAGGATTGCATTGTTGCTCACCGGGCAGAGAAGAAGAGGAAGGCACCGATGGCAGCACCATCCGCTCAGGCTCAGAGGTTTCGGATTGTTTCTCACAACAAGAGCAGGGGTTTCTAGCAGTAAGCAGGCAGATGGGTGATCAGGCCACCTCAGCAGCAGCAACCGGCACCCAATCGCTTTCCAGCTCCCGCTCCAAGAAACAACCAGCCTCAGCAGCAGCAGTTCCGCCAGGGCAATGGGAACAAGTGTTTCACTTGTGGCAATGTGGGCCACTATGCCAAGAATTGTCCCAGGAACCAACAGAGGCAGATGCCAGCACCAAATCAAGACAAGGGAAGAAAGTAGAAGGTGCAAGTCAGGCAGGGGAAGCTCAACTTCACCACTCTGGAGGAAATACCTGAAGGAGCTCCTATCATGACTGGTATCTTTTCAGTTTATAATCAACCTGCTTTAATTCTGTTTGATTCTGGTGCATCTCATAGTTTCATTAGTGTCGGGGACCATAATTAGGGGTACCCTCAAGACTCCTAATTCTCAGCTGGTAACCCCCATCAGCATAAAGCTGCTAAGGCCTGATGGGTGCGATTAAGTCAGGGATCAGTCCATTCGAGCGACTCGATCACGCCTCACCCGAGCCTAGCCTCGGACAAGGGCAGCCGACCCCGGAGGATTTCCGTCTCGCCCGAGGCCCCCCTCCAACGGCGGACATATCTCCGGCTCGCCCGAGGCCCTGCCTTCGCTAAGAAGCAACCCTGACTAAATCGCCGCACCGACCGACCAAGTCGCAGGAGCATTTAATGCAAAGGTGACCTGACACCTTTATCTTGACGCGCGCCCTCCGGCAGAGCCGAAGTGACCGCCGTCACTTCACCGCTCCACTGACCGGCCTGACAGAAGGACAGCGCCGCCTGCGCCACTCCGACTGCAGTGCCACTTGATAGAGTGAGGCTGACAGGCAGTCAGGCCCTGCCAAAGGCACCATAGGAAGCTCCGCCTGACCCAGGGCTCGGACTCGGGCTAAGTCCCGGAAGACGGCGAACTCCGCTCCGCCCGACCCAGGGCTCGGACTCGGGCTAAGTCCCGGAAGACGGCGAACTCCGCTCCGCCCGACCCAGGGCTCGGACTCGGGCTAAGTCCCGGAAGACGGCGAACTCCACTCCGCCCGACCCAGGGCTCGGACTCGGGCTCAGCCCCAGAAGACGGCGAACTCCGCTCCGCCCGACCCAGGGCTCAGACTCGGGCTCAGCCCCAGAAGACGACGAACTCCGCTTCGCCCGACCCCAGGGCTCGGACTCCGCCCTGGCCTCTGCCGAACGAACTCCGCCTCGCCCGACCCAGGGGCTCGGACTCGGCCTCGGCCATGGAAGACAGACTCGACCTCGGCTTCGGAGGAGCCTCCACGTCGCCCAACCTAGGGCGCAGGCCAGCCACGTCAACAGGAAGCGCCATCATCACCCTACCCCGAGCTGACTCGGGCCGCAGAGAACAAGACCGGTGTCCCATCTGGCTAGCTCCGCCAGATAGGCAATGATGGCGCCCCGCATGCTCTGTGACGACGGCGGCTCTCAGCTCTCTTACGGAAGCAGGAGGACGTCAGCAAGGACTCAACCGCTCCGATAGCTGTCCCTCCGCCAGGCTCCATCGCTCCTCCGACGGCCACGACATCACACCAGCTGGGTGCCAAAATCTCTCCGGCTGCCACATCGGCATGTACTTAGGGCGCTAGCTCTCCCCCGCTAGACACGTAGCACTCTGCTACACCCCCATTGTACACCTGGATCCTCTCCTTACGCCTATAAAAGGAAGGTCCAGGGCCCTCTTAGAGAAGGTTGGCCGCGCGGGGATGAGGACAGGACAGGCGCTCTCTTGGGGCCGCTCGCTTCCCTCTCCCGCGTGGACGCTTGTAACCCCCTACTGCAAGCGCACCCGACCTGGGCGCGGGACGAACACGAAGGCCGCAGGATTCCCACCTCTCTCACGCCGGTCTCCGGCCGCCTCGCTCCTTTCCCCCCTTCGCACTCGCCCACGCGCTCGACCCATCTGGGCTGGGGCACGCGGCGACACTCACTCGTCGGCCCGAGGGACCCCCCGGTCTCGAAACGCCGACAGTTGGCGCGCCAGGTAGGGGCCTGCTGCGTGTTGACGAACAGCTTCCCGTCAAGCTCCAGATGGGCAGTCTCCAGCAACCTCTCCGACCCGGGACGGTGCTCCGTTTCGGGAGTCTTGAGTTCATGTCCTTCGACGACAGCTACGACATGATACTCCTTCCACCGCCGCGCGATGACGACAATGGCGGCCGACAGCCCGCCCGCCGGCGGCGGAATCGACGACGTCTTCCCCGCGTGGTGGAAGAACAACATTCGAGCTCGCCCCGTCCTCTCCCCCGCCAACGGAGGAGGAGGCGGGGCAACCAAGGCCAAGCGGGAGGCCGCGCCTCGTCGGCTGTCGAGCGAGTCGACGTCCCTAGCGCCCCAACGGGGGGCGCGTCGGGCGTCAACCTCGCGTTTGAGACGAAGGCGAGCGCCGTCTCCCCGCGACACGCCAATCCCGAGCAAGCGGACAACGCCAGCACACTCGCGGAAGGCTTGCTGGGCGTCACCCTCGTACCTGAGATGACGGTGCAGTCAGTCCCCGACGCGACTTCATTGCCGTTCATCGACCAAAAGGTACCGACCGATTCTCATCCTACGTCATTTAGATTCAGCCTCAACCTGCCTAGCGACCTTGCTTTGGCGGGCGCTCTCGTAGAGGCGAGTTCAAACCCTCTGGGGTTTCACACGCGGTCGCCTTGGGACCGGCTGACGGACGTCTCGACCTATGGGCCCTCCGGGTCCGAGGAAGACGACGACCCCGGCATCTGCTGGGATTTCTCTGGACTTGGCAACCCCAGTGCCATGCGGGACTTCATGACCGCATGTGACTACTGCCTCTCCGACTGTTCCGACGGTAGCCGCAGCCTCGACGACGAGGACTGCGGCCCAAGCCGCGAATGTTTCCACGTCGATCTAGGGGGTCCCTCCGAAGGCAATCATCTCGGCATGCCGGAGGACGGTGATCTCCCTAGGCCGGTGCCTCGCGCTGACATCCCGCGGGAGCTAGTTGTGGTCCCCGTTCCGGCGGGGGGTCACGACCCACAGCTCGAGCAAGTCCACGGGGCGCAGGCCAGGCTCGACGAGGGGGCAGGAGCGCTTGAGCCGATCCGCCGGGACGTCGGGCAGGCATGGGCGGGCCAACCCCTGGCCGGAGAAATGCGTCACCTGCCCCAGGGTCTCCAGCTCCACGTCGCCAACGATGTCAGGGTCAGGCCGCCACCCGCATCCAGTGGGGTCGGTCAGAACCTGGCTGCAGCAGCGATGCTTCTCCGCGCGATGCCGGAGCCATCAACCACCGAGGGTCGGCGAATCCAGGGGGAGCTCAAGAATCTCCTGGAAGGCGCTGCGGTCCGACGGGCCGAGAGCTCTGCCTCCCGAAGGCAGGGATACCCCTCGGAACCTCATGCCGCGACTTCCCGATTCATGCGGGAAGCCTCGGTCTACACCGGGCGCACGCGCAACACCGCGCCTGCGGCCCCGGGCCACCTCGGCAACGAGCACCATCATCGCGACCGTCAGGCCCACCTCGACGAGAGGGTGCGCCGAGGCTATCACCCCAGGCGTGGGGGACGCTACGACAGCGGGGAGGATCAGAGTCCCTCGCCCGAACCACCCGGTCCGCAGGCCTTCAGCCGGGCCATCCGGTGGGCACTGTTCCCGACCCGGTTCCGACCCCCGACTACCATCTCAAAGTACTCGGGGGAAACGAGACCGGAATTGTGGCTCGCGGACTACCGCCTAGCCTGCCAGCTGGGTGGAACGGACGACGACAAGCTCATCATCCGCAACCTCCCCCTGTTCCTCTCCGACACCGCTCGCGCCTGGTTGGAGCACCTGCCTCCGGGGCAGATCTCCAACTGGGATGACCTGGTCCAAGCCTTCGCCAGCAATTTCCAGGGCACGTATGTGCGCCCTGGGAATTCCTGGGACCTCCGAAGCTGCCGGCAGCAGCCGGGAGAGTCTCTCTGGGACTACATCCGGTGATTCTTGAAGCAGCGCACCGAGCTGCCCAACATCACCGACTCGGACATCATCGGCGCGTTCCTTGCCGGCACCACCTGCCGCGACCTGGTGAGCAAGTTGGGTCGCAAGACCCCCACCAGGGCGAGCGAGCTGATGGACATCGCCACCAAGTTCGCCTCTGGCCAGGAGGCGGTCGAGGCTATCTTCCGAAAGGACAAGCAGCCCCAGGGCCGCCCACCGGAAGATGCTCCCGAGGCGTCTGCTCAGCGCGGCGCCAAGAAGAAAGGCAAGAAGAAGTCGCAAGCGAAACGCGACGCCGCCGACGCGGACCTTGTCGCCGCCGCCGAGCACAAGAACCCTCGGAAGCCCCCCGGAGGTGCCAACCTCTTTGACAAGATGCTCAAGGAGCCGTGCCCCTATCATCAGGGGCCCGTCAAGCACACCCTTGAGGAGTGCGTCATGCTTCGGCGCCACTTCCACAGGGCCGGGCCACCCGCGGAGGGTGGCAGGGCCCGCGACGACGACAAGAAGGAAGATCACCAAGCAGGAGAGTTCTCCGAGGTCCGCGACTGCTTCATGATCTACGGTGGGCAAGCGGCGAATGCCTCGGCTCGGCACCGCAAGCAAGAGCGCCGGGAGGTCTGCTCGGTCAAGGTGGCGGCGCCGGTCTATCTAGACTGGTCCGATAAGCCCATCACCTTCGACCAAGACGACCACCCCGATCACGTGCCGAGCCCGGGGAAATACCCGCTCGTCGTCGACCCCGTCATCGGTGATGTTAGGCTCACCAAGGTCCTTATGGACGGGGGCAGCAGCCTCAACATCATCTACGCCGAGACCCTCAGGCTCCTGCGTGTCGATCTATCCTCCGTCCGAGCAGGCGCTGCGCCCTTCCACGGGATCATTCCCGGGAAGCGCGTCCAGCCCCTCGGACGACTCGACCTTCCCGTCTGCTTCGAAACGCCCTCCAACTTCCGAAGGGAGACTCTGACGTTCGAGGTGGTCAGGTTCCGAGGAACCTACCACGCGGTACTGGGGAGGCCATGCTACGCGAAGTTCATGGCCGTCCCCAACTACACCTACCTGAAGCTCAAGATGCCGGGCCCCAACGGGGTCATCACCGTCGGCCCCACGTACAAACACGCGTTCGAATGCGACGTGGAGTGCGTGGAGTACGCCGAGGCCCTCGCCGAGTCCGAGGCCCTCATCGCCGACCTGGAAAGCCTCTCCAAAGAGGTGCCAGACGTGAAGCGTCATGCCGGCAACTTCGAGCCAGTGGAGACGGTTAAGGCCGTCCCCCTCGACCCCAGTGGCGACGCCTCCAAGCAGATCCGGATCGGTTCCGGGCTCGACCCCAAATAGGAAGCAGTGCTCGTCGACTTTCTCCGCGCGAACGCCGACGTCTTCGCGTGGAGTCCCTCAGACATGCCCGGCGTACCGAGGGATGTCGCCGAGCACTCGCTGGATATTCGGGCCGGAGCCTGACCCGTCAAGCAGCCTCTGCGCCGATTCGACGAGGAGAAGCGTAGAGCGATAGACGAGGAGATCCACAAGCTAATGGCAGCCGGGTTCATCAAAGAGGTATTCCATCCCGAATGGCTTGCCAACCCTGTGCTTGTGAGAAAGAAAGGGGGGAAATGGCGGATGTGTGTAGACTACACTGGTCTCAACAAAGCATGTCCGAAGGTTCCCTACCCTCTGCCTCGCATCGATCAAATCGTGGATTCCACTGCTGGGTGTGAAACCTTGTCTTTCCTCGACGCCTACTCAGGGTATCACCAAATCAGGATGAAAGAGTCCGACCAGCTCGCGACTTCTTTCATCACGCCCTTCGGCATGTACTGCTATGTCACCATGCCGTTCGGTTTGAGGAATGCGGGCGCGACGTACCAGTGGTGCATGAACCATGTGTTCGGCGAACACATCGGTCGCACGGTCGAGGCCTACGTCGATGACATCGTAGTCAAGACGAGGAAAGCTTCCGACCTCCTCTCCGACCTTGAAGTGACATTCCGATGTCTCAAGGCGAAAGGCGTCAAGCTCAATCCCGAGAAGTGTGTCTTCAGGGTGCCCCGGGGCATGCTCTTGGGGTTCATCATCTCCGAGCGGGGCATCGAAGCCAACCCGGAGAAGATCGCAGCCATCACCAGCATGGGTCCCATCAAGGACTTAAAGGGCGTACAGAGGGTCATGGGATGTCTCGCGGCTCTGAGCCGCTTCATCTCACGCCTCGGCGAAAGAGGCCTGCCTCTGTACCGCCTCTTAAGGAAGGCCGAGCGCTTCACTTGGACCCCTGAGGCCGAGGAAGCTCTCGGGAACCTGAAGGCGCTCCTCACCAAGGCGCCTATCTTGGTGCCCCCAGCTATCGGAGAAGCCCTCTTGGTCTACGTCGCCGCGACCACTCAGGTGGTTAGCGCCGCGATTGTGGTCGAGAGGCAAGAAGAGGGGCATGCATTGCCCGTTCAGAGGCCAGTTTAATTCGTCAGCGAGGTACTGTCCGAAACCAAGATCCGCTACCCACAAGTTCAGAAGCTGCTGTATGCAGTGATCCTGACGCGGCGGAAGTTGCGACACTACTTCGAGTCTCATCCGGTAACTGTGGTGTCATCCTTCTCGCTGGGAGAGAGCATCCAGTGCCGAGAGGCCTCGGGCAGGATTGCAAAGTGGGTAGTGGAAATCATGGGCGAGACAATCTCGTTCGCCCCTCGGAAGGCCATCAAGTCCCAGGTCTTGGCGGACTTCGTAGCCGAATGGGTCGACACCCAGCTACCGACGGCTCCGATCCAACCGGAGCTCTGGACCATGTTTTTCGACGGGTCGCTGATGAAGACGGGAGCCGGCGCGGGCCTCCTCTTCATCTCGCCCCTCAGGAAACACCTACGCTATGTGCTACGCCTCCACTTCCCGGCGTCCAACAATGTGGCAGAGTACGAGGCTCTGGTCAACGGGTTGCGGATCGCCATCGAGCTAGGGGTCAGGCGCCTCGACGCTCGCGGTGACTCGCAGCTCGTCATCGACCAAGTCATGAAGAACTCCCACTGCCACGACCCGAAGATGGAGGCCTACTGCGCTGAGGTTCGGCGCCTGGAAGACAAGTTCTACGGGCTCGAGCTCAACCACATCGCTCGGCGCTACAACGAGACTGCGGACGAGCTGGCAAAAATAGCCTCGGGGCGAACAACGGTTCCCCCGGACGTCTTCTCCAGGGATCTGCATCAACCCTCCGTCAAGATCGACGACTCGCCTGAGCCCGAGGTACCCTCGGCACAGCCCGAGGCACCCTCAGCTCGGCCCGAGGCGGCCTCGGTTCAACCCGAGGTACCCTCGGCCTCCGAGGGTGAGGCATTGCGCATCGAGGAGGAGCGGAGCGGGGCCACGCCTGATCGAAATTGGCAGACCCCATACCTGCAATATCTCCGCCAAGGAGAGCTACCCCTCGACCGAGCCGAGGCTCGGCGGGTAGCGCGACGCGCCAAGTCGTTCGTCTTGCTGGGTGATGAGAAGGAGCTCTACCACCGCAGCCCCTCGGGCATCCTCCAGCGATGCATCTCCGTCGCCGAAGGTTAGGAACTCCTGCAAGAGATACACTCGGGGGCTTGCGGCCATCACGCAGCGCCTCGAGCCCTTGTCGGGAATGCTTTCCGGCAAGGCTTCTACTGGCCAACGGCGGTGGCTGACGCCACTAGAATTGTCCGCACCTGCGAAGGGTGTCAATTCTATGCGAAGCAAACCCACCTGCCCGCTCAGGCTCTGCAGACGATACCCATCACCTGGCCCTTTGCTGTGTGGGGGCTGGACCTCGTCGGCCCCTTGCAGAAGGCGCCCGGGGGCTACACGCACCTGCTGGTCGCCATCGACAAATTCTCCAAGTGGGTCGAGGTCCGACCTCTGAACTGCATCAGGTCCGAGCAGGCGGTGACGTTCTTCACCAACATCATCCATCGCTTCGGGGTCCTGAACTCCATCATCACCGACAACGGTACCCAGTTCACCGGCAGAAAATTCTTGGACTTCTGCGAGGATCACCACATCCGGGTGGACTGGGCCGCCGTAGCTCATCCCATGTCGAATGGGCAAGTAGAGCGTGCCAACGACATGATTCTACAAGGGCTCAAGCCTCGGATTTACAACGACCTCAACAAGTTCGGCAAGCGATGGATGAAGGAACTCCCCTCGGTGGTCTGGAGCCTGAGGACAACGCCGAGCCGGGCCACGGGTTTCACGCCGTTCTTCCTGGTCTACGGGGCCGAGGCCGTCTTGCCCACTGACCTGGAATACGGCTCCCCGAGGACGAGGGCCTACAGCGATCAAAGCAACCAAGCTAGCCGAGAAGACTCGCTGGACCAGCTGGAAGAGGCTCGGGACAAGGCCTTGCTACACTCGGCGCGGTACCAGCAGTCCCTGCGACGCTACCACGCCCGAGGGGTCCGGCCCCGAGACCTCCAGGTGGGCGACCTGGTGCTTCGGCTGCGGCAAGACGCCCGAGGGAGGCGCAAGCTCACGCCCCCCTGGGAGGGGCCATTCGTCATCGCCAAAGTTCTGAAGCCCAGAACGTACAAGCTGGCCAACAGTCAAGGCGAGGTCTACGGCAACGCTTGGAACATCCAACAGCTACGTCGCTTCTACCCTTAAGATGTTTTCAAGTTGTTCATATACCTCGCACCCGCGCAAAGTTTAGTCATCAAGGAAGGGTCGGCCTCGCCTCGGCAAAGCCCGACCCTCCCTCGGGGGCTAAAAGGGGGGGAACCCCCTCTGCGTTGAAATTTTCCTCGAAAAAAGATCTCTTCTGCCAGAATATCTTTCGTGCTTTCTGACTACTTCGAAAAGTGGATCCTGAAAATGACGGAGTACACGTAAGCAGCCAAGGCTGACCGAGCCGAGGGACTCCTACGCCTCCGGGATATGGATACCTCACTCATCACCTTCTGTGATAAGTAACTCGCATTCGGATAAAGTGATTCCGCGGACCCAACAAGTCTTCACGTTCGGAAGCTCTTCTGCCGAAGCGATCCTTCGAGCCTTCTCGACTGAGTCGGTGACAGGGCCTCATGGACGGGTGAAAGTGCGCGTAAGCGGCAAGGCCGACCGAGCCGAGGGACTCCCACGCCTCCGGGATACAGATACCTCACTCGTCACCTTCCGCGAGAAGCAAATCTCGCTCGCACAAACATCCCTGTTACCGACAAAAAAGTCCAGATACTCGAAACAAGAGGAAAGGAGACGCAACTTTACAACACAGCGAGGGTGTGTATTCTGGCCTCGGCGGCCGCAGAAGGCACACGCTACAAGACACTCTGATCCTGCAGGCTTGGGTCTTGACGCTGGAAGGGGGCAGTAACACCCTCGGCATCGACGACACCTTCAGCAAGGTCCGACCTAGCCTCGGACGGCGACGCGGTCCAAGGATCCCCACTCTGGAGGACGACGTCATCGTCACGCCCGGACAATCGCTGCCAGGGACTTCTCCGGGAATCCGGCCCGAGCATGCGGCTCGGCCGGTTACCCCTGGGGCCTCGGCCGACCATCTTCCAAGGGCGCCAGCCCGACCTGAGGCCTCGGCTGATCGACTCCGGCGTCGGTCCCGCTAACGGACAACCCGGCTAGGCTCCGGCCAACCAGGTTTCATCTTCGAGCCAACTCCGCCTCTGTTCATGCTGATATCGCTACCCCTGGCCTCGGCTCGTCGAAGAGCGGCCAAGGGGTCCCTTTAACTAAGCTAGAGGAGCCTCAGACAACAAGGCCGACCGAGCCGAGGGACTCCTACGCCTCCGGGATACGGATACCTCACTCGTCACCTTGACACGGGGCGACTCATGCTTGGTGAAGCGGTTCAGACAGCCAACAGGCGAATCTTAGTGCTCGAAAATGAGGAAAAGACATGGCTCCGTGCCAAAATTACATACATGTTCAGGCCTCGACAGCCGCAATGAACAAAAAACCCTGGCATTCGAAGTGCCATTACAAATGGAACTCCGGTTCCCCCTCCGCAGGTACGAACAACCCCACTCGATAGGGGTGGGCCTGTGGAGCAACAGAAGACCGACGAACGGCGCGTCGTCACCCGCTCCAGCAGCGGCGACGACGACGACTTCTGCTCCGGGGGGCCGAACAGCGGCAGCACTGACCTTAGGGCGGATGCTGCTGCCAGGAGGCCCCCGCCCATGCCCAAACTCATGAGGCAAGGACGGGCAGAAGGCCGTAGAGTTGGAGGTCGGTCCGTGGCCGGCCTTGGCTATCTCGCCGGTGGGAGAACCTCTTCCAGCTGCCGTGGCAGACGCCGGCGCCGCGAGCGGCTCCGAAGCCACTCGCGTCCGAGAGCCAGGCACGGTGCAGCTGCCGGCGCCACGGACGACGACCGCCCTTCCCTCCGGTCACTGAGTGAAGGAGCGGGCCGCCGCCCACACAGGGGCCGACCCCAACTCGGCACACTCCCCTCCCCAGCCCTGGTGATGAAAATCCTTGAGGCTGAGGGAGGGGCAGAGGCCGCGGCCCGGCTCGCTTTCCCCCACCGTCAAACTGGAGGTCACCGTCTTGGGTGACCGCCGGCGGAGGGGTGCAGCCGGGCTGCATGATGAAAATCCTTGAAGCCGAATGATGGCTGAAAGGTACCAACTCTCACAGAGTTGCGTTCCTCCAACGATGAGGCGGAAAGACAGCGGGTATCCCCCATCCGGGGGCTCGGAAGGTGGAAGGACGCGATGCATAAGGGAGCGAGAAGACATGGTCGCCTTCCGAAAGGGGTCGCCCTCCTTTTAAAGGCAACTCTCCCTACTTGCGCCCCCAACCGTCACGGGCTGAGTCTTCTCCAACACGCTCCAAGGCCCTCCCCTGCGGCGCGGGGGCTGGGTCCCGCATGTCATGCAAATCGACTCAGAGCAGAAGAAGCCAAACCGCCGCGCGTGGTGCACACGACCGCCCAGCGGTTACAAGTGACCCTCCACTTTTGCCCAGACCAACGGGCGAAAGAGGCGGGCAGCCATGCAGGTGGCATGCAACCACGCCAAGTGGACGCGCTTCTCCGACTCCCGACATGCCAGCATGGAGGCCCAGGCCCACGCGTCACGCAACCGGCGCGCCGGATGCTGCATGCAAGCAACTGCACCGCCACTTGCGCCACCACCGTGCCTCCTCGATTGCGGAATCAATACCTCGACTCGAGGCGACCAGGCGCACGACCCAGCAGCGCTAGCCTGACGCGGCGGTCAATGCGGCCAAAAGTGGGCCGGCAGTAATGACGGTGGCAGGCGGGCGGGAGCAGCGGTCACGTCGTCAGCCAAGCTCACGTCCCATCCGGGGGCAGCAAGAGAACCCCCTCCCACGGCGTGAAGACAACGCGCTCGTGATCCGTTCCTCGAACGGCTCGCGCACGCGCAACGGTCGCCCCGCCAACCGCTCGCCCCGTCGCATTACCTCCGCGGCAGGACAGGCGGCGCTTCTGGCGGGAGCAGTGGGCGACGCTTTGCCTTCGCCGTAATAACTGCGACAAAAAAAAGGTACGCCGCGTCGTTCGATTTCGTATCCTTTTCCTTTTTTCCTCTTTCTCTATCTCTTGCAGCAGGGACCGGGAAAGAGGGATACCCCAAAAAGGATCCTTCCCCGTGAAGGAACCAGGCTCCGAGCCTCCCTACTGATCAGAGGTTCGAAGGCTGGCCCCCCAAAGGGTTTGACAGCCGCCTCAGATCGCGTGGGCCCTACACCCACTACTGGTCAGAGGTTCGAAGGCCGGCCCCCCGAAGGGTTCCACGGCCGCCTCAGGCTACTCGGGCTCCGCGCCCATTACTGATCAGGGGTTCGAAGGCTGGCCCCCAAAGGGTTCACAGTCGCCTCAGACGTCGAGCGAGGGATGACCAGGGGTACGTTCGATACATAACCAAGGCTCGGGCTGCGCTCCCGAGGTACCCTAGGACATTTCCGAGACCAGTGGGAGCGATTTTGTAACGGAATCCCATCGGAGGGAGGCATCGAGCCCTCGGACCCCGTCGCCAGGGGACCGGGTCCGGCAGATCACCCGCAGGTACTTTTGGGCGTGCCTCTGGGCCCCTAGCCGACCCCTAACGAACGGGGCACGGACGTCCACTCGGATTACCCGCTTGCAGCTCACCGGAGACACCATGTTCGGCGCCCATCGAGGGTAACATGGCGCTTTCCTCCCCTCCTTGCGGAAAGGCGACGCAGGGGCGTATGTAAAAAAGCCGAGTCTGTCCCTGATCGCCCTCTCGCCCTGTGCAGAGGCTCGGGGGCTGCTCTCGCAAACCCGGCTCCGGCCAAACCGTTGACAGCGTCAACATACCAGCCCGAGAACTTGGGCCCCGACCGTACACCCGGGCTACGGCCAGTTCGCATGAGGGAACAACCAGACCAGCCGAAGCATTACGCGAGGCATTAAGACCTCGAAGGAGTGAAACCACTCCTCCGAGGCCTCGGGGGCTACACCTGGCGGGTGCGCTCGCGCACACCCATCGGAACAAAATGCAACCGAGAAAGGCTGGTCCCCTTGCAAAAAAGTGCGACGAAAGCCTCCAAGCGAGTGCTAACACTCCCTTCAAGGCTCGGGGGCTACTGTCGGGGACCATAATTAGGGGTACCCTCAAGACTCCTAATTCTCAGCTGGTAACCCCCATCAGCATAAAGCTGCTAAGGCCTGATGGGTGCGATTAAGTCAGGGATCAGTCCATTCGAGCGACTCGATCACGCCTCGCCCGAGCCTAGCCTCGGACAAGGGCAGCCGACCCCGGAGGATTTCCGTCTCGCCTGAGGCCCCCCTCCAACGGCGGACATATCTCCGGCTCGCCCGAGGCCCTGCCTTCGCTAAGAAGCAACCATGACTAAATCGCCGCACCGACCGACCAAGTCGCAGGAGCATTTAATGCAAAGGTGACCTGACACCTTTATCCTGACGCGCGCCCTCCGGCAGAGCCGAAGTGACCGCCGTCACTTCACCGCTCCACTGACCGGCCTGACAGAAGGACAGCGCCGCCTGCGCCACTCCGACTGCAGTGCCACTTGACAGAGTGAGGCTGACAGGCAGTCAGGCCCTGCCAAAGGCACCATAGGAAGCTCCGCCCGACCCAGGGCTCGGACTCGGGCTAAGTCCTGGAAGACAGCGAACTCCGCTCCGCCCGACCCAGGGCTCGGACTCGGGCTAAGTCCCGGAAGACGACGAACTCCGCTCCGCCCGACCCAGGGCTCGGACTCGGGCTAAGTCCCGGAAGATGGCGAACTCCGCTCCGCCCGACCCAGGGCTTGGACTCGGGCTCAGCCCTAGAAGACGGCGAACTCCGCTCCGCCCGACCCAGGGCTCGGACTCGGGCTCAGCCCCAGAAGACGACGAACTCCGCTTCGCCCGACCGCAGGGCTCGGACTCCGCCCTGGCCTCTGCCGAACGAACTCCGCCTCGCCCGACCCAGGTGCTCGGACTCGGCCTCGGCCATGGAAGACAGACTCGACCTCGGCTTCGGAGGACCCTCCACGTTGCCCAACCTAGGGCGCAGGCCAGCCACGTCAACAGGAAGCGCCATCATCACCCTACCCCGAGCTGACTCGGGCCACAGAGAACAAGACCGGTGTCCCATCTGGCTAGCTCCGCCAGATAGGCAATGATGGTGCCCCACATGCTCTGTGACGACGGCGGCTCTCAGCTCTCTTACGGAAGCAGGAGGACGTCAGCAAGGACTCAACCGCTCCGACAGCTGTCCCTCCGCCAGGCTCCATCGCTCCTCCGACGGCCACGACATCACACCAGCTGGGTGCCAAAATCTCTCTGGCTGCCACATCGGCATGTACTTAGGGCGCTAGCTCTCCCCCGCTAGACACGTAGCACTCTGCTACACCCCCATTGTACACCTAGATCCTCTCCTGACGCCTATAAAAGGAAGGACCAGGGCCCTCTTAGAGAAGGTTGGCCGCGCGGGGACGAGGACGGGACAGGCGCTCTCTTGGGGCCGCTCGCTTCCCTCTCCCGCGTGGACGCTTGTAACCCCCCTACAGCAAGCGCACCCGACCTGGGCACGGGACGAACAAGAAGGCCACGGGATTCCCACCTCTCTCACGCCGGTCTCCGGCCGCCTCGCTCCTTTCCCCCCTTCGCGCTCGCCCACGCGCTCGACCCATCTGGGCTAGGGCACGCGGCGACACTCACTCGTCGGCCCGAG
Organism: Zea luxurians; assembly: GCA_029449295.1. NCBI lineage: Eukaryota > Viridiplantae > Streptophyta > Magnoliopsida > Poales > Poaceae > Zea > Zea luxurians. Next base: position 3,278,048 of record JAOPSE010000124.1, read on the forward strand.
GGACCCCCCGGTCTCGAAACGCCGACAATTAGCCAAAAGTTCAGTGCTAATTGTAAACTGCCATTCTCTCACTCAAAAGGGTCATTCGTGATAGTCACACCTGGGGGTAAAATTGCAACTAACCAATTAAACCAAAGTGTGCCTATTCAACTGGGAAGCCACATTGTCAAAACCACTCTTCTAGTGTTGGGATTGGAAAATGTGGACATTATTCTAGGGGCTAATTGGATGACCTTGCACCAAGTTGTGCTTGGTATAGCCAGCCGTACCGTGGAAGTTAATTCTCCATTCTGTGGGAACTTCACTTTAATTCTGCCCAGTCAAGGTTCTACTCAGTCATGTGCTTTCTCTATGACGGAGTTACCTCTGAAGAAGATCCTAGTGGTCTGTGAGTATGCAGATGTCTTCCCTGATGAACTGCCAGGAATGCCACCGGACCGGGATATTGAATTCGCCATCGAGTTGCAACCGGGAACGGCCCTAATTTCCAAGAGGCCTTACCGAATGCCACCCGCTGAGTTGGCAGAGTTGAAGAAGCAATTGCAAGAGTTGCTGGATAAAGGATTTATTTGCCCAAGCACTTCGCCTTGGGGATGTCCAGCACTATTTGTGAAGAAGAAGGATGAAAGCTTGAGGCTGTGTATAGATTACCGCCCTCTTAATGCGGTAACTATCAAGAACAAGTATCCTTTGCCTCGTATTGATGTTCTTTTTGACCAGTTGGTCGGGGCCAAGGTATTCTCCAAGATAGACCTTCGCTCTGGCTACCATCAGATCAAGATACGAGCAAGTGATATTCCGAAGACGACATTCTCAACCAGATATGGGCTATATGAATTCTTAGTGATGTCATTCGGGCTGACAAATGCACCAGCATATTTCATGTATCTGATGAATTCTGTTTTCATGCCGGAATTGGACAAGTTCGTGGTGGTTTTCATTGATGACATTTTGGTGTACTCAAAGAACGAAGAAGAACATGCCGGGCATTTGCATGTAGTGCTTCAACGTCTGCGAGAGCACCACCTTTATGCCAAGTTATCCAAGTGTGATTTTTGGCTAAAGGAAATCAAATTCTTGGGTCACACTATCTCTCAGGCTGGAATAGCTGTTGATCCTGATAAAGTGCAAGAGGTGATGAACTGGAAGCCACCAACAACTGTTCGTCAGATTCGGAGTTTTCTGGGATTAGCTGGTTATTACCGAAGATTTATTCCGGACTTCTCTCGAATTGCGAAGCCTATTACTGAGTTGCTGAAGAAAGAAGTCAAATTTGTCTGGAGTCAGAAGTGCAAAGATGCCTTCCATGCATTAAGGCAGCGTCTGACCACAACACCAGTGTTGGCACAGCCTGACAACAACAAGCCTTTTGATGTGTATTGCGATGCCTCTGGCACCGGGCTAGGTTGTGTCTTGATGCAGGACAACCGAGTCATTGCTTATGCCTCAAGAGCACTCGGGCCTCATGAGCAAAACTATCCCACTCATGACCTTGAGTTAGCAGCAGTGGTTCATGCATTGAAGATGTGGAGGCACTATCTAATGGGAACCCACTGCAACATCTTCACTGATCATAAGAGCCTTAAATACATTTTTACTCAGGCTGATCTTAACATGAGGCAGAGAAGATGGCTAGAGCTGATCAAGGATTATGACCTGGAGGTGCATTATCACCCAGGAAAAGCTAATGTGGTAGCAGATGCCTTGAGTCGGAAGTTGCAATGCAATTGTGTTCTGATGGATTCTTGCATTAACACCTTGTGTGATTAGTTGAGCAAGATGCAAATTGAAGTGATTCCTTCTAGTTCCTTGTCTCGCATTTCTGTTGAGCCAGCTTTGCAAGACCAGATTGTCATGGCCCAGCTCAGTGACAAGGGAGTGCAGATTATCAAGAAGAATCTCCATCAGAAGGTCAAGAAGTATAATTGTTTCCGCCAGGATGAAAAGGGTGTGTTATGGTTTAAAAGCAGATTGGTGATTCCTAAGGACCAGGATCTCAAGAGGAAAATCTTGGACGAGGCTCATCTCTCCAAATTCTCTATGCATCCGGGAAGCACCAAGATGTACCATGATCTGAAGCCTTTGTACTGGTGGACCAGAATGAAGAGGGAGATAGCCTAGTACGTATCAGAATGTGACACCTGTCAGAGGGTAAAGGCAAGCCACTTGAAATCAGTTGGAGCCTTGCAACCCCTATCTATACCTTCATGGAAATGGGATGACATCAGTATGGATTTTATTGTGGGTCTGCCCAACACCTCTCGTCATCATGATTCGATTTGGGTTATTGTGGACTGATTGACGAAAGTGGCACATTTTCTTCCTGTGCACACCACTGATAAGGCTCAGAAATATGCAGAATTGTATATTGACCGGATCGTGTGTTTGCACGGATTACCTCGGACCATTGTTTCTGACCGAGGAGCCCAATTTGTTGCCAGATTTTGGGAACAATTGCAGGAGTCTTTGGGGACCAAGCTAATCAGAAGTTCAACTTACCACCCACAGACTGATGGTCAGACGGAAAGGGTAAACCAAATTCTGGAGGATATGCTGAGAGTTTGTGCGATCGATAGTGGCAAGAACTGGGATAAGCACCTCTCCTTGGCAGAGTTTGCTTATAACAATAGTTATCAATCCAGCCTAAAGATGGCACCTTTTGAAGCTCTCTATGGAAGAAGGTGCAGGACACCACTCAATTGGTCTCAACCTGGTGAAAGAGAAGTTTTTGGACCTGATTTAGTGACTGAAGCCGAAAGGAGGGTCAAACTAATCAGGAAGAATCTAGAAGCTGCTCAGGCCAGGCAGAAGAGTTATCATGATAAAAGAAGGAAACCTCTCCAGTTCGAGGTGGGAAGTTTTGTATACCTCAAGGTATCACCCACCAAGGGAGTGCAGAGGTTTGGGATCAAAGGCAAGCTAGCCCCTCGTTACATTGGACCTTATGAGATCATAGAAGCATGTGGACCCGTGGCATACAAGCTGAAGTTACCTTCAAAGATGTCTGCCATTCACAGTGTTTTCCATGTATCTCAGCTGAAGAAGTGTGTTCGATTGCCGACTGAAATCTTAGTAGAGCCAGAATTGGAGATAGAGCCAGATCTATCGTACCAAGAGTACCCCTCCAAGATTCTGGATTGTAAAGAAAGATCAACTCGGGCTAAATCGATCAAGATGTACAAGGTCCAGTGGAGTAATCACTCAGAGGAGGAAGCTACTTGGGAAACCGAGGAATTCCTGAGATCCAACTTTCCTGATTGCCTACCTAAGGAAGCTGGTACGTAATCACCCCCAACCCCTCCTCCTGCCCTTCGAATCTAATTTTCAAAAATATGATCTTAATTCAGAATGAAGTAACTATGAAGTAAAACTTAAAAGGACTTCCTTCTGAAGTTGCAAAGAGAATGACATTTGAAGAACAATTTTATCCTAAAAATAACAGTAATCACCCATTTCCTATAAGTCTCACCCTTCACTTCACCCCGGGAGGACTCTGGCCCGAATCTCGGGACGAGATTCCTTTAAGGGGGGAAGGCTGTGACACCCCAGTGTCACCTAGGGTTTCTCTCAAATGCCAAACCTAGAACCATTATTTCATTTGAATCAAAGTAAGCATGAGCATCAAAATAACTCAAGTAATAAAGAATCCACCAAGTATATACTTCAAAGTATCATGATCAAAACAATTGAGTCTTTTAAAAAGAGTAAGAAGGTGCAACCCTAATGAAAACTCTAAGTGAGCCCTTTAAGCAAAATGCAAGAAAATAAGAAAAAGAGGATGAAAAATTTAAAATTTTGACTTGAGCCAATTATAAAAATTAATGTATATTTAATGAGCAACAAGAAAGGTTGAGAAAGCTTAGCCAAAATAACTCAAATAAATCCCCAAATCAGCCCTTGAACTATGAACCCTTGGGGAAATTCAGATTTCTGAATTTCTGAATTTCAGACCTCTTCCCAAAGATCATCTGCGTTCTCTGTTTTTCGAAACTCAAAGCCAGGAGATCCAAATATCAAAGTTGTGCCAAATCCCATTGAACACATCCTGGAAATGTTTGAACTCAAACCAAATTAATTTGACACGGTTTTGGCGCAGTTTGACCTCGGGACTAGACATTCTGACACTGGCACCTTGGTGACGCTACAACTCCCTGTCCCTAGCCTAAAACCGCGCGACATCCATACACAAAAGACAAAGCTTGGTCAGGTGAACAAATCCTTCACAGCGATCTTGCCCAAATTCGCGAAGATTTGCTCCCAATCAGCGCTTGAACAGGGGTAGAGGCAACGGGAACACGTGTTCGACCGTGGCTGACACCCCCGGTTTACGCCCGTTCGCGCACCGCGCCTCCCAGTGCACGCCCGCGCGCACTCGCCGGTCCACGACCACCCGTGCACCGCGCCGTGCCTATAAAGCCTTCCCAAGCGCGCCCCACTTCGCCCCGCACTCACCCTCACCGGCCAGCCACTTTCCCTTAGCTCCGGCGAGCTCAATTCCGCCCGCCTTTGCCGCCAGAGCTTCGGCCATCGTGGCCAGCCCACCCCAGCCATTCTCTGGGCAAGCCAGTGCTTCGGCTAGCTCCGCCAGTAGCCCGTGAAGCTTGCCAAGCCCTCGGACCCGGCCGGACTTCACCGGAGGCCCGAGATCGACCTCACCGGACTTCGGTTTTCCGCCGCCGCGCGTGGACCGAGCTATCCAGTGAGTCTCCGACCAATTCCTTGCACCCATATCTTCTTTGGCATCCCGTGAACCTCTCTGACCCATCCAATTGATCTATCTCGCCATGATCAGGCCGGACCCCTCGCCGCCGACGAGCATCCCCGCCTGCGCGCGTGGACCGACCGACTCCGGCCATCCCCGACGGCGACCCGCACCTCGTTGTGATCCCCGAGACCTCCCCTACGTCCTCGACCACTTCACCGGAGCAATCTCGCCGCCGGTAAGCCCCTCCGCCCTTTCCTTCGCCGCGGTTACTGTTTGAGGTAGAAGAAGGACCTCGGGTTAGGATCTGTAGAACCAGAGGGGTTTTCTGTAACGTCAGCGACTCATGTGAATAGTAGCTTAAGGACTGATTCGCGAGGGAAAACTTAAAAACCCGCCAGGGACCCTAGTGCAAAGTGGATTTCCATTAAATCATTTCTGTTAATCTTTTTAAAATGACCAGAGAACTTAGAAAATCCATAACTTGATGAAGTTTTCATAAAAAGTTGTCAAACCAATTTTGCTAGTTCCTGAATATTATGAACTATCATTTAAAAATGATAAACCCTATGTTTTCTGTTCTGAATTTTAGAGTTTAAAATTAAAAACAGAAACCCACCAAACCTTGTTTAATTAAGAAAAAATAGTTTTTCTCCTGTGCTGAACTTAAGAAAATTTGTAGATGTTTAAACCTTATTTAGACACTGTTTAAAAATAGTAGGAACCCCAGCATTAGAAATTATGATGTAGTTATTTATTTAAAGCTAATTTGTCCAAAACTTAGAGAAAATCAGAAAGGCATTAGGAATTAATGAAAGTGATTAAGATTATTTTTCCTAGTTTACTTATGTAACAGAGAACCTAGGAAAAATACAGAGACCATTAATTTGGACCAGTTTTAAATTAAAATGATTTATTTAGCCTTATATAGACTAAAAATCAATTATTAGAGTGGCAAAACTATAACCAAAATGATTGATAAAAATCCAGTGGACTTATAACCACCAGCGCCCCACTACAAAAATAAAGGCCACCTCAGTTCAACTTTTTAAGTAAGGAGAATAAATACAAAATGATAATGAGGCATTTTGCAAATAAATCATAAAACAACCCCTAATGATGTAATAATGGGCAACCAAAAATTAGCTAAGTCCATAATGAGATGAACTACCAGAGAAAAATGCAAACCCCTGAAAAAGAAGCAAATTCTTACCTATTGCTAAAGATTTATGAGAAATGCCACTTAATTCAAATAATGCATACCACCTCTTTCCCTTAAGCAAATAGAGGCCAAACTTCAGAATGATTGCTCTTGCACAAAATAATAACCAAGAAAAATAAGAACTCTGTTGTTTCATGTTTTTCAAATATAGTGGTAGTAGAAAGCACCCACTTGGCTAGAAACTTGAGAAAACCATAGAAAAATAATTAAAAGGTATTAATGACTAGAAATTTGTATCAAATCATGTTATAACACCTAAAAGCCAGCACAAATGAGTTTCAAAGAATTACCCACTGTTAAATAATAGTTGTAGTTCAAAGCACCCCTTCTGCCCTAGAATTTAATAATTTTATCGAGAGAAAACTATTCACTTTCTGATTCCCAAATTTTGAGACAGAGAAGCATACACCAGTACCCAGCCACTGTAATTTTTGCAGGATTTTTTGGAATTTTATAAAAGCAACTTGTAGTTCAAACCCACTCTAAAACATTAAAAAGAATAAAAGAAAAGGGAAGAAGAAATAAACCTCACCCCAATGAGTCTAACTTGAGAACTTATCAATTCTCCCTAAGACTTAAAAGGAATTCAGTGGAACCCCAAAAATTAAATCCACTACTTACCTTAGCTAAGTTTAAACCAATTCACCAAGTATACCACAAAAGGGTCTTACATAAGTAAAGTTAACTTGTTTTACTCAAGTAGATCATACACCTTTAAAGTTGTGATTTCTAAAAGCACATATCATATCATGCATATATCTTACGCATTGCATTCATTAGATTGTAACCTTGCCGACGGAGAGTACGTGCTCATCCCCGAGCAAGGACCTGTCCAAGAGGAAGACCAGGAGCAGGCTTCAGAGGCTGCTATTGAGGATCTCCCCGCAGCCCCAGCAATTGAAGGCAAGCCCCGGTTTTATGCATAACCGTTTATATATGCTACTTTACTACACTTAATGTTTGTAGGTTTGTAATGTGCACTTAAGTGTAGGAGTTGCTTGAAACCTCTAGTTTGCATGAACTTAGGATTCCTTTTTGAGATGAATACTAGCATACTAGGTCGAGTAGCTGCTTGCTAATCAGGATCTCGGTAGAAGTCGAGTGATTTTTCTAGCACTCGCGCGAGGTCAGGAATTGATTGTATTCATCTTGATAATGGGATATATGTTGGTCTATGGACTTGGATCCAGGGAGGATGTTTTGTCCATGAGACGGGAAAAGGAATTAAGGATTAATGTGTGGATACCTGAGTCAAGCTTTTGAACGTACTAAGCACATGCCGGGAAATATGGTAACCGGTAAACCTAGTACCTGAGTGAAGCCGGGCGCGGACTTTATCCCTCATGCGACCTGAGACTGGGTCTCCCATGCTAGCTATGGTGGGTACAAGTGTGGTCACTGCACGAGGCAGCCGGGGTCAGTGGAGCATTGTATGCCAAGGCGGTGATGCCTGGACGCGAACGGGGAATCGATGGGGACGGTTGTCATGTGCAGGGTCGGAGTACCCTGACATGCCGTGTGTTTAGGTTTACCTTGCAAGGTCAAAACTCGATTCGAATCGTCTCCTTCTCGCAGCTAATGAGACTGCTTGATTCCTTGTACTGCATCGAGTAAAAAGTGAAATGTGGTTACATGAGATAACTTGTTGATTGAATTAACTGATTGTTACCATGTATGCTTAGAAGGAGCAATCTAGCTAAGTTAATGACGATAGAAACTGGAAAGCTAAAATTTGCTTTTAGAAACAACTAGTGCTTTTGGCAAACCAAACCCCTCAGCCAAACAGCTGCATAGTCTAGAGGTAGAGGAGTAGACTCCTCACACCGGGTAAGTCTAGCTGAGTATTAGTATACTCAGCCTTGCTTGTGGCACAATTTTGCAGGTACCATTCAGGAAATGGTTGATGGTGTGACTTGGCCTACCACCCTGCCACCGGGTTGGACGGTCGAGTGGGACGCTGCTCCGACAGGAGAGGAGCACGAGGAGTAGTGGGCTAGGCCTTGCCCAATTCCTCAATACCGACGACATTGATTATCGGCTGCACTTTATTTTGTGAACTCCCATTGGCTACTCAAAAACTCCGATTTATGTAATAACTCGGTACTTAATTTGTGGATTCCTGTTTTATTGTATTGCTTCTGTGACTCACCTTCGTGTGAGATTGTGGAATTTGATCCTGGTTAAGTGGCTCCATCAGACTAGATCTGAGGGACTGACGGGCTATTCCGATTTAAGTGCGTTACGGCCCCTGAGGCGTGACTTAGGCACTTAAGCTGGAATAATTCGGGTGGTTCCACAACAATGGGATTCCGTTACAGAATCGCTCCTGCTGGTCTCGGAAATGTCTTAGGGTACCTCGGGAGCGTAGCCCAAGCCTCGGCCATGTATCGGACGTACCCAGAGTCATCCCTCGCTCTGCGTGCTCTGAGGCGGCTGTCGAACCCTTCGGGGGCCAACCTACGAACCCCTGATCAGTAGTGGGCGTGGAGCCCGAGTGGCCTGAGGCAGCTGTCAAACCCTTCCGAGGGGCCAGCCTTCGAACCTCTGACCAGTAGTGGGCGCGGAGCCCGAGTGCTCTGAGGCGGCTGTCGAACCCTTCCGAGGGGCCAGCCTTCGAACCTCTGATCAGTAGGAGGGCTCGGGGCCCGCTTCCTTCGCAGAGAAGGATCCCTTTCGGAGTATCCCCTTTCCCGGTCCCTGTAGCAAGAGAGAGAAAGGGGAAGAGGAAAAGGATACGAAATTGAACGTCGTGGCACACCTTTTTTGACGTGGTCATCATGGCAGAGGTGAAGCGTCGCCCGCTTCGCTTGCCAAAGGTGTCGCCTGCCCTGCCACAGAGTAAATGCGACGGGGCGAGTGTTTGGCGGGGCAGCCGTTGTGCGTGCGCGAGCTGTTCGAGGAACGGAACACGGGCGCGTTGTCTTCACGCCGTGGGAGAGGGCTCTCCTGCTGCTCCAGGAGGGGGTGTGAGCCTGCAGTCGATTTGACTGCTGCTTCCGCCCGCCTGCCGCCGCCGTTACTGCCGGCCCACTTTTGGCCTATCGACCATCGCGCCTTCTCCCGCGGCTGACTGACCCGTGACTGATGTGATCGGTTGGCACTGTTGGGCCATGCGCAGGGTTGCCTCGAGTCGCAGCACCGGTTCCGCAGTCGAGAAGGCGCGGTACTGGCGCAAGTGGCGGTGTAGTTTCTCGCACGTAGTAACCGGAACGCCGGTTACATGACGTGTGGGCCTGGGCCTCCATGTTGGACGCGCTTCCAGGGATGATCCCGTGAAAAGGCGCCGCTGTTGGGGCGAAGGCGAAGACGCCACCCTTCGCTCGAGGCCTTCGCCGTACTCGCTGCACCAACGGTGACAAGACAACGGACAGACTTACCCTTCGTCTCATACGCCGCCGGACGAAGACCCACGACGAGGTCGTCTCATCCTGCGACCTCGTCCAGAGTGGAGGCCCGCGTGTGATCCGACCATTGTAACAGGCCTTGCGTGGCCGTTGCGCGTTATGGGCCTAATTTGTAAAGGCCTCCCTGTAATTACGGTCTGTAACCCCGCTTTATGTGAATATTCCGGGGATAACCTAGGTGTCTGAGGGCACATGCGTCCTTAACACGGGACGCTGGGCACCCGGACACCTATAAATACCCCCGCACAGTGCCCTTGAGAGGTTAGGTTAATAGAGCTATTGCCATCTCGTGCGACAACCCTGTTCACGTCACTTCTCACCCCTGTTGGATCACCTTGCACTAGAGAGCAAGTTCCAACATTTGGCGCCCACCGTTCGTGCTACGAAAAAACCACCCACGATGGCACCCAAGAAAGCTAGCTCGAAGGCTGACGAGGCTGCGAAGGCAGCACTGCTGGCCGCAAAAAAGGGCAAGGCCCTCGCCCTCACCCACCCCACCCACCAAGAGGCTGCTGAAGACGACATTCTCCGCACCGGCGAAGACGACGCCCTCCGCACCTGCGGCCCTGAAGGACAACCGCAACCTCCCCCAGGCTTCGCCCCACCGGAGGGCGCAGACCTCACCGAGGACGGCGAAGTCCTCGGCGTCTCAGCGGAAGAACAACTACAGCTGCGCGCCTTGCGCATCAAGAACCGCAATCTCTAGAGGCAAAAAGAGATACTGGAGGCCAAGCGCCAACGTGTGTCTGCACTAGCCAAGGTGCGGCAAATGATACGCGACGAAGAGCAGAAGGCCCAGGACCTCGAGCAGGAGATCGCGCTGATGCAGCGCGAAGGCCACCTCGGCCTGCAGCACGGGCCACCCCTGCAACAACACGCGCAAATGGAAGACCTACACTTCCCCCAGCGCGACCACGCCTTCCCACACGCCACACCATTCCAAGGGGTCAACTACCTCGACGAGCGAAGTCCCCTGGCGCCACACCTGCAAGTGGCACCCTGGCTTGCCAACTTCCGGGCAGGGACCTATCCCAAGTACAACGGCAGCACTGACCCAGCATAGTACGTCATGAGTTATCAGGTCGCCGTTGCATCTTCCGGAGGGGACGACGCCACGATGGCCAAGTCTTTCATCATCGCCCTCGAGGGCCCAGCTCTCACCTGGTTCACCAGATTGCCCCCGCTGTCCGTTGACTCCTGGAGAAGCCTACGGGACAAATTCCTGCTCAACTTCCAAGGGTACCGCCCAGACACCGACGCCTTGGCTGAACTCTCACTCTGCAAGCAGCTGGAAAGGGAGACTCTGCGGGAGTATTACCGCAAGTTTCTAACACTCAAGTCACAACTGCCCTTAGTCGATGACCAGATCGCCATCCACTACGCCATCAGTGGCCTTCGCGCCGGCGTCCTTTACAGCCATTGCATCAGAGATCCGCCCAAGAACCTTCAGGAATTATATCAGCTATTTGAAAAATACGCCAAATCCGAAGAGCTCCACCAGCGCAAGGTTGAGTCGCAGAGGAAACCCAAAGATGCTCCACAGTCCAGCCGCACGTGGACGAGAACTCCGCAGCCAGACTCCGGTCGAGACGGCCACAATCAGCAACAGGTGCACAACATCGCCAACCAGCACCCCGCTGGTGACGCCCCTCGCCGTCAGGAATATCCCCCCCAGGGCCGCGGAAATGGAACTCGCGGTAGGGGTCGGGGACGTGCGCAGCCGCCGCGCCGATTCTACTGTCTTTTTCACGGCGAAGACTGTGCCCACCAAACCAGAGACTGCCCAGAGACGAAGGCCACCAAAGACAGGATGGCACGGGCGCAGCCAGCCGACAACCCTAGAGTTGTCGCGCACACTTATCAGCAACCCCCTCCGCCATACATCCACGCCCCCGCCCCGCATCCACCGCACCACGCATACCAACACCACCAGGAAGTACAAATCGTACCTCCCCCACCCCCACCTCCACACCAGCAACAACAAAACATACCCCACCCTCACGCCCCAAAACAAGAAGACTTCGCCGATCAGCCGTATCGCGGAGTCATTCATATGATCACTGGGGGGTCCAGCATCGACTTTGACACAAAGCGGCAGAAGCGGGACCATTACCGCAGCATCAACCACATCGCCATTACCGGCCCAGTTGTGCAGACGAAGTGGTCCCACGTACCGCTAACCTTCGACGCCCGAGACGTCGACCTGCGCAGCGCCCCCCACATCGACGCCATGGTTATCAACTACAACGTGGCAGGCTGGGACCTGCACAAAGTCCTAGTCGACAATGGCAGTCAAGCAGACATCATTTTCCTCCATGCCTTCGACCACATGGGCATAAGCCACAGCCTGCTCAAGCCTTCGGACAACCCGTTGTATGGCTTCGGCGGCAAGGGAACCTTTCCTGTCGGCAAAATAGAACTGCCTCTCTCCTTCGGTGTAGCACCCAACGCCCGAAGTGAGCAAATAACCTTTGATATCGTCGATATGGTGTATTCGTACAACGCCATCATGGGCCGGGGCTCCATCAACAAGTTTGAGGCAGCCATTCACGGACTATACCTATGCATGAAGATACCAGGTCCGTTAGGCGCCATCACGGTCTACGACAATCAGCAGACTGCGCGCAACATAGAGCGGGACTTTGTCCCCGGGCAAAGAAATGTGCACTGCCTCACGGCCCAGCGCGAGGCCCTTGCGTCCGCCAGCCCAACCGACAAAGAACACGACAAGGCACAACTGCAGAGCAACGATGAGACCAAGACTGTTCCCCTCGACCAGGCCACGCCCAAGCAGACAGTCACCATCAGCGAAGACCTCACTTCGCATGACGAGGAGAAACTCCTCTGCTGCTTGTCCAAGAACAAAGACGTCTTCGCCTAGTCCGCCCTCGACCTGGTCGGGGTCAGCCGATCCATAATTGAGCACAGCTTGGGAATCAACCCTTCGGTGAGACCAAAAAAACAGCGGCTCCGTAAAATGTCCGACGAGAAGACAGAAGCCGCCAAGGCCGAGGTACATCGCCTCATGGAAGCCAAATTTATCGAGCTAGTGGCTTACCCCACGTGGCTCTCCAACGTTGTAATGGTGCAGAAAAAGAGCGGCAAGTGGCGAATGTGCATCGACTTCACCAGTCTCAATAAGGCCTGCCCAAAGGACAACTTCCCGCTGCCTCGGATCGATAAAATAGTCGATAGCGTGGCCGGGTGCGAAGTCATGTCACTCCTCGACTGCTTCTCCGGTTACCGTCAAATATATATGAAGGAGGAAGACAAGGCCAGCACCAGCTTCATAACACCCTTCGGCACATATTGCTTCATTAGAATGCCGGAGGGACTCAAGAACGCCAGGTCCACCTTCTCCCAGCTTACCAAAACAGTGCTCGAGGGGCAAGTCGGCAGAAATATATTCACATATGTGGACGACATCGTCGTTGCCAGCAGGAGCAAGGAGGACCATCTCGCTGACCTCACCGAGACATTCGCGAACATGCGGGACGCACGACTTCGCCTGAACTCCGAAAAGTGCGTCTTCGGCGTTCGCCAGGGGAAAATATTGGGCTACCTGGTATCACACCGCGGCATCGAGGCCAACCCAACCAAAATTCAGGCCATCATCAACATGACGCCCCCACAGTCAGCCAGAGATGTCCAGCGCCTGACGGGAAGACTGGCCGCCCTCAACAGATTCATCTCCAAATCCGCTGAGCGAAGTCTCCCCTTCCTCAAAACTCTCCATGGCGCAAAAGACTTCGCTTGGGGACCAGAGCAGGCAGCGGCCTTTGCCTCATTAAAACAGTACCTGTCGGAGTTGGCAGTCCTTACAAGCCCCGACTCTTCGCTACCCCTGTTGCTCTATGTTGCGGCTTCGCCGCATGCGGTCAGCGCGGCACTGGTGCAGGAGCAGACAGTTGAGGGCGTGATCAAGCAGTGCCCAGTTTATTACGTCTCCGAAGTGCTAACACCATCCAAATGTAACATGACGGAACTGGAGAAGATTGCCTACGCAGTTGTTATGTCTTCGTGCAAATTGCGCCATTATTTTGAAGCATTCAAGGTCCGGGTCACCTCAGATAGGGGACTAGGTGAATTGTTCAGAAACCCGGAGGCGTCGGTCAGGATTGCCAAGTGGGCGGCCGAACTCTCCGGCTACCACATCAATTTCGAGCCTAGGACAACCATCAAGTCGCAAGTTCTGGCAGACTTCGTCGTCGACTGGACTGCGCCAATAACACAGCCGGACCCGACCGCAGAGAAGGTTTGGATGATCCACTGCGACGGCGCATGGTGCCATGCGGGGGCAGGCGCCGCTGCAGTCATCACCTCACCCGCCGGGGTCAAGCACAGATACGCGACACGCCTCAGCTTCGCTCTGGAATCTGACAGATGCACAAACAACATAGCAGAATACGAAGCCGTCATCCTCGGCCTCCGCAAGCTGAGGGCCCTCGGTGTCACCACTTGCATTGTCAGAACAGACTCCAAGATAGTCGCCGGCCAAGTCGAGAAAGACTATGCAGCAAAGGACCCCGCACTTATGCAATACCTTGCGGCCATCCGAAGTCTTGAGAGACAATTTAAGGGATTCACCTTGCAGCATGTGGACCGGGCCAAGAATGAAGAAGCCGACGCATTGGCCAAGGCTGCTGCCAGAGGCGAGTCCCTGCCCTCCGACGTGTTCTACCATGTTATCGGCACGCCAGCCGTCCGGAGCCCCGAAGGGCTCCAAATAACCAATGACAGCGAGGGCCACCACATAGTCAACCTTATTATGATTGAAGACTGGCGAGCACCAATAACCCTGTTCCTACAGGGGTACTACCACCCAACTAACATCAACGAGGCCAAGCGCCTCAAACATCGAAGCTGGGACTTCGCACTGATTGAGGGCCAACTCTACAAGAAGGGGTCAGTCAGCCAATGCTTAAATGTGTCACCGAGACCAAAGGCGTCCAAATCCTGCGCGAAGTCCACAGTGGTACTTGCGGCTCTCACGCAGGGCCAAGGGCCCTAGCCGCAAAGGTGATCCGCCAAGGTTTCTACTGGCCCGTAATGATCTGCACCGCAAATCAGGTCACAAGGTCCTGCGAAGCCTGCCAGAAGTTTTCTCCTCGATCAGGCAGCCCCTCGCAATTCACAAAACTGATCGCCCACACATGGCCTCTCCAGCGCTGGGGCCTGGACATCGTCGGGCCCCTGCCCACGGCTCAGGGGAACCTCAAGTTCACCTTTGTCGCTGTCGAGTACTTTACCAAATGGATCGAGGCGAGGGCTGTTTCCACAATAACATCAAAGACTGCACAGAAATTCTTTTGGCAAAACATTGTTTGCCGCTTCGGAGTACCGTCCGAACTCACAGTTGACAACGACAAGCAGTTTGACAGCCAAGACTTCAAGGATTTCTGCTTCTCCATTGGCACCAAGCTCGCCTTCGCCTCAGTATATCACCCGCAGTCCAACGGAGTTGTGGAACGCTCCAATGGAAAAAATTTCACAGCTGTCAAGAAGATGCTCCTCGACGAAAAAGGGCAGGTGGGCCGACTTGTTACCCGAAGCGGTCTGGGCGCTAAACACGACTGAGTGCAGGGCGACTGGGTTCACCCCTTTCCGCCTTCTATATAGATCGGAGGCCATGACCCCACAAGAAATAAAGCATGGGTCCCCGCGAATAGTTGCGTCAGCTGTCCCCGACATGGACGAACCCACTTCGAAGGATCTTATTGATGGAGACTGCGTCTTCGCTCTACAGGCTCTAAATAAATACCAAGCCCAGACAAAAGCATGGCGCGACCTCGCAGTCATCCCGCGGGAATTCAGCGAAGGGGACCTCGTACTCGTCCGAACAGCTCGAACAGAGTCCAGGGGCAAGCTGGAGCCCAGGTGGGAGGGCCCTTTCATTGTCAAGACGAAGGCCTCCCCCAGCGCATACAGGCTCGCAACGCCAAACGGCGAAGACTTGGAGCATTCCTGGAACATCGATAATCTCCGCAAATTTTTTGTTTGACTCATCAGGGCCAACTCGCCCTTGTAATTCGCAAAAACAATTTTATTCTGGCCCGCACTCTTTTCCTCCTGGGGGTGAGGTTTTTAACGAGGCGGAGTCATGTAATATACAAGTGAAAAATCCCCCGCAAAAATCTACGTCGAAAAAAGACCGCGCCGACGGTCTCTGACATTCGACCAATACAAAGTCACCGCGAGGTCGAGCGCTAGCTACCCTCGCGTGCGACACTCCATGCAAAAGTCGCCTAAGGGTGCAGCCAGACAAGCACAACAAGTGCGAAAAATCGAAGTCTTCCGCGAAGACTATCCGTGCAAAAGTCGCCTAAGGGTGCAGCCGGACAAGCACAACAAGTGCGAAAAATCAAAGTCTTCCGCGAAGACTATCCGTGCAAAAGTCGCCTAAGGGTGCAGCCGGGCTAGCACAACAAGTGCGAAAAATCGAAGTCTTCTGCGAAGACTATCCATGCAAAAGTCGCCTAAGGGTGCAGCCGGACAAGCACAACAAGTGCAAAAAATCGAAGTCTTCCGTGAATACTATCCGTGCAAAAGTCGCCTAAGGGTGCAGCCGGACAAGCACAACAAGTGCGAAAAATTGAAGTCTTCCGCGAAGACTATCCGTGCAAAAGTCGCCTAAGGGTGCAGCCGGGCTAGCACAACAAGTGCGAAAAATCGAAGTCTTCCGCGAAAACTATCCGAGCAAAAGTCGCCTAAGGGTGCAGCCGGACTAGGCACAAAAAGTGCGAAAAAGACTACACCAAACTATCCGCGCAAAGACCGACTACATACGCACAAAGACCGACATAACAAATACACCAGACCAAGTGCGCGACACCTTCGTGAGCATAGCCGAATGCGCGAAGGCACACAACCTCATCATACAAGCCATTATACATGTGCAAGCGAGGGCATCACACTTTACATCGGCTCAACCTTCGGAATAATTCCCATCTCCCTATAGTTAAAAAGCATTATCCTCAGCTCCTCACCCGCAAAAGGCTTCACAACTCCCCCTCACCTGCACTCGCAGCGGCCGGCAGGGACAACAGCTCCTGCCTGCCAACCCTGCTCACACGAAGCCGACCGCCGTCCGCCTCACTCACTCTACGCTTCGCAACCGCCCTTCGCCGCCTGCGCCCAGCACTTGGACCAGGCACGACTTCAGCATCCACAGCACGCAGCGAAGCCTCCGCCGCCGCCACATCCAAGGCCGCAAAGTAATCCAAGTCCTCATCCGATGACTCTTCAGTCCACTCAACCGAAGTCCCAGAGTCACCAAAATCAGAAAACTTAGACGCAGATTCATCCGTTTCATTCCCATCATCCACGGTCGAAGCCGCCAAAAAATTAGCAGTAGCAGTTGCGTGCGCAGGCCCAAAATCTTGAACCTGCGCAGCAACCAAGGTTCAGCAACATATGAAAAATTCCCTAACTACCCACACCCACTAAGCCACCTGCGAAGACCCAGCCGTCGCGGGATCCTCCGCAGCCGGCTCCTCCGCTGCCGGCTCCGCCTCCATCTTCACAGGATCCTCAGCCCTCGGCGCAGCAGTTAGCGACGAGCCACCGCCGGCCGCAGTGGCTACGGGGGCATCAGGGGCACCTTCGACGGTTTCTGGGGGCAGCGCAGGGGCGGTCTCGGACACAGCCGCCACCGGGTTCGACTCCGAATCAGGCTGCGCGCTGTTCAAAGCCCCGAAGTCCTCCACCTTCTCGTTACGCGCCGCCTAAGACACAACACACAGATTCAGCAAACCCACATATAACCCACATTCAACAACACCAAACAAAAGTCAAACATTACCTGACCCCTCGCCGTCTCGGTCCGCTCCCTGACCACCTCCCGACCGTGAGGGCCCCACATCCGGTCGAAGAGGGCTCCCGCGGATTCCTTCACCACAGGGTCCTCAACCTTGTAAATATCGCGCTCGAAATCCTCATCAGCTTGGTCGAAGACCTCATAGTGCTGGCACCCTTCGCGGGAAAGTGCGTTCATCGCCCCTTCGTAGGTGACCAGGGAGGCATAGGACATAAACCCCTCCACGATGGAGGGGAGCGCCAGCAACTCCTCCTGCATCCACTCAAGGCAGCGAAGACCGGGCTCTCGGTCTGGCACTTCGAAGTCAGCGGTCCGCGCGCCCAGCTCGTGGTATGAGTCCATAAGCTGTTTGCGTGTCCGCTCAGCCTCTGAGCGCGTCGAAGCCTCGGCCCTCTCCACACGGGTCTGCAGAGCATTGAGCCGCTCCTCCAATTCCTCGGCGCGCTGCCTGGCAAGACTGCCCTCCGCCCGCGCCAAATTGGCCTCCGCCTGCGCAGACTGCGCCTTGGCGAGGGCCTCATTAGCCTCCTTCCTCTCCTCCGCCAGTTGGCGCCGGAGGTCAGTCCTCGCACCCTCCAGCGCGACCACCTTATCCGCCAGCTTGCGACACTTGATGTCGGCGGCCGACTTTTCCCGGACGGCGTCAGCATGTTGCGCCCGAAGTCTCTCGACTTCGGCAGACACAACTGCCGTAAGGGCCCCCGACGCTGCGCGGTCTGCGAAGTCAGCCGCCTACAAGACACACATAAGACCACAGCCCCAAAGAAGCCGGTAAAAACCGAAGTCTAGCTCAACTTACCTGACTTAATGCCTCCTTCAGCCGGCGGGACACAACGCCCGCCTCGTCCCTGACGGCAGTGAGTGCCGGAATCTCGCCACCGGCACTAAGAGCACTACCCTTCGCCCTGGGCACCACGGCAGCCGCCGCGGTCGCCACGGCGGGTGGAACAACAACAAGTTGGCCTTCGCCCGACCCTACAACGTATCAACAGATTAAAAAAACTCGAGCTAACGACTTACCAACAAGATAATCTTCCACGCTAATATCGGTGGCGAAGTCGGCAACGCGCTTGCCTGGCGGCGGCAACTCTCGGGCCTTCATGGCTCCCGCCGGGACAGACTTGGTACCGCCGGTGACAGCCGCCTTCACAGCCTCCGGCACCCTGCTGGACCTACGGGCGGCCGACTTCGCCGCCAGCGGCGGCTGGCTTCCGCCGGGGGCAGCAGCCTTTGCAGTCCCCCGTGACCTCTTCGGCCTGGCCTCATGGAGCCTGACGACCGCCTGGCGCTTCTGCGCAGCTCCCTGACGATCCTTGTCCATCACTGCCGACACAACAACAGCAATATTCCGCCCGTAAGGAAACACTCTCCAATCACGAACCATGCGAGATGTAAAAAAGTCTTTGCCGGCCGCGCGGGGGATAGGAACATTCTTAGGCCACCAACCCCCGGTAACCCTCAGCATCCGCGCCGAAGACTCCCAGAGCTCGGGCGAAGACATCCTTCCCCCTCGGGCCGCGCATGTCCTCATCAATTCCCTTGCAAAACCATCGGAAACCCCCAGTCCTCCCGTAGCAATACCTAGCTTCCTCTTCTTAGAGGATGGGGCGGCCGCCGACGCGGGGTCATCTCCAGTCTCTGCCGCCGGCTTCTTCCCACGATGATCCACATCGTCTTGCCCGGGATAACCGCCATACGGCAGACGGTTCAACTCGAAGACCCTGTTCAAGCGGTCATTAGACCCGCGTATATCCCAGCTACGCTGGCCCTCTGTCTTCGGCACGTACCGACCAACGATCCGCACCGCCTCATCCTCCGCCTCACGCACAAAGGCGGCCGGATCGCGGCTATGCAGATCCAGTGCGAAGGCGGGACTTCGCACCAGCTTCCCACCATGGGAAGGCATCTGGCGAGGGCATACTTCGCCCAGCGCCCAGCCATGCGCCAAAGGCCACACCCCGTACGCCACAACCTCCTCAACCAAATCGCGCCCGCTGCTCAGGCCGGCCGCGCACCGAAGGGCCCCTTTGCTTGCATCCTCCTCCACCACTTCAAACTGCGGGTATGCTGAGTAATAATGCGAGCACATCTCGGCCACGGGGAGCCCCGGATGGTCTTCGACTGTGCCCTCCGCAACGTAGAACCAAAACTCATGCTAGTTGCCTCATTTATTGCGGGCTCAAGGAACCAACTCAACTACCTCCATCGTGGTCTTGCCGGTCTTCGGCGTAAATGTACAGGACCCAAACTGAGCAACCTTATTTCCGATCATCCTTCTCTACCAGTGCAGGCAATAGTACTTCGCGAAGACTTCGACCGATGGCTGTCCGCCGTACGAAGTCGTCGCCCAGACGTATTTCGACAGAGCCACCATGGCATTTGGAGTCAGCTGGTGGATCTGGACGTTAAATCTGCGTAGGACTTCTCCAACGAATCGGTGCGCAGGCAGGCGAAGACCAGCGGCAAAGAACGCCTCGAAGACAACCAACTCGCCTTCTGGCTCGGGGACCTCCTCCGTCCCCGGGACACGAGCGACTCCACCGCCAAAGTAACCAAGCTGCTGCATATCTTGCACGCGGACCGAGGACATCCGCGACACACCGAAATCCACCGTGTCGTCGGCGCGCAACTCCTCTGCCGCCACAGTGCTCAGCGTCTCCTCAGACGACGCGTCGGCCGGCGGCGTAGCGGCAGCAGAAGAAGAAGAGGTCGGCATCGCTACGTACCGTCGGCGGCGGCGGGCGGTCTGCTTCACCCGGGCCAGATCTCCGGCGAACAAGAGCAAGGAGGGCAGACGAGCAGTAAGAGGTTCGAGAGGGCGGTTAGGGTTTTCGCGGAGCACGGAACGATAAAGTTAAAAACACGCCGCCCCCCGTCCCCTTTTATACACAGGGCGCGGCACTTCGGGAAACCCGCAATCCAACTGTATGGCGTCAATCAATGGTCATGTCAAAAACCCCCGCGGAACCACTTCGAGCGAGGGCAGCGACTCCGCCATCTAGCGACGTCTTCGGCACCAGGTGACTTAGTCGAACTGGTCCCTCGGAGGGCAAATGTTGGGGCGAAGGCGAAGACGCCACCCTTCGCTCGAGGCCTTCGCCGTACTCGCTGCACCAACGGTGACAAGACAACGGGCAGACTTACCCTTCGTCTCATACGCCGCCGGACGAAGACCCACGACGAGGTTGTCTCATCCTGCGACCTCGTCCTGAGTGGACGCCCGCGTGTGATCCGGCCCATTGTAACAGGCCCTGCGTGGCCGTTGCGCGTTACGGGCCTAATTTGTAAAGGCCTCCCTGTAATTACAGTCTGTAACCCCGCTTTATGTGAATATTCCGGGGATAACCTAGGTGTCTGAGGGCACATGCGTCCTTAACACGGGACGCTGGGCACCCGAACACCTATAAGTACCCCCGCACAGTGCCCTTGAGAGGTTAGGTTAATAGAGCTATTGCCATCTCGTGCGACAACCCTGTTCACGTCACTTCTCACCCCCATTGGATCACCTTGCACTAGAGAGCAAGTTCCAATAGCCGCGCCGACCCGGATCGTGGATAGATCGATCTGCAGGAGCCTGAGGGTCTCGGCGTAGATGATGTTGAGGCTACTGCCTCCGTCCATGAGGACCTTGGTAAGCCTGGCGTTGCTGATGACGGGACCGACAACGAGCGGGTACTTTCCCGGGCTCGGCACGCGGTCAGGGTGGTCGCCCTGGTCGAAGGTGATGGGCTTGTCGGACCAGTCTAGGTAGACTGGCACCGCCACCTTCACCGAGCAGACCTCCCGGCGCTCTTGCTTGTGGTGCTGAGCCGAGGCGTTCGCCACTTGCCCACCGTAGATCATGAAGCAGTCATGGACCTCGGGGATCTCTTCTGCCTTGTGATCCTCCTTCTTGTCGTTGTCGCGGGCTCTGCCACCTTCCGCCGGTGGCCCGGCCTTGTGGAAGTAGCGCCGAAGCATGACACACTCCTCAAGGGTGTGCTTGATGAGACCCTGATGATAGGGGCACGACTCCTTGAGCATCTTGTCGAACAGGTTGGCGCCTCCGGGAGGCTTCCGAGGGTTCCTGTGCTCGGCGGCAGCGACAAGGTCTGCGTCGGCGGCGTCGCGTTTCTGAAGGTCGCCTAGAGGGGGGGGTGAATAGGGCGAAACTGAAATTTACTAAATTAATCACAACTACAAGCCGGGTTAGCGTTAGAAATAAAATCGAGTCCACGAGAGAGGGTGCAAAACAAATCGCAAGCGAATAAAGAGTGTGACACGCGGATTTGTTCTATCGAGGTTCGGTTCTCGCAAACCTACTCCCCGTTGAGGTGGTCACAAAGACCAGGTCTCTTTCAACCCTTTCCCTCTCTCAAACGGTCCCTTGGACCGAGTGAGCTTCTCTTCTCAAATCAATTGGGAACCAAACTTCCCGCAAGGACCACCACACAATTGGTGTCTCTTGCCTTGTTTACAATTGAGATGATCGCAAGAACGAATGAGAAAAAGAAGCAATCCAAGCGCAAGAGCTCAAAAGAACACAACAAATCTCTCTCACTTAACACTAAAGCTTTTTGTGGAATTGGGAGAGGATTTGATCACTTGGGTGTGTCTAGAATTGAATGCTAGAGCTCTTGTAAGTAGTTGGAAGGTGGAAAACTTGGATGACTTGAATGTGGGTGGTTGGGGGTATTTATAACCCCAACCACCAAACTAGTCGTTTGGTGGAGGCTGCTGTCGCATGGCGCACCGGACAGTCCGGTGTGCCAGTCACGTCACCTGGCCGTTGGGTTCCGACCGTTGGAGCTCTGTCTTGTGGGCCCGCTTGGCTGTCCGGTGGTGCACCGGACAAGTCCTATAGACTATCCGGTGTGCCACCCGCGCGTGCTCTGCCCTCTGCGCGCGCTGGCGCGCATTTAATGCCGTAGCAGGTGACCATTGGCGCGAAGTAGCCGTTGCTCCGCTGGCTCACCGGACAGTCCGGTGTGCACCGGACATGTCCGGTGAATTATAGCGGAGCGGATTCCCGAAGCTGGTGAGTTCAGAGTCGCTCTCTCCTGGAGCACCGGACACTGTCCGGTGGTACACCGGACAGTCCGGTGAATTATAGCGAAGCGCCTTTGAGAATTCCCGAAGGTGAAGAGTTCAGCTTGAAGTCCCCTAGTGCACCGGACACTATCCGGTGGTGCACCGGACATTGTCCGGTGGCACACCGGACAGTCCGGTGCGCCAGACCAGGGCACACTTCGGTTATCCCTTGCTCTCTTTGTTGAACCCATTTCTTGGTCTTTTTATTGGCTTAGTGTGAACCTTTGGCACCTGTAGAACTTATAGACTAGAGCAAACTAGTTAGTCCAATTATTTGTGTTGGGCAATTCAACCACCAAAATCAATTAGGAAAATAGGTGTAAGCCTAATTCCCTTTCAATCTCCCCTTTTTGGTGATTGATGCCAACACAAACCAAAGCAAGTATAGAAGTGCATAATTGAACTAGTTTGCATAATGTAAGTGCAAAGGTTACTTATAATTGAGCCAATATAAATACTCATAAGATATGCATGGATTGTTTCTTCATTTTTATCATTTTGGACCACGCTTGCACCACATGTTTTGTTTTTGCAAATTCTTTTGTAAATCCTTTTCAAAGTTCTTTTGCAAATAGTCAAAGGTAAATGAATAAGATTTTGCGAAGCATTTTCAAGATTTGAAATTTTCTCCCCCTGTTTCAAATGCTTTTCCTTTGACTAAACAAAACTCCCCCTTAATGAAATTCTCCTCTTAGTGTTCAAGAGGGTTTTGAGATATCAATTTTGAAATACTACTTTCTCCCCCTTTTGAACATAATAAGATACCAATTTGAAATTTACCAATTGAAAATCATTAATTGTTAAAATTAGGTGGTGGTGGTGTGCGGTCCTTTTGCTTTGGGCTCATGCTCTCTCCCCCTTTGGCATAAATCGCCAAAAAACGGAGTCATTAGAGCCCTTGCATAACTACTTTCTCCCCTTTGGCAAATAAAACATATGAGTGAAGATTATACCAAAGCCGGAGAGATGCTCGGAGCGACGACGAAGGATGAGTTACGGAGTGGAAGCCTTTGTCTTCACCGAAGACTCCAATTCCCTTTCAATATACCTATGACTTGGTTTGAAATTTACTTGAAAACACATTAGTCATAGCACATGAAAGAGATATGATCAAAGGTATATTTATGAGCTATGTGAGCAAATCAACAAAAGAAGTTCCTAGAATCAAGAATATTTAGCTCATGCCTAAGTTTGTTAAAAGTTTGTTCATCTAGTGGCTTGGTAAAGATATCGGCTAATTGATCTTTAGTATTAATGTAAGCAATCTTGATATCTCCCTTTTGTTGGTGATCCCTTAGAAAATGATACCAAATGGCTATGTGTTTAGTGCGGCTATGCTCAACGGGATTATCCGCCATGCGGATTGCACTCTCATTATCACATAGAAGAGGAACTTTGGTTAATTTGTAACCGTAGTCCCTAAGGGTTTGCCTCATCCAAAGCAATTGCGCGCAACAATGGCCTGCGGCAATGTACTCGGCTTCAGCGGTAGAAAGAGCGACGGAATTTTGCTTCTTTGAAGCCCAAGACACCAAGGATCTTCCCAAGAACTGGCAAGTCCCCGATGTGCTCTTTCTATTGATTTTACACCCCGCCCAATCAGCATCCGAATAACCAATCAAATCAAATGTGGATCCCCTAGGATACCAAAGCCCAAACTTAGGAGTATAAACTAAATATCTCAAGATTCGTTTTACGGCCGTAAGGTGAGCTTCCTTAGGGTCGGCTTGGAATCTTGCACACATGCATACGGAAAGCATAATATCCGGTCGAGATGCGCATAAATAGAGTAAAGAGCCTATCATCGACCGGTATACCTTTTGATCCACGGACTTACCTCCCGTGTCGAGGTCGAGATGCCCATTGGTTCCCATGGGTGTCTTGATGGGCTTGGCATCCTTCATCCCAAACTTGGTTAGAATGTCTTGAGTATACTTCGTTTGGCATAGGAAGGTGCCCTCTTGGAGTTGCTTCACTTGAAATCCCAAGAAGTACTTCAACTCCCCCATCATTGACATCTCAAATTTTTGTGTCATGATCCTACTAAACTCTTCACATGTAGATTCGTTAGTGGACCCAAATATAATATCATCAACATAAATTTGGCATACAAACAAATCATTTTCAAGTGTTTTGGTAAAGAGTGTAGGATCGGCCTTTCCGACTTTGAATCCATTAGTGATAAGAAAATCTCTAAGGCATTCATACCATGCTCTTGGGGCTTGCTTGAGCCCGTAAAGCGCCTTAGAGAGTTTATACACATGGTTAGGGTACTCACTATCTTCAAAGCCGGGAGGTTGCTCAACATAGACCTCTTCCTTGATTGGTCCATTGAGGAAGGCACTCTTCACGTCCATTTGATAAAGCTTGAAACCATGGTAAGTAGCATAGGCCAATAATATACGAATTGACTCAAGCCTAGCTACGGGTGCATAGGTTTCACCGAAATCCAAACCTTCGACTTGGGAGTATCCCTTGGCCACAAGTCGAGCTTTGTTCCTTGTCACCACACCATGCTCGTCTTGCTTGTTGCGGAAGACCCATTTGGTTCCTACAACATTTTGATTAGGACGTTTGAACCAAATGCCATACCTCGTTCCTAGTGAAGTTGTTGAGCTCCTCTTGCATCGCCACCACCCAATCCGAATCTTGTAGTGCTTCCTCTATCCTGTGTGGCTCAATAGAGGAAACAAAAGAGTAATGCTCACAAAAATGTGCAACACGAGATCTAGTAGTTACCCCCTTATGAATATCGCCGAGGATGGTGTCAACGGGGTGATCTCGTTGGATTGCTTGGTGGACTCTTGGGTGTGGCGGCCTTGGTTCTTCATCCTCCTTGTCTTGATCATTTGCATCTCCCCCTTGATCATTGCCGTCATCTTGAGGTGGCTCATCTCTTTGATCTTCTCCTTCATCAACTTGAGCCTCATCCTCATTTTGAGTTGGTGGAGATGCTTGCATGGAGGAGGATGGTTGATATTGTGCATTTGGAGGCTCTTCGGGTTCCATAGGACACACATCCTCAATGGACATGTTCCTTAGCGCGATGCACGGGAGCCTCTTCACCTATCTCATCAAGATCAACTTGCTCTACTTGAGAGCCATTAGTCTCATCAAACACAACGTCACAAGAAACTTCAACTTGTCCATAGGACTTGTTAAAGACTCTATATGCCCTTGTGTTTGAATCATATCCTAGTAAAAAGCCTTCTACAGTCTTAGGAGCAAATTTAGATTTTCTACCTCTTTTAACAAGTATAAAGCATTTGCTACCAAAGACTCTAAAATATGAAATATTGGGCTTTTTACCGGTTAGGAGTTCGTATGATGTCTTCTTGAGGATTCGGTGTAGATATAATCGGTTGATGGCGTAGCAAGCGGTGTTGACCGCCTCGGCCCAAAACCGATCCGAAGTCTTGTATTCATCAAGCATGGTTCTCGCCATATCCAATAGAGTTATATTCTTCCTCTCCACTACACCATTTTGTTGTGGCGTGTAGGGAGAGGAGAACTCATGCTTGATGCCCTCCTCCTCCTCAAGGAAGCCTTCGATTTGTGAGTTCTTGAACTCCGTCCCGTTGTCGCTTCTAATTTTCTTGATCCTTAAGCCGAACTCGTTTTGAGCCCGTCTCAAGAATCCCTTTAAGGTCTCTTGGGTATGAGATTTTTCCTGCAAAAAGAACACCCAAGTGAAGCGAGAATAATCATCCACAATAACTAGACAGTACTTACTCCCGCCGATGCTTATGTAAGCTATCGGGCCGAATAGATCCATGTGTAGGAGCTCCAGTGGCCTGTCAGTCGTCATGATGTTCTTGTGTGGATGATGAGTACCAACTTGCTTCCCTGCTTGGCATGCGCTACAAATCCTGTCTTTCTCAAAATGAACATTTGTTAATCCTAAAATGTGTTCTCCCTTTAGAAGCTTATTAATATTCTTCATCCCAACATGGGCTAGTCGGCGGTGCCAGAGCCAACCCATGTTAGTCTTAGCAATTAAGCAAGTGTCGAGTTCAGCTCTATCAAAATCTACCAAGTATAGCTGACCCTCTAACACTCCCTTAAACGCTACTGAATCATCACTTCTTCTAAAGACAGTGACACCTACATCAGTAAATAGACAGCTGTAGCCCATTTGACATAATTCCGAAACGGAAAGCAAATTGTAATCTAAGGAATCTACAAGAAAAACATTGGAAATGGAATGGTCAGGTGATATAGCAATTTTACCCAATCCTTTGACCAAACCTTGGTTTCCATCCCTGAATGTGATAGCTCGTTGGGGATCTTGGTTTTTCTCGTAGGAGGAGAACATCTTCTTCTCCCCTGTCATGTGGTTTGTGCACCCGCTATCGATGATCCAACTTGAGCCCCCGGATGCATAAACCTACAAAACAAGTTTAGTTCTTGACTTTAGGTACCCAAATGGTTTTGGGTCCTTTGGCATTAGACACAAGAACTTTGGGTACCCAAACACAAGTCTTTGATCCCTTGTGTTTGCCCCCAACATACTTGGCAACTACTTTGCCGGATTTGTTAGTCAAAACATAAGATGCATCAAAAGTTTTAAATGAAATGTCATGATCATTTGATGCACTAGGAGTTTTCTTCTTAGGCAACTTAGCACGGGTTGGTTGCCTAGAGCTAGATGTCTCACCCTTATACATAAAAGCATGATTAGGGCCAGAGTGAGACTTCCTAGAATGAATTCTCCTAATTTTGCTCTCGGGATAACCGGCAGGGTATAAAATGTAACCCTCGTTATCCTGAGGCATGGGAGCCTTGCCCTTAACAAAGTTGGACAATTTCTTAGGAGGGGCATTAAGTTTGACATTACTTCCTTGTTGGAAGCCAATGCCATCCTTAATGCCAGGGCGTCTCCCTCTATAGAGCATGCTTCTAGCAAATTTAAATTTTTCGTTTTCTAAGTCATGCTCGGCAATTTTAGCATCTAATTTTGCTATATGATCATTTTGTTGTTTAATTAAAGCCATGTGATCATGAATAGCATCAATGTTAACATCTCTACATCTAGTGCAAATAGTGACATGCTCAGTGGTAGATGTAGAGGGTTTGCAAGAATTAAGTTCAACAATCTTAGCTCGCAATATATCATTTTTATCTCTAAGATCGGAAATTGTAACATTGCAAACATCTAGTTCTTTAGCCTTAGCAAGCAATTTTTCATTCTCAATCCTAAGGCTAGCAAGAGAAATGTTTAATTCTTCAATCTTAGCAAGCAAATCATCATTATCATTTCTAAGATTGGGAATTGAAACATTACAAACATTTGAATCAACCTTAGCTAACAAATTAGCATTCTCATTTCTAAGGTTGTCAATGGTCTCATGGCATGTGCTTAGCTCACTAGTTAATTTCTCACATTTTTCAACTTCTAGAGCATAAACATTTTTAACCTTAACATGCTTTTTGTTTTCCTTGATTAGGAAGTCCTCTTGGGTATCCAAGAGGTCATCCTTTTCATGGATGGCACTAATTAATTCATTTAACTTTTCTTTTTGTTGCATGTTTAGGTTGGCAAAAAGAGTACGCAAATTATCTTCCTCATCACTAGCATTATCATCACTAGAGGACTCATATCTAGTGGAGGATTTGGATTTAACCTTCTTCTTTTTGCTGTCCTTTGCCATGAGGCATTTGTGGCCGACGTTGGGGAAGAGAAGGCCCTTGTTGATGGCGATGTTGGCGGCGTCCTCATCGGAGGAGTCGGAGGAGCTCTCGTCCGAGTCCCACTCGCGTCATACATGGGCGTCGCCACCCTTCTTCTTGTAGTATTTCTTCTTCTCCTTTCTTCTCCCCTTCTTGTCGTCGCCCCTGTCACTGTCACTAGAAATAGGACATTTTGCTATAAAGCGACCGGGCTTACCACATTTGTAGCACACTTTCTTGGAGCGGGGCTTGTAATCCTTCCCCCTCCTTTGCTTGAGGATTTGGCGGAAGCTCTTGATGACGAGCGCCATTTCCTCGTTGTCGAGCTTGGAGGCATCGATGGGTGTTCTACTCGATGTAGATTCCTCCTTCTTCTCCTCCGTCGCCTTAAATGCGACCGGTTGTGCTTCGGACGTGGAGGGACCATCAAGCTCGTTGATCTTCTTTGAGCCTTTGATCATAAACTCAAAGCTCACAAAATTCCCGATTACTTCCTCGGGAGTCATTAGTGTATATCTAGGATTGCCATGAATTAATTGGACTTGAGTAGGGTTAAGGAAAATAAGTGATCTCAGAATAACCTTAACCATTTCGTGGCCATCCCATTTTTTGCTCTCGAGGTTGCGCACTTGATTAACCAAGGTTTTGAGCCGGTTGTACATATCTTGTGGCTCCTCCCCTTGGCAAAGACGGAAGCGACCGAGCTCCCCCTCGATCGTCTCCCGCTTGGTGATCTTGGTTAGCTCATCTCCTTCGTGCGCGGTCTTGAGCACGTCCCAAACTTCCTTGGCGCTCTTTAATCCTTGCACCTTGTTATACTCCTCTCGACTTAGAGAGGCGAGGAGTATAGTTGTGGCTTGGGAGTTGAAGTGCTCGATTTGGGCCACCTCGTCCTCATCATAATCCTCATCCCCTACGGATGGTACCTATGCTCCAAACTCAACAACATTCCATATACTTTTGTGGAGTGAGGTTAGGTGAAATTTCATCAAATCACTCCACCTAGCATAATCTTCACCGTCAAAGGTCTGCGGTTTGCCTAATGGAACGGAAAGTAATGGAGTATGTCTAGGAATGTGAGGGTAGCGTAGAGGGATCTTACTAAACTTCTTGCGCTCATGGCGCTTAGAAGTGATGTACGGCGCGTCGGAGCCAGAGGTAGATGGCGATGAGGTGTCGGTCTCGTAGTAGACCACCTTCCTCATCTTCTTTTTCTTGTCCCCACTCCGATGCGACTTGTAGGAAGAGGGTTTCTTCTCCTTCCCCTTCCCTTTGTTGCGGGACTCTTCCGATGAAGCCTTCCCGTGGCTTGTAGTGGGCTTGTCGCCGATCTCCATCTCCTTCTTGGCGTGATCTCCCGACATCACTTCGAGCGGTTAGGCTCTAATGAAGCACCGGGCTTTGATACCAATTGAAAGTCACCTAGAGGGGGGTGAATAGGGCGAAACTGAAATTTACAAAATTAATCACAACTACAAGACGGGTTAGCGTTAGAAATAAAATCGAGTCCGCGAGAGAGGGTGCAAAACAAATCGCAAGCGAATAAAGAGTGTGACACGCGGATTTGTTTTACCGAGGTTCGGTTCTCGCAAAGCTACTCCCCGTTGAGGTGGTCACAAAGACCGGGTCTCTTTCAACCCTTTCCCTCTCTCAAACGGTCCCTTGGACCGAGTGAGCTTCTCTTCTCAAATCAATTGGGAACCAAACTTCCCGCAAGGACCACCACACAATTGGTGTCTCTTGCCTTGTTTACAATTGAGATGATCTCAAGAACGAATGAGAAAAAGAAGCAATCCAAGCGCAAGAGCTCAAAAGAACACAACAAATCTCTCTCACTTAACACTAAAGCTTTTTGTGGAATTGGGAGAGGATTTGATCACTTGGGTGTGTCTAGAATTGAATGCTAGAGCTCTTGTAAGTAGTTGGAAGGTGGAAAACTTGGATGACTTGAATGTGGGGTGGTTGGGGGTATTTATAACCCCAACCACCAAACTAGCCGTTTGGTGGAGGCTGCTGTCGCATGGCGCACCAGACAGTCCGGTGCAACACCGGACACTGTCCGGTGCGCCAGCCACGTCACCTGGTCGTTGGGTTCCGACCGTTGGAGCTCTATCTTGTGGGCCCGCCTGGCTGTCCGGTGGTGCACCGGACAAGTCCTGTAGACTGTCTGGTGTGCCACCCGCGTGTGCTCTGCCCTCTGCGTGCGCTGGTGCGCATTTAATGCCGTAGCAGGTGACCGTTGGCGTGAAGTAGTCGTTGCTTCGCTGGCTCACCGGACAGTCCGGTGTGCACCGGACATGTCCGGTGAATTATAGCGGAGTGGATTCCCGAAGCTGGCGAGTTCAGAGTCGCTCTCTCCTGGTGCACCGGACACTGTCCGGTGGCACACCGGACAGTCCGGTGCGCCAGACCAGGGCACACTTCTGTTATCCCTTGCTCTCTTTGTTGAACCCATTTCTTGGTCTTTTTATTGGCTTAGTGTGAACCTTTGGCACCTGTAGAACTTATAGACTAGAGCAAACTAGTTAGTCCAATTATTTGTGTTGGGCAATTCAACACCAAAATCAATTAGGAAAATAGGTGTAAGCCTAATTCCCTTTCAGTTTCGCTTGCGACTTCTTCTTGCCCTTCTTCTTGGTGCCGCGCTGAGCGGACGCCTCGGGGACGTCTTCTGGCTGGCGCCCCTGAGGCTGCTTGTGCTTCCGAAAGATGGCCTCGACCGCCTCCTGACCAGAGGCAAACTTGGTGGCGATGTTCATCAGCTCGCTCGCCCTGGTGGGAGTCTTGCGACCCAGCTTGCTCACCAGGTCGCGACAAGTGGTGCCGGCGAGGAACGCGCCGATGACATCCGAGTCGGTGATGTTGGGCAGCTCGGTGCGCTGCTTCAAAAATCGCCGGATGTAGTGCCGCAGGGATTCTCCCGGCTGCTGGCGGCAGCTTCGGAGATCCCAGGAGTTCCCAGGGCGCACGTATGTGCCCTGGAAGTTGCCGGCGAAGGCTTTGACCAGGTCGTCCCAGTTGGAGATTTGTGCAGGTGGCAGATGCTCCAGCCAGGCTCGGGCGGCGTCGGAGAGGAACAGGGGGAGGTTGCGGATGATGAGGTTGTCATCGTCCATTCCACCCAGCTGGCAGGCCAGCCGGTAGTCCGCGAGCCACAGTTCCGGCCTTGTCTCCCCCGAGTACTTGGTAATGGTAGTCGGGGTTCGGAATCGGGTCGGGAACGACGCCCGTCGTATGGCCCGGCTGAAAGCTTGCGGACCGGGTGGTTCAGGCGAGGGGCTCCGATCCTCCCCGCTGTCGTAGCGTCCCCCACGCCTAGGGTGGTAGCCTCGGCGCACCTTATCGTCGAGGTGGGCTCGACGGTCGCGGCGGTGGTGCTCGTTGCCGAGGCGACCCGGGGCCACAGGCGCTGTGTCCTGCGTGTGCCCGGTGTGGACCGAGGCTTCCCGCATGAATCGGGAAGTCGCGGCACGATGCTCCGGGGGTGCCCTTGCCTTCGGGAGGCAGAGCTTTCGGCCCGTCGGACCGCGGCATCCTCCAGGAGATTCTTGAGCTCTCTGAGAGCACCTAGAGGGGGGGGGTGAATAGGTGATCCTGTAAAACTTAAAACTTAACACCACAAACTTGATTAAGAGTTAGAACAATGAAATCAAGTGAGTAGAGAGGAGAGCACTTGTGAAGCACAATAAATATAATAAGGACAAGCACAAGAGACACGAGGATTTATCCCGTGGTTCGGCCAAGTACAAAACTTGCCTACTCCACGTTGTGGCGTCCCAACGGACAAGAGTTGCACTCAACTCCTCTCAAGTGATCCAATGATCAACTTGAATACCACAGTGTTCTTCTTTACTTTTCTTTTTCCCGTTTGCGAGGAATCTCCACAACTTGGAGTCTCTCGCCCTTACAATAAGAATCACAATAAAGCACTAGAGTAAGGGAGGGAAGCAACACACTCAAATCCATAGCAAATACACACACACAAGATCAAGACTTGAGCTCAAAAGAGTATCACAAGGTTCTCACTAGAATGGAGCTCAAATCACTAAGAATGTCGAACAAGTGTGCAAGAATGAAGTGTGAATGATCAACAATACTCAAAGGTTGCTTGGTTTTTTCCTCCATGCGCCTAGGGGTCCCTTTTATAGCCCCAAGGCAGCTAGGAGCCGTTGAGACTATTCCAGGAAGGCAATTCTTGCCTTCTGTCGCCTGGCGCACCGGACAGTCTAGTGCACCACCAGACACTGTCCGGTGCGGATTTCTTTCCTTCTTTGGCGAAGCCGACCGTTGGCACTTTGGATCCGTTGGCGCACCGGACACTGTCCGGTGCCCCTTCTGACCGTTGGCTCTTGCCACGCGTCGCGCGCGGATTATGCGGCCGACCGTTGGCCCGGCCGACTGTTGGCTCACCGGACAGTCCGGTGCACCACCAGACAGTCCGGTGATTTATAGCCGTACGCCGTTAATTGCTTCCCGAGAGCAGCCAGTTGACAGACACCGGCCTGGCGCACCGGACACTGTCCGGTGCACCACCAGACACTTTGGTGCACCCATGCCGAGCTGTCTTTGGCTGAACAAAGCCATCTCTTTTCCAACTTGATTTCTCCTATTTTCAGCACTTAGACACAATACATTAGTCTCCAAAATAATGTACTAAGTCTTAGAAACATATCAAGTCTTGCGTGTACTTCGTTTGGGAGATGAAGGTCCCATCCTTGAGTTGCTTCACTTGGAACCCAAGGAAATAGCTTAACTCGCCCATCATTGACATCTCAAACTTTTGAGTCATCACCCTGCTAAACTCTTCACAAGACTTTTGGTTAGTAGAACCAAATATTATGTCATCGACATAAATTTGACACACAAAAAGATCACCATCACAAGTCTTAGTAAAAAGAGTTGGATCGGCTTTCCCAACCTTGAAAGCATTAGCAATTAAAAAGTCTCTAAGGCATTCATACCATGCTCTTGGGGCTTGCTTAAGTCCATAGAGCTCCTTAGAGAGCTTACACACGTGGTCGGGGTACCGTTCATCCTTGAAGCCAGGGGGTTGCTCCACGTACACCTCCTCCTTGATTGGCCCGTTGAGGAAAGCACTCTTCACATCCATTTGGAACAACCTGAAAGAATGGTGAGTAGCATAGGCTAACAATATGCGAATTGACTCTAGCCTAGCCACAGGAGAAAAAGTCTCCTCAAAGTCCAAACCTGCGACTTGGGCATAACCTTTTGCCACAAGTCGTGCCTTGTTCCTTGTCACCACCCCGTGCTCGTCTTGTTTGTTGCGGAACACCCACTTGGTTCCCACAACGTTTTGCTTGGGACAAGGCACCAGTGTCCAAACTTCATTTCTTTTGAAGTTGTTGAGCACCTCTTGCATGGCCAACACCCAGTCTGGATCTAGCAAGGCCTCTTCTACCCTGAAAGGCTCAATGGAAGAGACAAAGGAGTAATGCTCAAAAAAATTAACTAATCTAGAACGAGTAGTTACTCCCTTGCTTATGTCACCCAAAATTTGGTCGACGGGATGATTCCTTTGAATCGTCGCTCGAACTTGGGTTGGAGGTGCCGGTTGTGCTTCTTCCTCCATTACATGATCATCTTGTGCTCCCCCTTGATCACACGTCTCTTCTTGATGAACCTGTTCATCACCTTGAGTTGGGGGATGCACCGTTGTTGAGGAAGAAGGTTGATCTTGCTCCTTTTGTTCCAGTGGCCTCACATCTCCAATCGCCATGGTGCGCATTGCGGCCGTTGGAACATCTTCTTCATCAGTTAGAAGCTCATATGACGTCTTCTTGAGGAGGCGATGAAGGTAGACCCAGTTTATTGCATGGCAGGCCGTGCTCACGGCTTCCGTCCAAAACCGTTCGGGCGTCTTGAATTCACCAAGCATCGTCCTCGGCATGTCTAGTAGCGTCCTGTTCTTCCTCTCTACCACGCCATTTTGCTGTGGTGTGTAGGGAGCGGAGAACTCGTGCTTGATCCCTTCCTCCTCAAGATACTCCTCCACTTGAAGGTTCTTGAACTCGGACCCATTGTCGCTCCTTATCTTCTTCACTTTGAGCTCAAACTCGTTTTGGGCTCTCCTTAGGAAGCGCTTGAGGGTCCCTTGGGTTTCAGATTTATCCTGCAAAAAGAATACCCAAGTGAAGCGGGAAAAATCATCAACTATAACAAGACCATACTTACTTCCTCCTATACTTAGATAGGCGATGGGTCCGAAGAGGTCCATATGAAGTAACTCCAGGGGTCTTAATGTTGTCATCACATTTTTGGCATGATGAGAGCTTCCCACCTGTTTACCTGCTTGACAAGCTGCACAAGGTCTATCTTTTTCTAAAGTTACATTAGTTAGACCTATCACGTGTTCTCCCTTTAGAAGCTTGTGAAGGTTCTTCATCCCCACATGTGCTAAACGGCGATGCCACAGCCAGCCCATGCTAGTCTTAGCAATTAAGCATGCATCTAGACCGGCCTCCTCTTTTGCAAAATCAACTAAATAAAGTTTACCGTCTAGTGCACCCTTAAAAGCTAATGAACCATCACTTCTTCTAAAGACAGACACATCTACATTTGTGAATAAACAGTTATATCCCATATTACAAAGTTGACTCACAGATAATAGGTTATATCCAAGCGACTCAACTAAGAACACATTAGAAATAGAGTGCTCGGATGAAATAGCAATTTTCCTAACCCTTTCACCTTGCCTTGGTTCCCATCACCGAATATGATTGAATCTTGGGGATCCTTGTTCTTGACGTAGGAAGAGAACATCCTCTTTTCCCCCGTCATGTGGTTTGTGCATCCGCTGTCGATAATCCAGCTTGAGCCCCCGGATGCATAAACCTGCAAAGCAAATTTAGGCTTGGGTCTTAGGTACCCAACTCATGTTGGGTCCTACAAGGTTAGTTACAATAGTCTTAGGGACCCAAATGCAAGTCTTGTCTCCCTTACATTTGGCCCCTAATTTCCTAGCAATTACCTTCTTATCCTTTCTACAAATAGCAAAGGAAGCATTGCAAGCGTAATAAATTGTAGAAGGTTCATTCATTACTTTCCTAGGAGCATGAACAATATTTCTTCTAGGCACATGATGAACAACATTTTTCCTAGCCACATTTCTATCATGCATAATAGAAGAACTAGAAGCAATCATGGCATGAGAATCAAAAGCATCATAACTTCTATAAACATTCCTAGAATGTCTCCTATCATGATACATGAAAGCATGGTTCTTTTGAGCACTACTAGCCATAGGGGCCTTCCCTTTCTCCTTGGCGGATATGGAAGCCTTATGGCTTGTTAAGTTCTTGACTTCCCTCTTGAAGCCAAGACCATCCTTAATTGAGGGGTGTCTACCAATCGTGTAGGCATCCCTTGCAAATTTCAGTTTGTCAAATTCACTCTTGCTAGTCTTAAGTTGGGCATTAAGACTAGCCACTTCATCATTCAATTTAGAAATTGAAACTAGGTGTTCACAACAAGCATCAACATTGAAATCTTTACACCTATTGCAAACTACAACATGTTCTACACAAGATGTTGATTTATTAGCTATTTCTAACTTAGCACTCAAATCATCATTTATGCTCTTTAAGCTAAAAATAGAGTCATGACATGTAGACAATTCACAAGAAAGCATTTCATTCCTTTTTATTTCTAAAGCAAGGGATTTTTGTGCCTCTACAAACTTATCATGTTCTTCATACAAAAGATCCTCTTGCTTTTCTAATAACCTATTTTTATCATTTAAGGCATCAATTAATTCATTAATTTTATCAACCTTAGTTCTATCTAGGCCCTTGAATAAACATGAATAGTCTATTTCATCATCGTTAGATTCTTCATCACTTGAGGAAGCGTAAGTACTAGTATCACGAGTGCTTACCTTATTTTCCCTTGCCATGAGGCAGGTGTGATGCTCGTTGGGGAAGAGGGCCGACTTGTTGAAGGCGGTGGCGGCGAGTCCTTCGTTGTCGGAGTCGGACGACGAACAATCTGAGTCCCACTCCTTTCCAAGGTGTGCCTCGCCCTTAGCCTTCTTGTAAGCCTTCTTCTTTTCCCTCTTGCTCCCTTGTTCCTGGTCACTATCATTATCGGGACAATTAGCGATAAAATGACCAATCTTACCACACTTGAAGCATGAGCGCTTCCCCTTTGTCTTGGTCTTGTTGGGATGCTCCTTGCGACCCCTTAGCGCCGTCTTGAAGCGCTTGATGATGAGGGCCATCTCTTCCTCATTGAGTCCCATCACCTCAACTTGTGCCACCTTGCTAGGTAGCACTTCCTTGCTCCTTGTTGCTTTGAGAGCAACTGTTTGAGGCTCGTGGATTGGGCCGTTCAACGCATCGTCAACGTATCTTGCCTCCTTGATCATCATCCGCCCGCTTACGAACTTTCCAAGTATCTCCTCGGGCGTCATCTTGGTGTACCTAGGATTCTCACAAATATTGTTCACAAGATGTGGATCAAGGACAGTAAAAGACCTTAGCATTAGGCGGACGACGTCGTGGTCTGTCCATCGCGTGCTTCCATAGCTCCTTATTTTGTTGACGAGGGTCTTGAGCCGGTTGTATGTTTGGGTTGGCTCCTCGCCCCTGATCATTGCGAATCTCCCAAGTTCGCCCTCCACCAACTCCATCTTGGTGAGCATGGTGACGTCGTTCCCCTCATGTGAGATCTTGAGGGTGTCCCAAATCTTCTTGGCGTTATCCAAGCTGCTCACCTTATGGTATTCATCCCTGCACAAAGATGCTAGAAGAACAGTAGTAGCTTGTGCATTTTTGTGAATTTGCTCATTGATAAATGTGGGACTATCAGTACTATCAAATTGCATTCCACTCTCTACTATCTCCCATATGCTTGGATGGAGAGAGAACAAGTGACTACGCATTTTGTGACTCCAAAATCCGTAGTCCTCTCCATTAAAGTGAGGAGGTTTACCAAGTGGAATGGAGAGTAAATGAGCATTTGTATTTTGCGGAATACGAGAATAATCAAAAGAAAAGTTTGAATTGACCGTTTTCTTTTTCTCGTAGTTGTCGTCGTCCTTTTGGGAAGAAGAGGACTCATCGCTGTCGTCGTAGTAGACGATCTCCTTGATGCGCCTTGTTTTCTTCTTCTTCCCGTCTTTTCTTTTGTGGCTTGAGCCCGAGTCAGTAGGCTTGTCATCTTTTGGATCATTGACGAAGGACTCCTTCTCCTTATCATTGACCACCATCCCCTTGCCCCTAGGATCCATCTCTTTGGGCGATTAGTCCCTTTCTTGAAGAGAACGGCTCTGATACCAATTGAGAGCACCTAGAGGGGGGGTGAATAGGTGATCCTGTAAAACTTAACACCACAAACTTGATTAAGAGTTAGAACAATGAAATCAAGTGAGTAGAGAGGAGAGCACTTGTGAAGCACAATAGACACAATAAGGACAAGCACAAGAGACACGAGGATTTATCCCGTGGTTCGGCCAAGTACAAAACTTGCCTACTCCACGTTGTGGCGTCCCAACGGATAAGAGTTGCACTCAACTCCTCTCAAGTGATCCAATGATCAACTTGAATACCACGGTGTTCTTCTTTACTTTTCTTTTTCCTGTTTGCGAGGAATCTCCACAACTTGGAGTCTCTCGCCCTTACAATAAGAATCACAATAAAGCACTAGAGTAAGGGAGGGAAGCAACACACTCAAATCCACAGCAAATACGCACACACAAGATCAAGACTTGAGCTCAAAAGAGTATCACAAGGTTCTCACTAGAACGGAGCTCAAATCACTAAGAATGTCGAACAAGTGCGCAAGAATGAAGTGTGAATGATCAACAATGCTCAAAGGTTGCTTGGTTTTTTCCTCCATGCGCCTAGGGGTCCCTTTTATAGCCCCAAGGCAGCTAGGAGGCGTTGAGAGCATTCCAGGAAGGCAATTCTTGCTTTCTGTCGCCTGGCGCACCGGATAGTTCGGTGCGGATTTCTTTCCTTCTTTGGCGAAGCCAACCATTGGCGCTTTGGAGCCGTTGGCGCATCGGACACTGTCCGGTGCACACCGGACAGTCCGGTGCCCCTTCTGACCGTTGGCTCTTGCCACGCGTCGCGCGCGGATTATGCGGTCGACCGTTGGCCCAGCCGACTGTTGGCTCACCGGACAGTCCGGTGCACCACCAGACAGTCCGGTCATTTATAGCCATACGCCGTTAATTGCTTCTCGAGAGCAGCCAGTTGACAGACGCCGGCCTGGCGCACCGGACACTGTCCGGTGCACCACCGGACAGTCCGGTGCACCCAGACCGAGCTGTCTTTGGCTGAACAAAGCCATCTCTTTTCCAACTTGATTTCTCCTGTTTCCAGCACTTAGACACAATACATTAGTCTCCAAAATAATGTACTAAGTCTTAGAAACATACCTTTTTACTTGATTTGCACTTTGCCCACCACTTTGCCTAGATTAACATAAGTCCACTTGTGTTGGCACTCAATCACCAAAATACTTAGAAATGCCCCAAGGGCACATTTCCCTTTCACTCTCCCTGGATACGCCGCCCCTCGGTGGTGGATGGCTCCGGCATCGCTCGGAGTAGTATTGATGCTGCAGCCAGGTTCTGGCCGACCCCACTGGAAGCCGGGGGCAGCCTTGCCCTAGCGTCGTCGGCGATGCGGTGCTAGACGTACTAGGCCAGATGACGCGCTTCTCCGGCCGATGCTTGTCCTGCCCCCTCCTGCCCGATATTCTGCCGGAGCGGCACAAGTTGTCCTGCTTCCTCATCGAGCCTGGCCTGCATCTCGCGGATTTGCTCGAGCTGTGCATCCTGACCCCCCGCAGGGACTGGGACCACAACTAGCTCCCGAAGGATGTCAACGCGAGGCGCAGGCCTAGGGGGATCGCCGTCCTCCGGCATACCAAGGTGGTTGCCTTCATCGAGACCCCCTAGATCGATGTGGAAACATTCGCGACTTGGGCCACAGTCCTCGTCGCCGAGGCTGTGGCTACTATCGGAGCAATCGGAGAGGAAGTAGTCACATGCGGTCATGAAGTCCCGCATGGCACTAGGGTTACCGAGCCTGGAGAAATCCCAACCATAGTTGGGCTCATCATCTTCCTTGGATCCCGGGGGCCCGTAGGTCGAGACGGCCGTTAGTCGGTCCCAGGCTGACCGCATATGATACCCCGTGTCGTAGGGGGAAGACCTTGGAGCGTGTTGGTGAAGACTCAGTCCGCGACGGCTGAGGACGCAAGTGGGGAGAGTCGCCTTTAAAAGGAGGGTGACCCCCTTGGATGGCAACCATGTCTTCGCACTCTCCTCATGCATCGCGCCCTTCCACCTTCCGAGCCCCCGGATGGGGAGCGTCCGCGTCACTTTTGTCTTGTCATCGTTGGAGGAACGCAACTTCGCGGAAGTTGGTACCTTTCAGCCATCGCTCGGCTTCAAGGATTTTCATCAGGCAGCCCGGCTGCGTCCCCTCACCGGTGGTCACCCAAGACGGTGACCACCAGTTCGATGGTGGGGAGAAGCGAGCCGGGCCGTGGCCTCTGCCCCGCCCTCAGCTTCAAGGATGTTTATCATCCTTGCTGGGGCGGAGAGCGAGGCAAGCCGGAGCTCTACCTCCCACACGGGCCGGCTGGCCACCTCTTCTTCCAGCTTCTGGGGGTGGAAACCATCCCCCAGCTCTGAGGAGGAGGCGCCCTCCAGCCATGCCGGGGAAGGCGAACTGTTGCTGCCCAGCTAGGGTGCAACATTCCGTCCTCTGTACTCGCTTTCGTGGCGAGGACGGGAGTGAGGACCTACCGGTGCGCTTTGAGGTGGCCAGCGCTCGCTGGTGCGGTGTTGGTGGACAGGTGGACGCCGCCGTCGGTGCTGACATGGTGGCAGCTGGAGAAAGCTTCTCCGCCGACGAGCCCATCAGCGCTACCCGCGGACCGACCACCGGCTCTTTGGCTTTAATGTCTGGTTCTCGTCCCTTGAGTGGAGACGCTGTTGGAACTTGCTCTCGACAGCAAGGGGATCCAACACGAGTGAATGGTGATGGCAACAGGGCACTCGCGCGTGATGGCAAAAGCTCTGTTAATCTAGCCTCTCACGGGCACTGTGCGGGGGTATTTATAGGTATCCGAGTGCACGGCGCCTTGCGTTAAGGACGCATGTGCCCTCAGGTACCTAGTTTATCCCTAGAATATTCCCATAAAGCGGGGTTACAAGCTGTAATTACAAGTATGCCTTTACAAATTAGGCCCGTAACACAAACGCGACCACGCAGGGCCCGTTACAATGGGCCAGATCTCATGTGGGCCTCAGAGCTGAACGAGGCCGCGCCGCGGGGAGGCGTCGCCGCAGGCCTTCGTCTGGTGCCGAATCGAGCGAAGGGTCTCCGTGTTGTCTCTGGTGCCGATGAAGCGAAGGGTGTCCCTGCCTGCTTTGTCTGTCAGGGCAGGGGCTAAGCGGTGGAGACTTCGGGCGAAGGGTGGCGTTTCTGCCTTCGCTCCAACATTTGCCCTCCGAGGGACCAGTTCGACAAAGTCACCTGGTGCCGAAGACGTCGCTAGATGGCGGAGACGCTGCCCTCACTCGAAGTGGTTCCGCGGGGGTTTTTGATGTGACCGTTGATGGACATCGTACTGTTGGATTGCGGGTTTTCCGAAGCGTCGCGCCCTGTGGGATTGCAGGTTTCCCAAGGAGCCGCGCCCTGCCTATAAAAGGGGGCGGGGGTCGGCGCTGTTTGCACTTTGCCTTCCGCGCTCCGTGAAAACCCTAGCCGTCCGCCGTCTTTCTGCTCCTCTTCTTCTACTGCTCCCTTTGCTCATCGGAGTTCTGGCTCGAGTGAAGCAGACCGCCCGGCGCCGCCGACGGTACGTAGCAATGCCATCCTCTTCTTCTTCCACCGACGCCACGCCGCCGGCCGCCGCCTCGTCTGAGGAGACGTTGAGTAGCGTGATGGTGGAGGAGCTGCGCGCCGGCGACTCTGTTGATTTTGGTGTGTCACGGATGACGTCGGCCCGCGTTGAAGATATGCAGCGTTTGGGCTACTTTGGCGGCGGAGTCGCTCGTGCTCCGGGGACGGAGGAAGTCCCCGAGCCGGAGGGTGAGTTGGTTGTTTTTGAGGCGTTCTTCGTCGCCGGTCTCCGCTTGCCTGCGCACCGGTTTGTTGGCGAAGTCCTGCGTAGATTCAACGTTCAAATACATCAGCTGACACCGAACGCCGTGGTGGCGCTGGCGAAGTATGTCTAGGCGACGACTTCGTACGGTGGACAGCCGTCGGTTGAAGTTTTTGCGAAGAATTATTGCTTGCATTGGCAGAAGAGGATGGTTGAGGACGGAGTTGCCCAGTTCGGGTCGTGCACATTCACGCCGAAGACCGGCAAGACCACAATGCCAATAGTGGAGTTGGTTCCGTGCGCCCGCAACAAGTGGGGCAATTGGAATGAATTTTGGTTTTACGTTGCTGAGGCTACTGTCGAAGGCCATGAAGGACTTCCCGTGTCTGAGATGTGCTCTCACTATTACTCTGCGTATCCGCCTTTTGAAGTGGCAGAAAAGGATGCAGACGAAGGGGTCCTTCGGTGCGCCGCCGGCCAGAGCAGTGGTCGTGATTTAGTTGAAGAGTTCGTGGCGTACGGGGTCTGGCCCTTGGCGCACGGCTGGGCGCTGGGCGAAGTGTGCCCTCGCCAGATGCCTTTTCACGGAGGAAGGGTGGTGTGAAGTCCTGCCTTTGCACTGAATTTGCGAAACCGTGACCCGGCCGCCTTTGTGCGTGATGCGGAGGACTTGGCGGTGCGGCTCGTGGGGCGGTACGTGGCGAGGACGGAAGGCCAGCGCAGCTTTGATATTCGCGGGTCAAATGAACGTTTGAACAGGGTCTTCGAATTAAATCAATTGCCGTACGACGGCTACCCTGGTCAAGACGAAGCGGACCGCCGTGGGAAGAAGCCGGCGGTGGAGACTGGAGGCGACCCTGCGCTGGCGGCCGCCCCCTCCTCAAAAAAGAGAAAATTAGGTACTGCGATGGAAGGAATTGGGGTGTCTGATAGTTTTGCTAGAGAGTTAATGAGGACGTGTGCGGCCCCGGGGGAGAGGATGTCTTCGCCCGAGCTCCGGGAGTCTTCGGCTCGGATGCTGAGGGTTACCGGGGGCTGCTGGCCTAGAAATGTTCCTGTCCCCTGCGCGGCTGAGGAAGACTGTTTTACATCTCGTATGGTTCGTCAGTGGAGAGTTTTTCCTTACGGGCGAAATATCGGTGCTGTTGTGTGGGCAGTGATGGACAAGGATCGCCAAGGGGCGGCGCAAAAACGCCAGGCAACCGTCAGGATTCACGAAGCCCGGCCGAAAAGGCAGCGGGGAACGGCGAAGGCTGCGGCCTCCAGTGGAGGCAAGCCGCCGCTGGCGGCGAAGGCGGGCGCCTCTGCACCCAGCAAGGCGCCGGAGACAACGGCGGGCGCCGGAGTCTCCAAGCTGACGAAGGTGGTGCCGCCGGCCAGCGGAGTGGCGGAGGCTTCGAAGGCGGCCCGAACGTCGCCGCCGCCGGGCAAACGCGTTGCCGACTTCGGCACCGATATTAGCGTGGACGATTATCTTGGGGGTAAGTCACCCGGCCGCCCTTTTTTTTTTACTCGTTGATGCGTTGCAGGGTCGGACGAGAGCCGGCTTGCTATAGTTGTGCCTGCCGCGGCAATCGCGACGGCTGCGCTGTCGTCGAAGGCGAGGTGTCGGCCCTCGCGTTGGTCAGGGACGAGGCTGGCGCGGCGACCCGTCGGCTGAAAGGAGTGACGGAGGCGCTGAGTCAGGCGACGGAGGCACTGAGTCAGGTCCGCCGAGCTATTATATATATATATATATATATATATATATATATATATATATATATATATATATATATATATATATTTTACGGCCATGGCCTTACGTGTGCTCTGCAGGTGGCTGACTTCACCAGCCGTACTGCGTCGGGGGCACTTACGGCAGCTTTGTCTGCCGAAGTCGAGAGACTTCGGACGCAACATGCTGACGCTGTCCGTGAGAAGTCGGCCTCCGACAGCAAGTGTCGTAAACTGGAGGACAAGGTGGCCGCCCTGGAGAAGGAAAAGGCTGACCTCCGGCGCCAGCTGGCGGGGGAGAGGAGGGAGGCCAACGAGGCCATCGCCAAGGAGCAGGCCACGCAGGCGGAGGCTAGGCTGGCACGGGCGGAAGGCAATCTTGCCAAGGATCTCGCCGAAGACCTACGGGAGCGGCTCACCGCTCTGGAGAGCCGCGCAAAGGAGGCCGAAGCCGCGGTGCGAACGGAGGCCGAACGGACGCGCACACAGCTTATGGCCACATATCGCGAGCTGGGTGCGCGGACCGGTGACTTCGTGGTGCCGGAGCGAGAGGCCGGGCTTCGCTGTCTGGAATGGGTGCAAGAGGAGCTGCAGGAGCTCCCCACTGTCCTGAGGGGATTAATGTCGTTCGCCTC
This sequence comes from Zea luxurians, assembly GCA_029449295.1. Classification (NCBI taxonomy): domain Eukaryota; kingdom Viridiplantae; phylum Streptophyta; class Magnoliopsida; order Poales; family Poaceae; genus Zea; species Zea luxurians. Next base: position 3,321,366 of record JAOPSE010000124.1, read on the forward strand.
CCTGGTCACCTGCGAGGGGGCGATGAACGCACTCTCTCGCGAAGGGTGCCGGCACTATGAGGCCTTCGACCAGGCAGATGAAGATTTTGGGCGAGATATCTATAAGGTCGAAGACCCCGTGGTGAAGGAGTCCGCCGGTGCCCTCTATGACCGGATGTGGGGTCTGTATGGTGGTGATGTGGTCAGGGAGCGGGCCGAGGCTGCGAGGGCTCAGGTAACGTTGTCGTTTGTTCGGCGTTTGCTGGATGTGGTCTGTGCGTGTGTTTGCTGACTTTTTGTATGTTTTGTTTTAGGCGGAGCGAGGCGAGCGGGTGGACGACTTCGGAGCACTGAACAGCGCCCTGCCTGACCCGGAGCCGACCCCGGAGACCGTGGAAGACGCACCAGGCGCCCCCACATCTGCTGCGACAGTTGAAGACCTGCCCCTGAAGGTGGCCGAAGGCGCTCCTGATGCCCTCGCAGCAGCTGCGCCGACCGTCGAAGATCCGGCGGCGGAGGCGGTGGAAACAATGGCGGAAGTGGCGGCGGAGTCAACGGCGGAGGCTCCCGCAGCGTCAGGGCCCTCGCAGGTGGCGTAGTGGTTGTTTAGGGTTGGGGAATTTTGGATGTTGTACTGAATTTTGGTTGCTGCGCAGGTTCAAGATTTTGGGCCTGCGCACGCAACCACTGCTACTGAGTTTTTGGCGGCTTCGACCGCGGAAGGTGGTAATGAATATAGTGGGTCTGCATCTGAGTTTTTTGACTTTGCCGACTCCGGGAGCTCGGTTGAGTGGACTGAGGAGTCGTCGGAGGAGAATTTGGATTATTTTGCGGCCTTGGACGTGGCTGCGGCGGAGGCTTCGCCGCACGCCGCGGACGCGTCGGACGTGCCAGGCCCTAGCACCGGGCGCCGTCGACGAAGGGCGGTTGCAAAACGTAGGGTTAGCGCGGAGGAGCGGGCTCTGCTTCGTGTGAGTGGGGCTGGTCGGCAGGAACTGTTGTCTCTGCCGACCGCCGAGAGTGTAGGTGAAGGGGAACTGTGAAGGCTTTTTGCGGGTGAGGAACTCAGGATAATGTTATTTAATTATAGGGAGATGGGAATTATTCCTAAGGTTGAGCCGATGTAGAGTGTGGTGCCCTCGCTTGTGTATGTAGAGGCTTGTATGGTGGAATTGTGTGCCCTCGCGTGCATGTGTGTGTGCGAAGGCGTTTTGTACTCACTGATTTGTTTTTGCTGCGCTGTGTTGGCTTGATTATAGTTGGTCTTGGCGTGGATGGTTTGATGTTGTCGTTTCAGCCGTTGTTGTGCTAGTCCAGGTGTACCCTTAAGTGTCTTCTGCACAGATAGTCTTCGGTTTTTTCGCACTTGTTGTGCTAATCCGGCTGCACTTTCAAGCGACTTCTGCACGGATAGCCTTCGCGATAGACTCAGATTTTTTCCGCACTTGTTGTGCTAATCCGGCTGCACCCTTAGGCGACTTCTGCGCGGATAGTCTTCGCGATAGACTTAGATTTTTTCCGCACTTGTTGTGCTAATCCGGCTGCACCCTTAGGCGACTTCTGCGCGGATAGTCTTCGCGATAGACTTAGATTTTTTTCGCACTTGTTGTGCTAATCCGGCTGCACCCTTAGGCGACTTCTGCGCGGATAGTCTTCGCGATAGACTTAGATTTTTTTCGCACTTGTTGTGCTAATCCGGCTGCACCCTTAGGCGACTTCTGCGCGGATAGTCTTCGCGATAGACTTAGATTTTTTCCGCACTTGTTGTGCTAATCCGGCTGCACCCTTAGGCGACTTCTGCGCGGATAGTCTTCGCGATAGACTTAGATTTTTTTCGCACTTGTTGTGCTAATCCGGCTGCACCCTTAGGCGACTTCTGCGCGGATAGTCTTCTCGATAGACTTAGATTTTTTTCGCACTTGTTGTGCTAATCCGGCTGCACCCTTAGGCGACTTCTGCGCGGATAGTCTTCGCGATAGACTTAGATTTTTTTCGCACTTGTTGTGCTAATCCGGCTGCACCCTTAGGCGACTTCTGCGCGGATTTGTCGCACGCGAGGGTAGCTAGCGCTTAGCCTCGCGGTGACCTCGTGGTGGTCGAATGTCGAAGACCGTCATCGCGGTCTTTTTCGACGCATGTCTTTTTGCGGGGGATTTTTTACGCATATATTACATGGCTCCGCCTCGTTAAAAACCTCACCCCCCGGGAGGAAAAGAGTGCGGGCCGGTGCAAGATTGTTTTTGCGAATTACAAGGGCGAAGACAGCCCTGAGGAATCAAACAAAAAATTTGCGGAGGTTGTCGATGTTCCAGGAGTGCTCCAGGTCCTCGCCGGTTGGCGTTGTGAGCCTGTAAGCGCTGGGGGAAGCTTTTGTCTTGACGATGAAAGGGCCCTCCCACCTGGGCTCCAGCTTGCCCTTGGACTCCGTCCGAGCTGTTCGAATGAGTACGAGGTCCCCCTCGCTGAACTCCCTCGGGGTGACTGAATGGTCGCGCCATGCTTTGGTCTGGGCTTGATACTTGTTCAGGGCCTGTAGGGCGAAGACACGGTCTCCGTCGATGAGATCCTTTGAAGTTGGCTCGTCCACATCTGGGACGGCTGACGGGACTGTTCGCGGGGACCCGTGCTTTATTTCTTGCGGGGTCATGGCCTCCGATCCGTATAAAAGACGGAAGGGAGTGAACCCGGTCGCCCTGCACTCAGTCGTGTTTAGTGCCCAGACTGCCTCAGGTAAAAAATCGCTCCATCTGCCCTTTTTTTCATCGAGGAGCATTTTTTTGATAGCTGTGAAGATTTTCCCGTTGGCGCGCTCCACGACCCCGTTGGACTGCGGATGATAGACTGAGGCGAAGGCAAGCTTGGTGCCAATGGAGAAACAAAAATCCTTGAAGTCTTGGTTATCAAACTGCTTGCCGTTGTCGACTGTTAATTCGGACGGTACTCCGAAGCGGCAAACGATGTTCTGCCAGAAGAATTTTTGGGCAGTCTTTGATGTTATTGTGGAGACAGCCCGTGCCTCGATCCATTTGGTGAAGTACTCGACCGCGACGAAGGCGAACTTAAGGTTCCCCTGAGCGGTGGGTAGGGGTCCAACAATGTCGAGACCCCAGCGCTGGAGAGGCCATGTGTGGGCGATCAGCTTTGTATACTGCGAAGGGCCGCCTGACCGCGGAGAGAACTTCTGGCAGGCTTCGCAGGACCGAGTGACCCGATTCGCGGCGCAAATCATTGCGGGCCAGTAAAAACCCTGGCGGATCACCTTAGCAGCTAGGGCCCTCGGCCCCGCGTGCGAGCCGCACGTGCCACTGTGGACTTCACGTAGAATCTGCATGCCTTCGGCCTCGGTGACGCACTTAAGCATTGGTTGACTGACCCCTTTTTTGTAGAGTTGGCCTTCAATCAGAGCGAAGTCCCGGCTTCGATGTCTGAGGCGCTTGGCCTCACTGATGTCGGCTGGGTGATAATACCCCTGCAGGAACAGGGTAATGGGTGCTCGCCAGTCTTCGGTCATGATGAGGTTAACTGTACGGTGGCCCTCGCTGTCATTGGTTATTTGGAGCCCTTCGGGGCTCCGGACTGCTGGCGTGCCGATGATATGGAAGAACACGTCGGAGGGCATAGCTTCGCCCCTGGCCGCGGCCTTGGCCAATGCGTCGGCCTCCTCATTCTTGGCCCGGTCCACATGCTGCACGGTGAACCCCTTGAACTGCCTCTCGAGACTTCGGATGGCCGCGAGGTACTGCATGAGTGCGGGGTCCTTGGCTGCATAGTCTTTCTCGACCTGGCCGGCAACTACCTTGGAGTCTGTTTTGATGATGCAAGTGGTGACTCCGAGGGCCCTTAGCTTGCGGAGGCCGAGGATGACTGCTTCGTATTCTGCTATATTATTTGTGCATCTGTCGGATTCCAGATTGAAGCTGAGTCGTGCTGCATATCTGTGCTTGACCCCGACTGGTGAGGTTATGATTGCAGCGACGCCTGCCCCCGCATGGCACCATGCGCCGTCGCAATGGATCGTCCAGACCTTCTCTGTGGTCGGGTCCGGCTGTGTTACTGGCCCGGTCCAGTCGACGACGAAGTCTGCCAGGACTTGCGATTTGATGGCTGTCCTGGGCTCGAAGCTGATGTGGTAGCCGGAGAGTTCGGCTGCCCACTTGGCGATCCTCACCGATGCCTCCGGGTTTCTAAACAGTTCGCCGAGCCCCCTGTCTGAGGTGACGCGGACCTTGAATGCTTCAAAGTAATGGCGCAGCTTGCGCGAGGACATAACAACTGCGTAGGCGATCTTCTCCAGCTCTATCATGTTGCATTTGGACGGTGTCAGGACCTCGGAGACGTAATAAACAGGGCACTGTCTGACAGCGCCTTCGACTGTCTGCTCCTGCACTAGTGCCGCGCTGACCGCGTGCGGCGAAGCCGCGACATAGAGCAATAGGGGGAGCGAGGAGTCGGGGCTCGTGAGGGTGGCCAGCTCCGTTAAGTACTGTTTTAATGAGGCGAAGGCCGCTGCTTGCTCCGGCCCCCAGGCGAAGTCTTTTGCGCCGCGGAGAGTTTTGAGGAAAGGAAGACTTCGCTCGGCCGACCTGGAGATGAATCTGTTGAGAGCGGCCAATCTGCCTGTCAGACGCTGGACGTCCCTGGCGGACTGCGGAGGCGACATGTCGATGATGGCCTGGATCTTGGTTGGGTTGGCCTCGATGCCGCGGTGTGACACCAGGTAGCCCAATATCTTGCCCTGGCGAACACCGAAAACGCACTTTTCCGGGTTTAGGCGGAGTCGTGCATCTCGCATGTTTGCGAATGTCTCGGCCAGGTCGGCGAGATGGTCCTCCTTATTTTTGCTGGCGACGACGATGTCGTCCACATATGTAAATATATTTCTGCCGACCTGCCCTTCGAGTACTGTTTTGGTGAGTCTGGAGAAGGTGGACCCGGCATTCTTGAGACCCTCCGGCATTCTGATGAAGCAATAAGTGCCGAAGGGTGTTATAAAGCTAGTGCTAGCCTTGTCTTCCGCCTTCATGTATATCTGGTGATAGCCGGAGAAGCAGTCGAGGAGAGACATGACCTCGCATCCGGCCGCGCTATCGACTATTTTGTCGATCCGTGGCAACGGGAAATTGTCTTTTGGGCAGGCCTTATTGAGACTGGTGAAGTCTATGCACATCCGCCATTTTCCGCTTTTTTTCTGCACCATTACAACATTGGAGAGCCATGTGGGGTAAGCCACTGGCTCAATGAATTTAGCCTCTAGGAGGCGGTGCACCTCCGCCTTGGCGGCCTCTGTCTTTTCGTCGGACATTTTGCGGAGCCTTTGCTTTCTTGGTCGCACCGAGGGGTCAATTCCCAAACTGTGCTCGATTATGGATCGGCTAACTCCGACCAGGTCGAGGGCGGACCAGGCGAAGACATCTTTATTCTTGGCCAGGCAGCAGAGGAGCTTCTCTTCTTCATGCGAAGTAAGGTCTTCGCTGATAGTGACTGTCTGCTTGGGCGTGGCCTGATCGAGGGGGACAATCTTGGTCCCATCCTGACTCTGCAACTGAGCCTTGTCGTGCTGCTTGTTAGTTGGGCTGGCGGGCGCAGGGACCTCGCACTGTGTCGTGAGACAGTGCACGTTCCTCTGACCAGGCACGAAGTCCCGCTCTATGTTGCGCGCTGTCTGCTGGTTACCGTAGACTATAATTACGCCTAGCGGGCCTGGTATCTTCATGCACAAATACAGTCCATGGATGGCAGCTTCAAACTTATTGATGGAGCCCCGACCCATGATGGCGTTGTATGGATATACCATATCCACAATGTCAAAAGTCACTTGCACACTTCGGGCATTGGGTGCTACACCGAAGGAGAGGGGCAACTCTATTTTGCCGACGGGGAAGGTGCCTTTGCCGCCGAAGCCGTACAACGGGTTGTCCGAAGGCTTAAGCAGGCTGTGGCTGATGCCCATGCGATCGAAGGCGTGGAGGAAGATGATGTCCGCCTGGCTGCCGTTGTCAACGAGGACCTTGTGTAGGTCCCAGCCTGCCACGCTGCAATTGATAACCATGGCATCGCAGTGGGGGGCACTGCGCAAGTCGACGTCCCGTGCGTCGAAGGTGAGCGGTATGTGGGACCACTTTGTCTGCACAACTGGGCCCGTGACGGCGACATGGTTTATGCTGCGGTAGTGGTCCCGCTTCTGCCGCTTGGTGTCGAAGTCGGTGCTGGACCCCCCAGTTATCATATGAATGACTCCGCGATAAGGTTGATCGGCGAAGTCTTCCTGCTTTGGGGCATGGGGGATGTTTTGTTGTTGCTGGTGTGGTGGTGGAGGCGGAGGATGTACGATTTGTACTTCCTGATGATGTTGGTAAGCGTGGTGCGGTGGATGCGGGGCGGGAGCGTGGATGTATGGTGGAGGGGGTGGCTGGTAATTATGCGCGACAATTCTGGGGTTGTCGGCTGGCTGCGCCCTCGCCATTCTGTCTCTGGTGGCCTTCACTTCGGGGCAGTCTTTGGTTTGGTGGGCGCAGTCTTCGCCATGGAAAAGGCAGTAAAATCGGCGCGGTGGAGGGGGTGGCTGCGCACGCCCTCGGCCCCTGCCGCGAGTTCCACTTCCGCGGCCCTGGGGGGGATATTCCTGGCGACGAAGGGGGTCAGCGGCCGGCTGGTGGTTGGCAATGTTATGCACTTGCTGCTGCCCGCGGCCATCTCGACCGGAGTCTGGTTGCGGAGTCCTTGTCCACGTGCGGCTGGACTGTGGAGCATCTTTTGGCTTCCGCTGGGACTCAATCTTGCGCTGGTGGAGCTCCTCGGATCTGGCGTACTTTTCAAACAGCTGGTATAACTCTTGGAGGTTCTTCGGCGGATCTCTGATGCAGTGGCTGTAAAGGACGCCAGCGCGAAGACCACTGATAGCATAGTGGATGGCAATCTGGTCGTCGACTGAGGGTAGCTGTGACTTGAGTGTCAGGAATTTGCGGTAATATTCCCTCAGGGTCTCCCTCTCTAGCTGCTTGCAGAGCGAGAGCTCGGCCAGGGCGTCGGTGTCCGGGCGGTACCCTTGGAAGTGGAGGAGGAACTTGTCCCGGAGACTTCTCCAGGAATCGATGGACAGCGGAGGCAACCTGGTGAACCAGGTGAGTGCGGGGCCCTCGAGGGCGATGATGAAGGACTTCGCCATTGTGGCGTCGTCCCCCCCGGACGATGCGACGGCGACCTGGTAACTCATTATGTATTGAGCCGGGTCGGTGCTGCCGTTGTACTTGGGGTAGGTCCCAGCCCGGAAGTTAGCTGGCCACGGCGTCGCTTGCAGGTGAGGCGCCAGGGGGCTTCGCTCATCGAGATAATTGACCCCTTGGAATGGCGCGGCGTGCGGGAAAGTGAAGTCGCGCTGGGGGAAACGCGGGTCCTCCGGTTGCGCGCGGTGTTGCAGGGGTGGCCCATGCTGCAGGCCGGGGTGGCCTTCGCGCGTGTCTTCGTTTTGTGCGCGCTGCTGGAGGGATGACTCGTGTCGCGGGCTGAGGTGGCCTTCGCGCTGCATCAGCGCAATCTCCCGCTCGAGTTCCTGGGCCTTGTGCTCTTCGTCGCGTATCATCTGCCGCACCTTGGCGAGTGCGGACACACGCTGGCGCTTGGCCTCCAGTATCTCCTTCTGCCTCTGGAGGTTGCGGTTCTTGAGGCGCAGGGCGCGCAGCTGTAGCTGTTCTTCTGCTGAGACGCCGAGGACCTCACCGTCCTCGGCGAGGTCCGCGCCCTCCGGTGGTGCGAAGTCTGAGGGAGGTGCGAAGCCTGAGGGAGGTGCGAAGCCTGAGGGTTGTCCCTCAGGGTCGCAGGTGCGGAGGGTGTCGTCTTCAGTGGCCTCTTGGTGGGTGGATTGGGTGAGGGCGAGGGCCTTGCCCTTTCTTGCAGTGAGCAGTGCTGCCTTCGCAGCCTCGTCAGCCTTCGGGTTAGCTCTCTTGGGTGCCATCGCGGGTGGTTGTCTCGTAGCACGAACGGTGGGCGCCAAATGTTGGAACTTGCTCTCGACAGCAAGGGGATCCAACACGAGTGAATGGTGATGGCAACAGGGCACTCGCGCGTGATGGCAAAAGCTCTGTTAATCTAGCCTCTCACGGGCACTGTGCGGGGGTATTTATAGGTATCCGAGTGCACGGTGCCTTGCGTTAAGGACGCATGTGCCCTCAGGTACCTAGTTTATCCCTAGAATATTCCCATAAAGCGGGGTTACAAGCTGTAATTACAAGTATGCCTTTACAAATTAGGCCCGTAACACAAACGCGGCCATGCAGGGCCCGTTACAATGGGCCAGATCTCATGTGGGCCTCAGAGCTGAACGAGGCCGCGCCGCGGGGAGGCGTCGCCGCAGGCCTTCGTCTGGTGCCGAATCGAGCGAAGGGTCTCCGTGTTGTCTCTGGTGCCGATGAAGCGAAGGGTGTCCCTGCCTGCTTTGTCTGTCAGGGCAGGGGCTAAGCGGTGGAGACTTCGGGCGAAGGGTGGCGTTTCTGCCTTCGCTCCAATAGACGCGAACAAGAGCCTTCCGGCGGCAGCGTCCGTCCTGGGACCGTCACTGCTGCTACAGAGGTCATTGGCGAGTCACCAGGAGTTTGTCGCCCCGCAGGCTCTCCGATGTGGAGGTTGTTTATACCCGCGGGGGCGGAACCGGAGTTCCGTTTGTAATGGCACCTTGAGTGCCGGTGTCTGTTCATTGCGGCTGTCGGGGCCTGAACATTTATGTATTTTGGCGTAAAGCCGTGTTTTTTCCTCATTTCGAGCACTAGGACTCGCCTGTCGGCTAGCTGAACCGCTTAACCAAGTGTGAGTTGCCTCGTGCGAAGGTGACGAGTGAGGTATCCGTATCCCGGAGGCGTAGGAGTCCCTCGGCTCGGTCGGCCTTGCCGCCCGAGGCTTCTCTTGCTTAGTTAAAGAAACCTTCGGCCGCTCTGCGATGAGCCGAAGCCGAAGGCAGCGGTGTCAGCATGGACAGAGGCGGAGTTGGCTCGAAAAGAAGCTTCATTGGCCGAAGCCTGGCCGGGACGTCCACTGGCGGGACCAACGCCGGAGTTGGGTTGCCGAGGCCATGAGCCGGGCTGATGTCCTCGGGGGACAACTGGCTGAGGCTACGAAGCGGCCGGTTGAGCCGTCTGCTCGGGCCAGGTTCTCGGAGGAGACCCTAGCGGCGATGGCCTAGGCGTGGTGCCGACAGGTTCCTTCGAGGTGGAGATCCTCCGACCGTGTTGCCGTCCAAGGTCGGGTCGGATTCCGCCGAAGGTGGAGTCGACGCCGAGGGTGCTGCTGCTCCCCCATTGATGTCTGATCCTGCAGGAACAGTTTATCTATAGCGTGTGTATGTTTTTTGCGGCCGCCGAGGCCCAAACATATCGTCGTCGTGTTGTAAAGCTGCGTTTCTTTTCCCTTGTTTCGAGTATCAGGACTTATTTGTCGGTAACAGAATTGTTTGTCCGAGCGAGAGTTACTTTTCACAGTAGGTGATGAGTGAGGTATCCGTATCCCGGAGGCATAGGAGTCCCTCGGCTCGGTCGGCCTTGCCGCTTACGTGTACTCTTACTCGTCCGTTGGATTCTGTTATCGATATAGTCGAGAAGGCACGAAAAATCGTTTCGGCAGAAAAGCTTTCGAGCGTTAAGACTTGTTCAGCCAGCGGAATCGCTTATCCGAGCGTGAGTTACTTATCGCAGAAGGTGATGAGTGAGGTATCCGTATCCCGGAGGCGTAGGAGTCCCTCGGCTCGGTCGGCCTTGCCTACTTACGTGTACTCTGTCGTTTTCAGGATCCCACTTTCGAAGTAGTCGAAAAGCACGAAAGATGTTCTGGCAGAAAGACTTTTTCCGAGGAAAATTTTGATGCAGAGGGGGTGCCCCCCTTCTAGCCCCCGAGGGAGGGTCGGGCTTTGCCGAGGCAAGGCTGACCCTTCCTTGATGGTTAGACTTTATTGGCGTATGTGAACGAGGTGTATGAACGACTTGAAAACATCTTAAGGGTAGAAGCGACGTAGCTGTCGGATGTTCCAAGCGTTGTTGTAGACCTCGCCTTGACTGTTGGCCAGCTTGTATGTTCCAGGCTTCAAAATCTTGGCGATGATGAATGGCCCTTCCCAGGGAGGCGTGAGCTTGTGGCGCCTCGGGCGTCTTGTCGTAGCCGAAGCACCAAGTCGCCCACCTGGAGGTCTCGGGACCAAACCCCTCAGGCGTGGTAGCGTCGCAGGGACTGCTGATACCGCGTCGAGTGTAGTAAGGCCATGTCCCGAGCCTCTTCCAGCTGGTCCAGTGAGTCTTCTCGGTTGGTTCGGTTGCTTCGGTCGTCGTACGCCCTCGTCCTCGGGGAACCGTATTCTAAGTCTGTGGGCAAGATGGCCTCGGCCCCATAGACTAGAAAGAACGGCGTGAAGCCCGTGGCTCGGCTCGGCGTTGTCCTCAGACTCCAGACCAACGAGGGGAGTTCCTTCATCCATCGCCTGCTGAATTTGTTGAGGTCGTTGTAGATCCGCGGCTTGAGTCCTTGCAGAATCATGCCGTTGGCACGCTCTACTTGCCCATTCGTCATGGGGTGAGCTACGGCGGCCCAGTCCACCCGGATGTGGTGATCCTCGCAGAAGTCCAGGAACTTTCTGCCAGTGAACTGGGTGCCATTGTTGGTGATGATGGAGTTCGGGACCCCAAAGCGATGGATGATGTTGGTGAAGAACGCCACCGCCTGTTCGGACCTGATGCTGTTTAGGGGTCGGACCTCGATCCACTTGGAGAATTTGTCAATAGTGACCAGCAGGTGCGTGTAGCCCCCGGGTGCCTTCTGCAAGGGACCGACGAGGTCCATACCCCACACAGCAAACGGCCAGGTGATGGGTATTGTTTGCAGAGCCTGAGCGGGCAGGTGGGTCTGCTTTGCGTAGAGTTGACACCCTTGGCAGGTGCGTACAATCCTAGTGGCATCGGCCACCGCAGTTGGCCAGTAGAAACCTTGTCGGAAGGCATTTCCAACGAGGGCTCGAGGTGCTGCGTGGTGACCGCAAGCCCCCGAGTGTATTTCTTGTAATAACTCCTGACCTTCGGCGATGGATATGCATCGCTGGAGGATGCCTGAGGGGCTGTGGTAGTAGAGCTCCTTCCCGTCACCCAGCAAGATGAACGACTTGGCGCGCCGCGCCAGTCGTCGAGCTTCAGCTCTGTTGAGGGGTAGCTCTCCTCGGTGGAGATATTGCAGGTACGGGGTCTGCCAGTTTCAATTAGGCGGGACCCCATTCCGCTCTTCCTCGACGCGCAGTGCCTCACCCTCGGGGGCCGAGGGTGCCTCGGGCTAAGCCGAGGGCGCCTCGGGCAGGGCCGAGGCCTTCTCGGGCTCGGGCGTGTCGTCGGTCTTGACTGAGGGTTGATGTAGGTCTCGGGAGAAGACGTCCGGGGGAACCGTTGTCTGCCCCGAGGCTATCTTAGCCAGCTCATCCGCAGTCTCGTTGTATCATCGGGCGATGTGGTTGAGCTCGAGCCCGAAGAACTTGTCCTCCAGGCGCCGAACCTCATCGTAGTAGGCTTCCATCTTCGGGTCGCGGCAATGGGAGTTCTTCATGACTTGGTCGATGACAAGCTGCGAGTCGCCACGAGCGTCGAGGCGTCGGACCCCTAGCTCGATGGCGATGCGCAACCCGTTAACCAGAGCCTCATACTCGGCCACGTTGTTGGACACCGGGAAATGAAGGCGCAGCACGTAGCGGAGGTGCTTCCCGAGGGGTGAGATGAAGAGCAGGCCCACGCTCGCTCCTGTTTTCATCAACGACCCGTCCAAAAACATTGTCCAGAGTTCTGGTTGGATCGGAGCTGCTGGAAGCTGGGTGTCGACCCATTCAGCCACAAAGTCCGCCAAGACTTGGGACTTGATGGCCTTCCGAGGGGCGAACGAGATTGTCTCGCCCATGATCTCCACCGCCCACTTTGCGATCCTACCCGAGGCCTCTTGGCACTGGATGATCTCTCCCAGGGGGAAGGATGACACCACAGTCACCGGATGAGACTCAAAGTAGTGTCACAACTTTCGCCGCGTCAGAATTACCGCGTACAGTAGCTTCTGGATTTGCGGGTAGCGGATTTTGGTCTTGGACAGTACTTCACTGATGAAGTAGACCGGCCTTTGGACGGGCAATGCGTGCCCCTCTTCTCGTCTCTCGACCACGATCGCGGCGCTGACCACCTGAGTGGTGGCGGCGACGTAGATCAAGAGGGCTTCTCCGACAGCGGGGGGCACCAAGATGGGCGCGCTTGTGAGGAGCGCCTTTAGGTTCTCGAGGGCTTCCTCAGCCTCGGGGGTCCAAGTGAAGCGCTCAGTCTTCCTCAAGAGGCGGTACAGAGGTAGGCCTCTTTCGCCAAGGCGTGAGATGAAACGGCTCAGAGCCGCAAGGCATCCCATGACCCTCTGTACTCCTTTCAAGTCCTTGATGGGGCCCATGTTGGTGGTGGCCGCGATTTTCTCCGGGTTGGCCTCGATGCCCACTCGGAGACGATGAACCCCAGGAGCATGCCTCGGGGGACTCCGAAGACACACTTCTCGGGATTGAGTTTTACGCCTTTCGCCTTGAGACACCGGAATGTCGTTTCAAGGTCGGAAAGGAGGTCGAAGGCTTTCCTTGTCTTGACTACGATGTCATCGACGTAAGCCTCGACCGTTCGACCAATGTGCTCTCCAAACACGTGGTTCATGCACCTTTGGTATGTCGCACCCGCATTCCTCAAACCGAATGGCATAGTAACGTAGCAGTACATGCCAAAGGGTGTGATGAAAGAAGTCGCGAGATGGTCGGACTCTTTGATCCTGATTTGGTGATACCCTGAGTAGGCATCGAGGAAAGACAGGGTTTCGCACCCAGCAGTGGAATCCATGATTTGATCGATGCGAGGCAGAGGGTAGGGAACATTCGGACATGCTTTGTTTAGACCAATATAGTCTACACACATCCGCCATTTCCCTCCTTTCTTTCTCACAAGCACAGGGTTGGCAAGCCATTCGGGATGGAATACCTCTTTGATGAACCCCACAACCATCAGCTTGTGAATCTCCTCGCCTATGGCTCTGCGCTTTTCTTCATCGAATCGGCGCAGAGGCTGCTTCACGGGTCGGGCTCCAGCTCGGATATCCAGCGAGTGCTTGGCGACATCCCTCGGTATGCCAGGCATGTCCGAGGGACTCCACGCAAAAACTTCGGCATTCGCGCGGAGAAAGTCGACGAGCACTGCTTCCTATTTGGGGTCAAGCTCGGAGCCGATCCGGATCTACTTGGAGGCGTCGTTGCTGGGGTCGAGAGGGACGGACTTAACCGTCTCAGCTGGCTCGAAGTTGCCGGCGTGGCGCTTCGCATCTGGCGCCTCCTTGGAGAGGCTCTCCAGGTCGGCGATGAGGGCCTCGGCGTACTCCACGCACTCCACATCGCATTCGTACGCGTGTCGGTACGTGGGGCCGATGGTGATGACCCCGTTGGGGCCCGACATCTTGAGCTTGAGGTAGGTGTAGTTGGGGACGGCCATGAACTTGGCGTAGCATGGTCTCCCCAGCACTGCATAGTAGGTTCCTTGGAACCCGACCACCTCGAACGTGAGGGTTTCCCTTTGGAAGTTGGAGGGAGTCCCAAAGCAGACGGGCAGATCGAGTTGTCCAAGGGGTTGGACGCGTTTCCCAGGGATGATCCTGTGAAAAGGCGCCGCGCCAGCCCGGATCGAGGACAGATCGATCTGCAGGAGCCCGAGGGTCTCAGCGTAGATGATGTTGAGGCTGCTGCCTCTGTCCATGAGGACCTTGGTGAGCCTGACGTTGCCGATGACGGGATCGACAACGAGCGGGTAATTTCCTGGGCTCGGCACGCGGTCGGGGTGGTCGCTCTGGTCGAAGGTGATGGGCTTGTCGGACCAGTCTAGGTAGACTAGCGCCGCCACCTTTATCGAGCAGACCTCCCGGCACTCTTGCTTGCGGTGCCGAGCCGAGGCGTTCGCCACATGCCCACCGTAGATCATGAAGCAGTCGTGGACCTCGGGGAACTCCTCTGCCTTGTGATCCTCCTTCTTGTCGTTGTTGTGGGCTCTGCCACCTTCCACCGGTGGCCCAGCCCTGTGAAAGTAGCGCCGAAGCATGATGCACTCCTCAAGGGTGTGCTTGACGGGACCCTGATGATAGGGGCACGACTCCTTGAGCATCTTGTCGAACAGGTTGGTGTCTCCGGGAGGCTTTCGAGGGTTCCTGTGCTCGGCGACGACAACAAGGTCCGCGTCGGTGGCGTCGTGTTTCGCTTGCGACTTCTTCTTGCCCTTCTTCCTCGCGCCGCGCTGAGCGGACACCTCGGGGACGTCTTCCGGCTGGCGCCCCTGAGGCTGCTTGTCCTTCCGGAAGATGGCCTCGACCGCCTCCTGACCAGAGGCGAACTTGGTGGCGATGTCCATCAGCTCGCTCGCCCTAGTGGGAGTCTTGCGACCCAGCTTGCTCACCAGGTCACGGCAAGTGGTGCCAGCGAGGAATGCGCCGATGACATCCGAGTCGGTGATGTTGGGCAGCTCGGTGCGCTGCTTCGAAAATCGCCGGATGTAGTCCCGCAGGGACTCTCCCAGCTGCTGGCGGCAGCTTTGGAGATCCCAGGAGTTCCCAGGTCGCACGTATGTGCCCTGGAAGTTGCTGGCGAAGGCTTTGACCAGGTCGTCCCAGTTGGAGATCTGCGCAGGAGGCAGATGCTCCAGCCAGGCTCAGGCGGCGTCGGAGAGGAACAGGGGAAGGTTGCGGATGATGAGGTTGTCATCGTCCGTCCCACCCAGCTGGCAGGCCAGCCGGTAGTCTGTGAGCCACAGTTTCGGCTTTGACTCCCCCGAGTACTTGGTGATGGTAGTCGGGGTTCGGAACCGGGTCGGGAACGGCGCCAGTCGTATGGCCCGGCTGAAAGCTCGTGGACCGGGTGGTTCGGGCGAGGGGCTTCGATCCTCCCCGCTGTCGTAGCGTCCCCCACGCCTGGGGTGGTAGCCTCGGCACACCTTCTCGTCGAGGTGGGCTCGACAGTCGCGACGGTGGTGCTCGTTGCCGAGGCGACCCGGGGCCGCAGGCGCTGAGTTCCGCGTTCGCCCGGTGTGGACCGAGGCTTCCCGCATGAATCGGGAAGTCACGGCGCGATGCTCCGGGAGGTACCCTTGCCTTCGGGAGGCAGAGCTCTCGGCCCGTCGGACCGCGACATCTTCCAGGAGATTCTTGAGCTCTCCCTGGATACGCCGCCCCTCGGTGGTGGATGGTTCCGGCATCGCTCGGAGTAGTATTGCTGCTGCAGCTAGGTTCTGGCCGACCCCACTGGAAGCCGGGGGCAGCCTCACCCTGGCATCGTCGGCGATGCGGTGCTGGACGCCCTGGGCCAGATGACGCGCTTCTCTGGCCGGTGCTCGGCCTGCCCACTCCTGCCCGATATTTTGCCGAAGCTACACAAGTTGTCCTGCTTCCTCGTCGAGCCTGGCCTGTACCTCGCGGATTTGCTCGAGCTGTGCGTCCTGAACCCCCGCAGGGACTGGGACCACAGCTAGCTCCCGAAGGATGTCAATGCGAGGCGCAGGCCTAGGGGGATCACCGTCCTCCGGCATACCAAGATGGTTGCCTTCGTCGAGACCCCCTAGATCGACGTGGAAGCATTCGCGACTTGGGCCACAGTCCTCGTCGCCGAGGGTGTGGTCGCTATCGGAGCAATCGGAGAGGCAAGTAGTCACACGCGGTCATGAAGTCACGCATGACACTAGGGTTATCGAGCCCGGAGAAATCCCAACCAGAGTCGGGCTCGTCATCTTCCTCGGAACCCAGAGGCCCGTAGGTCGAGACGGCCTTCAGTCGGTCCCAGGTTGACCGCATATGATACCCCGAAGGGTTTGGACATGCCTTTATGAAAGCGTCCACCGGAGCGGGGTCGCTTGGTGGGTCGCAGCTGAATCTAAAAGGCATGGGATGGGAAACGGACGGTACCTCTTGATCGACGGGCGGTGACGAAGTCGCGTCGGGGACGGACTGCACCGTTGTCTCAGGTACGAGGCTGACGCCCAGCAAGTCCTTCGCGAGCGAGCTGGCGTCGTCCGTCTACTTGGAGTTGGCGTGTTGCGGGGGAAACGACGCTCGTCTTCGTCTCAGACGCGAGGTCAACGTCCGACGTGTCCCCCGTCGGGGCGCCGGCGCCGTCGACTCGCTCGACAGCCGATGAGGTGCCGCCTCCTACTTGGCCATACCTGCACCGCCTCCTCCTCCATCGGCGGGGAAGGTGACGGGACAGACCCGGATGTTGCTCTTCCGCCACGTGGGGAAGACGTCGTCGATTCCCCCGCCGGCGGGCGGGCTGATGACCGCCATTGTCGTTGTCGTGCGCGGAGGAAGGAGTATCAAGTCGTAGCTGCCGTTGAGGGACATGAACTCAAGACTCCCGAAACGAAGCATTGTCCCGGGTTGGAGAGGTTGCTGGAGAGTACCCATCTGGAGCTTGACGGGAAGCTGTTCGTCAACACGCAGCAGGCCCCTACCTGGCGCGCCAACTGTCAGCGTTTCGACCCCGGGGGGTCCCTGGACCGACGAGTTAATTGTCGCCGCGTGTCCCAGCCCAGATGGGTCGGCGCGATACGGAGCACAGAGGGGGGAAAACGGCAAAGGGGAAACCCGCGGCCTCCATGTTGTCCTGCGCCCAGGTCGGGTGCGCTTGCAGTAGGGGGTTACAAGCGTCCGCGAGGGAGAGTGAGAGAGAGACTGTCCGCCAGCCCGTTCTCCCGCGCGGCCAACCTCCCCGTACGAGAGCCCTGGACCTTCCTTTTATAGGCGTAAGGAGAGGGCCCAGGTGTACAATGGGGGTGTAGCAATGTGCTAACATGTCTAGCAGAGAGGAGCTAGAGCCCTAAGTACATGCCGTCGTGGCTGTCGGAGAGGTTTTGGTGCCCTGTTCATGTGATGTCGTGGCCGTCGGAGGAGCGCTTGAGCCCCGTGGAAGTACAGCCGTCGGGGCTGTCAGATCCTTGCTGACATCTCCTTGCTTCCGTAAGGGGCTAGGAGCCACCGTCGTCATGGAGCACGTGGGGTGCCATCATTACTTGTTCACCGGGGCGAGCCAGATGGGACGCCGGTCTTGTTCCCCGTAGCCTGAGCTAGCTAGGGTAGGGTAATGATGGCCCCCCCTGTGACGTGATCGGTCCGAGCCCGAGGTCGGGCGAGGCGGAGGCTCCTCCGAGGTCGAGGTCGAGTCCGAGCCCTGGGGTCAGGCGAGGCGGAGACCGTCTTCCGGCGTCGAGGCTGAGTCCGAGCCCTAGGGTCGGGCGAGGCGGAGTCCGTCTTCCGGCGTCGAGGCTGAGTCCGAGCCCTGGGGTCGGGCGAGGCGGAGTCCGTCGTCCGGAGTCGAGGCTGAGTCCGAGCCCTAGGGTCAGGCGAGGCGGAGTCCTCTTGCTACAGGGACCGGGAAAGGGGATACTCCGAAAGGGATCCTTCTCCGCGAAGGAAGCGGGCCCCGAGCCCCCCTACTGATCAGAGGTTCGAAGGCTGGCCCCTCGGAAGGGTTCGACAACCGCCTTAGAGCACTCGGGCTCCGAGCCCTCCTACTGGTCAGAGGTTCGAAGGCTAGCCCCTCGGAAGGGTTCGACAGCCGCCTCAGGCCCCTCGAGCTCCACGCCCACTACTGGTCAAAAGTTCGAAGGCTGGCCCTTCGGAAGGGTTCGACAGCCGCCTCAGGCCACTCGGGCTCCGCGCCCACTACTGATCAGGGGTTCGTAGGCTGGCCCCCGAAGGGTTCGACAGCCGCCTCAGAGCACACAGAGCGAGGGATGACTCTGGGTACGTCCGATACATGGCCGAGGCTCGGGCTACGCTCCCGAGGTACCCTAGGACATTTTCGAGACCAGCAGGAACGATTCTGTAACGGAATCCCATCAGAGGGAGGCATCGAGCCCTCGGACCCTATCAAACGGGACCGGGTCTGGCAAATCACCTGCAGGTACTTTTGGAGCGCGCCTCTGGGCCACTAGCCGACCCTTATCGAACGGGGCACGGGCGTCCACTCGGATCACCCGTTAGCAACTCACTGGAGACACCATGTTCGGCGCCCTCCGAGGGCAACATGGTGCTTTCCCCCCTCCTCCTTGCGGAAAGGCGACGCAGGGGCGTATGAAAAAAGCCGAGTCTGTCCTTGACCGTCCTCTCGCTCTGTGCGGAGGCTCGGGGGCTGCTCTCGCAAACTCGGCTCCGGCTAAACCGTTGACAGCGTCAACATACCAGCCCGAGAACTTGGAACCTGACTATGCACCCGGGCTACGGCCAGTTCGCATGAGGGAACAACCAGACCGGCCGAAGCATCACGAAACGCGCTAACTCCCTACTGCAAGCGCACCCGACCTGGGCGCAGGACAACACGGAGGCCGCGGGTTTCCCCTTTGCTGTCTTTCCCCCCTTTGTGTTCCGTCTCGCGCCGACCCATCTGGGCTGGGACACGCAGCGACAATTTACTCGTCGGTCCAGGGACCCCCCCGGGGTCGAAACGCCGACAACTTGTTTCGATGATTCCCGTTAACTCCGAATGAATTTTAAGATGAGACCAGTTGGGTTGGTTAGATAATCTTCTTATCTTTCCAACCATATCAAGGTCATTACAATCGGAGTCTGGATACGTCCTGGGCGTTCATTTTAGTGCAGACTGGTTCTAGAACTCGAGATGGAATCGCAGCTAAGTCGGACTTGATCTCCTTCCTATTGTGGACGTCCTTGCTGCTCCTCCTCGACACCTTAGCCTTTTTCAAGTCCTTGATGGTCCTCTCCAAAGTTTCTAATCATTAAAACATCCATGGCACCAAGCGTAAGCTCTAAAACACAATTGGATAGGTTAGAACGAACCTGGAGATTCAATTTTCGTGCACGTGCTCGTGTTGTCGGTCCATACATTGTTTGTAGGGAGTGATATCCTCATAAAGATGTAAGTGTGTATATATTTTTTTAGTAGGGTGATGTAAATGTGTGTGTTTTATTTGTTTATAGGGAACATATCTAGTGCACTTGAAACTTTGGTGCACATATGGTACACATGAATTAACAAAGTTCATATTTTTTTAAAAAAAATCATACATATGCTATCCATCTTACTCTAATTATATACAAAATTTTAAGTTCAAATTCATTATACGTTAGATGTAATAAAAAGAAAAAAATCTGACAAGTTTAAATTAGACAATCGACTAAAATGTTATCTTTTTTATTACATCAAAACTATAACGAATTTTAACTTGAAATTCTGTATATAATAGGATTAGGATAGAAAGAATATATATGATTTTTATATTTTTTTATAAACTTTGTTAGTTTATGTGCGTCATATATGTATCTGATGTGCATCCAGTATTTTCTCTTGTTTATAAGCACGAACGAGTATTAAGGGCATATTTGAAAATATAGTATTTTGTTAGACCCAAGACAATACCATAACATTTAAGCATAGCATGATATTTTAGACTAAAATGCGTTTAGTAGCATATCTAAAAACTTTGTATTTTAAACCATAGTTTGACCAATACCTTAGTACCTTTAGGATAAAAAACTTTAGTCTTTAGTTTTTTGTTTGCATACAACTATATTCTTTTTTTCTCCTATACTATAGCTGAAACTGTGTCTCCAAACAAACGAGGATTGAACTAATGTGAAATATATCATAGATACTTCCTCCGTTTCGTTTTAGTTGTCGCTGTATAGTACAAAATTAAACTATACAGCGACAACTAAAAATAAAGGGAAATTTGGATCCATACCATTAAAAGATCACCACTTTGGATCCATACCATTACTATCTCACTTACATGTGGGTCCACATGAGTCAATGACATGTGGGGTCCATGGTATATATATAAAGTTTGGATCTTTTAATGGTATAGATCCAATTGTTCCAAAAATAAACGGAGAGAGTATATCATAGTGACTGTGATATTATAAACAGAGTTCTTAATCAGGAATACTATTGCTTAACCGGCGGCAAGTTGTATCGGCCAGCTTTTATGCGGATCTCAGTATGCTGTATGCCGGCCGGGCCGACTTCACCTGGCGTAGACATATGCATGCCCCCAAAACAGAAAAGGCCACGGACTGGTAGGCCGACACGACGACGCCGAGACCTCGACCCTGCTGGGGAACGCTAGCGCGCCAACCAAATTGTGGCGGGGCCGCGCGGTGGGGGCATCCCGTCCCGCATCGCCAACGCAACCAGGCGAAACACGGGGCACAGACAGGGCTACAGCTTACACGAGCACGGGGACCGGGGAGGAGGAACCGAAGCGGAAAAGAAGATCAAAAAACCGGGGAGAAACCAGAACTGGAGAGAAGAAAATAAATAAATTTATGGCCAAACCCTAGCCGAGACCCGCCCCGCTTGCGCTCTCCGCCGAGCGCCCCACCCCCTCTCCGTCCGCGATGCGCCGGGCGAAGCCGCCGCCGCAGCAGCCCTCGCCGTCGCCGGAGATTCGGTACCGCGGCGTGCGGAGGCGGCCGTCGGGGCGCTACGCCGCCGAGATCCGGGACCCGGCCAAGAAGACCCCGATCTGGCTCGGCACCTACGACTGCGCCGAGGCCGCCGCGCACGCCTACGACGCCGCTGCCCGATCTCTCCGCGGGCCCACCGCCCGCACTAACTTCCCCAGCGCTGCGGTCCGTGCGCCGCGGCACAGGGCTCCCTCCGCCTCCGCCGCAGCTCCCACGGCGCCGGCGGCCGCGGCCACGTCCAGCCACAGCAGCACCGTCGAGTCGTGGAGCGGCGGCGCACCCCGCGCCGCCGCCCTGCCGCGGAACGCCGTGCCCATGGAGGAGGACGATGACGAGGACTGCCACAGCTACTGCGGATCCTCGTCGTCCGTCCTCTGCGACGACGCATGCGGCGACGACGCGGTGGCGTCCCGCGCGCCCCTGCCGTTCGACCTGAACCTGCCGCCGCCTCTTGACGCGGCCACTGAGACCCATCAGATGGGTGCCCGCTACGACACACTACTCCGCCTCTAGCTCCCGAGAACGGCCAGGAATCAGAGGAAGGATCGACATTCGACACAGCTTGTTCTTCTTCGGCTGCTGACCCGGTGGTGCTTTCTCGCTAGATGGGATAATTCTTGCCTCTTTCCCCTTTCTTTTTTTTCTTTTCTTACCACCACGACGATGGTGAAGATTCCACATTATGTGAATAATTCAGTTACGTCCATGTAATTTGTGAGGAAGGAAATCTGAGCTTTTCTTTATCTCTCTCGTGTTTCTAGTGATAATGCTGCTGCTGCCCTTTCACTTGGTGGCAGGGGCGGAGCTAGAGCTGACACCAATGAATTTAGTAAAATCAATAGAGAAACATTATGATATAATGCTTTACAGTTTAGATGATCATATCTTCTAGTAACGATGACACCAGCGATATTTTTGGCTGGCTTCGCCCTTGCTTGTTGGAAAGATAATGGAAGATGGGTATGAAATTTATACAAGTTAGTAACTAGTAATAATATCCGTGCTAACACTATAACACTGTTAGGTAGTGTTTGGTTTAGAAGTATGAGGGGATAAAGCCATTGTTCTCAATTTGTAATTAATTAGATTGATTCTATATATAAAAAAGTT
Source organism: Zea luxurians (assembly GCA_029449295.1). Taxonomy (NCBI): domain Eukaryota; kingdom Viridiplantae; phylum Streptophyta; class Magnoliopsida; order Poales; family Poaceae; genus Zea; species Zea luxurians. The sequence continues at coordinate 3,342,930 of JAOPSE010000124.1, forward strand.
GTTTAAAAAGAAAAATTATACTTAAATGCTGAACCATCTGGTGCCTAAAAATAATTTTTGAGATGAGTCGCTCCATCTTATTTGGCTTGGGAATTAAACACTACCTTAAAACAAATCAAACAAACAAAAAGTTTTAGGAGTCCAATAATAATCAGTTATTAATGTTTTATAAACCATGCCTACATATAAGCATGCAGGATAACAAAAGGTAAACGTGATTTGGAAAACGGTGGCATTATATATTAATTATGTAAGGTAAACGTGATTTGTAAAATTGTGGCATTATATACTGTTGGTGCTTCGTCTTCCCAAGGTCTAAAAAACACGACTAATATGTTTTCTAGAATAAGTATACTGTTACAGGAGGCTTCGGTTTTGAGATGAAGGTGTATATGGTATGAAAGGCACGATCTGAAAAAAGGATGAACTAGTTCCGAAGCTGTGGATAGAGAAGCTTTGGCTTAACACAAGGATGGTGGTGAAGAATTAAACCGACCTAAAGGGAAAAAGACTGCTTAACCCTCGACAGCTTACCTTTTGGCTAATAGTAAATGTCAAGGATATGAATGTAATTTCGTCCAGGCTGCGTCCTATGTCTATAAATAGATGAACAGTAACATCATACTGTTCACGCTGACTTTTAATCATTCACACGTCACGCTCGGACCTTTACCTTCTGTCAAGCCGAAGGTATAAATATAATTTAATATTATTAATGTTTGTTCATGATTATATAATGGTATAATACGAATAATCTGATGATTTGATATAGTTATTCATGTTTTTTCTATGTTTCATATAACCCTGTTTATATTCTTACATATTGAAATGATGAAGGTATGACATTCATGACCGACGTCTAAAGATCATTATATCCCAAGGGAGATAATGCTTTGTAGGACGAAAGTCTTTAACCATTAACATTTGTGTTGCCTTGTTCTTAACTCTTAGCATTTGAGAACAAGTGACCAACATTGGCGCCCACCTTCGGTGAACTCATTTGACCACCTTTGGCAAACATCAACCTTCGTCATGTCGCCGAAGAAGACAGCAGCGCTAGAGGCTGCATTGCAGCCACTGGACGTTAATCAGGAGACACTGCGCGAAGCCAGGAACCAGAAGAGAAAGGCTACTAGTGTCGGTGTTTTGGGTCCGACCGCACACCCGGGGTTACCCCTCAAGGTGCTTTTAGAAGTAGGACGGTGTTATCGACTGTACCTCAATGGTTCGTGCCGGTTGCACGAGAAACAGTAGACAATGGTTTACAGATTCGGGCCGCTTTGAAATGCGTAACACCCTACGTCCTGGCGAGAGTGCTTTATGTGGTGGGTTACAAGGTAGTTCTCTAGTGCGAGGAACGTAGAGAGTTGGGGTGGATGGCTGAGTAGTGAGTTCGATCTGTTTTGAAGGGGTGCCCCCTAGGCCTTATATATTCGACTGTGGGGCAATACATGCAGATATGATAACCACGTGCACCTAAGAAATAGTGAACCGATTGAGTCTATCTTCCTATAGTTCTGCCGACCCATCCTCGCTCGGTTCCGTCGTACGGGGCTCCAGCGCGGGAAGGTCGGGTCTCTGTTGTGATTACTTGCTCGAAGTCGTTGGGCCATCTGGGCTTGCACCGATCCGGCCTTGTGCCGATCCGCTTCACTGGTCGTCTCTCCCAGGCCCACCAGGAGATGACCTCACGAATTATGGAGCCCTTGGGCCCTTCGTGAGGTTTTTTATCCTTCTGGTGGACCCGGGGGATATCTGCCCCCACAAGCCCCCGATCTTTGGGTCGATTTTGAAATAAACGGCCCAATGATCCTAGGTCTAGCTTCCAGTCTTTTGATTTTAACAAGAAAACGCTTTGGGGATAAGCTTGCCGTGCCAACGCTTCTGAATTCTGAGTGGTCCGATAAAAACAATTTTCACTGCCTTCTTCTGCTTTTATTGCTCGAAATTTGGTGTTCTGTCTCAGACTTTTGCTTCGGGGGTCAGCATTTCGTAATGTAGGACTTCGAACTTCATTGGGCGCACCAAAGGTGCACCCAATGGTTGTAGCCCCCGAGCTTCGAGTGGATTTTTGAAAATAATCCACTCGAAGGTCTTCACTTTGAGTATTATCAGAAATCACTTTCATCTTCCACTTGTACTTTGTCGGAGGTCAGCCTTGTATTGATCTTACCCTATGCTTTAGAGGTCAGCATTGTCTTGATCTGAGATGATGATTCATTGGGTGCACCGAAGGTGCTCCCAATGGGTGTAGCCCCCGAGCTTCGAGTGGATTTTTTGAAAATAATCCACTCGAAGATCTTCATTTTATGCCTTTTTCCAGTAATCTTCTTCCCTTCTTGCCGAATGCCTTGGAGGTCACCACTATGTTATTGATATTATGCTTTAGAGGTCAGCGTATATTTTGTCTTTGAGGCCGAGTTCGTGATCTGCCCATATCTTGCTAGGCAGTGCAATTTATTTGATCTGTGACTGATTGGACGTTCGATAGGTGACCCTTGGCTAGTCTTCGTTATCACTTCTTGCTTCAATGCTTTTGTCGATTAGACTTGTACCTTGTTGGCTATATTTGGCTTTCCTTTGATCCTTGTTGATACCTCACTTTTGTCTTGAAGTATTCATTGCATGTACTGCACGGATGTGACAGTTTTGAAAAATATACCGATAATTCCTGGGCATCACCCCAATGGGTGTAGGCAAGGGACGGCTTGGTACGCTGAGTGTTTTAGCAAACTTCTTCTGAGTAGTAACTTGATGTGACCGCGGGTGTAATCATATCGCCCGCGCAGTTGACTGGAGTCCCAATGGGTGTTGTGTTGCGTGAAACGGCGTCAGCCGCTTGACGTGTCTTCAGACGGTTTGAATTGCATATTGAATTTTTGCGACTGTTCAGTGGCCGTGGTAGGAGGTGAGCGGTTGCCTTCTTCTTCTATAAATAGTGTTCTTGCTTCCCCGGCATTTTCACATCTCTTACTGCTCTCTGCTGCTTGCTCTCTTCTTCTTCCTTCTTCTCCACCATGGGCAAGAGTAAGAAAGGTAGTGGTTCTTCGCCTCGCTCTGGTGACAAGCGCAAACGTGAGCCGACTCCTCCCTCGGAGGACTTCGGCAACTCAGAGTACTCGGAGGAGGAGTTCTCCTCCGAGTCCGAGGGATCTCCGGCCCCCCGTCTCTCCCCCGGCGTCGTCTGATGATTCAGACGACTCCCAGGGGATTGTCGCGGAGGTCTGGACCTACATCTGGGCCGTCGAGCGCGCCGGGCTCGAGGGCTCGGATGAGTCAGAGTACTCCTCGTGGGGCTGGGCAAAAAACCCGTAACCCGAAACCCGAACCCGGAATACCCAAACCCGAACCCGAAATACCCGAAACCCGAATTTTGTTCGGGAATTTCGGGTAGCAACTTGTGAAACACGAATTTATTTCGGGTAATTCGGGTATCACAATCGGGTACCCGAAATACCCGAACTTTCATGTGTCTTGTACTCATGTCATGCTTAATTATTAATTTGTACATTTATAATTACGTGTAAGTGTGAATAACTTGTGATTGTAGATTGCTTATGTTTTATATGTCCATGCATATCATTATTCAAACTATATTTTTATACTAATTTAATATGGTGTATGTGTTTTTATGAAGCTAACACAATAGTTCGGGTAGTTCGGGAATACCCAAACCCAAACCCGAAATTCCGGGTACCCGAATTTTTGGGTATTGTAAAACCCGTTGTAATTTCGGGTATCAATTCCCAAAACCTGAAATTTTAAATACCCGAATTACCCGACCCGAAATTTTCGGGTAACCCGAACGCCCACCCCTAACTCCTCGGACGAGGAGGACTCCTCGGACTCGTCCGAGGAGGGCAGCGGCGGCGATGGCGGAGACGGCGACGACGGAGGCGACGGTGATGGCGGCGACGACAGCGGCAAGGGCAGTGACGGCAGCGGCAAGGGCGGCGGCGGCAGCAAGGGCAGCAGCAGGGGCAGCAACCAGGCCAGTGGCTAGATGCCACTGGTTTTAGATGTTAGTGTAGATTAGTAGTAGAAATAGTATTAGTGAAATAATGTAGTAGTAGTAGTATAGAGTAGTGGAATGTAATGTAGTAGTAGTAGTAAGGAAGTATCAACTCATAACGAGTTGATTTATAAGTTCTGTAGCTTCCCTTTATGAAGAACGATTTTGTCTCCTCCTGTGTTAATTACTTTGCCTCCTGGTCAGTTGATGATCGTCGCAATATTTACTGTCCATGATGTTCTCTGTCTGCTATGCTTGAGTAGTAACTTGGAGTTCTCGAATCATTCTTCTGTTTGTTTTCTCTGCGTCGTCGGTGCCTCAGAAGCAATGGTCGAGTCACTCGGTGTCACATTGTCGCTTTTAGGGGCGACGGCCGAGTTATTATTGACAATATCAACGCTTCTGAAGTAGCGTCCGAATGATGGCGGGGCCACATCGGTGTTTTTAGAATTAACTACCGAGTGGTTACTGGTGATGTCAGCGTTATAGAGGCAACGACCGAGTGACTGATGGCAACGTCGGCGTTTTTAGATGTAACAGCCGAGTGACTGACGGCAACGTCGGCGTTTTAGAGGTAACAGTCGAGTGACTGATGACGACGTCGGTGTTTTAGAGGTAACAGCCGAGTCAATTTGGGCCGCGTCGGCCGTTTTGGAAATAACGGCCGAGTGATGACATGGCACGCCAGCTTTTTTAGAAATAGCAGCTGAGTGATGACATGGCACGCCAGCGTTTTAGAAATAACCGCTGGGTGATGACTGGGCACTTTTTGGAAATGACATCTGGCCCGGGAAAACCCCATATGTACTGCACTGTTGCGTGTCTCCACATTCCGTGCCCTAGTTCTTGCTTTCCTGCATCCAGGCTCTCTCTGCCGTTTTGCGATTCTGCTTCCGCTCCGCTCGCCGACGAGGTTGAGATGGTGCCCAAGCGGAAAGCCTCGAGTTCTTCCATTGCTGTCATTCCCCCCATCGATCCCAACAACCAGTTGCCTTTCGCAGGTAACCATATGTCTGTTGTTTCTGAGTCTGACCTTCTCCATCTCGTGTCCATCGAAGTTCTTCCTCCAAAAGAGCTCTGTTCCTGGCGGATCTGCTGTGGGGTCACTGTTCCAACAGAAGACACCCATGAGTCTGTTGTTTACGTTCCATTCCTCCTCCGCGGCCTTGCTCTTCCTATTTTTCCCTTTTTCCGCGGTCTCCTTGATTTCTATCACTTGAATCTGACCCATCTGAACCCCAATTCCATTCTGCAAATCTCCATCTTTGTTCATTTATGTGAGCCTTTTCTTGGCGTTCTGCCGCACTTTGGCCTGTGGAAGTTCTTGTACCATTGTCGACCTGGGATGGCCGGAGGGTAGCACCAACTGGTAGGGGGCGCGAGCTTGAAGATGCGCCATGGGAGGAAGACTGATTACCTTGACATCCCACTCAAGGACAGCATCAAAGTATGGCGCTTAGAGTGGTTTATCATGGAGAATCATGGGAATTCCCTCCCACCACGGTCAGGGAGACAGCCGGATGTTCGCACTCCGAGCTGGACCGAATCCCCCACAGACCAGGAGGTGGCCGAAGCAGGGGCTCTGTTGGCTGAAGTTGGATTGTTGAAGGAGAGAGGTCTGACTGCAGAGGCTATGGTTGCTGACTTTGTCTTCAAGAATCTTCAGCCACTGAAGGACAGGGCACACCCGGCCTATCTGTACCGAGGCCTGGCTGACTCAACCCGGGTCACCAACAGAAGAATTCCTGCTGTGGACTTGGTAAGCCGGCTCGAAATGATACTGAGAGGCAAGGTATCAAATGTTGGCACCCCTGTTGCGTATTCGGCTTGGAACCTGCCTCCTTCCAAGGCCTTCACTCATTTTGTGTCAAATCCTCCTGCTGGTGATGGCGGTTTGGGCCTTAGAGTACGTGCGACCCTCTGCCGAAGAAGTTAGCGCTTTGGTTGCTTCGCTTGAAGAAATTCCTGATGATGAACGACAGGTTCATTTTGAGGTGCCTTTGGATCCCAGTGATGCAGATATAGGTGCTATGCTGGATATGTTGGTTGGGGATTCTTCCGATGCCGCTCCTGCTGAAACATTGGTGGTGGTGCCCATCCCTAGGGCTGACAAAGCTTTGGACGCTCAGAAGTCTGCCAATGTTCGTCCAAAACGTTCTCGCCGAGCCGTTCAAGCCTCTCTTCCTGCTGAGGGAGAGAAAAATAAGAAGAGACGTCTTCATCGGGTGTCTAGCTTGGATCAGGGGGTGCCGGTCCTTCTGCTCCTGTTGCTGAGGAAGTGCCAGTGCCTGAATTCACTGAAGCTGATCCCAATGGGTGTGACCCATCTGACGTTGATCCCAATGGGTGTGTTGTCCGTGTTGTTGATGAGGATGATGAAGAATAGGACGAAATCCCTCTGATTCGGAAGAACAGCCGTCGTTACATAGCTAGTGGGGAAAGTAGCGGTGTTCCTTCTCCAGCCTTGTCTACCCTCATTGGTCTGCAAGAATTATCTCTGGCGAACTTTGATCAGACTCTTGAGGACATGATTCCAGAAGATCTGTTATCAGAACCGGCAGATGGTGGCGCGATGGATGTTTGTGTTGATGTGCTTGACGCCGGGTTGGGGTCCTCCTGGGCAGCGTCCCGCGCCTCATCGACCTTGGAGCGCGGTCTTGAGGGTTAGGAGGCTGGTTTGGATTGCCCTGCTCCCATGGAAGTGACTGAGGGACTTTCAGCCTTAGAAGTGGCTGTTGTAGAGAACTCGGCCCTCAATGATGGTGCTGGCGCTTATCCAGCCCTCGAGGGTGTTGCCGGAGATGATCCGGCTCGGATGGGTAGCGCAAGCTACTACCTAGCCCCCGAGGGTGTTGCCGGAGATGATCCGGCTCGGATGGGTAGCGCAAGCTATGACCCAGCCCCCGAGGGTGTCCAAGCGGGTTCTCCCTCTTTCACTTCCATGGATGTTCACGTAGGGTCTTCTCCTCCACACTTTGGTTGCATGGTGACAGCCCAAGCCTTTGGTCAAGGGGTCGCTTTAGAGGCCAGCGTACCTAATGACAGAGTTTTGGGTTCTGCTGATGACACTGAATTGGTCCCTACTGAATCGTTGCAAGTTGCTCCAGGTGGTGATCCTTTGCCGAGCCATCAGTTGATCTCTCATGATTTGGGAGTCGCCTCCTTCTTCTCCAACTTCCAGGTATTTTGGTTTCTTCTGGTCTGACTTTTACCCAAGCAGATAATTATTCTCATGCTTGTCTGCTTTTTAATGCCAGGCATTGGTCGATGAGATGTCTAGTCGGCTGAGGTTGCAGGGTGCTTCTGTCCCAGAAGGAGCTTTGTCTCTGGCGCGTTGGAATCCGGTGCTGCTTCAGCGGCGTGTTTCTGACTTAGAGGCGGCGAATGCTGGTCAGTGCTCTTTTGCTTCCTTTTGGCTACCTTATTAAACTGCTTCTTATTTTAGCACCTTTGCTTGACTGTTTCTCGCCAGATATGACTCGGCAGTATTCTAATCTTGAAGAAAAACATTCTCAAGGTCAAGCTGCACTGGTCCAGCGGTGCTCTGATCTTGAGGAAAAGTATTCCTAAAGTCAGACTGAGCTGGCCCAAGTTTCTTCTTCTCTAAATGATGCTAACACGCTGAACTCTACTCTTCGCGCTCAGCTCGACTCTGAAAAGGTGACCTATGAATCCGGGTTTTGTTTTGCTGTGTTCTTATTGCTTGCTTGACGTTTGAAGAAGCTGATTCTTGCTTGCAGGAAGAAAAATGCCCTTGTTACTTCTCGTGACAATCTTGACAGGCTATACCGTGACTCTAGCAACTCGCTGACCATCTTAGAGAGGAGTCATCGCTTCACCAGGGAGGAGTTAGACAATCTTCGTTATAAGCTGCAGGAATCCTTGGATGACGTGATTCGCCTCAGGCAGTTGATATCGGCCAAAGATGCTGTCATCAAGAATCTGCGTGCTTCCAAGAAATCTGTCGCCCAGGAGCTTGAGACCGCTCAGTTGGCTGTCAAGGTTGCTGAAGAGACTTCCGCTACTCTGAGGGCCCAGCGCGATAAAGCTATGGATAAAGCTATTCGCGCGGGGCGGATTCTGATGAGGAGACCTGGTGTGGTTGTCCCTGACGACATAGTGGCAGATGTGAATGTCGCTCCTGATTCCTCCAGTCGTCCTTCTTCGTCGGTTGCTCCTGAGAAGAACGTTGCAAAATAGAAAAACACTGTATGCTTTGAGCACGTGGTTAACGTGCTCGGATGTTTCGTCAGAGGACACGTTTTAGTACTGAATGCTACTATTGTTTAGAATTCAACAGTATCTATATTTGTAGAAGTAAAATGCAGCGTAATGGTTTCGAGACTTCTTCGTGGGACATAGAGGCCGCCCCTGGATGAGTAACCGTATACGCGCTGAGTGTGTTGCGCCAGTTTGAGTTAGTATCAACTCCAACTGATCGCTTCGTTGGTGCGGTATAGTGGCCACCCCGAGTTAAGTAAGCGTGAGCATGTTGCGCCGTTCTTAAGTCGTTGCCGTCTTAAGCCAATTGCTCCATTAGCAGGGCATAGTGGTCACCCCGAGTTAAGTAAGCGTGAGCATGTTGCACCGTCTTAAGTCGTTGCCGACTTAAGCCGATTGCTCCGTTAGCAGGGCATAGTGGTCACCCCGAGTTAAGTAAGCGTGAGCATGTTACACCGTCTTAAGTCGTTGCCGACTTAAGCCGATTGCTCCGTTAGCAGGGCATAGTGGTCACCCCGAGTTAAGTAAGCGTGAGCATGTTGCACCGTCTTAAGTCGTTGCCGACTTAAGCCGATCGCTCCGTTAGCAGGGCATAGTGGTCACCCCGAGTTAAGTAAGCGTGAGCATGTTGCACCGTTCTTAAGTCGTTGCCGACTTAAGCCGATTGCTCCGTTAGCAGGGCATAGTGGTCACCCAGAGTTAAGTAAGAATGCAGGTCGACAATGAATAATTTGAGAGCTCTTGAAGTCTTCTCATTGATGATATATTTCCCAGTTTATAGAGTACATTGTCGTCCCAATAGCTTTCGAAATACAGCTAGGGGTAAAACTTCCTGAGGTGTTCTATGTTCCATGAGTTCCCAATTTCTGTTCCGTCCATCTGAGTAAGGCGATATGATCCCGGCCGAGTGACTTCTGCTACTATGAATGGTCCTTCCCATAGAGGTGATAATTTGTGCCGTCCCTCCCCCGCTAGAATTTGGCGGAGGACGAGATCTCTCACTGCGAAGGATCGACGTCGTATGGCCTTATCATGATAGCGCCTCAGAGTTTGCTGGTATCGCGCTGATTGGATCACCATGTTCAGCCGTTCTTCTTCGAGTACATCAACATCTTCTAGCCTAGTAGCCTCAGCTTCTGCTATGTTTTCAAAGATCAACCTAGGCGCCCCAAACTTGAGATCAGCAGGTAGTACTGCCTCTGAACCGTAGACCATGAAGAAAGGAGTATTTCCATGCAGAGCTCAACTAGGTTGAGTTCTAAGGCTCCAAACAACATAGGGCAACTCCCTTATCCATTTTCCTGCGAACTTTTCATTTTTATCGAAGACTTTTCCTGAGGGCCTCCAATATCATTCCGTTAGCTCTTTCAACCTGCCCGTTGGCTCTTGGGTGTGCCACCGAAGCATATTTGATCTGAATGCTCTTCTGCTCATAGAAATCAAAGAACTCTGAACTTGTGAAGTTGGATCCCAGGTCAGTTATGATGCTATTCGGTATTCCGAATCTGAATATTATGTCTTGTATGAATTCCACTGCCTTAGCTGAAGTTAAGGAAGCAATGGGTTTGAACTCTATCCATTTAGTGAATTTGTCGATAGCCACCAGTACATGAGTGTATCCTCCTTGAGCTTTCTTGAAAGGCCCAATCATATCCAATCCCCAGCACGCGAACGACCAAGTTATGGGTATAGTCTGCAGTTGCTGTGCTGGTAGATGCTGCTGTTTTGACAGGTACTGGCAGGCTTCGCACCTCTGGACTAACTCGGCTGCGTCACTCTTCGCTGTTGGCCAATAGAAACCTGACCTGAAGTCCTTCCCAACCAGGGTCCTGGATGCTGCGTGTACTCCACATTGCCCAGCATGGACCTCATCCAGAAGTTGCTTTCCAGTAGCTGAGAGAATGCATTTCATGAGGACTCCTGATGCACCCCTTCTGTATAGTGTTTCCCCAATGAGTGTATAGTGAGCTGATTGTCTTGCGATGCGCTCGGCTGTATTCTTGTCATCTGGCTCCTCCTCATTTTTTATATATTTGATGATCGGCCTCCTCCAGTCATCAGAATCTGACTCTGGTTGGCTCAAAGTATTACATTCTTCTGCCTGATCCAATGAGATGCTTGGGTGTGATATTTCTTGAACGAAGACTCCAGGTGGGACCTGAGTTCGTCTGGATCCTAGCTTGGACAACGCATCAGCTGCCGTGTTTCAATCTCTCTCTACATGATGAAATTCCAGACCTTCAAATTTATCTTCTAATTTCCGGACGGCAGTGCAGTATTTTCCCATGGAATCGCTTGAACAATCCCATTCTTTGTTTATCTGACTTATGACTACCATAGAATCTCCATATACCATCAGTCTCTTGATGCCCAGTGATATAGCAATGTTCAGTCCGTGAATCAGAGCTTCATATTCTGCTGCATTGTTAGAGGCTAGAAATAGCAACTGTAGGGCATATCTGAGGTGTTCGCCTCCAGGTGCAGTAAAGAGGATCCCTGTGCCTGCTCCCTGCAGCTTTAACGAGACATCAAAATACATTCGCCATACTTCTGCAGTTTCTGGGTTATCTGGTACTTGTTGTTCGGTCCACTCCGATACAAAGTCAACCAGTGCTTGAGTTTTAATGGCAGTACGAGGTCGAAATTCAATGTCGTGAGATCCCAGCTCGCAGGCCCATTTGGCTATTCTCCCGATGGCTTCTTTGTTGTGAAGAATATCTCCTATCGGAAATCCCGTGACTACTATGACTTTGTGGTCGTCGAGGTAGTGCCGGAGCTTGTGTGCAGTTAGAAGTACTGCATATAATAGCTTCTGAACTTGAGGGTATTTTTCTTCGAGGGACCCAGAACTTCACTGATGAAATAAACAGGATGTTGCACTGGATAGGCATGTCCTTCTTCTGCTCGCTCGACTACCAACATGGTGCTCACCACGTGAGTCGTGCAAGAGATATATAGCAGCAAATCTTCAGCTGGTTGAGTCGACGTGGCCCGTCGTGGCGGTTTCAGCACCGGTGGCGTCGTCAAGAACTTTTTCAATGCGTCTAGGGCTTCCTGCGCTTCTGAAGTCCACTGAAACTTGTCCACCTTCTTGAGTAACTTATAAAATGGTAAGCCTTTTTCTCCCAGCCTGGATATGAATCTGCTCAGGGCTGCCATACATCCGGTAAGTCTTTGAACTTTCTTCTGTGATCGCGGTGCCTCCATCCTCATGATAGCTTCGATCTTTTCTGGATTAGCTTCAATTCCCCGGTGGCTGACAATAAACCCGAGTAATTTTCCTGCTGGTACCCCAAAAACACATTTTTCGGGATTAAGCTTCCATCTATATCGCCGTAGACTGTTGAAAACCAGCTATAGATCTTTGATGAGATTTTCCGAATTTTCTGTTTTGATTACCACGTCATCCACATAAGCTTCAACACGCTTGCCCCAGTGATCGGCTAAGCATGTTTGAATAGCTCTCTGATAAGTCGCTCCAGCATTTTTGAGGCCGAACGGCATGGAGGTATAGCAGAAAGCACCGAATGGAGTGATGAACGCTGTTTTTTCCTCGTCTTCTTTTGCCAGGCTAATCTGATGATACCCAGAGTAGCAATCCAAGAGGGACAACATAGAACATCCAGCGGTGGAATCTACCACCTAATCTATCCTAGGGAGCCCGAAGGGATCCTTTGGACAGTGTTTGTTGAGATCCATATAGTCGACGCACATGCGCCAATCCACCTTATTCTTTTTGAGTACAAGAACAGGGTTAGCTAGCCACTCGGGATGTAACACCTCTCTAATAAATCCAGCCGCGACCAAGTGAGCCAGCTCAGCGCGAATGCCTCTCTCTTGTCGGGCGTGAAACGACGTAATTTTTGCTGAATCGGCCTCGCCTGGGGGTAGACCTTCAGTTTGTGCTCGACCAGTTCTCTCGGGACTCCCGGCATATCCGTAGGTTGCCATGTGAATATGTCTCAGTTATCTTGCAGGAACTGGACGAGCGTGCCTTCCTATTTGTCATCCAAGCTGGAGCTGATGATGGCAGTCTTGCGTTCATCAGCGAACCCGAGTTTGATCCTTTTGGTTTCTTCAATCGGCCGCATAGAGGTCGCAGCTTGAGCCTCGTTCGCGGGTACCGCGAGGTCTTCTTCAGGCTTAGAGTTTGCCTGCACAGAAGAAGTCGCCGACAGTTTGGTGGTGAGGGCCGCCTGGATGGCCGCTTGGAAATATTCTACGGCGCCTTGGAAGTCAGCGCGTACAGTTATGATCCCTTGTGGTCTTGGCATCTTCAGTATCATGTATGTGTAATGTGGAATGGCCATGAATTTCGTCAGTCCAGGCCTCCCGATGATGGCGTTGTACCCGCAGTCGAAGTTCGCCACCTCGAACCTCAGGTACTCAGTTCTGTAGTTTTCCGAAGTCCCGAAGGTGACCGACATGTAGATGTGGCCCATCGGATATTCTCCTTCAGTCGGCACGATGCCGAAGAAGGGTGTGTCCGACTCATGGAGCTCTTTGAGGTGAACTCCCAATCCTTGGAGCGTCCGGGGGATGGTGACGTTGATGCTGCTCCCCCCGTCCATTAATACCTTCTTCACCCTGCTCTCTCGGATCACTGGATCGACGAGGAGCGGGTATTTTCCTGGGTGATTGAAGTTAAGCCACTGATCTGCCCGAGTGAAGGTGATCGGGTGCTCCGACCATCGGTACGGAGCGGGAGGACCGGTGGTCGCCACTAGTATTTGGCGATCGTTGAGCTTTTGTTATCTCTTGTTTTCCTGCGATCCGTGTCCGCTGAAGATGACGTTGACCTCTCTGTCAACACGTGGGAAGGCTCCTCCTCCTCCCTCCTCTTGTTGTTGGGGTTGTCGCGGTTCTCTTGGTCCTCCCCGCGGCGGAGGAGGGGGTAGAGGTTGGAAGGGTCGGCCGTACCCGACAGAGTGCTTGAAGTCTCTGCAGTTCCGAAGGGTGTGGCGCATGTCTTTGTGGTACGGGCACTGGGCGTCGAGGATGTCGTCCAGCGTGCGTTCGCCTCCCCGAGGTCCTCCTCGGGCGCGAGAGGCGGGCGGTCCGGCGACATGGACCTCTTTGCGAGGCCTCTTCTCCCAACGCTTGTTGGGCTGTTGGTTCGTGTCGCGTCGTGGCGCTGTCGGTGCCGGCTTCTTTCCTCCGATGAGGTCCCGAGCTCGCTCGTCGGTGGTGATATAGAGGTCGGCTTCCCAGAACAGCTGTTCGGAGGTAGTCGGCACCTTCTGCAGTATGGTTCGGACGAAGGCTGAGTCATCGGATCCCTGGTAGAAGTCTTTGATCACTGTCGCTTCCGCGACCTCGGGGATACGGTTTCTCATGGTCTAGAATCTTTTGAGGTACGACCGGAGAGTTTCATCCTCCCGGCGCTTGATGGATTTGAGGTCCCATGGTTGCGTCGGCTTATCGGAGAGGGACTGGAAGTTGGTGATGAAACGTCGACTGAAATCACTCCAGTCGTCGATGCAGTGTCGTGGTAGGTGTCGCAGCCATTGCAGTGCATCTTGCCTAAGGACGATGGGCAAGTACGCGGTCAACACGTCCTCGGTTGCCCCGACAGCTTGGGCAGCGGTGGTGTAGACGACCAGCCAGCCTCCCGGATCCTGCTTAGGTTCATATTTGTGAACGTTGGATACCTTGAAGTTAGGGGGCCATTGAATGGCTCTGAGGCGCGGAGTAAGTGCCGACACTCCACATGTGTCCTCCTGTCGTTGGGGATGATGTCTGTCCCGGGGAGGGGAGTGGTTGTCGTGGTGCCTCGACCGTCCCCGGGTGGTGCTGCCAGTCGAAGCCGTTGCTGACTCGGTCCTGGTGGCCTGACTCCGGGATGGGATGCCGTGGTCCCTGTCGTATTCTTCCTGGCGACGGATCTCGCTCTCATGTCGTCGTTCGCGTGAAGCGTTGATGGAGCTCCGTGCGTCACGCCGACTGTTGATGGTGGATGCGCGAGGGGTAGAAGATGGTTGGCTGCTCGAGTGAACAGTCGCCGGTAGCCCTCGGCATCAGGAGTCTGAGGGAGACCATCGGCTATCTGAGCCAGTACTCCACCGACTTCACTCGGTGTGTTTAAGGCTCGGGCAAAGTCGGGGTTCAGGTTGCGCCCGAAGAATGGATTTTCCCGACGTTGCTTTGTTTTCTGTTCGGCCTGTTCTTGAGCTCGTCGACGATCGCGTCGTCGGGAATTCCTCCTTTCCCGGAAGACACGCTCTTTCGGGGTTTCTCTCATCTCCGAGACCTCGTCTCGCGACACAGGCTGTGCCGGGTCCCGCTCTCCGGCTTCGTGATGTCGCCGGATATTTCGGCGTCGGTTCCTTCATCGGCGGGATTCCCGCTGAGGAGGTTCCTCTCCAGGTGCAGTCGGCTCGTCATCGGAGATGGGGGGCGACTCCACTCTCCTGATGAAGAGGACGTCGGGGTAGAATGGTGCAGCTGTCGTGACGATCTTCTCTCTGTTTTCCTTTGAGGGCAGAGGCACAGAAAGAACAACTTGCTTCCTCCCGATTTTATTTGTTTCTTTCTTTCTTGTGATTTGTGTCCATTCTTTCGTCGGAGAGGTAGACAGTGGAGTTTTCCGGGTTGACGGACCCTGGGCCTCTGGCTTGCCAGAGGCGATCTTTTTTCGAAGCATTGGAGGTTGCGCCTTTTCCTGCCTTGCCCCGATTTTCCTGGAGATTTTTGAGGAAGGTCTTCTCTCCGTCGAATCCGCAATGCGATGCAGAGTTCCCTCCTCATCCGCTACAAATGAGATGGTTCCGAAGCAGAATGTGGACCCAGGGCGGAAGACGCTCTTGTGCAGGAAGGTGACGGCCATTGAGCTAGCTTGGATCGACGACACAGCCCCTACCTGGCGCGCCAGCTGTCGGTGTTTTGGGTCTGACCGCACACCCGGGGTTACCCCTCAAGGTGCTTTTAGAAGTAGGACGGTGTTATCGACTGTAGCTCAATGGTTCGTGCCAGTTGCACGAGAAACAGTAGACAATGGTTTGCAGGTTCGGGCCGCTTTGAAATGCGTAACACCCTACGTCCTGGCGAGAGTGCTTTATGTGGTGGGTTACAAGGTAGTTCTCTAGTGCGAGGAACGTAGAGAGTTGGGGTAGATGGCTGAGTAGTGAGTTCGATCTGTTCTGAAGGGGTGCCCCCTAGGCCTTATATATTCGACCGTGGGGCAATACATGCAGATATGATAACCACGTGCACCTAAGAAATAGTGAACCGATTGAGTCTATCTTCCTATAGTTCTGCCGACCCATCCTCGCTCTGTTCCGTCGTACGGGGCTCCAGCGCGGGAAGGTCGGGTCTCCGTTGTGATTACTTGCTCGAAGTCGTTGGGCCGTCTGGGCTTGCACCAATCTGGCCTTGTGCCGATTCGCTTCACTGGTCGTCTCTCCCAGGCCCACCAGGAGATGACCTCACGAATTATGGAGCCCTTGGGCCCTTCGTGAGGGTTTTTATCCTTCTGGTGGACCCGGGGGATATCTGTCCCCCACAACTAGCCCAACACTTCAGGAGGAGGAGCTAGACCAGGAGATCGGGGACCTGGAAATCATTCACCAGCAAGTACAAAGGAAGAAGGAGAAGATGGCTCGTGTGGCCGATTTACAGAAGAAAATTGACGAAGCTGCTGAGGAAATGCGTCATCTTACTCAAGATGACCAAGACCGAAGGCCCCAGCACAAGGAGCTTTGTCAAGAGAGTTCATTCAACGACGATGAATGGTACGATGACTTTCATCATGGCAATTTTGCTTTTTGATGATGCCTCTCTTTTGGCAGCAGAGTTGCAGGCTACTCCATGACCCCCATCATACAAGTCACCTCAGCTTCATATGTATGATGGACACTCAGATCCTAAACAGTTTTTGATGAGCTATGAAGCAACTATATCTTCATATGGAAACAATACTGCAGTCATGGCGAAATCCTTCGTCATGGCAGTACGAAGCGTAGCCCAGACATGGTACTCTTCTCTCCGGCCAGGGACAATCACATCATGGTAGAAGCTCAAGGATATGCTAATCACTAGCTTCCAAGGCTTTCAGACGAAGCCAGTCACTGCTCAGGCTTTGTTTCAGTGCACGCAGGACCATGAGGAGTACCTTCAGGCATATGTCTGAAGGTTCCTGCGTCTAAGAGCGCAAGCGCCTATAGTGCCCAATGAAATTGTCATTGAGGCCATGATTAAAGGGCTTCAGCCAGGACCTACGGCTTAGTATTTTGCTAGGAAACCCCCACAAACCCTGGAGAAGTTTCTTTAGAAGATGGATGAGTATATCCGGACTGATAATGATTTTCGCCAAAGAAGGGAAGAAGCGTACAAGTTTTCTGAGATGACTAGGGGCTTCGGAGGAAGAATTCACCTCAGACATGTCAGATCAATCCATAATTCCAACCCAAATGATGACAAAGGAGGTCAACCTCAAAGGCAGCAACACAGCTCCCAGTCTTTGGAGTCACAGCAAAGCTCCTTCAGGCCACCAGCCCCAAGGGGCAGAGGCGGCAAGGGCTTCGGAGGCAGGTACGGAGATCAGCCCAGAATACTGTATTGCTTATTCTGCGGTGAAGACAAGGGCCACACCACAAGAACATGCCAAATCACAATTCAGAAGCAAAAAGAGATTGCCGAAGCTAAGACACGGCAGAATCAGCCGAAGCAGGTCCTACATACTGCTTCAAGTTATTCTCCTTATATCCCAGAATACGTAGGTAATCAACAGCCTACGACCTCTGTTGCTTCAGCAAGCCACTCTCAAGCTTCCTAGGCCTACCTACCACCACCACTTCCACCTACTCTGACCCATGGCCAGCAGCCAGAAGGGCACCAGCAGCAGCGTGACTTTCGGGAAGAGTCCGAAGCTTGCACAATCAATAGCATTGTGCTTGAATCCAAGCATATTTACTGAAGAATATCCTACGTCTGGTGTACCTTTATCTTTTTTGCAATCTTATTTTTTCTTGTATGGAAAACACTTCACGAAGGACTGAATTCTGATATGTAATAACAGTACTCATACCATTGAGTGGAATGCTTCTTTTTAACAAAGTTCCGAAGCTACAAAAGTCGTTCCTAAGGGGGCGCAGGGTAAGTTCTAAAGCTACAAAAGTCGTTCCTAAGGGAGCACAGAGAAAGTTCCGAAACTACAAAAGTCGTACCTAAGGGAGCCCAGAGTAAGTTCCGAAGCTCAAAAGTCATTCCTAAGAGAATGCAGCCAAAATACCACCGAAATAGAAGGTGAAGAAGCTCCAAAGTCGTTCCTAAGGGGATGCAGAGCTTAGATACCACCGAAATAGAAGGTGAAGAAGCTCCAAAGTCATTCCTAAGGGGATGCAGAGCTTAGATACCACTGAATACAAGGCGAAGAAGCTCCAAAGTCATTCCTAAGGGGATGCAGAGCTTAAAGACTCCAAAGTCGTCCCCAAGGGGATGCAAAGTCTTGGGTTTTTCAGAGTGGGCGTGTAACTTCGGCATAAACATCATGTTGCATCATATCATCGCATCATTCCGTATAGCATTACATCATACATCATATTGCATCAACAGCAAAAGGTCAAGCATGAAATAGACCTTCGGCAACAATTTGAATGAAAATGTGCTGAGGCATAAATCAAACCTTCGACCGATTGGATTCTATTAGGGAAATCTGTTAACAGTATCACGCAACAGATTCGCCATAAAAAGAGGTTTCTTTCTTTACGAAGCATGAAAAGAAGGGAAGGTGTTTTTTCGCCGAAGGCTAAAAAAAGGTATGTGTGTAAATTTCATGCATCGCAAAGAAATGTATTACATCAATATATATAAATGTTACATTGTTCCACAATTGTTTTATACACAAATGTTATATTATTTCACAATTGTTGCATACGTAAAATATTACATTGTATCATCACAATAAAAGTTGTCTTCTTTAAGAATTTTCTCTGCAGCTTCATTTAGCAGTCTATCGACAACTTCGTCGATGATGGAATTAGCGACGCTCATTACATCCAGCGGCTCCTTCATAATGGGATCGGCCTGGGGGTCGTATGGCTCCGGCAACGGAGAGAGTTCAGCTGTAATAAAGAATTGTTAGTCTGAAGCTAGAAAACAAACACCGAAGCTAAAAATTCAATAATAATACCTATACGCCTTGCGCGCTCGGCAGCTTCTCCAGCTCGCTTAGCTTCTTCTCGAGCGTCATGGGTATCTTTTTCATTTTTCTTTATAATTTCGCTGGCCACTTCTCAGCCATCGTTCACCCAGACGTCGGAATAAAATTTCCCGCCCACTTGAGTAGCTTTGGCCGAGGGATCTCTCGTGTCATCTGCGGAGAAGGAGGCTTCGGCCTGGGCTGCAGCTTTAACATGTTAACAACCAGCCTTCTCTAGAATTGCTGCAATCCCTCGAGTGCCGGCGAAGGCGCAGATGTCCCCGTGATCGCTAAGGATATCTTCAAAAGCTTTGGTCTCCATTTATCCAATCAATAACACCCTTGGGGTCGCCTCGAATGAAATTTTCTTCAGAAGAATACACACCCACCTTAGTAAAGCTGCTTTTCAATTTTCTTACGCAATCCAAGGATTTTCAAAGCATTTCTCCTTGGATTCTCGAAGCTCCTCAACATTTTTCTCCAGTCTAGTGTTCTTCCATTCACTTATCTCTTGACTCGCTTTTGCAACTTCAAAATTCTCATGAGCCTCGGCGAGCTTTTTCTGAAGGTCTTCAATTTCGACTTTATAAGCTTTAGATTGATTATTAAATTTCGCTTCATCTTTTTTTAACTTTATCCACCAGCGAAAGCAGGATTTTGTCTTTTTCTGCGGCCTCGTTCCTTAATCTGATAACCTCTGACTGAAGGTTGCCAAGCGCTATCTGACAACTTTCATCTTCGACATTTTTCTGCGCCCTCAAACCGTTGCTAAGAATTAAGCCCTGTAAAAAGATAAAATCAGCACGAGAATACAAGACGAGATAATCTATTTTCAAATTCATCACCTTCATACCTTCAGGCTGTTGTATGCAAGGCTGTCTGCGAGGTCATCTTTTGACATCGCGGAGAGGCCAGATTCAAGCTTTGGAAATCCCATATTCTTGGCCATCTCCCGGCAGACAGATATCTCCTTATTGTCTTGGAGGCAGTATAAGAAATCATCTTCATCCGTGCCATTGTACACCAAGGCCCCCTTCGGGTATTTTGGTTCCCGGGCGTAGTGTTTGGCTTCTGCGATTTCTTCTTCAGATAACTTTTTTCCTGAAGCATGTCGAATGATAAAATCAAGATCTTCGGATGATATTTCAGGAGCAGGAGATTTAGCTTTTTCTGGTACATCCTTCTTCTCCAGGGCTATGCCAGCATCTAGAGATTCTTGCACAGCCTTCTGCTCAGATGTAGCAAGATCAGCCTCGGCAGGCGCTGAGGGCTCAGTTTCAGTTTCAGCGCGGGCTGTAGCAGCCTCGGCAACCTTCTTTACAGAGGTAGGAGTTAATACCCTTGCCGTCTCCATAACAGCGTCCAGCACGCTTGCCATTCTCCTCCTCTTGGGAGTTACTGCAGAAGTTTTTGCCACCTTCGGCAATTCTGCTTCTGCCGGCGAGCTCAAGATTTTTGGTAGCACCATTGCTTTTTCTAGCTCTGACTTTTTGGCCACCCCTTCTTTGGCTTCGGCTGGCTCAGCTATAGGCACCTTCGGTAATTCAATCTTTCTTGACTTGGCAGTAGATGTCCCTTCACCAAGTTTCGGCACTGTGGCCATCTCGATGTATCTCGGCCGGTGTGTTAGGACCTTAATCTTTTTGCCCTTCGACACAACAGAGATAGCCGAGGCAGCAGTTTTCCTTTTCTTCCCCTGCTTTCGCATGGGGTAAATGTAGTCTAGATACACGAAGCCGATAACATCAAAAACTCTGTTCAACCTTTTCTTGCCTCGCCCTCCAAAGGCTAAGGTCAAGGCATCATCTTCGGCTCTTGTGTATGCTCCAAGTAACTCATCGCTAGTCACCTCAACACATTTCAACCAGTCGTCATTTGGTTTGTCAAATTGGTCTCTGTATCTGAAGGTGTATTTCAAGTGAACCAATCCACCTTGACTGGACCCAGCAGCAGTCTCCTTCGACATCTCCCAATTATCCACAAGTGGCCATACCCTGTAGGCTATGTGCTCTTAAACCAGGTCTCTCGTGCCAATGAAGGCACAAACATTGTTGAAAGCCTTCTGACATGCTTTGGTATCATTGTCAAGCGCAGTAGTTGGCCTTCGAAGGCCGAAGCGAGACTAGATGGGGCGTTGGATAATCCCCTTTATGTCTTCCCTCTTAATCAGATTATTTTTAACATAAAACCATTCCTCCATCCAGGCTCTAGGCCACCTTTTTTGAAAGGTTGGAACAGGATAACTCACATCAGAGCGAGGAATGAAGCCATAACAACCGAAGTTGTTGTGATATTGCTCTTTACCAGTGGCCTTCGTCTCGTATAGTAATTCGTGCATGTTGTAGAAGCACTTCGCGCTTGGCTCTAGCCCTTGGCTCCTCACGGCCCAAACAAAAACACCCATTCTGATTATAGCTTCGGGAGTGATTTGATGAAGGAAGATTTCAAATGTCTTCAAAACTTTAACCAAAAATCTGCTCAGGGGGAATCGAAGACCTGCCTTCATAAAGCTTTTGTAAACGATAACTTCATCTTCTTACGGTGCGGGGGTGGCGCTGTCTCCCCCAACCCTCACAATAGACATGTCACAAAAGTATCTTCCCTTCATGGCATCAATCTGACTCTGTTTAATGGTCGACTTTCCAAAGATGGTATGGCTTGGTCGCCAGGGCCGATCTTCGGCATCTTCATCCCCACTTTCCACATCAAAGTCACCACTATCGTCAGAATCTTCAGATAAATCAACTAGTATTTTGTTTGTAATCTTCTTTGTGTTTGTTTTTCTATGGCCTCGAAAAAACCAACCAGGGCATGATCAACGACCTTCTTCTCGTCAGTCATTTGGTAGAAAATCGAACAAATGCCGAAGCTCGTAAAACAAGTGAAATCTGACAGCAAGAAATTTAAAACTTGAGAAAACAGCACAAGCAATTGAAATGGCGTAGCAAATGCTGTCGCTGCGGGTTTCTATTTATATGCCCAGTACGTTGCAACTTGGCGGGCCCCATTTGTCATTGACTTTCGCTATTCTAGCGAAGGGAAGGTATTTTTTCAGACCTTCGGCTAAAAGCCTTCGTCCACGTCACAGTTTAAATTTGTTAGATGCAAGAACAAATTAACACTGTGAGGGGCTACTGTTGGGGGCCTTCGTCTTCCGAAGGTTCTAAAAAACACGACTAATATGTTTTCCAGTATACTATTACAGGAGACTTTGGCTTTGAGATGAAGGTGTATATGGTATGAAAGGCACGATCTGGAAGAAGGATGAACCGGTTCCGAAGCTGTGGATGGAGAAGCTTTGGCTTAACACAAGGATGGTGGTGAAGAATGGAACCGACCTAAAGGGGAAAAACTGCTTAACCCTCGACAGCTTACCTTTTGGCTAATTGTAAATGTCAAGGACATGAATGTAATTTCGCCCAGGCTGCGTCCTATGTCTATAAATAGATGAACAGTAACACTATACTATTCACGCTGACTTGTAATCACTCGCACGTCACTCTTAGACCTTTACCTTCTGTCAAGCCGAAGGTATAAATGTAATTTGATATCATTAATGTTTGTTCATGATTATATAATGGTAATATGAATAATCTGATGATTTGATATAGTTATTCATGTTTTTTTCTATGTTTCATATAACCCTATTTATATTCTTACATATTGAAATGATGAAGGAATGACCTTCATGACCTTTGTCTGAAGATCATTATATCCTAAGGGAGATAATGCTTCGTAGGACGAAAGTCTTTAACCATTAACATTTGTGTTGCCTTGTTCTAACTCTTAGCATTTAAGAACAAGTGACCAACATATACTAATTATGTAATCATTTTGAAAACTGAAAGTGTAATGACTTTAGTTTACTGTCAGATGCCATAAAATATATGCAATTTTAACTTATGATGAATACTCTAAGGTCCGTAAGATGAACCAAATAGTTGTATTTTTACAACTATATTAACTTAAAGAAATAAAGTATGCTCAAACCATATCCTTTGCTCCTAATCAGCTAATGGTAATACACATGCGATGGGTCAGAGACATTCATATGTTTATGTAATTCAAAATCACTTGTTCAGGACATCTTTCTTTAAGTGTAGAACCTCTAAATCATCAACATTGCATATGTTGGGGGTCTTCTTTCCTGCCGAAGGTCCTCAAGGCAAAAACACCATCGGCAAAATACTACAAAGGTATACGCGACACAAAGATACAACCCGAAGATGATACAGACAGAAGTCAAAGCTATGACTGAAGGAGCTTCGGCTTAGCATTATGATGAAGACGAAGGAAGATACCGACTTAAGGAGGAAAAAACTATCTAGTCCTTAATAGTTCACATTATGATTACAATTAGTTATCATGGACATGAATGTAATTTTTTCCAGGTTGCGTCCCGTGCTTATAAATAGATGAACAGTACCCTGGCTGGATTGTAATCACTCTTGCGTCACTCTCACATCTTCACCTTCTGGAAAGACAAAGGTATCAATGTAATATAAATATTGTTGATGTTTATTCATGTTTATAAAATTAGAATATAAATAACTTATTAATTCATAATCGTTATTTATATTCTTTTATATTTCATGTACCCTTATTTATATTTGTTCACTGAGATGATGAAGGTATGCCCTTCATAACCTTCGTCTGGAGACCATTATATCCGAAAGGAGATAATGCTTCGAAGGACGAAGGTCTTTAATTATTAACAATTGTGTTGTCTTGTTCTTGATGTATAGCATTTGAGAGCAAGGACCAACATTGGCGCCCACCTCCGGTGAACTCACTTCCATAGTTGCAACGATGGCTTCGCAAAACTACCAAGCTGTAGCACCTTCGGCCACGAAGATGGTGCTCCTAATCACAGGCGGCTCAAGCTCTAAACCAGCCAACAAGAAGCAGAAGAAAGAAGCATAGAGAAGGGTACAACATGTCAGGGTGCAATGACCCTTCATCAAGTCCAAGTGGTCTCATATTTCAATTACCTTCTCTTAGGAAGACCTTCAACTTAAGGATTATCCTCACAACGATGCAATGGTAATATCTTGTGTTATCAAGGGATTTCTGGTTCACAATGTCTTAGTGGACACAGGCAGTGCAGCGGATATCATCTTTGCAAAGGCTTTCTGGCAAATGCAAGAGCCAGAGGATAAGATACATGATGCAACACACCCTCTTTGTGGCTTCGGAGGAAGATAGATTGTGGCACTTGACAAGATAACAATTCCAGTTACCTTTGGCTATGTTCATAACACAAGAACAGAACAGGTTGTCTTTGACATTGTTGATATGGAGTATCCATACAATACAATCATTGGTCAAGGGATGCTTAATGCCTTTGAAGCAATACTTCATCCAGCATATCTTTGTATGAAGATACCTTCGGAACAAGGGCCCATTATTGTACACGGGAGTCAAGAAGCTGCCAGGAGAGCTTAAGGGAGTTGGACAGATTCGAAGGCTATTCATAATATAGATGAAGCCGAAGCGTATCAGCAGTATAAGCATAAAAGAGAGAAGGTTGCTTCAGCAGACCAACCGAAGCCTATGCTTTTGTGTGAAGACATAGCAGAACAAAAAGTATTGCTGGGATCCCAGCTGTCTGATGAACAGGAAAAAACTTTGTTAAGATTCTTGTTTAACAACAAAGATGTTTTTGCTTGGACAGCCAATGATCTCTGTGGTGTTAATAGAGACGTTATTGAGCACTCACTCATTGTGGACCCGTCCTTCAGACCAAGAAAGCAAAGGCTTCAGAAAATGTCCGATGATAAAGCCGAAGGTGCACGAAATGAAGTGAAGAGACTTCTAAGGGCCCGTTTGGTACAACTCCAATTCCTGATTCTTTAGCTCTAGATCCTGATCCTTCTAAGGAGCTGATCTTTCTGATTCTCCTGGAGAATCAGAATCATTTTTAAAATCGTTTGGCAAGTAAACTGATTCTTGTTTAATGGCAATTGCGGGTAGGAGGTAGGAGGTCGCGGGAGGGTCGGGCGCTGTGTAGGTTGGGCGCCGTGGGGTGTCGTTGTTTCTTTAATGGCAATTGCGGGTAATTTTGGGCAAATATTGAGGGAAGGTTCATATTTGGTTGGTTGAGGAGCTATTTTGAGGGAGGGTGGAGCAGGTTTTTTCAGCTCCCACGTTTCTATACAAAAACGACTCCCAATCCTTTCTGCTCCACGTGAGAATCAGTTCACAAAACACTTGTTTGGCACGGCTCCTTCAGATCCTCGCCTAGAATCAGGAGCTGGAGCTGTGCCAAACAGGCCCTAAGTGCCGGCATCATCAGAGAAGTAACATACCCAGAGTGGCTGGCCAACACTGTCATGGTAAAGAAAGCTAATGGAAAATGGAGAATGTGTATTGACTTCACAGATCTCAACAAGGCATGTCCAAAGGATGAATTCCCACTACCAAGAATAGATTCCCTTATGGATACAGAAGCTTCTTCAGAGTTCATGAGTTTACTGGACTGCTACTCGGGTTATCATCAAATCTGGATGAAGAAGGAGGATGAGCCAAAGACAAGCTTCATAACTCCTAGTGGTACCTATTGTTACCTTTGGATGCCTGAGGGGCTCAAGAACGCTGGAGGAAGCTTCAGCAGAATGACCGCCAAGGTTCTTCACTCCCAAATTGGCAGGAATGTGCTGACATATGTTGATGATATCATAGTAAAAAGCACAAAGCAAGAAAACCATGTTGCTGGTTTGCAAGAAACATTTGCCAATTTCAGACAAGCCGGTCTCAAGCTAAATCCAGAAAAATGTGTCTTCAGAGTGAAGAAGGGCAAGTTTCTTGGTTGCTTGTTATCAACAAAAGGCATCGAAGCTAACCCAAGCAAGATCGAAGCTATCCTTCGGATGGAGCCACCAAATTCAAAAAAGGGGCTCAACGGTTAGCAGGAAGGCTGGCATCGTTAAACAGATTTATTTCAAGATCAGCAGAGAGGAATTTACCTTTCTTTGAAATACTGAAATCAGCCAAAGTCTTCCAATGGGCCCCAGCTCAGTAGAGAGCCTTCGAAGAGCTGATGCAGTATTTAATAGATCTAACAACTCTAACCCCACCTTCATCTGGAACTCCGTTACTTCTATATGTGGCTGCTTTCCATGCTGCGGTTAGTGCAGCACTTGTACAAGAGAATCAAGAGGGCCAGGTAAAAAAGCAAGCACCGGTATACTTCGTTTCCGAAGTACTCAACCCTTCAAAGAAAAATTACACAGAGTTGGAGAAGGTATTGTATGTTGTATTGATGGCCTCTAGAAAGCTTCGGCATTACTTTCAAGCATATCACATAATAGTTCCTTCATCGCAACCCCTGGAGGACATAATGAGGAACAGAGAAGCTACATGAAGGATTGAGAAATTGGCAGTAGAACTTAATGAATTCACCATTGATTACGTGCATAGATCCTCAATACAATCTCAGGCGTTAGCAGACTTCATTGCTGATTAGACGCCTGGGGCTTAGGATGAAGAAGCAACAAAAGATGCTGAAGCTTGGATGGTATTTTGCGATGGATCTTGGGGGACATTCGGTGCAGGGGCAACTGCTGTTCTAGTTGCACCTTCTAAAGTCAGAACATGTTATGCAATAAAGTTAGACTTCAGCTGTACAAATAACATTGCCGAGTACGAAGCTCTTCTTTTGGGGCTTCGGAAGCTAAAGGCAATGGGAATAAGAAGGGCAATCCTCAAAACTGATGCACAAGTTATCTCAGGCCATGTGGATAAAAGTAATAAGGCAAGAGACCCGAAGCTTAAAAAGTATTTGGATGCAGTCCGAAGGTTGGAAGCTTCTTTCGAAGGTTTTTCTGTAAAAAATATCCCAAGAGGAGAGAATGAGCATGCATATTTATTAGCTAAATCAGCGGCACAGGGGCTCCCTTTGCCTTCGGAAGTATTTTTTGAAACAATAAAAGCACCTTCAGTCTAGCTCATGGAAAGAGCAGTGCTCACAATCTCACCTGTACATAGTGAAGACTAGAGGACCGAAATAATATCCTTTCTCCAGGGCAACTGTTTTTCAGATGATGAAGCTTATAACAAGAGAATGGAAGAAAAGACAAGACCTTATGTAATAATAGAAGGGGAGTTATACAAGCATGGAGTTTGCTCCCTGTTGCTTAAATGCTTGTCCATAACCGAAGGATAGGAATTAATGAAGGAGATACATGCAGGCTTATGTGGAGCCCACATTGGTCAAGACCTCTGTTAGGAAAAGTTTTCAGATAAGATTTTTACTGGCCAAAGGCAGCTTCGGATGCGGCAGATTTAGTTCGGAAATGTGAAAATTGCCAAAGATGTGCCAGAGACCAGAAACAACCTTCGTCTTTAACCCAGCTAATACAACTAACATGTCCATTGCAAAGATGGGGGTTGGATTTGTTAGGGCCATTGTCACCAGCGCAAGGCAACCTGAAATATGTTGTGGTGGCAGTGGAATACTTTTCTAAGTGGATTGAAGCAAAGCCTTTGGCTACTATAACTTCGGCCACAGTGCAAAATTCTTCAGCAGAACATAGTTTGTCGCTTCGGTGTACCGAAGGCTATCACTGTTGATAACGGAACTCAATTCGATGCTGAAACTTTCAAAACCTTTTGTAGCCAAATAGGCACAAAAATACACTTCGCATCAGTGAGGCACCCATAGTCAAATGGGTTGGTAGAAAGGGCAAATGGAATCATAATAACAGGAATAATGAAGTCAATCTTCAATCAGCCGAAAGGGAAGTGGCCAAACGAATTAATAAAAGTGGTTTGGAGCCACAACACCACTGCATCAAGGTCAACAGGGTTTACCCCATTGAAGCTTCTGTTTGGTGACGAAGCAATAACACCTGAAGAAGCAAGAATGGGTTCAATAAGAACCTTAGCTTCGACGGAGGATGAAGCCGATTGCCAAGTAACAAAAGACACCATAGAAGGGACCAGACTCTAGGTTATAGAGCACATTAATAAATACCAGGCCGAAACAATAAAATGGCGTGACAGAAAAGTTTGATTGAAAATATCAAGCTAGGTCATTTGGTGCTTTGAAGGATAGCTAACCCTAATACAGTGGGGAAGCTTCAGCTAAAATGGGAAGACCCTTTTTTGGTAGTATCTTCGTCAAGACTCGGTTCTTACAGACTGAAGGACATGGACGGCAACTACATACCCAGGTCTTGGAATGCGGATGAGCTTTGACGATATTATGTGTAATTGATGTAATTTTCTTATTTTTTCCTATGGCACCCTTTTCCTTTTAGGAGGGGAGAAAGGTTTTTAATGGGGCCATAGGTTGTAATTTTCATTTTTTTGTTTAGCCCTATGCAATACAAGGGCCAAATTCCCCAAAGAATGTAACATGTAACATCAGAATTCGCACCATCGAGTGCAAAAAGAACAGAGAGAAGCTCAAAAGTCGTCCCTAAGGGGATGCAGAGCTAAAGTGTCACTTGGAGGGTGACAAAACTACAAAAAGTCGTTCCTAAGAGAGCGTAGAGTAAGTTTCGAAGCTCAAAAGTCGTCCCTATGGGGATGCAGAGCTAAAGTGTCACCTGGAGGGTGACGAAGCTACAAAAGTCATTCCTAAGGGAGCATAGAGTAAGTTTCGAAGCTCAAAAGTCATTCCTAAGGGAATGCAGAGCCAAAATGCCACCGAAATATAAGGTGAAGAAGCTCAAAAGTCGTTCCTAAGGGGATGCAGAGCTTAAATGCCACCGAAATAGAAGGTGAAGAGACTCAAAAGTCATTCCTAAGTGGATGTAGAGTCTGGGTGTGGTTTCGTGTGTGTTCGGGTCATATATTTGCGTATTCCATCACATCATTCTTTGCATTCATACAAACATTCATTAGACATTCGTAGGATCATCATTATTATGACATGAAGCACAGGCGTTAACAGGAAAGAAAAAAAGATGCCTGTCTTTGGTGACAAAATGCTTCGTTGAATACGAAGATGCTCCGATGTGAACGAAAAGAAGGGAAGGTGTTTTTCGCCTTCGGCTCAAAAATTGTAAGTGTGGGTTTCATCCACAGCAAAGCAATTCATACATGGACTAAGAGGTAAAATTATCTCACAAGGTATGGACAAATATGTACAATGTTGTGTTCAACTCTCAATTACAATCTTTCACCAAATAATGCAAAGAGATCCCAAGTTTTCTACAGGTAATTACAAAAAGAAGCTCTAAGAGCCTTCAACCCTTCGGAACAACCTTCGGCTCAGCAACCTTCGGCGTCACCATCCTGCAGACAGATGATGGTATAAGGTAATCACAAATGTAATAAATAAAAAATAAGGTAAAAGATAGGTAAAAGTTTCATACTGAATTGAGAAGTTTCCGAGCTTCGTCGCCACCTAGTTCGTGCCTGCCCTTAGCCCAAATTTGAGTGATAAATCTGTTTCCAATGCTATGGGCTTCACCAGGAATATCAACTAAGTCTAATGATGAGAGGCTGAAGATTGGTTTGTTAACAGTTTTAGCATGAGTACATCCGGCCTTCAAAAATGCAGCACATGTGCCACGAGAAGCTAACAAAGCACAAAAATCCCCATGCCCAGTTATAACTTCATCGAGTGCTTCAACTTTGCTTTCAATGTGCTCGAAGGCTTTGCGGATATCTTCAGCCGAAGGAGCAATTTCTTCAGAACTAGCCCCAACCGAGTTGAATATACCTTTTAGTTGGTTCACACAGCGGGTGGCGAAATCTGTACATTTATTTCGAAGGTCTTTCAATGACTCTTGTAGCTTCATATTTTTCTCAGCTTCGGCTTCAGCTTTTGCTTGCAATTCTTTTGTTTCCTGCTCGAAGCGCTATGATTCTTTCTTTAAAATTATTTGAGCATTATCAAGTTTCTCGCTTAATTTAAGTATTTTGAGACTGTACTTCCGCGAGGGAGCCTTCGGCTGCTCGCAGCAGAAAATCTTTCTCCTCTAGAGAAGCTTCAAGATCCTTTATCTTATTCTCTAAGCCATCAATTATAATCTCGTTTTTCTTATCTTCGTTATCCCGCTACATTTTTCAAAGCTTTGCTCAGCAGCATGCTCTGCAACAACAAGTCACAGTCAGAACATTTAATTCACCACGAAAATGATAGTAATAACAACCTAGTCAAGGGTCTCACCTTGATGCTAGAATAAAATAAGCTACCGACAATTTGTTGCCATAGGTAACAGCTGATATCAGCCTCCAACTTCGGAAAGCCAACACTCTTGGATAGAGTGCTGGCTATCTTCGCCCCGACGCGGTCGCAGATGCATCCTAGGATCTCCTCGTCAACCCCCCTAAAGAGCAAAGTCCCTGGTTGATATCCACATGATACAGCAAATTCCTGCAACTCTGACTTGTCCTCTTCAGACAATTCTTGGCTGCCCAGGTGCCGAAGATCGAAATACTTTTCGCCCGAAGGACTAGCATCAATTTACCTTTCTTTGCTTGGCGCTACGACCATTTCCTCCTCTATAGCCACATCTTTGACCACATCTGATATGAGCCTATCAATATCTGACGTTGTTGTTTTGGCTTCATCAGTGTTTTTGACTTCGGCAGCAGCATCAGCTTCGGCACCCGCAGCAGTCACTATTTTAGCCGTTGAGGCTGAAGGCGGTGTTCCCTCGATGGCTTGCATCACGTTAACTATTTGTCATTTCTTCTGCACTTCAACCTTCTCCTTTGCAGCCGAAGGTTGTTCTTTCTTCTATAAAAATTGTGTCAGTTCTGATCCCAGAGGACTTAGCAACTTGAAGTGCGAGGAATCAGTCATTACCTTTAAAATTTCTGCTACTTCGGCAGCAGAGGGCGTTGAAGGAGCTTCTTCTCCTGTCTCATCCACCTTCGGCTCAGCAGAGGGCGTTATGTCAAGCTTTTGCTTTTTAGAAATTGCCGCTTTCGGCTCAGGAGCTGATTTTGTTTTCTTCAAAATTTTCTCATCTTCCTTTACCAGCCGAGCAACTTGCCTACTCAGGATGCTGACAATCCTTTTCCTTTTCACCCCTTCGGCCCCTTTGTCAAGCCTTTCATAGTCAGGGTATTCTAAGTTTAACGCGTCCATCACCAGACTTAGCCTTCGTTTTGGCCGGGTGCCGAAGGCAGCAGTCATTAATTGGTCCTCTTTCTTGGTGTAGTTGCCAAGAATTTCATTGCACATTATTTCGATCATTTCTAGCCACTCTTTACATGGCTTCTTGAATTGTTTCTCAAATTTAAATCGGTAAGGGAGCCGAACAAGTTCATACTTTTTGCCCCCTCCTTCTTAGGCATTCCCCAGCCACTAGATGTCAGAAATATTCTATTTGCCAAGTACTCTTGCACTAGATCTCTAGTGCTGATTTCGGCTGCTACCACTCTAAATTCTGCTTCGACTACCTGGCATGGGGAGCTAAGCTGCATGTGGAACAAGGGCCTTGTCATACCGAAGCTCAATTTCAATGGACTCATAACCATAGTCATTAGCTTCTCCCTTCTCTTCTCATCTGCCTTTATGTAAAACCATTCGCTTTTCCAGCCGGTCGGCCACTTGAGAACCGAGGCCTTCGTATCCTTCGATACGGAAAGTTGTAGCAGCCGAAGTTTTCATGAAGACCGTCTGCTCTGGCCTTTGTTTTATAGTGCAGCTTGTGCACCCGGTAGAAAGCTTCAGCATTGGGACTCATACCCTGGCTTCAGAGGGCCCATATATAGACACTAAGTCTAACAATTGCATTGGGTGTCAACTGGTGAAAGTATATATCAATTTTTTTCAAAACTTCTCCAATCATCTCATGCAGGGGGAAACAGAGTCTTGCCCTGAAGAAGCTTTTAAAAACTACGATTTCATCATCTTTTGGTTTTGGAATCACCTCCTCCCCAGCAAACCAAACAAGCTTGCTCTCGGCCTCCCCAAAGTAGCCCAATTTCTTCATCATAACCATGTCGTCTGCCATCACAGTAGATTTACCAAATTCAATGTGGCTGGGTTTCATTGGGCTTAGAATAGTGTAGTCCTCTTCATCTTCGTTCTCACTTCCTCCATCAGCTACGATCTGTTCAGCTTCAGCAATCGAGGTACCTTCGGCAACAGCCTCCTCTGGCACAACAAGACTCGATTGCCTCATCACTTCTGATATTGGTGCCGTTTCGGTCACTTCGGCCTCGTCCCCCTCACGAGACACCCTAGCGGTGGATCGTACTCTGTCCATTTCAGTGTTTACGCTCTTTTAAGACAAAGCTGATCTCAAGTGACAAAGCGTTTGCTCAAAAATGCAGTACAAGAAGCTTCAGCTATGGTTAAAATTTTTAACAGCACAACAGTGTGATGTCAATGAATGTTGTGGTAACTCCTCACCAACCCGTCTGTTTATATAGTGCTGCAGGGGGAGAAGGCGAACCGCCATACCGCTCGCACTGGCTGAGCGGTGGACCGTCCGGCGTTCAGAATATTATAATCGTTTCTCGGCAACGAGCTCAGGGAAGGTGTTTTTCGGACCTTCGGCATTCCAAAGCCTTCGTGTTTTTCGGGATCGAGCTCGTTACGAAAAACGATCTAGCATCACGAAGGGGCTACTATTGGGGGTCTTCTTTCCCGCCAAAGGTCCTCAAGGCAAAAACACCTTCGACAAAATACTACAAAGGTATACGCGACATGAAGATACAACCCGAAGATGATGTGGACAGAAGCCGAAGTTATGACTGAAGGAGCTTTGGCTTAGCATTATGATGAAGACGAAGGACGATACCGACTTACGGAGGAAAAGGCTATCTAGTCCTTAATAGTTCACATTATGATTACAATTAGTTATCAGGGACATGAATGTAATTTTTTCTGGGTTGCATCCCGTGCCTATAAATAGATGAATAGTACCACCGTACTGTTCACGCTGGATTGTAATCATCTTGCGTCACTCTCGCATCTTCACCTTCTGGAAAGCCGAAGGTATCAATGTAATATAAATATTGTTGATGTTTATTCATGTTTATGAAATAAGAATATAAATAACTTATTGATTCATAATCGTTATTTATATTCTTTTATATTTCATGTACCCTTATTTATATTTGTTCACTGAGATAATGAAGGTATGCCCTTCATGACCTTCGTTTGGAGACCATTATATCCGAAAGGAGATAATGCTTCGAATGACGAAGGTCTTTAATTATTAATAATCGTGTTGTCTTGTTCTTGATGTATAACATTTGAGAGCAAGGACCAACAACATGATTCAATGTATTGGAATCCATTTTTATGAAAAAACAAAATTTTGCTAGTTGAGTAACAATATTGTGGCAGAACCTCCCAAGTTATTGAGCCCACATGCACCTATCCTTGTCTCAAAGACCTCAAATGGCTATGCATGTGCACCAAATAACTTAACAGGATCCGTCCGAGTGTCCCAAGGACCCCGGATAAACCACTTACAACCAAGATCGCAAGATTAAGTAACACAAATCACATACACCAATATTTTTGCAGCGGAAATCTTATTACCAAATTTTACAAGTTACAAAAATTTTACATTATTTTATCGGAGTGATTGTAAAAGTATAAGTTTGAAATATATGCTAGCTCAAGTGACCATCCTCAATAAGAAGTATAGAAGAGTTACTTAGACTTATAAGAAGGTCGAGCCCACTGGCACTTAACACCATCATCAGCAGCACAAAACTATAACCTAAAAAACAATAGGGAATAAAACCCTGAGTACGGAATTACTCAGCAAGACTTACTGAAAGGGAAATGTGCCCTTGGGCCATTTCTAAGTATTTTGGTGATTTAGTGTCCAACACAAGTGCCTAAGTGTAAAAAGGTGGACAAAGTACAAATCAAGGATAAAGGTATGTTTCTCAGACTTAGTACATTGTTTTATGGACTAATGTATTGTGTCTAAGTGTTGGAAACAGGAAAAATCCAATTGAAAATGCCTTGGCTCGAGCAGCCAAGACTCTGCCCAGTCTGGAGCACCGGACTGTCCGGTGGTGCACCGGACAGTGTCCGGTGCGCCAGGCTGGCTCTGGCGAACAGGCTGCTCTCGGGACTTCGACGGCGGTGTACGGCTATAATTCACCGAACTGTCCGGTGGTGCACCAGACTGTCCGGTGGGCCGTTCACAGGCGAACACGTCGCTCTCGGGAATTCATCGGCGACGTACGGCTATAATTCACCGGACTGTCCGGTGTGCACCGGACTGTCCGGTGAGCCAACGGTCGGCCGGGCCAACGGTGCGGGACACGTGGCCGAGCCAACGGCTAGAAGGAGGCACCAGACTGTCCGGTGTGCACCGGACATGTTCGGTGCGCCAACGGCTCTCAGGCTGCCAACGGTCGACTACGCTATTTTTGGAAAGAAATCGGGCACTGGACAGTGTCCGGTGTGCACCGGACTGTCCGGTGCGCCAGTCGACAGAAGGCAAGATCAGCCTTCCTAGATTGCTCTCAACGGCTTCTAGCTGCCTTGGGGCTATAAAAGGGACGCCTAGGCGCATGGAGGAGCACACCAAGCATTCCTACAACATTCCTAAGCACCAAGACCTCGATTCCGCGCCTTTGATTCTTTGCGATAGCAATTAGAGCTCTAGTTGAGTGGTGAACTCATTGAGTTGTGTTGTGAGCTCTCGTTGCAACTTGTGTGCGTGGTGTTGCTGTGATTTCTTGTCTTGAGTGCGTTGCTAATCCCTCCCTTGCTCCGTGCTTCTTTGTGAACTTCAAGTGTAAGGGCGAGAGGCTCCAAGTTGTGGAGATTCCTCGCGAACGGGATTAAGAAAATCAAGCAAAACACCGTGGTATTCAAGTGGGTCTTTGGACCGCTTGAGAGGGGTTGATTGCAACCCTCGTCCATTGGGACGCCACAACGTGGAGTAGGCAAGCGTTGGTCTTGGCCGAACCACGGGATAACCACCGTGCCATCTCTGTGATTGATTTCTTGTGGTTATTGTGTTTTGACTCCTCTCTAGCCACTTGGCATTTACTGTGCTAACGCTTAACCAAGTTTTTGTGGCTTAAGTTTTCAAGTTTTATAGGATCACCTATTCACCCCCCCTCTAGGTGCTCTCAATTGGTATCAGAGCCGTTCTCTTCACAAAGGGACTAACCGCCCGAAGAGATGGATCCTAAGGGGAAGGGTATCGTGATCAACGATAAAGAGAAGGAATCCTTCGTCAACGAGCCGAAGGATGACAAGCCTACCGACTCCGGCTCAGGCCATAGATGGAAAGATGGGAAGAAGAAGAAGACAAGGCGCATCAAGGAAATTGTCTACTACGACGACAGCGATGAGTCTACTTCTTCCCAAAAGGACGACGACCACAACGACTACGAGAGAAGGAAACCGGTTAACTCGAACTTTTCTTTTGACTACTCTCGTATTCCGCAAAGTTCAAATTCACATTTGCTCTCCATTCCTCTCGGCAAGCCTCCACACTTTGATGGGGAGGACTACGGATTTTGGAGCCACAAAATGTGTAGTCACCTATTCTCTCTCCATCCTAGTATATGGGAGATTGTAGAGAGTGGAATGCACTTTGATAGTACAGATAGTCCCATGTTCATTAATGAGAAAATTCATAAGAATGCACAAGCTACTACTGTTCTTCTAGCTTCATTGTGCAGGGATGAATACCACAAAGTGAGCGGCTTGGATAACGCCAAGCAAATATGGGACACCCTCAAGATTTCTCATGAGGGGAACGGTGTCACTTTGCTCACCAAGATGGAGTTGGTGGAGGGAGAGCTTGGACGATTCGTGATGATAAGGGGTGAGGAGCCAACCCAAACATACAACCGGCTCAAGACCCTTATCAACAAAATAAGGAGCTACGGAAGCACGCGATGGACGGACCACGACGTCGTCCGATTGATGCTAAGGTCCTTTACCGTTCTTGATCCTCATTTGGTGAATAATATTCGTGAGAATCCCAGGTACACCAAAATGTCGCCCGAAGAAGTCCTTGGAAAATTCTTAAGCGGGTGAATGATGATCAAGGAGGCGAGGTACGTGGACGACGCATTGAATGGTCCAATCAACGAGCCTCAACCCCTTGCTCTCAAGGCAACAAGAAGCAAGGAGGCGCTACCTAGCAAGGTGGCACAAATTGAGGCGGCCGGACTTAATGATGAAGAGATGGCACTAATCATCAAAAGATTCAAGACGGCACTAAAAGGTCGCAAGGGGCAGCCAAGCAAGACCAAGACAAAGGGGAAGCGCTCATGCTTCAAATGTGGTAAGCTTGGTCATTTTATTGCTAACTGTCCCGACAATGATAGTGATCAGGATCAAGGGAACAAGAGGGAGAAGAAGAAGAACTATAAAAAGGCAAAGGGCGAGGCACATCTTGGCAAGGAGTGGGATTCGGATTGCTCCTCGTCCGACTCCGACAATGAAGGACTCACCGCCACCGCCTTCAACAAGTCATCCCTCTTCCCCAACGAGCGTCACACATGCCTTATGGCAAGGGAGAAGAAGGTATGTACTCGAAACTCTACTTATGCTTCTTCTAGTGAGGACGAATCTAGTGATGAGGATGAAATAGATTATTCATGTTTATTTAAGGGCCTAGATAGAACCAAGGTAGATAAAATTAATGAATTGATTGATGCCTTGAATGATAAGAATAGGCTTTTAGAAAAACAAGAGGACTTGTTGTATGAAGAACATGACAAATTTGTAGAAGCACAAAAATCTCATGCCTTAGAAGTTAAGAGAAATGAAATGCTTTCTTGTGAATTATCTTCTTGCCATGAGACGATTTCTAGCTTAAGGAGCATTAATGATAATTTGAATGCTAAGTTAGAAATAGCTAGTAAATCAACAACTTGTGTAGAAAATGTTGTTATTTGCAATAGATGTAAAGATTTTGATATTGATGCTTGTAGTGAACACATAGCTTCCATTGCAAAGTTAAATGATGAAATGGCTAGTCTTAATGCCCAACTTAAGGCTAGCAAAAGTGATTTTGATAAACTAAAATTTGCTAGGGATGCCTACACAGTTGGTAGACACCCCTCAATTAAGGATGGGCTTGACTTCAAGAGGGAAGCCAAGAACTTAACAAGCCATAAGGCTCCCATCTCCGCCAAGGAGAAAGGGAAGGCCCCTATGGTAGGTAGTACTAAAAAGAACCATGCTTTTATGTACAATGATAGAAGACAGTCTCATAGGAGTTGTAATGCTTTTGATTCACATGCCTATGATTCTTATGCTATGTTTGCTCCCAGTTCTTCCTATATGCATGGTAGAGATATGCCTAGGAAAAATATTCATCATGTGCCTAGAAAGAATATTGTTCATGTTCCTAGGAAAGTTATGAATGGACCCTCTACAATTTATCATGCTTTAAATGCTTCCTATGCTATTTGTAGAAAGGATAGGAAGATTGTTGCTAGGAAATTAGGGGCAAAATGCAAGGGTGATAAAACTTGCATTTGGGTCCCTAAGTCAATTGTGGCTAACCTTGTAGGACCCAACAAGAGTTGGGTACCTAAGACCCAAGCCTAAATTTGCCTTGCAGGTTTATGCATCCGGGGGTTCAAGCTGGATTATCGACAGCGGATGCACGAACCATATGACGGGGGAAAAGAAGATGTTCACCTCCTACGTCAAGAATAAGGATTCCCAAGATTCAATCATATTCGGTGATGGGAACCAAGGCAAGGTGAAAGGTTTAGGCAAGATTGCAACATCAAATGAGCACTATATCTCTAATGTGTTTTTAGTTGAGTCTCTTGGATATAATTTACTATCTGTCAGTCAATTATGTAATATGGGATATAATTGTCTATTTACAAATGTAGATGTGTCTGTCTTTAGAAGATGTGATGGTTCACTAGCTTTTAAGGGTGTACTAGACGGCAAACTTTATTTAGTTGATTTTGCAAAAGAGGAGGCCAGTCTAGATGCATGCTTAATTGCTAAGACTAGCATGGGCTGGCTGTGGCATCGCCGCTTAGCACATGTGGGGATGAAGAACCTTCACAAGCTTCTAAAGGGAGAACATGTGATAGGTTTGACTAACGTGCAATTCGAAAAAGATAGACCTTGTGCAGCTTGTCAAGCAGGTAAACAAGTGGGAGGAGCACATCACAGCAAGAATGTGATGACCACTTCAAGACCTCTGGAGCTGCAGCATATGGACCTCTTCGGACCCGTCGCCTATCTCAGCATAGGAGGAAGTAAGTATGGTCTAGTTATTGTTGATGACTTTTCCCGCTTCACTTGGGTGTTCTTTTTGCAGGATAAGTCTGAAACCCAAGGGACCCTCAAGCGCTTCCTAAGGAGAGCTCAAAATGAGTTTGAGCTCAAGGTGAAGAAGATAAGAAGCGACAACAGGTCCGAATTCAAGAATCTTCAAGTGGAGGAGTTCCTTGAGGAGGAGGGGATCAAGCACGAGTTCTCCGCTCCCTACACACCTCAGCAAAATGGTGTGGTAGAGAGGAAGAACAGGACGCTCATTGATATGGCGAGGACTATGCTTGGAGAGTTCAAGACCCCCGAGCGTTTTTGGTCGGAAGCCATGAACACGGCTTGCCACGCCATCAACAGGGTCTACCTTCACCGCCTCCTCAAAAAGACTTCATATGAGCTGCTAACTGGTAACAAACCCAATGTGTCTTATTTTCGTGTATTTGGGAGCAAGTGTTATATTCTTGTGAAGAAAGGTAGATCTTCTAAATTTGCTCCCAAAGCTGTAGAAGGGTTTTTATTAGGTTATGATTCAAATACAAAGGCGTATAGGGTCTTCAACAAATCATCGGGTTTGGTTGAAGTCTCTAGCGACGTTGTATTTGATGAGACTAATGGCTCTCCAAGAGAGCAAGTTGTTGATCTTAATGATATAGATGAAGAAGACGTTCCAACGGCCGCGATACGCACCATGGCGATTGGAGATGTACGGCCTCAGGAACAATTGGAGCA
The DNA here is from genome assembly GCA_029449295.1 of Zea luxurians. NCBI lineage: Eukaryota > Viridiplantae > Streptophyta > Magnoliopsida > Poales > Poaceae > Zea > Zea luxurians. The sequence goes on from JAOPSE010000124.1 coordinate 3,381,180, forward strand.
AGATCAATCGTCTTCCTCAATTATGGTGCATCCCCCAACCCAAGATGACGAACAGGTACCTCAAGTGGAGGCGCATGATCAAGGGGGAGCACAGGATGTTCAAGTTGAGGAGGAAGAAGCACCTCAGGCACCTCCAGCCCAAGTTCGAGCGACGATCCAAAGGGATCATCCCTTCAACCAAATTTTGGGTGATATTAGCAAGGGAGTAACTACTCGCTCGAGATTAGTTAATTTTTGTGAGCATTACTCCTTTGTCTCTTCTATTGAGCCTTTCAGGGTAGAAGAGGCCTTGCTAGATCCGGACTGGGTGTTGGCCATGCAGGAGGAACTCAACAACTTCAAGCGCAATGAAGTTTGGACGCTGGTGCCTCGTCCCAAGCAAAATGTTGTGGGAACCAAGTGGGTGTTCTGCAACAAACAGGACGAGCACGGGGTGGTGACGAGGAACAAGGCTCGACTTGTGGAAAAAGGTTATGCCCAAGTCGCAGGTTTGGACTTTGAGGAGACTTTCGCTCCTGTGCCTAGGCTAGAATCAATTCGTATTTTGCTAGCATATGCCGCTCACCATTCTTTCAGGTTGTACCAAATGGATGTGAAGAGCGCTTTCCTTAACGGGCCGATCAAAGAGGAGGTGTACGTGGAGCAACCCCCTGGCTTTGAGGATGAACGGTACCCCGACCACGTGTGTAAGCTCTCTAAGGCGCTCTATGGACTTAAGCAAGCCCCAAGAGCATGGTATGAATGGCTTAGAGACTTTTTAATTGCTAATGCTTTCAAGGTTGGGAAAGCCGATCCAACTCTTTTCACTAAGACTTGCGATGGTGATCTGTTTGTGTGCCAAATTTATGTCGATGACATAATATTTGGTTCTACTAACCAAAAGTCTTGTGAAGAGTTTAGCAGGGTGATGACATAGAAATTCGAGATGTCGATGATGGGCGAGTTGAACTACTTCCTTGGGTTCCAAGTGAAGCAACTCAAGGACGGCACCTTCATCTCCCAAACAAAGTACACGCAAGATTTGCTAAAGCGGTTTGGGATGAAGGACGCCAAGCCCGCAAAGACGCCGATGGGAACCGACAGACACACCGACCTCAACAAAGGTGGTAAGTTCGTTGATCAAAAAGCATACCGGTCCATGATAGGTTCTTTGCTTTATTTATGTGCTAGTAGACCGGATATTATGCTTAGCGTATGCATGTGTGCTAGATTTCAATCCGATCCTAAGGAGTGTCACTTAGTGGCTGTGAAGCGAATTCTTAGATATTTAGTCGCTACGCCTTGCTTCGGGATCTGGTATCCAAAGGGGTCTAACTTTGACTTGATTGGATATTCAGATTCCGACTATGCTGGATGTAAGGTCAATAGGAAGAGTACATCGGGGACGTGCCAATTCTTAGGAAGGTCCCTGGTGTCGTGGAACTCTAAGAAACAAACTTCCGTCGCCCTATCCACCGCTGAGGCCGAGTATGTTGCCGCAGGACAGTGTTGCCTTATCCAAGAAGATACTGGGAAGCTTACCCTTGAAGCGTGGAATAAGCTACAGAAGGAACCTGTCCAGCTGCTCAGTCAAAAGGACCGACCGTGAGAATCAAAGCACTACCCTTGAGTCAAAGTAAATAGAAAAAGAGGACAGAAGAAGTTATTACCATACAGAGAGGCAAAGATTCTTGGAACCAGAGACCACAAACATCAGGGTCGTCGACCCCACCACTCACCCTTGCCCCCCGCATGCATGCTCGCCTCCATGCACACTACCACTGCCCCACGCCCCCTTGGATGAGGCAAACCCTCCGGGACTTTGGCTACAATCTGAGCAAAGTCCCACTCCTATGTGATAATGAGAGTGCTATCCGAATAGCGGAAAATCCTGTTGAGCACAGCCGCACAAAGCACATTGACATCCGGCATCACTTTTTGAGAGACCACCAGCAAAAGGGAGATATCGAAGTGTTTCATGTTAGCACCGAGAACCAGCTAGCCGATATCTTTACCAAGCCTCTAGATGAGAAGACCTTTTGCAGGCTGCGTAGTGAGCTAAATATCTTAGATTCGCGGAACATGGATTGAATTGTAGCATACATGTGTTTATGCCTTTGATCATGTTCATTCTGCACTTTGTTGCTTATTGTGGTGCTCAAGTTGTACAAGCACTCCCTGGATCTCACAAGTCCTTGTGCAAGTGATGCACATACTTAGGGGGAGGTGTGTTACAACTTGACCCTTTGTAAACTAACCATGTGCTTGAGTTTGTTTTAGTCTCAAAGAAGGATTGAAAGGGAAAAGGTGGACTTGGACCATGCAAGACTTCCACTGCACTCCAATGAAAAGAGTAACTTTTCCAAGTTCATCTTTATCCTCTTATTGCCTATTTGCTCTTAGTTGAAGATTTTGGTGAGGCAATAGGGTTAAGGGGCCAAGATTAATCCTGTTTTGGTGCTTGATGCCAAAGGGGGAGAAAATAAAGGCCAAAGCGATAAATGGATCAGCTACCACTTGAGAAATTTTGAAAATAGTATATTAGAGCTTTTGGTTTGTCAAAACTCTTTTATTGTCTCTCTTGTCAAAAGTTGGCTTCTTGTGGGGAGAAGTGTTGATTATGGGAAAAAGGGGAGTTTTTGATTTTGAAAATAGTAGATTAGAGCTTTTGGTTTGTCAAAACTCTTTTATTGTCTCTCTTGTCAAAAGTTGGCTTCTTGTGGGGAGAAGTGTTGATTATGGGAAAAAGGGGAGTTTTTGAAATCTTGAATCAATTTCTCTTGGAATGACTCTCTTTATGTCTTAACATGTGTGTTTGACTTAGAGATAGAAATTCGAGTTTGATTTGCAAAAACAAACCAAGTGGTGGCATAGAGTGATCCATATATGTCAAATTGGATTCAAAACAACCTTGAGTTTTCATTTGAATTGATTTTGTATCTGTTCTACTTGCTTTATATTGTGTTGGCATAAATCACCAAAAAGGGGGAGATTGAAAGGGAAATGTGCCCTTGGGCCATTTCTAAGTATTTTGGTGATTTAGTGTCCAACACAAGTGCCTAAGTGTAAAAAGGTGGACAAAGTACAAATCAAGGATAAAAATATGTTTCTCAGACTTAGTACATTGTTTTATGGACTAATGTATTGTGTCTAAGTGTTGGAAACAGGAAAAATCCAATTGAAAATGCCTTGGCTCGAGCAGCCAAGACTCTGCCCATTCTGGAGCACCGGACTGTCCGGTGGTGCACCGGACAGTGTCCGGTGCGCCAGGCTGGCTCTGGCGAACAGGCTGCTCTCGGGACTTCGACGGCGGTGTACGGCTATAATTCACCGGACTGTCCGGTGGTGCACCGGACTGTCCGGTGGGCTGTTCACAGGCGAACACGTCGCTCTCGGGAATTCATCGACGACGTACGGCTATAATTCACCGGACTGTCCGGTGTGCACCGGACTGTCCGGTGAGACAACGGTCGGTCGGGCCAACGGTCGGCCGTGCAATCTGCGCGGGACACGTGGCCGAGCCAATGGCTAGAAGGAGGCACCGGACTGTCCGGTGTGCACCGGACATGTCCGGTGCGCCAACGGCTCTCAGGCTGCCAACGGTCGACTATGCTATTTTTGGAAAGAAATCGGGCACCGGACAGTGTCCTGTGTGCACCGGACTGTCCGATGCGCTAGTCGACAGAAGGCAAGATCAGCCTTCCTAGATTGCTCTCAATGGCTCCTAGCTGCCTTGGGGCTATAAAAGGGACCCCTAGGCGCATGGAGGAGCACACCAAGCATTCCTACAACATTCCTAAGCACCAAGACCTCGATTCCGCGCCTTTGATTCTTTGCGATAGCAATTAGAGCTCTAGTTGAGTGGTGAACTCATTGAGTTGTGTTGTGAGCTCTCGTTGCAACTTGTGTGCGTGGTGTTGCTGTGATTTCTTGTCTTGAGTGCGTTGCTAATCCCTCCCTTGCTCCGTGCTTCTTTGTGAACTTCAAGTGTAAGGGCGAGAGGCTCCAAGTTGTGGAGATTCCTCGCGAACGGGATTAAGAAAAGCAAGCAAAACACCATGGTATTCAAGTGGGTCTTTGGAGCGCTTGAGAGGGGTTGATTGCAACCCTCGTCCGTTGGGACGCCACAACGTGGAGTAGGCAAGCGTTGGTCTTGGCCGAACCACGGGATAACCACCGTGCCATCTCTGTGATTGATTTCTTGTGGTTATTGTGTTTTGACTCCTCTCTAGCCACTTGGCATTTACTGTGCTAACGCTTAACCAAGTTTTTGTGGCTTAAGTTTTCAAGTTTTATAGGATCACCTATTCACCCCCCCCCCCTCTAGGTGCTCTCACTTACCCGACTAAAGAAAAGACTCTCAAGGGTATGCTGGCTAGAGGGATTCAAGGTAAAGCTCATCAAGTTTCAAAGACCCTTTTTGCAGAAAAGCTTACTAGTAGTGGGTCCTTAAAAAAAAGATCATCGCACTAACCCATTAATTTATTTAACGATATAATTGTCACGAATAACCCGTCCGCTCACCATGACCAAAACGATTTGATATTCGCAAATCGACGATGAATCATGGTCTGGGCGTTTTGGCGAACACTAAGCGGACGCTGCACGAACCTTCACTGCCTACACCATCTAGCCTTCCTCACTAATCGCATATTGCGATTCAAATGCATGAACACGTGAAAGACGTAAATCACCACACGAATACTAAAACGGCGTCGATCACAACATATATTTCGAACACCCACCTGCTCACCTATCCGTGGACGCCAGCGATGCTTTTAACAGCAAGGGCGAGACTAACGGTTTGGGCACATCAGCATGCGGAGATGCATGTCCATGGCGAGGACGAGTAGATGAGCTGGGACGAGCTTAGGCAACCGTCAAGCCATGATGACGTGAGGGCAAAGTCAACGATGAGCACCATCGAGGGAACGACGTTGTTGCTGCGAAAGTCGGAGACGACGACGATTATTGGTTTTGGTGTTTCGTCGAACATCTAGGGGATGTTGTACTAGGGCTGCTTCGCTTCATCAATCCTCATGAATTTTTCCTCTGAAATCTCACATGTCAGAGCGAGCCGACATTGTGGCAGGGACCGACAAAGAACTCCTGTGCTAAGTACAAGGAACAACGGCGTCGAGGCGAAGGTTGGAGACGGCAGCTAGGTGAGGCGAGCCCGCGGCGGCTGGCGTGCTCGACCACCACAGACGCAGCTGGGGAGGGAGCAGGAGGCCAGGGCGGCATCCCTGGCAGCGTAGGGACAACGACGGAGCCAGGGCGTTGATCGCAGAGGGCGCGGTCAAGCCACACGACGGTGTCCAGGCATACTTGTGCAGGAACGAGCAGCCGGGGAAGAAGCTGGGCAGCTGGAAATGGTAGCTGGTGCCTGGTAGAAGGAGCTGAGCACCCTGGCGTTGGCTGCACGACTGGGAGAAAAACCAAGCACGTGCATGAGGATTTCCAAGAAATGGAGAACGTACGTGAGGGAAGTGCTGGGATAGAACGGTGATAGGGGATAAGAATAAGAGAGAGTATGCAGGAATATCTCCTAGCAGCTGAACTCAAACAGGATAAGAGTGATGACCAGGATAAGAGTGACGACTAATGGTCCCTGTAGAGGGATACCTGCCCGGAGCTTCTTGTTGCAGCTTGCCACGCGGTCACGGACGTGTCCGTGCGCAGTAGGAGCCCAGCACCAGGAAGCTGTGTCGTATGGAAGAGAGAAGAAGTGGTCTGGAAATTAAAAGATATAGATGACGTGGTCTAGAAAAAGAAGAGATGAGGATGTGAAATAAAAAGAGATTTTTTTTCGTCTATTATGCGATCAAAAGTATATAAGAAAATTCTGAGATTTGAATCCGAGCGAGATACAAATAGGGAAAACCAAAACAAGATCGACAATAATATTTGGGAAGGATTTAATTTAGTAAATTCTCCAGGGTTAGATGGATTTTTACCCGTTATTTATATCCGAAGTTTTAAATCCGGTCGAGAAACGACAACCCGAATTGAACTAATTTCAACTTCGATATTGTAGTCAGCTTTGGTTTACTTAGAAATCAGACAAAAATTTATCTGGTAAGGAATAGATTAAATTACCAAGGTTCAAGTTTTAGTCTGATGTTAACGGATCAAGCTAAACGATATCGGAGTCGACTGGGAAACAACTCAGTTTATAATTCTACGCCTGGTTTTTCTTGGATTCCGGGTGTAGTCCGATTTAATTTTGTATTAACACTTTTCTCGCCGAGTTCAAATTAATTTTGCCCAGGATAAAATCGTCTGAGTGGGTCGGGCTTCCGAATCCGTATTCGCGCGAGCGACGAATTTTAAATATTCATCAGACGCACCGATTTTCAGAACAAATTTGTTCCGAATAACATGAAAATTTAGGAAGAGCCTGGATAAATAAAAATGATGTCAAACTCGCGACAGACAAAATGGGTGCGATATTAAAATCGCGATAGGTGAAGATAATTAAAACTTAGCATCTGTTTCATCTACTGATATTTCGTGCTTAAATCCATACTTGTTGTCGAGCAGAATATAAACACCCGGGGTGTTACAGCCCTCCCCCCTTAAAAGAATCTCGTCCCGAGATTCAGAGTGAAAAACTTTTAAGAGTAGAGAAGCATGTAACCTGTGTCCATATCAGCGATAACCATAAGACAGTTCCAAGCAAAGGCAAGTGCCTCAGAATGTTGTTTCTCTAGTGGACATATCATGTATCGCCTTAGTCTAATTTAGAGATGTCCACCAATAGAGGCGACATCTGCCAGCAGAACACATAAGGTTCCATGTGTGCAGTTTGCTTTTTCTGATGACACTATACTATCTGAGTCTGTTGAGCGAGCGGTAAATACGCGATTTTACCCAAACAGAACCAGATGCACCATCTTGGGTAAAACACATAAAAGTAGGTTTACCAATAAGTGGTCACGATAAGTTCATAGCATACGAGATGGATGTGGATGTCGAATACTGTCGCGGTTAACATGTGGTTAACCCGAGAATTCAAGTCCACGAAAGATGGTATAGATTCGAGAGAATCACCAGCGGAGGGATCCGTAGATACGGTTTTTGCAACCAATCCATTTTATCGAGCACTAATCATGGATCTACTTGATCACACATGCTGGAAGAGCACACGTGAGACGATCGAGGCATGACTAGAGCGATGATTAGGTGGTTACTGGCCGACTTAGTCTTAATTCTTGAAAGTACTTCCTTAAAAGGGGTTGTACAAAAGTGAGTTTAGACAACTCGATAAAATAATCTCTAAACTCAACCTTTGTTCACAAAGCAGTTACAAGTTAGTAAAAACCAACTTGTTGAACTACCTTTGACATTGAGCAAGTCCTCTCAGTACCATCGGTAAGCCAAGGGTCAAGAGTTCACTTTTGCTACCAAAAGGTCATGCATTTGGGTAGAAATCCATTTGGTCATGTTGTTCATCCGTTTCTTCATGCGAGATGAATCATTCACTTGGTTAGGGAATACTTGGATTAAATAAGAGAGCGAATGAACAAACTCCTGCATCTCAGTAGCAGAGGAAAGTCAATCTCCATTTTGAGAGCTAGTCAGTTGTTTTCCAACACTAAAAAGCTCCAAGGCTTCACCTTTACACAAAGGATGTAAAGGGAACTTGTATGAGTAGTCACTACCAAGATCAAGGGAAAAGAGACCATACATGGAAAGTGGTATGCCTTTTTGATCCAACAAAGAAATTAGCTAAGCATTTATTTGCATGAGTTTGGGTCATGGAGTGATAACGAAAAATTCAAATTTGGGTTGGGTCATGGTTCACTAAATAAGAAGATGGCCTAGTTTTGGGTTTAGGCAATCAATTACCAACTTTCTATCGGCACATCAAGCACAAGAGCAAACACCTATAATGCCTAAATAGAACCCTAACGAATGGAGGATAGCTATTTCATAGAAGTTCATAATACTACCTTACACCACATTATCCACAATCAATGTTTACTGGAATAAGGGTGAGAGAAGCATTTTGGATGTATAGGTGACAAACATGATGCAACAATCAGGATGCATGCTCGTCTTATTTGTCCTCACTAATTTTGCCAACATAATGTGGCAATAACATTCTATATCGGTGGCATACTTACGACTCTCACGGTATTTTGCTAGTCGTAAGCTACACATACGTTTTCGAGGTTAGTGTACCTGCAGAAAATTCCATCACAACCCGATTCCCAATGATGCAAATCACACATGACAGTTTATCACAGTTTATACTCCATATATTTCTATATGGAGGCCAGCTCATCATTAAGCGTCGAGCCATGCATAGGCGCCGTTGCCACACTTTAACCATAGGGCAACTCATTATGGTAACTCACCTTCTTACCTGAGCGTAGGTGCGACGTTACAAGTACATTACACTTCTCAGTATTCCCATGTCTGTATACCCTTACACACCCATGGGGTACTGAATTTCTCAGAAAAGTAATTACTCCACATCGCAGCCTTCATATATATATATATATATATATATATATATATATATATATATATATATATATATATATGTAAAACATGTATATAATCAAGCGCTTCAATTAAGCACTTCCCTAGACCGACGGTTGTTCGGTCATGCTCTCACATCTCACCTTACCTGAACGTCGATCCATTCAAAACTGAATGGCTTTAAAAATAACAATACACATGTATGCAATATCCACCCGGTTATGGTTTTCAACTAAGCCACCTGATAGTCCTTAACTTAGGGCTTAATAGAGGATGTCGCTAGCATTATAGTTTTTCAAAACTGTTTTTCAAAACCAAACAATGTGTTTAGTTGAAAATAGGTTTTTCAAAACCAAAACTTTTGTTTTAAAAATATGTATGTGACCGTATATACTTAATCCTGCTCCGATACCACCTGTGGCAGAACCTCCCAAGTTATTGGGCCCACATGCACCTGTCCTTGTCTCAAAGACCTCAAATGGCTATGCATGTGCACCAAATAACTTAACAGGATCCGTCCAAGTGTCCCAAGGACCCCGGATAAACCACTTACAACAAGATCGCAAGATTAAGTAACACAAATCACACACACCAATATTTTTGCAGCGGAAATCTTATTACCAAATTTTACAAGTTACAAAAATTTTACATTATTTTATCGGAGTGATTGTAAAAGTATAAGTTTGAAATATATGCTAGCTCAAGTGACCATCCTCAATAAGAAGTATAGAAGAGTTACTTAGACTTATAAGAAGGCCGAGCCCACCGGCACTTAACACCATCATCAGCAGCACAAAACTATAACCTGAAAAACAACAGGGAATAAAACCCTGAGTACGGAATTACTCAGCAAGACTTACCCGACTAAAGAAAAGACTCTCAAGGGTATGCTGGCTAGAGGGATTCAAGGCAAAGCTCATCAAGTTTCAAAGACTCTTTTTGCAGAAAAGCTTACTAGAAGTGGGTCCTTAAGCCAAAATTTTACATCACAAGTTAAGTACTTTTCCTGAATCTAGATTTGCCTAATCTAGAGCATTCACTTGTCCTACACTAGCTTTCTTTTAGAATCCAACTTTTGTTTTGCTTGTTATCTACGATGAGGGTCGAAGATCCAGTCTTCATATCCGAGAAGTTCGGCGATCCGAATCGATTAATACCCAGCTGGGGATCTCCAACCACACGACATATGCTTCTCTTAACTCTTTTGCACATGTCTACCATTCCCACGGATCCTCCACCACATGAACAGGTCCGCGCCACCTGAGAGCACACCACCCCTTTTAGGCGGTCCTTTGCCAGGAGGGTACGTGCCACTCTCGCCATCTCTCCACTCCCAGTGCGCGATTGTATTTTCATGTATGGAATAGCCGGGTTCAAGCTTACCCATGACGAGGTATGTGGCCAGATAAAGGGTCCTAGATCAGCAGGCCAACAATCGGTACGGTCCTTAATCGACACAGACGGAGACACTACACCGAGACTCCTTTCTCGTGCAAGTCACCCGCCCGGTCTCAGCTTTATTATTTAAACCCAAAGTTTGGTACCTGGCAGAGGTACATCTTTTCCGATGTTGAATCCATCATGGCCATGATGGATTCACCATAAAGTTTTATTTTTTAAAAAAATTCCCATCCACTGAAGCATCACTTTTGTTTTAAAACAAAACATTTTTGTTTGCTAAAGCAAGGCTAAGCATCATAAAATTTTTTTCAAAACGGGTATCAAGGAAGGGTAATCAATTTTCAAGGAAGGAAATGCATCAACGGTTTAGCACACAATTCCTATCACCTAATGCATCAAACAAGGTGATAAAGATTTTTAAATAGCAAGGAGGTGGCAAATGCACCGGGGCTTGCCTGGGATAAACACTACGTTAGTGTTGTTAAATGACGACCACTTGGCGATCATCTTCATCATGGCTCTTGATCAGGTCATCCATCCTTAGGTTCGTCCATCAGCATCACCATACGGAGTAGCCCACCCGTTACATCATCTTGGGGTCGACTTGGTTCTGGTTCTCCGCATCACGTGATCAGCTAGCGTCCCTAATGGGATGCATGATGCATATGAATGAATATAAATAGGAATAGCACACGACTAATTATTGATACACCAAAGAGGATTAAATACTTAGCGGCGGGGCATATAATAACAGTTAAAAGCAATTACCAGATGCCGAGATATTACTAAGTACATCGTTAATGTTTTTCTTAACTTAACTAAACCTGAATTAAACATTAGGAATTAACCAACTATGTATACGCTTTACCTTCTTTAGTTAAAGCCCAACACCAGCAGATTAACAGACCTAGATTCATTAGTTCTAAACGTCTAAATCTAAAATAAGAAAAGAAGCACATTAACTAACTTTCTAAACCACCCGACCGGACTACTTTGCATAACCTGCCAACTAATTAAAATAACACACTATTTAATAGTCTACTTTCCAATTGTGTTAGCAACTACAACACTACGCTTACTAAGACATTCCATCGTACAACACAACCACGACACGAAAGCTACAACAAGATAATTATCGCGATTAATATATATAATCAATAAAACAAACCAGATAGTCGGGGCAATAAGTCCATGCACCACAACTAATTAGAACTTAAATTAACGAGATCGACGATGATCTACAGTTCACCCATTTTACTGAACATCCAAGGAGTGTTGTGCTAAAGCTATTTTCACCACACAACAGCACACCGACACGACAACAGATCTAGCCATAGCTACCAAACGCACATATAAAAAAAGATCATCGCACTAACCCATTAATTTATTTAACGATATAATTATCACGAATAACCCATCCACTCACCATGACCAAAACGATTTGATATTCGCAAATCGACGATGAATCATGGTCTGGGCGTTTTGGCGAACACTAAGCGGACGCTGCACGAACCTTCACTGCCTACACCATCTAGCCTTCCTCACTAATCGCATATTGCGATTCAAATGCATGAACACATGAAAGACGTAAATCACCACACGAATACTAAAACGGCGTCGATCACAACATATATTTCAAACACCCACCTGCTCACCTATCCGTGGACGCCAGCGACGCTTTTAACAGCAAGGGCGAGACTAACGGTTTGGACACATCAGCATGCGCAGACGCATGTCCATGGCGAGGACGAGTAGATGAGCAGGGACGAGCTTAGGCAACCGTTAAGCCATGACAACGTGAGGGCAAAGTCAACGATGAGCACCATCGAGGGAACGACGCTGTTGCTGCGAAAGTCGGAGACGACGACGATTATTGGTTTCGGTGTTTCGTCGAACATCTAGGGGATGCTGTACTGGGGCTGCTTCGCTTCATCAATCCTCATGAATTTTTCCTCTGAAATCTGACATGTCAGAGCGAGCCGACATTGTGGCAGGGACCGACAGAGAACTTCTGTGCTGAGTACAAGGAACAACGGCGTCGAGGCGAAGGTTGGAGACGGTAGCTGGGTGAGGCGAGCCCGCGGCGGCTGGCGTGCTCGACCACCATAGACGCAGCTGGGGAGGGAGCAGGAGGCCAGGGCGGCATCCCTGGCAGCGTAGGGCCAACGATGGAGCCAGGGCGTTGATCGCAGAGGGCGCGGTCAAGCCACACGACGGCGTCCAGGCATACTGGTGCAGGAACGAGCAGCCGGGGAAGAAGCTGGGCGGCTGGAAATGGTGGCTGGTGCCTGGTAGAAGGAGCTGAGCACCCTGGCGTTGGTTGCACGGCTGGGAGAAAAACTAAGCACGTGCATGAGGATTTCCAAGAAATGGAGAACGTACGCGAGGGAAGTGCTAGGATAGAACGGTGATAGGGGATAAGGATAAGAGAGAGTATGCAGGAATATCTCCTAGCAGCTGAACTCAAACAGGATAAGAGTGATGACCAGGATAAGAGTGACGACTAATGGTCCCTGTAGAGGGATACCTGCCCGGAGCTTCTTGTTGCAGCTTGCCACGCGGTCACGGACGTGTCCGTGCGCAATAGGAGCCCAGCACCAGGAAGTTGTGTCGTATGGAAGAGAGAAGAAGTGGTCTGGAAATTAAAAGATATAGATGACGTGGTCTAGAAAAAGAAGAGATGAGGATGTGAAATAAAAAGAGATTTTTTTTCGTCCATTATGCGATCAAAAGTATATAAGAAAATTCTGAGATTTGAATCCGAGCGAGATGCAAATAGGGAAAACCAAAACAAGATCGACAATAATATTTGGGAAGGATTTAATTTAGTAAATTCTCCAGGGTTAGATGGATTTTTACCCGTTATTTATATCCGAAGTTTTGAATCCGGGCGAGAAACGACTACCCGAATTGAACTAATTTCAACTTCGATATTGTAGTCAGCTTTGGTTTACTTAGAAGTCAGACAAAAATTTATCTGGTAAGGAATAGATTAAATTACCAAGGTTCGAGTTTTAGTCTGATGTTAACGGATCAAGCTAAACGATATCGGAGTCGACTGGGAAACGGCTCAGTTTATAATTCTACGCCTGGTTTTTCTTGGATTCCGGGTGTAGTCTGATTTAATTTTGTATTAACACTTTTCTCGCCGAGTTCAAATTAATTTTGCCCAGCATAAAATCGTCTGAGTGGGTCAGGCTTCCGAATCCGTATTCGCGCGAGCGACGAATTTTAAATATTCATCGGACGCACCGATGTTCAGAACAAATTTGTTCCGAATAACATGAAAATTTAGGAAGAGCCTGGATAAATAAAAATGATGTCGAACTCGCGACAGACAAAATAGGTGCGATATTAAAATCGCGATAGGTGAAGATAATTAAAACTTAGCATCTGTTTCATCTACTGATATTTTGTGCTTAAATCCATACTTGTTGTCGAGCAGAATATAAACACCTGGGGTGTTACAAATATGGTCTTAGGGTCTTCCAACCTTGCTTATCTTATAGCAAATTGCAGTGAAGTTATCTTAGTTTTGGACAAGTTAGAGGAGCAAAGACCTCTATTTATTCAGGAGAAAAACATGAGAAAAATTATCAAAATTCATATGGTTAAGCTTCTAAAGTACAAGAACAACTATTGGAGGCAAAGATACACCGAGAGATGGGTGGTTCTGGGTGATGAATGCACTAAGTTTTTTCATGTTGCCGCCATAACTAGGTTTCGAAAGATAATCTTGACAAGTTGTACTGGGATGCCTCTAGTTCTCTTATCACTTTGGAAAGGAGTCATCGTTTCACCATGGAGGAGCTGGAGTGTAAGAGAAACGAGCTAAAGAAATCCCAAGATGAGGTGTAGGTGCTTAGCGAATCTCTGTTTTCTAAATATTCTACCATCAAAGACCTTGGTCATCCGAGCCACAGGCGTCACAACGTCCCGGGCTCACCCGACGTGGACAAGGGAGTTTGTCGCGATGGAGGCATGGCCTGGATCGTCCGAGCCACAGGCGTCACAATGTCCCTAGGCTCACCTGACATAGGTGCGATCTTGCGTGGAATGAAAACTAACCAAGGTTCTCGTGTTTTTGGAGTTCGTTGACGCAATTTTTGCTGGTGCTATTTGAGGGAATCCTTCATCCTCTTTTGACGCCACTAGAGAAGTTTTCTTCCCGGATGGGTCCACTATGCAGTGCAGGATACCCTCCTGATCTGCAATGCAGGAGATGGATTCGAAGCGGAAGATCTCTCCGGCATTGAAGGTGATCGGGGTGTTGAAGGTGATGGCCATGGAGTTGTCGTGTTTCAACATCGCACCCCCTACCTGGTGTGCCAGCTGTCGGTGTTTGTGATCCGACTGTGCACCATGGGGTTACCCACGTGATGCTTTTGGGTAGGACAACATCGTTGATTGTGAATTGATGGTATGTACATAGGCACATCGGTATTGCTCGTAGATTTATACAGGTTCAGGCCGCTTTGAATTGCGTAACATCCTACTTTCTGTTGTGGCTAGGTATCGATTTCTGGAGTATGAGGATTACAAGCGAGCTTTGAGATGGCTCCGTTGCCATTGATGAGGGTGAGGTGAAATGGTGTGTGATGAGGTGATTTTGTAGGGGTTTCCCCTCGACCTTATATACATGACTAGAGATTTATCCCTTTACAAGTTGTGATCACTATCTACTTCACTTATCCCCTTCTTTGTCGTAGATTGTAGTCCTATATATCCAAAGTCTTGATTGCCTTGTCACTCGAGTTATCGCTGAATGCATAGCTCCCCAGGTGCTTACATCTGCACCACCCGAGATATCAGTGCTTTAGTAGCGCCTAACTCGGACGTCGATCTTTGTCATCTTGGATCAGGCTCGCCTAACCCAGCTACATTCTATCGGCCCATCACGTAGGACAATCCAGTGCGAGGCCCGTCAGGTGGCCTATGATACGTTTTAGTCTCCATGAGGATCCGGGGGATATCTATCCCCCACAGTCTCGGTGTTCTCAACTTGAAGATCCAGAACATAACTCTGCTTCTTAAGTTTATGCATTAATTCTATAGTAGGCATGACATCCCCTGGTTGATCTTGTATGAAACTCATATTACACCTCAGGTCGGATCCCCCATGCTTCTCAGGTGAAAGGTTCCTTCTGGTAGAAAGATGTTATAAGATTGGTTGACTATTTTAGGGGTTGTGGGTAGAAAAGGAGAAGTGGGTCCTGGCTAATGGGTTGGACCGAATAGGTTGGTTCTTTTCTTTTATGTTTTTCTATTTTCTATTTTCTTTTCTAATTCAAATTACCAATTTAAATTTCAAATTTATTTTAGATTTCAAACACGAATTAAATACAGCAAACAAAAATATCAGCATGATATGCAAGATTCACTTTGTTTTATTTATTTATTTTATTTAGGTAAATGCTTCTAAATCTATATAATTCAATAGGAATAATTCATGTAAAAATATTTCACCATATATTTATTTAATAGTATAACTTAAATACATAGCCAAAATTTAATATTTACCATCTATTTATCTTAGGAAAAGTAGTTCCAAATGCATGACCTCTTTTAAAAGACACTTTATATTTTAAATTTTTAGATAATTTTTCTGAATCCCAAAAAAAGAATTTTAGGGTGTTATAAATTTTGGTCGCATAAGCAGTGAGAAGCGAGGTGGAACCCATGTGTGCTACTCTGCTATTTTTCTAAAAGTGGACTGATGTTGTTTTCCTCCACATGTAGAAGTGCCTCGTTTGGCAGGTCAAGTGCTTAAAAAAGATGAAAGCTAACAAGTTGTCCCATCATCTTGTTAGAGCGGTGAAAGTGTGTTGGTTTGTGGAGCTTCGTAAGGGAAATGGACCTTGGAAAACCTCCACAATTTGATGACACTAATTATTTCAAGTGAAGCCATAGTATGAGAGGGCATCTTTAATTCATCTAAGAATTTGGAATATTGTTAAAGTAGGTATGGAAATCTTGGATAGTGATGATGAAGGCTTCCAACAAGTGGAAGTTGAACAAATCATCCACCACAATGCTCAAGTCGCAATGGTGGTCCTCTCATCATTGAACCAAGAGGAGTACGGCAAGGTGAATGGATTGGAGAGCGCCAAAGACATATGCGAAAACTCAAGGTGGTGCATGAAGGCGCAAAAGAAATTAGAAAAGCAAGAATCGTGCTCCTCAAGGGTGAGCTCGAAAGATTTGTGACACTTGATCATGAGATGCCCCCAAGAAATGTACACGAGATTAAAGAAAATCATTAACAAGATAAAAAAACTACACAAACAAGAAGTGGACCGACCATGAAGTGGTCAATAGAATGCTTCAGACTTTTTAGGTAAGAAATTTGACATTGTGTACATTACTTCGAGAAAGTCCAAATTATAGGAAGATAATGCCGAAGGAAGTGCTTGGCAAAATCATCAACCATGAGATGGAGGATGTAGTCAAGCACGTCAAAATCTTGTCCAATGGCACCACCACCGATAGAGGGCGAGGCCCGATCTTCCTTGAGGTAGGATAACTTGATTGGGTGCAGATGTCGACGTTGATGCATTAAGGCTTTGAGCGAACGGATCCTCACAATCACTATACCACTGCTCTGTTTGTTATCACCCGTGACACACAAGTGACCTTTCCACGAAGGCTTATCCCTGCAAGCGCAATCAAGAACACAAGCAAGAATAGGAAGAATGCTACCAAAACTGTGTTGATTATGAGTTGGGGTGTCACACCCGAATTTAAGGACAAATCCAGATGTATCTCAAATGTGTGCCAGGATCAAGTCCACACATATGATGACTTATGGTATAGAAACCAATGTCACATCATTATTATGTACTAGAATTTCTGTACAAAAATAGCTAAGTAAAATACATCATATGATGACATGATCCTCCACAACCATAGTTAACTGGGAGATGACACCATAGACCTCTTCAAACTCTTCGTAGCATCCTTCATGCTCCTCTGGCAGTACCTATTCTTGACCTAGTATGATTATAGCAATGGTGGGCTCTCATACGGTCATCGCTCAGCAAGTGTAGGAGAAAGTGTGTATGAGCTCACTTATGGTTATGGCTCATTTGGTGTAAGGCTTACCAAGGAAATGGTTAAGGCTGAGCATCGTTTTAAATTTTGTTGGTCAAGATTTTATAAGCAATTATTAAGTATACGTGAATACCAACCCAATTAAATAATTGATCATAATGAAGAATAAATCCCACAATGCAACACATGACAGGTTAAATTTAATTCCATAGGTTACTCATGTGAGGGTCTGAGCCGCTCATGACCGTGAGCACACTGATATACCAGTTTTACACTCTGCAGAGGTTGTGGATATTTACCCACAAGTCATGATCTCTTATTTGCCTCGAGTTGCGCAAACCCTTAAACATTACAAAGGTGAGTAGGCAATGGCTCACTACAAGGCCTTTACAAAGTTCCACTCGCTCTAGAAAACTCGCTACGGTTTTAGACATAGAGGGTATAGGAATCCCTCATCCGAAAAGCTATCACAGACAGTTCGACTCGAGAACCTCCTTATACTTGCAGCGACTCATCCCTGTTTGCCCCTTTTGGGTAAGGTAATATCTCACTAGCATCTTTAATTAATCAGCAAAGGGCATCCCATTCTACCCTTATGGTAGCACCGTTATCTCTAATGGTCGCTCCATGTTCCAATTAACAAAATGATCTTTTCATGTATCATAATAAAGCCAACGATAATAAACCATAATGGAACATGAGTATGAAACATAAGTAGCATTAATCCCAAAACCAGGTATAACACTAGCAAGACTAGCCAATAATTCATTGGAATACAAGGTGTAGGGTAAACAAAACTAGGTCACAGTGATTATTTATCAAGATCATTATTAGGTAAAGAATGTGATCTAGGACACAACTTTCCTTGACTTGTGATTCTAGGTACTCAGGTACTTACCCAAAGTTGGACTTCAGGTTCCTCGTAACCTTGCTTCTATTCACAGCAAAGCATACATATAGGCAAATCTTGAATAAAAATAATATTACACCAAATATGGAAATAAATCACACAATAATATTCTATGTGTCGCTACGAAGTTGTAAGTTCGAGAACCACTAAAATCAGAGTTAAAACGAAGGAGTTATGAATAGAACAAGATTTTTTTGGTACAATTGATCCATCAAATGGGATCTAACAGATATTGCATTTAAACTAATCATATATTAAATTGAAATATTTGAGTTGATATTAATCACTTTAATAATTATTTTAAAAAAAGGTAGCTTAGAACTATAAATTAGATTAACTATATTGTCTTACTAATTATCATTAATTAATTAATTAACTAACTAAAACATGTGGATGATTAAAATAATGTTATTACTACGTACGCAAAATTTATATGAACCTAACGCAATTTGAATAAATTAAAACAAATTATTTGATCTAAAAGATATCGTATTTTAATAAATTAGTAGGACTGCACAGAAATAGGTGACATGATGCGATCTGATTGGTTAGATCGATTTGTTAAAGGTGGGAAAGGCTTGTTTGACATGACACAACTGCTGCAAACCTATCATGATTGTACCTAATGTTAAATTTGTGATGCATGGTAGTCTTGCATATAAAAATGCCTGTTGTGGTGGTTATCTATCAAGCGGAAAGCAACAAACTTATCACGCGAGAAAGACCTCTAACATACCACAAACTTATCTTCCAACCAAGCCTTTTGATCCCATTCTATTGATGGATATCTCGGGTTTTTTCGTAGATTGACGATGAACAGGAGATCAGATCAATGAACCAGAAGCGTGGCGACAAAGTTCTCGCTGAGCTGATCATGGCGATGTTCTAGGTTACCATGAAATATGAATAGACGGAGAGAGATTTCTCGCCGGAGTTGTCAGTAGAGTTGGGGAGGAAGTCGAACTTCGAGGAGATGGTCATGGAGGCTTATGGCTACGAGCTTAGTTAGCGGCGGGTTGCTACGAGACTATAGAGAAGATGAGTCTATAGTTGATGGCTTGAGGTGTTATAGTGGCATGTATTTATATGGGTAGGAGGTGGGCGGTTACATGATAGATCTAATCTGATAACCTAGTCCTATGATAAATCAACTCTACTTATCTCTTAGAATCCTATCCTATCGTTTAGAAATCTAACTTGTCTCTCTTATTTCAAAAATATTATTGGCATATTTATACTCTTATAGTACTAATCATTATACCTCCAATTTAAATAAATCTTAGAATATATTTTTATTCAAATTTTAAATTAAATATTTTGGTGTTACACGTGAGTTGAAAGGAAGATTTTCTTAAATATCTTATCATGATATCCTAAATTTGTATCGACTCTACCTAAAGGACGTCGCGTACAAACAAACAAGACAAACCAACTAAACATACAAGGATATATTATATTAGCTCATATTTTATTTCTAATTATAGGTAACTGTTGGGGACTTGTTCTCAAATGCTATAAATTAAGAACAAGGCAACACAAAAAATAGGTTAATGGTAATGCCCTTCGTCCTTTGAAGCATTATTTCCCCAAGGATATTGTCGGTGTTTCGACCCCAGGGGGTCCCTGGACCGACGAGTAAATTGTCGCTGCGTGTCCCAGCCCAGATGGGTCGGCGCGAGACGGAACACAAGGGGGAAAAACAATAAGGGGAGCCGCGACTCGTGTTGTCCTGCGCCCAGGGTAGATGCGCTTGCAGTAGGGGGTTACAAGCATTCGCGAGGGAGAGAGAGAGAGCCTGCTCGTTAGCCCGTCCTCCCGCGCGGCCCCCTTCTCGTACGAGGGCCCTGGACCTTCCTTTTATACACGTAAGGAGAGGGCCCAGGTGTACAATGGGGGGTGTAGCAGTGTGCTAACGTGTCCGGCAGAGAGGAGCCAGAGTCCTATGTACATGCCGACGTGGCTGTCGGAGAGGTGTTGGTGCCCTGTTCATGTGACGTTGTGGCCGTCGGAGGAGCGCTCAAACCCCGTAGAAGCACAGCTGTCGGGGCTGTCGGGACCTTGCTGACGTCTCCTTGCTTCCGTAGGGGGCTGAGAACCGCCGTTGTCATGGAGCACGCGGGGTGTCATCATTACTTGTTTTACCGGGGCGAGCCAGATGGGACGCCGGTCTTGTTCCCCGTAGCCTGAGCTAGCTAGGGGTAGGGTAATGATGTACCCCTCTGCGACGTGGTCGGCCCGAGCCCAAGGTCGGGCGAGGCGGAGGCTCCTCCGAGGTCGAGGCTGAGTCCGAGCCCTTGGGTCGGGCGAGGCGGAGACCATCGTCCGGGGTCGAGGTTGAGTTCGAGCCCTAGGGTTGGGCGAGGCGGAGACCATCGTCTGAGGTCGAGGTTGAGTCCGAGCCCTGGGGTCGGGCGAGGCGGAGACCGTCGTCCGGGGTCGAGGTTGAGTCCGAGCCCTGGGGTCGGGCGAGGCGGAGCTTCCTATGGCGCCCGAGGCTAGACTTGGCTGCTATCAGCCTCACCCTGGCGGGTGGCACAGCAGTCGGAGTAGTGCAGGCGGCGTTGTTTTCCTGTCAGGTCAGTCAGTGGAGGAGCGAAGTGACTGCGGTCACTTCGGCCTTTTCGACTGAGGAGCGCGCATCAGGATAAGGTGTCAGGCGATCCTTGCATTGAATGCTCCTGTGATGCAGTCGGTTGGCGTGGCGATCTGGCCAAGGTTGCTTCACTGTGAAGCCTGCTCGAGCTGGGCCTCGGGCGAGTCAAAGGTGCGCCCGTTACTTGAGGATGCCCTCGGACGAGGCGTGAATCTGCCTTGGTCTACTGTTCCTGCCCGAGGCTGGGCTCGGGCGAGGCGAGATCGTGTCCCTTGAGTGGACGGAGCCTTTGACCTGAATTGCGCCCATCAGGCCTTTGCAGCTTTGTGCTGATGGTGGTTACCAGCCGAGTTTAGGAGTCTTGGGGGTACCCCTAATTATGGTCCCCGACAGATATAATGATCTTCGGACGAAGGTTATAAAGGATATACCTTCATCATTACAGTACATATCAATGATATGCGAAGCATATGAAACATGAAAAATAACATGGATAATTATATGACATTATAATATATACTTCTTATTATGTAATCATGAATGGATAAGAACTATATCGAATTACATTTGTACCTTCGTCTTGACAGAAGATGAGAGTACAGGCGTGACGCACAAGCAGGTACAAGTCAGCGTGAACAGTATGAGGGTACTGTTCATCTATTTATAGGCACAGGGCGCAGCCTGTGAAATTTTACATTCATGCCCTTTACAAAAGATTACAACTGTGACACAGACTCTCATGGACTAATCGGTCATTTCATCTTTAAGTCAGTGCAATCCTTCGTCTTGAGACATGCCACTATGTCGAAGCTTCATGGATGATAGCTTCGGCGCTGCTTTTGAAAGGATCTGCCGAAGGTGTTTCTTCCTACAGAATCTTCGGCGACGAAGCATACCCCCAACAGTAGCCCCTTCGCGGTGCTAGATCATTTTTTGTAACGAGCTTGATCCGTGAAAGAGTCTCCTAGGCTTCGGGAAGCCGAAGATCCAAAAAACACCTTCCCTGAGCTCGTTGTCGAGAAACGATTAAAAAATTCTGAGCGCAAAATGGTCCCACCATGCAGCGGATAAACGCGTCCTGGCGATTCACCTTCTCGGGTTCTGTGGCCCACCGTTCAGTGAGTGCGGGCGACTGTTCGTCCGGTGCGGAAGACTTGACGATTCACCTTCTTACCTGCGGCACTATATAAACAGACGGGTAGGTGTGAAGTTACCATAGCATTCATTGTTATTGCACTGTTTTGCTGCAAAAAATTTGACCATAGCCAAAGCTTGTTCATCGCAGTCAATCGAAGCACCGCTGTTGATTTTGCTTCGTCACAAGAGGAAAAGCTTCGGGAAATAAAAAAAAGTCAGCAATCTTCATTAAAAAATTGTAAGGAATTCATCATCAAATGGCAATGGTACGTTCTACGGCCAAGGTTATACGTGACGGAGAGGAAGCCGAAGCTGTTGAAATCGTTCCAATTTCCGAAGTGATGAAACGGTCAGGTCTGGCAGTGTCGGAAGAAGCTTCTGAAGGTACCCCTGCTGCCGAAGTTGAGCAGATTGATGTTGAAGAAGGTGAAACTAAAGATGAGTACAACGCCATGCCATCTAAACCCAGCCACCTGGAGTTTGGGAAGTCTACTATTACCGAAGGTGATATGCCTAAGTTAATAAAGCTAGGTTATATCAGTGAAGCCAAGAAGAAGCTAGTTCGTTTTGGTGGAGAGGAAATTACTCCGAAGCCAGAAAAGGATGAAGTGGTAGTCTTTAAAACCTTCTTTAAAGCAGGATTGAGATTTCCTTTACATGAGATGATTGCGGATGTGTTGGAGAAGTTTGGGATTTATCTTCATCAGCTAACTCCTAACGCCATCGTTAGGCTTAGCATTTACATTTGGGCTCTTCGAAGCCAGGGAGCGGAACCACTTGCCGAAGGCTTCTGCCGGGCGCATGAGCTTCATTATAAGACAAAAGCTAGAGAAGATGGGCTGCACGAGAATTTCGGCTGGTACAATTTTGCTTATCGCAAAGATGAGAAGTCTCCAGTTATTAGGTATTGTACCAAATGGCCCATCGGCTGGAAGACCGAGTGGTTTTATGTTAAGGTTGACGAGAAGAAGGAGAAGCTGGTTCAGAGCCCATTGGAGTTAATCTTTGGAGAAACTAGGCCCCAGTGCAACATGTTGCCAGAATCACCATGCCAAATTGCCTTGGGTGAATTTCGAGTTGTTTCGGAGCACATTGGCACTAGGGATTTGATGCAAGAATTCTTAGCTTTCAGAGTATTCCCGACTTTGAAAGAATGGGACATGCCGAAGCCCAAAGGGGAGAAGAGAAGGAAAAAACTTGTTCGGCTACCCTATTATTATAAATTCAAAAAACACTTCAAAGAACCTTGCCAAGAATGGTTAGACACGATTGAAGTTATGTGCAACAAGATCCTTGGCAACTATTCTAAAAAAGAAGATCAACTAATGACTGCAGCCTTCGGCACTCGACCGAAGCGAAGGTTAAACCGGGTCTTGGATGCACTGAATTTTGAGTATCCTGACTATGAGCGATTGGACAGAGGGCTGAATAGAGAAGCTGCTAAATTGGTGAAGAAAGATGAAGAAATTTTGAAGAAAAGAAAATTGAGCCCTGAGCCGAAGATGGCTGCTCCGAAGGAAAGAAAGGCTGCTGCTCCGAAGCCAAAAACGACCGATATAGAGGAAGAGGCTCCTTCAACGCCTTCTACTGCCGACGTGGAAGAAATTTTAAAGGTAATAACGGAATCTTTGCCTATCAAGCTAAGTCCACTAGGACCACATCTGACGAAGCTTTTTCAGAAGGAAAAGGAGCCTTCAGTAGCGAAGAAGCCTGCTGAGCCGAAGAAACGAAGAATCATTCATGTAGTTGAAGTTATCGAGCAGACACCGCCGGTGGCCTCGGCATCAAAGACACCAGCCGTGGAGAGCACTGCTGCTACTGAAGTCGTAGCCATTGAAGCTGAAACTGAAGCTGACACTGCCGAAGCTGAGGCCACCGAAGATACAAATCTAGAAACCACACTTGCTGATATTGATAACATGCTTCTGAATGAGCCCGCGGAAGAAGCTGCTAGAGTTGCTGAAGAAACTCTGGCCACAGCGCCTGGGAAAGGAAAAGAGAAAGCCGAAGATATCTCGGAAGAAGAAGACTTCAATTTTCAGGACATACTTGGGCAAGAATTGTCAAAGGCTGAAAAAGAAGAATTGAAGGAATATGCCATATCTTGCGGGTACAGACCCGGGGCGCTGCTCTTCGGGGGAGTTAATGAGGAAAGCTTAGGATGCCTTTGGGACCGCACTGGGGCGAAAATTGTCAGCACTCTATCAAAGAGTATTGGCCTTCCGAAGGTTGAAGCAGACCTCAGCAGGTACCGGCAGCAGCATATCGCTGGTAGTCTATTCTATGCTAACTTTAAGGTAAAATTCTCAACTTTTTATTGTTTCATTATGAATTATGAAGATGTTATCTGATGAAGGTTATTTTGTCAGAGCCTACTGCTGAGCAAAGTCTTGAGGATGCAACAAGACCTCGAGGACAAAAATAATGAAATTATAATTGAGGGCCTGGAGAAGAAGATTAAAGACCACGAAACTGCCCTGGAGAAAAAGGACTTCGTACTCCAAACCATGGAAGGTTCACTAGTAGAGGCCCAGGCTGAAATTGCTAGATTGAATAGTGAACTTTCCATGGAAAAGAAAAATTTTGAGACCAAACTCGAAGCTGAAGCTGAGAAAAATTCAAATTTGCAAAAATCACTAAAAGAGCTTCAAGAAAAATGTTTAAGCTTCGGCACCCAATGCCTGCAGCGGCTAAAGCAGGTTTTCAACTCGGTTGGAGCCAATGCTGAGAAATTCAGTCCTTCGGTTGAGAACCTGCCGGAAACCTTCGAACATATTGAAGGCGAGGTTGATGCCCTTGACGAAGTTATAGCTAGTCACGCCGATTTCTACGTTCTGCTAGCTTCTCGGGGCACGGCTGTTGCCTTCATGAAATCTGGCTGCACGCATGGAAAAATTATCAACAGACCAAATTTTAATTTATCACCAGCAGATCTAATTGATATCCCCGGCCTAGCTCGGAGTATAGGAAATAGATTCATAACTCAAATTTGGGTAAAGGGCGGGCGAAAAATGGCTGGCGACGAAGCTCGAAGCCACCTTAAGCCGGTAAAAAATTTGTGCCTGTTACTTTACCTTCTCTTTGAACTTTGCACTTCTCTCATACCACTTTAATATGTACAGGATGACGAAGCTGAGGAACAATGAGCCAAAGCTTGATAGATGACCTGAAGCTCAATAATGTCGACGCTGAAGACCTTGCTGTGAAAAATTCTAGGGAAAATTTTGTAATATCATTGTAAAAATATTGTAATTTTAAGGATCAGATACCAACTTTGTAAATTTGTGCATACCTTGTGATATATTTTTACCTTTTCATCCATGTGTGAACTGCTTTGATGTAGACGAAACTTGTATTTTTTGAGCCGAAGGCGAAAAACACCTTCCCTTCTTTTCGTACACAACGAAGTATGAAACTGCTTCTTTTTCTTTTTGCTGAAGCTTTATCCTTATAGCCGAAGCATGTGCCCGTGTCTGTATGGTATGATGATGATGATCCTATGTATGTCTAAATGAATGTTTTATGAATGCAAATGTATGATGTAATGTGACGTGCAAATGAATGTCCAAACACACATACGAAGCCACAACCATAGCCTTCATTCCCTTAAGAATGACTGAAGTCTCTTTGCCGCTTATTTTTTGGTTTCACCGCTTATTTTTCGGAGTATCAGCGCTGACTTTTATATGTTCTGCATCCCCTTAGGAACGTCTTTTGAACTTCTTCGCCTTCAATTTCGGCGGCATTCGCGTTGACTTTTCGTGCTTCGCCTTATATTTCGGCGCTATTTGGCTCTGCATTCCCTTAGGAACAACTTTTGAGCAGAAAACTTACGCTGCGCTCCCTTAGGAACAGCTTTTTGTAGCTTCGTCGTGCTCTGCATCCCCTTAGGGACGACTTTTGAGCTTCTCCCTGTTTTTTCCTTTTTCTCTGCACTCGATGGTGCATGCTCAGATTTTACATTTACATTTTTTGGGGGATTTTGCTCTCGTAGAGCTGAATAAGAAAAGAAAAATTACATGTTATGGCCCCATTAAAAACCTTTCTCCCCCTTTAGAAAGGAAAAGGGTGGCATAGAAAAAATTACATCAAGTTATACATAATATCGCCGAAGCTCATCTGCATTCCAAGATCTAGGAATGTCGTTGTCGTCCATATCCTTCAATCTGTAAGAACCGGGTCTTGACGAAATATTACCAGAAAAGGTCCTTCCCACTTCAGTTGTAGCTTGCCTAGTGTATCTGGGTTGGCTACTCTCCGAAGTACCAAATGCCCTGGCTTAATATTCTTTAGCCGAACTTTTCTGTCACGCCATTTTATTGTTTTGGCTTGGTATTTATTGATATTCTCCACAGCCTGAAGCCTGATCCCTTCTATAGCATCATTTGTCACAGAATAATCAGGTTCGTCCTCTGCCGAAGCCATTGTTCTTATTGACCCTGCCTTAGCTTCTTCTGGGGTTATTGCTTCGTCACCAAACAAAAATTTGAACGGTGTAAAACCTGTTGACCTTGATATTGTTGTGTTGTGGCTCCAGACCACTTTGATCAATTCATCTGGCCATTTTCCTTTGGGCTGATTGAAGATTAACTTCATTATTCTCGTCATTATAATGCCATTAGCTCTTTTGACAAGTCCATTTGACTCCGGATGTGTGACCGATGCAAAATAAATATTCGTGCCAATCTGTTCACAGAATTCCTTGAAAACTTCGGCATCAAATTGTGTTCCGTTATCTACAGTAATAGCCTTCGGCACTCCGAAGCGACAAACAATGTTCTGCCAGAAGAATTTCTGGACGGTGACTGAAGTTATTGTGGCCAGGGGCTTCGCCTCAATCCACTTAGAAAAATACTCTACCGCCACCACAACATGAGAGCACCTAGAGGGGGGGGTGAATAGGTGATCCTGTAAAAACTTCAAACTTAAGCCACAAAAACTTGTTAAGCGTTAGCACGATTAATGCCAAGTGGCTAAAGTGAAGTCTCAACAAAACACAATACCACAAGAATCAAGCACAGAGGGACACAGTGGTTTATCCCGTGGTTCGGCCAAGCCAATGCTTGCCTACTTCCACGTTGTGGCGTCCCAACGGACGAGGGTTGCAATCAACCCCTCTCAAGCGGTCCAAAGACCCACTTGAATACCACGGTGTTTTGCTTTTCCTTTCACTATCCCGTTTGCAAGGAATCTCCACAAATTGGAGTCTCTTGCCCTTACAAGTATATGATCACAAAGAAAGCTCAGAGTAAGGGAGGGAAGCAACACACACGAATCCACAACAAAAGCGCACACACACGGCCAAGAATCGAGCTCACAAGACTATCTCAGAGTTCTCACTTAGAACAGAGCTCGAATCACTTAGAAACACAAACGAATGCGCAGAGACTTAGTGTGGATGATCAGGAATGCTCAAAGGTTGCTTGTGTGTCTCCTCCATGCGCCTAGGGGCTCCTTTTATAGCCCCAAGGCAGCTAGGAGCCGTTGAGAGCAATTCTGGAAGGCTATCCTGGCCTTCTGTCGACGGGGGCACCGGACAGTCCGGTGCACACCGGACACTGTCCGGTGCCCGATTTGTTTCCTTTTCTGGCGCTTCCGACCGTTGGAAGACTGCCGTAGATCTGCGAGCCGTTGGCGCACCGGACAGTCCGGTGCACACCGGACAGTCCGGTGCCGTCTTCCGACCGTTGGCTCGGCCACGTGTCCCGCGCGGATTGCGCGGCCGACCGTTGGCCCTGGCCGACCGTTGGCTCACCGGACAGTCCGGTGCACACCGGACAGTCCGGTGAATTTTAGCCGTACGCCGTCGGCGAATTCCCGAGAGCGGCCAGTTCGCGCCGAGTAGGCCTGGCGCACCGGACACTGTCCGGTGCACACCGGACAGTCCGGTGCTCCAGACCGAGCTGAGCCTTGGCTGCACACAGCCAAGTCTTTCTCTCCCCTTTTCTCTTTTTCTTCTTTCTGTTTCTAACACTTAGACAAATATGTTAGTCCACAAAACAAATGTACTAAGGCTTAGAAACATACCTTTATCTCATGATTTGCACCTTGTTCATCCATGTACATAAATTCACAATTAAGCACATGTGTTGGCACTCAATCACCAAAATACTTAGAAATGGCCCAAGGGCACATTTCCCTTTCAATCTCCCCCTTTTTGGTGATTTATGCCAACACAACATAAAGCCACTAGAACAAGTGCAAACTCAATTCAAATAACACTTAAATTTATTTTGAATCAATTTTGGCATATATGGATCATCCTTTGCCACCACTTGGTTTGTTTTTGCAAATCAAACACAAATCTCTATCTCTAAGTTAAACACACATGTTTAAGCATAAAGAGAGTCATTCAAAAAGAGATTGATCAAGGATTTCAAAAACTCCCCCTTTTTCCCATAATCAATACTTCTCCCCACAAGAAGCCAACTTTTGACAAGAGAGACAACTTAAGAATTTTGACAAACCAAAAACTCTATTCTACTATTTTCAAAATCTCTCAAGTGGTAGCTGATCCATTTATTGCTTTGGCCTTTATTTTCTCCCCCTTTGGCATCAAACACCAAAACGGGATCAATTTTGGCCCTTTAACCCCATTGCCTTACCAAAATCTTCAATTAAGAGCAAATGGCAATAAGAGTTCATGAGATGGACTTGGAATAAGTTACCCCTCATCGGAGTGCAGTGGAAGTCTTTCATGGTCCAAGTCCACCTTTTCCCTTTCAATTCTCCTTTGTGACTAACACAAGCAAACTCAAACATATGGTTAGTCTCAAAGGGTCAAGTTGTAACACATCTCCCCCTAAACATGTGCATCACATTGCAACGGACTTGTGAGGTCCAGGGAGTGTTTGTACAACTTGAGCACCATAATAAGCAACAAAAATGCAGAAAGGAACATGATCAAAATCATGAATACATGTATGCTACAATTCAATCCAAGTTTCGCGAATCTAAGACATTTAGCTCACTACGCAGCCTGCAAAAGGTCTTCTCATCTAAAGGCTTGGTAAAGATATCGGCTAGCTGGTTCTCGGTGCTAACATAAAACACTTCGATATCTCCCTTTTGCTGGTGGTCTCTCAAAAAGTGATGCCGGATGTCTATGTGCTTTGTGCGGCTGTGCTCAACAGGATTTTCCGCTATTCGGATAGCACTCTCATTGTCACATAGGAGTGGGACTTTACTCAGATTGTAGCCAAAGTCCCTGAGGGTTTGCCTCATCCAAAGTAGTTGCGCGCAACACTGACCTGCGGCAACATACTCGGCCTCAGCGGTGGATAGGGCAACGGAGGTTTGTTTCTTAGAGTTCCATGACACCAGGGACCTTCCTAAGAATTGGCACGTCCCCGATGTACTCTTCCTATCGACCTTACATCCAGCATAGTCGGAATCTGAGTACCCAATCAAGTCAAAGTTAGACCCCTTTGGATACCAGATCCCGAAGCAAGGCGTAGCGACTAAATATCTAAGAATTCGCTTCACCGCCACCAAGTGACACTCCTTAGGATCGGATTGAAATCTAGCACACATGCATACGCTAAGCATAATATCCGGTCTACTAGCACATAAATAAAGTAGAGATCCTATCATTGACCGGTATGCTTTTTGATCAACGGACTTACCTCCTTTGTTGAGGTCGGTGTGTCCGTCGGTTCCCATCGGAGTCTTTGCGGGCTTGGCGTCCTTCATCCCAAACCGCTTCAGCAGATCTTGCGTGTACTTCGTTTGGGAGATGAAGGTGCCGTCCTTGAGTTGCTTCACTTGGAACCCAAGGAAGTAGTTCAACTCGCCCATCATCGACATCTCGAATTTCTGCGTCATCACCCTGCTAAACTCTTCACAAGACTTTTGATTAGTAGAACCAAATATTATGTCATCGACATAAATTTGGCACACAAACAAATCACCATTACAAGTCTTAGTGAAAAGAGTTGGATCGGCTTTCCCAACCTTGAAAGCATTAGCAAGTAAGAAATCTCTAAGGCATTCATACCATGCTCTTGGGGCTTGTTTAAGTCCATAGAGCGCCTTAGAGAGCTTACACACGTGGTCGGGGTACCGCTCATCCTCGAAGCCAGGGGGTTGCTGAAAGGGAAATGTGCCCTTGGGCCATTTCTAAGTATTTTGGTGA
This sequence comes from Zea luxurians, assembly GCA_029449295.1. Lineage (NCBI taxonomy): Eukaryota > Viridiplantae > Streptophyta > Magnoliopsida > Poales > Poaceae > Zea > Zea luxurians. The sequence goes on from JAOPSE010000124.1 coordinate 3,410,874, forward strand.
TTGAGTGCCAACACATATGTTTAATTGTGAATTTGTGTACATGGATGAACAAGGTGCAAATCATGAAGTAAAGGTATGTTTCTAAGCCTTAGTACATTGGTTTTATGGACTAACATATTTGTCTAAGTGTTAGAAACAGAAAGAAGAAAAAGAGAAAAGGGGAGAGAATGACTTGGCTGTGTGCAGCCAAGGCTCAGCTCGGTCTGGAGCACCGGACTGTCCGGTGTGCACCGGACAGTGTCCGGTGCGCCAGGCTGACTCGACTCGAACTGGCTGCTCTCGGGAATTCGCCGACGGCGTACGGCTAAAATTCACCGGACTGTCCGGTGTGCACCGGACTGTCCGGTGAGCCAACGGTCGGCCAGGGCCAACGGTCGGCCGCGCAATCCGCGCGGGACACGTGGCCGAGCCAACGGTCGGAAGACGGCACCGGACTGTCCGGTGTGCACCGGACTGTCCGGTGCGCCAACGGCTCGCAGATCTACGGCTGTCTTCCAACGGTCGGAAGCGCCAGAAAAGGAAACAAATCGGGCACCGGACAGTGTCCGGTGTGCACCGGACTGTCCGGTGCCCCCGTCGACAGAAGGCCAGGATAGCCTTCCAGAATTGCTCTCAACGGCTCCTAGCTGCCTTGGGGCTATAAAAGGAGCCCCTAGGCGCATGGAGGAGAGACACAAGCAACTCTTGAGCATTCTTGATCATCCACACAAGTTCTTTGCGCATTCGTTTGTGATTCTAAGTGATTCGAGCTCTGTTCTAGTGTGAACTCTGAGATAGTCATTCGAGCTCGAGTCTTGGCCGTGTGTGTGCGCTTTTGTTGTGGATTTGTGTGTGTTGCTTCCCTCCCTTACTCTGTGCTTTCTTTGTGATCATACTTGTAAGGGCAAGAGACTCCAATTTGTGGAGATTCCTTGCAAACGGGATAGTGAAAGGAACAACAAAACACCGTGGTATTCAAGTGGGTCTTTGGACCGCTTGAGAGGGGTTGATTGCAACCCTCGTCCGTTGGGACGCCACAACGTGGAAGTAGGCAAGCATTGGCTTGGCCGAACCACGGGATAAACCACCGTGTCACCTCTGTCTTGATCTCTTGTGGTATTGTGTTTTGTTGAGACTTCACCTTAGCCACTTGGCAATAATCGTGCTAACACTTAACAAGTTTGTGGCTTAAGTTTGAAGTTTTTACAGGATCACCTATTCACCCCCCCCTCTAGGTGCTCTCAATTGGTATCAGAGCCGTTCTATTCACAAAGGGACTAACCGCCCGAATAGATGGATCCTAAGGGGAAGGGTATTGTGATCAACGACAAAGAAAAGGAGACCTTCGTCAACGAGCCGAAGGACGACAAGCCTACCGACTCCGGCTCGGGCCATAGACGAAAGGAAGGGAAGAAGAAGAAGACGAGGCGTATCAAGGAGATCATCTACTACGACGATAGTGATGAATCCACTTCTTCCCAAAAGGACGAGGACCACAACGACTACAAACAAAAGACGGTTAACTCAAACTTTTCTTTTGATTATTCGCGTATTCCGCATAGCTCAAATACTCATTTGCTTCCCATTCCACTTGGCAAACCTCCTCACTTTGATGGAGAGGATTACGGATTTTGGAGCCACAAAATGCGTACTCACCTGTTTTCTCTCCATCCAAGCATTTGGGAGATTGTGGAAAGTGGAATGAAATTTGATAGCTCGGATAGCCCTATGTTTATTAATGAACAGATTCATAAAAATGCACAAGCTACTACTGTGTTGCTAGCCTCTTTGTGCAGGGACGAGTATCACAAGGTGAGCGGCTTGGACAATGCCAAGCAGATCTGGGACACCCTCAAGATTTCTCATGAGGGGAACGACGTCACCTTGCTCACCAAGATGGAGTTGGTGGAGGGAGAGCTTGGACGGTTCGCCATGATAAGGGGCGAGGAGCCGACGCAAACATACAACCGGCTCAAGACCCTCATCAACAAGATAAGGAGCTACGGGAGCACGCGATGGACGGACCACGACGTCGTCCGCCTAATGCTCAGGTCCTTTACCGTACTTGATCCTCATCTCGTGAACAATATTCGTGAGAATCCCAGGTACACGATGATGACGCCCGAGGAAGTACTTGGAAAATTCGTGAGCGGGCGGATGATGATCAAGGAGGCAAGATACGTCGACGACGCGTTGAACGGACCACTCCACGAGCCTCAACCCATTGCTCTAAAAGCAACGAGGAGCAAGGAGTCGCTACCTAGCAAGGTGGCGCAAGTCGAGGCGGCCGGGCTCAATGATGAAGAGATGGCTCTCATCATCAAGAGATTCAAGACGGCGCTAAATGGTCGCAAGGGGCAGCCAAGCAAGACCAAGACCAAGGGGAAGCGCTCATGCTTCAAATGCGGTAAGCTTGGTCATTTTATCGCTAACTGTCCCGATAATGAAAGTGACCAGGAAAAGGGGAACAAAAGAGAGAAGAAGAAGCAATACAAGAAGGCAAAGGGCGAGGCGCATCTAGGAAAGGAGTGGGACTCGGATTGCTCCTCCTCCGACTCCGACAACGAAGGACTCGCCGCCACTGCCTTCAACAAATCGGCTCTCTTCCCCAACGAGCGTCTTACTTGTCTTATGGCAAGGGAGAAGAAGGTAAGTACTCAAGACTCCACTTATGCTTCTTCGAGTGATAGTGAGTCTAGTGATGATGACATAGATTATTCATGTTTGTTCAAGGGCTTAGATAGATCTAAAATAGATAAAATCAATGAATTGATTGATGCTTTGAATGAAAAGGATAGGCTTTTAGAAAAGCAAGAGGATTTATTGTATGATGAACATGATAAGTTTGTAGAGGCACAAAAATCATATGCTTTAGAAGTGAAAAGAAATGAAGTACTTTCTAGTGAAATATCTTCTTGTCATGAAACCATTGCTACTTTACAAAGTGTTAACCATGATTTAAATGCTAAATTAGAAGTAACAAATAAATCTAAGTCTTGTGTTGAAAATGTTACAATTTGCACTAGGTGTAAGGATTTTGATGTTAACACTTGTAGCAAACATTTAGTTTCAATTTCAAAACTAAAAGATGAAGTGGCTAGTCTTAATGCCCAACTTAAGACTAGCAAGAGTGAAGTTGAAAAGATAAAATTTGCAAGGGATGCCTATACAATTGGAAGACATCCCTCAATTAAGGAAGGGCTTGGCTTCAAGAGGGAAGCCAAGAACTTAACAAGCCATAAGGCTCCCGTCTTCGTCAAGGAGAAAGGGAAGGCCCCTATGGCTAATAGTGCTAAAAAGAACCATGCTTTCTTATATCATGATAGGAGACATGCTAGAAATATTTATAATGATTTTGATTCACATGTTTATGATTCTCATGCCATGTTTGCCTCTAGTTCCTCTCATAAGCATGATAGAAATATGAGTAGGAGAAATGTTGCGCATATGCCTAGGAGAAATATTGCTCATGTGCCCAGAAAGAATGTTATTCATGCTCCTAGGAAAGTAGTGAATGAACCTTCTACCATTTATTATGCTTGTAATGCTCCTTTTGCTATTTGTAGAAAGGGTAAGAAGGTAGTTGCTAGGAAATTAGGGGCTAGATGCAAGGGAGATAAATCTTGCATTTGGGTCCCTAAGGATATTTGTACTAACCTTGCAGGACCCAACATGAGTTGGGTACCTAAGACCCAAGCCTAAATTTGCCTTGCAGGTTTATGCATCCGGGGGTTCAAGCTGGATTATCGACAGCGGATGCACAAACCATATGACGGGGGAGAAGAAGATGTTCACCTCCTACGTCAAGAATAAGGATTCCCAAGATTCAATTATATTCGGTGATGGGAATCAAGGCAAGGTAAAAGGGTTAGGTAAAATTGCAATTTCTAATGAGCATTCTATCTCAAATGTATTCTTAGTGGAGAGTCTTGGATATAATTTGCTATCTGTTAGTCAATTATGTCAAATGGGATATAATTGTTTATTTACAAATGTAGATGTGTCTGTCTTTAGAAGATGTGATGGTTCACTAGCTTTTAAGGGTGTACTAGACGGCAAGCTTTATGTAGTTGACTTTGCAAAAGAAGAGGCCGGTCTAGATGCATGCTTAATGGCTAAGACTTGCATGGGCTGGCTGTGGCATCGCCGCTTAGCACATGTGGGGATGAAGAATCTCCACAAGCTTCTAAAGGGAGAACACGTGATAGGTCTAACAAATGTTTATTTCGAAAAAGATAGACCTTGTGCAGCTTGTCAGGCAGGTAAACAAGTAGGAGGAGCACATCACAGCAAGAATGTGATGACCACGTCAAGACCTCTGGAGCTGCTGCATATGGACCTCTTCGGACCCGTCGCCTATCTAAGCATAGGAGGAAGTAAGTATGGTTTAGTTATTGTTGATGACTTTTCCCGCTTCACTTGGGTGTTCTTTTTGCAGGATAAGTCTGAAACCCAAGGGACCCTCAAGCGCTTCCTCAGGAGAGCTCAAAATGAGTTTGAGCTCAAGGTGAAGAAGATTAGGAGCGACAACGGGTCCGAGTTCAAGAACCTTCAAGTGGAGGAGTTTCTTGAGGAGGAAGGGATCAAGCACGAGTTCTCCGCTCCCTACACACCACAACAAAATGGTGTGGTAGAGAGGAAGAACAGGACGCTAATCGATATGGCGAGGACGATGCTTGGAGAGTTCAAGACCCCCGAGTGCTTTTGGTCGGAAGCCGTGAACACGGCTTGCCACGCCATCAACAGGGTCTACCTTCACCGCCTCCTCAAGAAGACGTCATATGAGCTACTAACCGGTAACAAACCCAATGTATCGTACTTTCGTGTTTTTGGGAGCAAGTGCTACATTCTAGTGAAGAAGGGTAGAAATTCTAAGTTTGCTCCCAAAGCTGTAGAAGGGTTTTTATTAGGTTATGATTCAAATACAAAGGCGTATAGGGTCTTCAACAAATCATCGGGTTTGGTTGAAGTCTCTAGCGACGTTGTATTTGATGAGACTAATGGCTCTCCAAGAGAGCAAGTTGTTGATTGTGATGATGTAGATGAAGAAGATGTTCCAACGGCCGCTATACGAACCATGGCGATTGGAGACGTTCGGCCACAGGAACAAGATGAACGAGATCAACCTTCTTCCTCAACGACGGTGCATCCCCCACTTCAAGACGATGAACAGGTTCATCAAAAGGAGGCGTGTGATCAAGGGGGAGCACAAGATGATCACGTGATGGAGGAAGAAGCGCAACCAGCACCTCCAACCCAAGTTCGAGCGATGATTCAAAGGGATCATCCCGTCGACCAAATTTTGGGTGACATTAGCAAGGGAGTAACTACTCGGTCTCGATTAGTTAATTTTTGTGAACATTACTCTTTTGTCTCCTCTATTGAGCCTTTCAGGGTAGAGGAGGCCTTGCTAGATCCGGATTGGGTGTTGGCCATGCAGGAGGAACTTAATAACTTCAAGCGCAACGAAGTTTGGACGCTGGTGCCTCGTCCCAAGCAAAATGTTGTGGGAACCAAGTGGGTGTTCCGCAATAAACAGGACGAGCACGGGGTGGTGACGAGGAACAAGGCTCGACTTGTGGCAAAAGGTTATGCCCAAGTCGCAGGTTTGGACTTTGAGGAGACTTTTGCTCCTGTGGCTAGGCTAGAGTCCATTCGTATCTTGCTAGCATATGCCGCTCACCATTCTTTCAGGTTGTACCAAATGGATGTGAAGAGCGCGTTCCTCAACGGGCCAATAAAGGAGGAGGTGTATGTGGAGCAACCCCCTGGCTTCGAGGATGAGCGGTACCCCGACCACGTGTGTAAGCTCTCTAAGGCGCTCTATGGACTTAAGCAAGCCCCAAGAGCATGGTATGAATGTCTTAGAGATTTTTTAATTGCTAATGCTTTCAAGGTTGGGAAAGCCGATCCAACTCTTTTCACTAAGACTTGTAATGGTGATTTGTTTGTGTGCCAAATTTATGTCGATGACATAATATTTGGTTCTACTAATCAAAAGTCTTGTGAAGAGTTTAGCAGGGTGATGACGCAGAAATTCGAGATGTCGATGATGGGCGAGTTGAACTACTTCCTTGGGTTCCAAGTGAAGCAACTCAAGGACGGCACCTTCATCTCCCAAACGAAGTACACGCAAGATCTGCTAAAGAGGTTTGGGATGAAGGACGCCAAGCCCGCAAAGACGCCGATGGGAACCGACGGGCACACCGACCTCAACAAAGGAGGTAAGTCCGTTGATCAAAAGGCATACCGGTCAATGATAGGGTCCTTACTTTATTTATGTGCTAGTAGACCGGATATTATGCTTAGCGTATGCATGTGTGCTAGATTTCAATCCGATCCTAAGGAGTGTCACTTGGTGGCGGTGAAGCGAATTCTTAGATATTTAGTCGCTACGCCTTGCTTCGGGATCTGGTATCCAAAGGGGTCTAACTTTGACTTAATTGGGTACTCAGATTCCGACTATGCTGGATGTAAGGTCGATAGGAAGAGTACATCGGGGACGTGCCAATTCTTAGGAAGGTCCCTGGTGTCATGGAACTCTAAGAAACAAACCTCCGTTGCCCTATCCACCGCTGAGGCCGAGTACGTTGCCGCAGGTCAGTGTTGCGCGCAACTACTTTGGATGAGGCAAACCCTCCGGGACTTTGGCTACAATCTGAGCAAAGTCCCACTCCTATGTGACAATGAGAGTGCTATCCGAATAGCGGAAAATCCTGTTGAGCACAGCCGCACAAAGCACATTGACATCCGGCATCACTTTTTGAGAGACCACCAGCAAAAGGGAGATATCGAAGTGTTTTATGTTAGCACCGAGAACCAGCTAGCCGATATCTTTACCAAGCCTTTAGATGAGAAGACCTTTTGCAGGCTGCGTAGTGAGCTAAATGTCTTAGATTCGCGGAACTTGGATTGAAATATAGCATACATGTATTTATGCCTTTGATCATGTTCATTCTGCAATTTCGTTGCTTATTATGGTGCTCAAGTTGTACAAACACTCCCTGGACCTCACAAGTCCGTTGCAAAGTGATGCACATGTTCAGGGGGAGACATGTTACAACTTGACCCTTTGAGACTAACCATATGCTTGAGTTTGTTTGATTTAGTCTCAAAGGAGAATTGAAAGGGAACAGGTGGACTTGGACCATGAAAGACTTCCACTGCACTCCGATGAGAGGGTAACTTATTCCAAGTCCATCTCATGAACTCTTATTGCCTATTTGCTCTTAATTGAAGATTTTGGTGAGGCAATAGGGTTAAAGGGCCAAGATTGATCCCGTTTTGGTGCTTGATGCCAAAGGGGGAGAAAATAAAGGCCAAAGCAATAAATGGATCAGCTACCACTTGAGAGATTTTGAAAATAGTAGACTAGAGTTTTTGGTTTGTCAAAATTCTTATGTTGTCTCTCTTGTCAAAGTTGGCTTCTTATGGGGAGAAGTATTGTTTATGGGAAAAAAGGGGGAGTTTTTGAAATCTTTGATCAATCTCTTTTGGAATGACTCTCTTTTTGCTTAAACTTATGTGTTTAACTTAGAGATAGAGATTTGAGTTTGATTTGCAAAAACAAACCAAGTGGTGGCAAAGGATGATCCATATATGCCAAAATTGAATAAAACTTAAATTTATTTTATTTGAAGTAAGTTTGCACTTGTTCTAGTTGCTTTATGTTGTGTTGGCATAAATCACCAAAAAGGGGGAGATTGAAAGGGAAATGTGCCCTTGGGCCATTTCTAAGTATTTTGGTGATTGAGTGCCAACACATATGTTTAATTGTGAATTTGTGTACATGGATGAACAAGGTGCAAATCATGAAGTAAAGGTATGTTTCTAAGCCTTAGTACATTGGTTTTATGGACTAACATATTTGTCTAAGTGTTAGAAACAGAAAGAAGAAAAAGAGAAAAGGGGAGAGAATGACTTGGCTGTGTGCAGCCAAGGCTCAGCTCGGTCTGGAGCACCGGACTGTCCGGTGTGCACCGGACAGTGTCCGGTGCGCCAGGCTGACTCGACTCGAACTGGCTGCTCTCGGGAATTCGCCGACGGCGTACGGCTAAAATTCACCGGACTGTCCGGTGTGCACCGGACTGTCCGGTGAGCCAACGGTCGGCCAGGGCCAACGGTCGGCCGCGCAATCCGCGCGGGACACGTGGCCGAGCCAACGGTCGGAAGACGGCACCGGACTGTCCGGTGTGCACCGGACTGTCCGGTGCGCCAACGGCTCGCAGATCTACGGCTGTCTTCCAACGGTCGGAAGCGCCAGAAAAGGAAACAAATCGGGCACCGGACAGTGTCCGGTGTGCACCGGACTGTCCGGTGCCCCCGTCGACAGAAGGCCAGGATAGCCTTCCAGAATTGCTCTCAACGGCTCCTAGCTGCCTTGGGGCTATAAAAGGAGCCCCTAGGCGCATGGAGGAGAGACACAAGCAACTCTTGAGCATTCTTGATCATCCACACAAGTTCTTTGCGCATTCGTTTGTGATTCTAAGTGATTCGAGCTCTGTTCTAGTGTGAACTCTGAGATAGTCATTCGAGCTCGAGTCTTGGCCGTGTGTGTGCGCTTTTGTTGTGGATTTGTGTGTGTTGCTTCCCTCCCTTACTCTGTGCTTTCTTTGTGATCATACTTGTAAGGGCAAGAGACTCCAATTTGTGGAGATTCCTTGCAAACGGGATAGTGAAAGGAACAACAAAACACCGTGGTATTCAAGTGGGTCTTTGGACCGCTTGAGAGGGGTTGATTGCAACCCTCGTCCGTTGGGACGCCACAACGTGGAAGTAGGCAAGCATTGGCTTGGCCGAACCACGGGATAAACCACCGTGTCACCTCTGTCTTGATCTCTTGTGGTATTGTGTTTTGTTGAGACTTCACCTTAGCCACTTGGCAATAATCGTGCTAACACTTAACAAGTTTGTGGCTTAAGTTTGAAGTTTTTACAGGATCACCTATTCACCCCCCCCCCTCTAGGTGCTCTCAGTTGCTCCACGTACACTTCCTCCTTTATTGGCTCGTTGAGGAACGCGCTCTTCACATCCATTTGGTACAACCTGAAAGAATGGTGAGCGGCATATGCTAGCAAGATACGAATGGACTCTAGCCTAGCCACAGGAGCAAAAGTCTCCTCAAAGTCCAAACCTGCGACTTGGGCATAACCTTTTGCCACAAGTCGAGCCTTGTTCCTTGTCACAACTCCGTGCTCGTCCTGTTTGTTGCGGAACACCCACTTGGTTCCCACAACATTTTGCTTGGGACGAGGCACCAGCGTCCAAACTTCATTGCGCTTGAAGTTGTTGAGTTCCTCCTGCATGGCCAACACCCAATCCGGATCTAGCAAGGCCTCCTCTACCCTGAAAGGCTCAATAGAGGAGACAAAGGAGTAATGTTCACAAAAATTAACTAATCGAGACCGAGTAGTTACTCCCTTGCTAATGTCACCCAGAATTTGGTCGACGGGATGATCCCTTTGAATCATCGCTCGAACTTGGGTTGGAGGTGCCGGTTGCGCTTCTTCCTCCATCACATGATCGTCTTGTGCTCCCCCTTGATCACACGCCTCCTTTTGATGAACCTGTTCATCGTCTTGAGTTGGGGGTTGCACCGTCGTTGAGGAAGAAGGTTGATCTCGTTCATCCTGTTCCTGTGGCCGAATGTCTCCAATCGCCATGGTTCGTATAGCGGCCGTCGGAACATCTTCTTCATCTACATCATCACAATCAACAACTTGCTCTCTTGGAGAGCCATTAGTCTCATCAAATACTACGTCGCTAGAGACTTCAACCAAACCCGATGATTTGTTGAAGACCCTATACGCCTTTGTATTTGAATCATAACCTAATAAAAACCCTTCTACAGCTTTGGGAGCAAACTTAGAATTTCTACCTTTCTTCACTAGAATGTAGCACTTGCTCCCAAAAACACGAAAGTAAGATACATTGGGTTTGTTACCGGTTAGTAGCTCATACGAAGTCTTCTTGAGGAGTCGATGAAGGTAGACCCTGTTGATGGCGTGGCAAGCCGTGTTCACGGCTTCCGACCAAAAGCACTCGGGGGTCTTGAACTCTCCAAGCATCGTCCTCGCCATATCGATTAGCGTCCTGTTCTTCCTCTCTACCACACCATTTTGCTGTGGTGTGTAGGGAGCGGAGAACTCGTGCTTGATTCCTTCCTCCTCAAGAAACTCCTCCACTTGAAGGTTCTTGAACTCGGACCCATTGTCGCTCCTTATCTTCTTCACCCTGAGCTCAAACTCATTTTGAGCTCTCCTGAGGAAGCGCTTGAGGGTCCCTTGAGTTTCAGACTTATCCTGCAAAAAGAACACCCAAGTGAAGCGGGAAAAGTCATCAACAATAACTAAACCATACTTACTTCCTCCTATGCTTAGATAGGCGACGGGTCCGAAGAGGTCCATATGCAGCAGCTCCAGAGGTCTTGACGTGGTCATCACATTCTTGCTGTGATGTGCTCCTCCTACTTGTTTACCTGCCTGACAAGCTGCACAAGGTCTATCTTTTTCGAAATAAACATTTGTTAGACCTATCACGTGTTCTCCCTTTAGAAGCTTGTGGAGGTTCTTCATCCCCACATGTGCTAAGCGGCGATGCCACAGCCAGCCCATGCAAGTCTTAGCCATTAAGCATGCATCTAGACCGGCCTCTTCTTTTGCAAAGTCAACTAAATAAAGCTTGCCGTCTAGTACACCCTTAAAAGCTAGTGAACCATCACATCTTCTAAAGACAGACACATCTACATTTGTAAATAAACAATTATATCCCATTTGACATAATTGACTAACAGATAGCAAATTATATCCAAGACTCTCCACTAAGAATACATTTGAGATAGAATGCTCATTAGAAATTGCAATTTTACCTAACCCTTTTACCTTGCCTTGATTCCCATCACCGAATATAATTGAATCTTGGGAATCCTTATTCTTGACGTAGGAGGTGAACATCTTCTTCTCCCCCGTCATATGGTTTGTGCATCCGCTGTCGATAATCCAGCTTGAACCCCCGGATGCATAAACCTGCAAGGCAAATTTAGGCTTGGGTCTTAGGTACCCAACTCATGTTGGGTCCTGCAAGGTTAGCACAAATGTCTTTAGGGACCCAAATGCAAGATTTATCTCCCTTGCATCTAGCCCCTAATTTCCTAGCAACAACCTTCTTACCCTTTCTACAAATAGCAAAGGAAGAATTACAAGCATAATAAATGGTAGAAGGTTCATTCACTACTTTCCTAGGAGCATGAATAACATTCTTTCTAGGTACATGAGCAATATCTCTCCTAGGCATATGTACAACATTTCTCCTATCATGCTTATAAGAAGAACTAGAAGCAAACATGGCATGAGAATCATAAACATGTGAATCAAAATCATTATAAGCATTTCTAGCATTTCTCTTATCATAATACATAAAAGCATGGTTCCTTTTAGCACTACTAGCCATAGGGGCCTTCCCTTTCTCCTTGACGAAGATGGGAGCCTTATGGCTTGTTAAGTTCTTGGCCTCTCTCTTGAAGCCAAGACCATCCTTAATTGAGGGGTGTCTACCAACCGTGTAGGCATCCCTTGCAAATTTTATCTTATCAACTTCACTTTTGCTAGTCTTAAGTTGAGCATTAAGACTAGCCACTTCATCTTTTAGTTTTGAAATTGAAACTAAGTGTTTGCTACAAGTGTTAACATCAAAATCCTTACACCTAGTGCAAATTGTAACATTTTCAACACAAGACTTAGATTTATTTGTTACTTCTAATTTAGCATTTAAATCATGATTAACACTTTGTAAAGTAGCAATGGTTTCATGACAAGAAGATATTTCACTAGAAAGCACTTCATTTCTTTTCACTTCTAAAGCATATGATTTTTGTGCCTCTACAAACTTATCATGTTCATCATACAATAAATCCTCTTGCTTTTCTAAAAGCCTATCCTTTTCATTCAAAGCATCAATCAATTCATTGATTTTATCTATCTTAGATCTATCTAAGCCCTTGAACAAGCAAGAATAATCTATGTCATCATCACTAGACTCACTATCACTAGAAAAAGCATAAGTGGAGTCTTTAGTACTCACCTTCTTCTCTCTTGCCATAAGGCAAGTGAGACGCTCGTTGGGGAAGAGAGCCGATTTGTTGAAGGCAGTGGCGGCGAGTCCTTCGTTGTCGGAGTCGGAGGAGGAGCAATCCGAGTCCCACTCCTTTCCTAGATGCGCCTCGCCCTTTGCCTTCTTGTATTGCTTCTTCTTCTCTCTTTTGTTCCCCTTTTCCTGGTCACTTTCATTATCGGGACAGTTAGCAATGAAATGACCAAGCTTACCGCATTTGAAGCATGAACGCTTCCCCTTGGCTTTGGTCTTGCTTGGTTGTCCCTTGTGACCTTTAAGCACCGTCTTGAATCTTTTAATGATGAGAGCCATCTCTTCATCATTGAGTCCGGCCGCCTCAACTTGCGCCACCTTGCTAGGTAGCGACTCCTTGCTCCTCGTTGCCTTTAGAGCAATGGGTTGAGGCTCGTGGAGTGGTCCGTTCAACGCGTCGTCGACGTATCTTGCTTCCTTGATCATCATCTGTCCGCTCACGAATTTTCCAAGTACTTCCTCGGGCGTCATCATCGTGTACCTGGGATTCTCACGAATATTGTTCACGAGATGAGGATCAAGAACGGTAAAGGACCTGAGCATTAGGCGGACGACATCGTGATCCATCCAACGCGTGCTTCCGTAGCTCCTTATTTTGTTGATAAGGGTCTTGAGCCGGTTGTACGTCTGAGTTGGCTCCTCTCCCCTTATCATGGCGAACCGTCCAAGCTCGCCCTCCACCAACTCCATCTTGGTGAGCATGGTGATGTCGTTCCCCTCGTGAGAGATCTTGAGGGTGTCCCATATCTGCTTGGCATTGTCCAAGCCGCTCACCTTATTGTACTCTTCCCTGCACAAAGATGCTAAGAGAACAGTAGTAGCCTGTGCATTTTTATGAATCTGTTCATTTATAAGCATAGGGCTATCCGAGCTATCGAATTTCATTCCGTTCTCCACAATCTCCCATATGCTAGGATGGAGAGAGAATAAGTGACTACGCATTTTGTGACTCCAAAATCCGTAGTCCTCCCCATCGAAGTGTGGAGGTTTGCCAAGAGGAATGGAAAGCAAATGCGAATTCGAACTATGTTGAATACGGGAATAATCAAATGAAAAGTTCGAATTGACCGTCTTCCTGTAGTCGTTGTCGTCGTCCTTTTGGGAAGAAGTGGATTCATCACTATCGTCGTAGTAGATGATCTCCTTGATACGCCTCGTCTTCTTCTTCTTCCCTTCCTTTCGTCTATGGCCCGAGCCGGAGTCGGTAGGCTTGTCGTCCTTCGGCTCGTTGACGAAGGTCTCCTTTTCTTTGTCGTTGATCACAATACCCTTCCCCTTAGGATCCATCTATTCGGGCGGTTAGTCCCTTTGTGAATAGAACGGCTCTGATACCAATTGAGAGCACCTAGAGGGGGGGGTGAATAGGTGATCCTGTAAAAACTTCAAACTTAAGCCACAAAAACTTGTTAAGCGTTAGCACGATTAATGCCAAGTGGCTAAAGTGAAGTCTCAACAAAACACAATACCACAAGAATCAAGCACAGAGGGACACAGTGGTTTATCCCGTGGTTCGGCCAAGCCAATGCTTGCCTACTTCCACGTTGTGGCGTCCCAACGGACGAGGGTTGCAATCAACCCCTCTCAAGCGGTCCAAAGACCCACTTGAATACCACGGTGTTTTGCTTTTCCTTTCACTATCCCGTTTGCAAGGAATCTCCACAAATTGGAGTCTCTTGCCCTTACAAGTATATGATCACAAAGAAAGCTCAGAGTAAGGGAGGGAAGCAACACACACGAATCCACAACAAAAGCGCACACACACGGCCAAGAATCGAGCTCACAAGACTATCTCAGAGTTCTCACTTAGAACAGAGCTCGAATCACTTAGAAACACAAACGAATGCGCAGAGACTTAGTGTGGATGATCAGGAATGCTCAAAGGTTGCTTGTGTGTCTCCTCCATGCGCCTAGGGGCTCCTTTTATAGCCCCAAGGCAGCTAGGAGCCGTTGAGAGCAATTCTGGAAGGCTATCCTGGCCTTCTGTCGACGGGGGCACCGGACAGTCCGGTGCACACCGGACACTGTCCGGTGCCCGATTTGTTTCCTTTTCTGGCGCTTCCGACCGTTGGAAGACTGCCGTAGATCTGCGAGCCGTTGGCGCACCGGACAGTCCGGTGCACACCGGACAGTCCGGTGCCGTCTTCCGACCGTTGGCTCGGCCACGTGTCCCGCGCGGATTGCGCGGCCGACCGTTGGCCCTGGCCGACCGTTGGCTCACCGGACAGTCCGGTGCACACCGGACAGTCCGGTGAATTTTAGCCGTACGCCGTCGGCGAATTCCCGAGAGCGGCCAGTTCGCGCCGAGTAGGCCTGGCGCACCGGACACTGTCCGGTGCACACCGGACAGTCCGGTGCTCCAGACCGAGCTGAGCCTTGGCTGCACACAGCCAAGTCTTTCTCTCCCCTTTTCTCTTTTTCTTCTTTCTGTTTCTAACACTTAGACAAATATGTTAGTCCACAAAACAAATGTACTAAGGCTTAGAAACATACCTTTATCTCATGATTTGCACCTTGTTCATCCATGTACATAAATTCACAATTAAGCACATGTGTTGGCACTCAATCACCAAAATACTTAGAAATGGCCCAAGGGCACATTTCCCTTTCACAACATATTTTAGATTTCCTTGTGCTGGTGGAAGTGGGCCTAGCAAATCGAGGCCCCACCTTTGCAACGGCCAAGTGGGCTGTATTAACTGAGTGAGAGATGAAGGTTGCTTCTGGTCTCTTGCACATTTTTGACAGCCTTCACATTTTTGGACCAACTCTGCTGCATCCGAAGCTGCCTTCGGCCAGTAAAATCCTTGTCAAAAAACTTTTCCCAATAAGGGCCTAGACCCAATGTGAGATCCACACAAACCTGCATGTATCTCTTTTATTAATTCAATACCTTCCGTTCTTGATAAGCACTTAAGGAGTGAGGAACAAACTCCATGTTTATACAATTCCCCTTCTATTATCACGTATGGTTTTGTCCTTGCCTCCATTCTCTTGTTATAAACTTCGTCATCAGAGAGACAGTTGCCTTGGAGGAAGGATATGATTTCAGTTCTCTAGTCTTCACTGTGCACTGGAGAAATGGTAAGTACAGCTCTTTCCATAAGTTCAACCGAAGGTGCCTTTATTGTTTCGAAAAATACTTCCGAAGGTAGAGGGAGCCCCTGGGGCGCTGATTTGGCTAGCAAATCTGCATGCTCATTTTCGCCTCTTCGAATATTCTTGACAGAAAAACCTTCGAAAGAAGCCTCCAATCTTCGAACTGTATCCAGATATCTTTCAAGCTTTGGATCCTGTGCCTTGCTACTTTTGTCCACGTGGCCCGCAATAACCTGGGAATCAGTCTTTAGGATGGCCCTTCTTATTCCCATTCCCCTTAGCTTCCGAAGCCCCAATAGAAGTGCTTCATATTCAACAATATTGTTTGTGCAACTGAAATCCAGCTTGACTGCATAACATGTTTTGACTTTTGAAGGTGCCACTAGGACCGCAGCTGCTCCTGCACCGAAGGCTCCCCAAGAACCATTGCAGAACACTGTCTAAGCTTTGGCATCTTTGCTTGTCTCCTCTTCGTGAGCCCATGGCGTCCAATCAGCGATGAAATCTGCTAGCGCTTGGGATTGGATTGAAGATCTGTGCACGTAATCAATAGTGAATTCATTGAGCTCTGCGGCCCATTTTCCAACCCTTCCAGTAGCTTCTCTGTTCCTCATAATATCCTTTAGAGGCTGTGATGAGGGAACAATTATATGGTAAGCTTGGAAATAATGTCGAAGCTTTCTGGAGGCCATTAATACAGCATACAACACTTTCTCCAATTCTGTGTAATTTTTCTTTGATAAACTTAATACTTCAAAGACAAAGTATACTAGGACTTGCTTCTTAGTTTGTCCTTCAAGCTTCTCCTACACAAGTGCCGCACTTACTGCAGAATGCGAAGCTGCTACATACAATAGCAAAGGAGCCCCTAGCACGGGTGGAGTTAATGTTGTTAGATCAATCAGGTATTGCTTCAGCTCTTCAAAGGCTTTCTATTGAGTTGAACCCTATTGAAAAACTTCGGCTGACTTTAGTACTTCAAAGAATGGTAAACTTCTTTCTGCTGATCTAGATATGAATTGATTCAAGGATGCAAGTCTTCATGTTAGCCGTTGAGCCCCCTTCTTTGTGCTTGGCGGCTCCATCCGAAGGATAGCTTCGATTTTGCTTGGATTAGCTTCGATTCCCTTCGTTGAAACTAGACAGCCAAGGAACTTGCCCTTCTTAACTCCGAAGACACATTTTTCTGGATTTAATTTTAGGCCAGCTTTCCTAAAATTAGCAAATGTTTCCTGTAAATCAGTAATATGGTTTTCTTGCTTCATGCTCTTCACTATGATATCATCAACATATGTTAGCACATTTCTGCCTATCTGAGAATGAAGGACCTTGGCTGTCATCCTGCTGAAGCTTCCTCCAGCATTCTTGAGCCCCTCAGGCATCCGAAGATAACAATATGTACCACTAGGGGTTATGAAGCTGGTCTTTGGTTCATCTTCCTTTTTCATCCAAATTTGATGATAGCCTAAATAACAATCGAGTAGACTCATTAGCTCTGACGAAGCTACTGCATCTATTAGGTAATGGGAACTCATCCTTTGGACAAGCCTTGTTTAGATTAGTAAAATCAATGCACATTCTCCATTTACCATTGGCCTTCTTCACCATAACAGTGTTGGCTAGCCATTCTGGGTATTTTACTTCTCTAATGACACCAACACTGAGAAGTCTTTTTACTTCATTCTGAGCACCTTCGGCTTTATCATCAGACATTTTCCGAAGCTTTTGCTTTCTGGGTCTGAAGGATGGATCGACATTGAGTGAATGTTCAATGACGTCCCTGTTGACACCACATAGATCATTGGCTGACCATGCAAAAACATCTTTGTTATTGAATAAAAACCTTATCAAGGTTTTCTCCTGCTCTTCAGATAATTGGGACCCCAACAACACCTTCTGCTCTACTATGTCTTCACATAGAAGCATGGACTTCGGCTGATCAGCCAAAGCAGCCTTCTCTCTTCTGTACTTATACTGTTCACAAGCTTTGGCTTCATCTATATTGTGGATTGCTTTTGAGTCTGTCTAATTTCCCTTAGCCTTTCTGGCAGCTTCCTGACTTCCATGAATAGCAATATGCCCTTGATCCGAAGGTATCTTCATGCATAAATATGTTGGGTGAAGAATGGCCTCGAAAGCGTTGAGTGTTCCACGACCAATGATTGCATTGTAGGGGTATTCCATGTCAACAATATCAAACACAACTTGTTCAGTCCTTGTATTGTGGACAAAACTGAAGGTCACTGGCATTGTGATTTTGCCAAGTGCTACAATCTGCCTTCCTCCGAAACCACAAAGAGGGTGTGTAGCATCATGGATCTTATCCTCTGGCTCTTGCATCTGTCTGAAGGCCTCGGCAAATATGATATCCGCTGCACTGCCTGTATCAACCAGAATATTGTGGACCAGAAATCCCTTGATGACACAAGAAATGACCATAGAATCATTGTGAGGGTAATCATTGAGCTGAAGGTCCTCCTGGGAGAAGGTAATTGGGATGTGAGACCATTTTGACTTGATGAAGGGTCCCTGCACCCCGACATGTTGTACCCTTCTCTAGGCCTCCTTCTTCTGCTTCTTGTTGGCTAGCTCTGAGCATGAACCGCCTGTTATTGGGAGCACCAGCTTCGTAGCCGAAGCAGCTTCGGCTTGATTGTTGAACGAAGCCATCAGCTCAAAAGTGGAAGTGAGTTCACCGGAGGTGGGCGCCAATGTTGGGGACTTGTTCTCAAATGCTATGAATTAAGAACAAGGCAACACAAAAAATAGGTTAATGGTTAATGTCCTTCGTCCTTTGAAGCATTATTTCTCCAAGGATATAATGATCTTCAGACGAAGGTTATAAAGGATATACCTTCATCATTACAGTACATATCAATGATATGCGAAGCATATGAAACATGAAAAATAACATGGATAATTATATGACATTATAATATATACTTCTTATTATGTAATCATGAATGGATAAGAACTATATCGAATTACATTTGTACCTTCGTCTTGATAGAAGATGAGAGTACAGGCGTGACGCACAAGCAGGTACAAGTCAGGGTGAACAGTACGGGGGTACTGTTCATCTATTTATAGGCACAGGGTGTAGCCTATGAAATTTTACATTCATGCCCTTTACAAAAGATTACAACTGTGACACGGACTCTCATGGACTAATCGGTCATTTCATCTTTAAGTCGGTGCAATCCTTCGTCTTGAGACATGCCACTATGCCGAAGCTTCATGGATGATAGCTTCGGCGCTGCTTTTGAAAGGATCTGCCGAAGGTGTTTCTTCCTACAGAATCTTCGGCAACAAAGCAACCCCCAACAGTAACACAACCAGCCATTCTTGCTTTTGTGTGATAGTGACAAAAACTCCTTCATAATTACACAAGGGTTTATGCGCTCTACCAATACCTTTTCTTTTCTAATTTCTGCTTTCTATTTTAAATCTAAAGTGAAGCCTAATTTAGAGTTAACTTAAATTTTCTATTTCAAGCATAAATTGCAACAAACAAAACTCAACATGAATACAAACTATTTTATTAATTAATTTATCTATTTAAGAAAATGCTTCAAACAATACATATAACTCAGTAGGAATAATTCATGTAAGATGTTTTACCATAACAATTATTTAAGAAAATAATTCAAACACATAGCCATATTTTTTATATTTAACATTTAGGAAAATAGTTTTAATATATAACTTTATTATAAAGACTCTAAATTTTAAATCTTTAGAGAATTTTTCTGAATCCTAAAAATAGGATTTTGGTGTGTTACATGGGGTTTCACAAACCAATGAACGGCGACATTGTTCGATGACAGAATGATCTAAGCACCATTCAAACCTTAATGTGGCGGCAACTTGTGATAAATTAGAGGTTAGGGGCGTGCAAAACCATTGGATGTACCCCTATTGGGCTCCAACACGAAACATGGGCCAACGACTCAAGAGACGGTGTCGCAGCACCAAAACAGAATCTGAACACTTGCTTATTTTGACGATTCCCATTGACTTTAAATGATTTTTATATTTGGTTCTAGTTGGGTTGGAAAACTTATCTCCTTATCTTTCCATCCATATAAAGTCCGACCTAATCGGAGTTCGGATGCATCCCGGGCATCCATTTTAGTGTAGACTAGTCCTGGACTTCGAGGTGGAGACGAAGTTGAGTCAAACTTGGATCCCTCTTGTCACGAACGCCCTAGATTCTCTTCCTTGACATATTGGCCTTTCCCAAGTTCTTTCTGGAGATTCAGTTGTCATGCACATGCTCGTATTATCGGTCTATGCGTTGTATGTATGGGAGTGATGTCCTCATCAACCATTTCAAAAGGTTAAGATATGCACTTAAGGCAAGGAAGAAGCAAAAGGCCAAAAGATATTATTGAAGAATATTCAAGTGAAGAAAATGAAAATAGCCCAAGCTTTGATGAAGATGAGATGGCACTCTTCATCATAAGCTTCAAGAGGATGATGAAAAGCCACAAGTTCAAGAGCAAGAAAAATGATAAATCAAGATCAAGAAAAAAATTGCTACAACTGTGATAAGAATGGTCATTTTATTACTAATTGTCCATATGATAAAAATGACGACAAGGAAGAGAAGAAGGGTTATTCCAAGAATAAGAGGTTTTCAAGAAGAGGCATACGAGGAGGCACACATCAGGAACGAGTGGACTCTAATGAGGAGAGTTTTGATTCTTCTGAATATGTAGACATTACAAGTTTGGCCTTCAACAAGACATCTCTCTTCCCCAAGCTATAGCATACATGCCTCACGGCTAAAGAGCGTAAAAAGAAGGTAAACCCCATTTTAAGTTCCTCTCCTAAGTATACTTATTCTAGTGATGATGATGATCATTAAACTTCTAGTGATTCTAGTGATGATGAACAAATAGCAAACATGTCAAAGGTCTAAATATAAATGGTGTTTTGAAAATTAAGAAGCTTGTGATTGAATTAAATGATAGGGATGAGCTTCTTAATAAGCAAGATGATTTGTTTGTTTAAGAAAAAGAAAAGAATCTTAAACTTGAGATGCTCTTAGCTCATGAAAAAGCAAAGCGTAAAATATTGACTAAAGATTTTTTTTCGAATGGAACAAAAATGCCACTAATCTCAAATCTAAAAATGGTGACCTTAAAAATGAGATTAAGTGTTTAAATGCTTCTCATGCATCCACATCTATGATTGATCATGTTTTCATATGTAATAGATGTAAGGATGTTGATATTGATGTTTATGCCACTTGAAAGGAACGTGGACACCTAAAAGCGCGGGGTGAATTAGGACTTCTATTTTTGAGCTCTAAACTAGGCCAATAATTAATCTCTTAAACAAAACCTATGTAGATAACCAAACAAGAGGTGCAACTAAGGTTTGGTCTAAGTGTTGCTATCTCTACCACAAAACAGAGTTATGCAACCTAGGTTCAAAACCTACCAAACTAGACTATATATTAACCTAAGAAAGGTAAAGCATATAACCAAAGGTAACGATATAAATGTGGAAACTTAAGATTGATAGAGATGCAAACTCCCATTGACGCATCGACATTTTTACCGGATGTTTGGCACAATAACATTTAGAACTAGCTGTTGGAGTGGCACCGTTTGAAGCACACAAAAATTCTAGGCGCATTTCCAATAATAATTTTGGCCCTTTGGAACTATATATACCCACTCATATTAGCTCCACATGGTATCTTGCCCCTCCAACAGATAGAGCAACCTTATGAGAGGTATGGAGACCCTTAGCATATTGAGGAGATTAGAGAATTGTTGATCTTGGAAATAGCAACCCCATTAGTACATAAAGAGACGCATGTGTGCAGCCATCACCCATATTAGACTAGTCATGATCAAGTAAGACTGTGTCCAGCAGTTCACCCATATGGTCACCCAAAACAGTGTTTTGCAATGTAGACTGCATTGTTTGTAGAGTAGATTTTAAATATGAGTATGAGGATAGATAAGCTACTGAAGATAGCCTAAGAGTCTACTTCTTGTTACTCTTCGTGTTCAACATCACTAAGATGGGTCGATTGCGTAGTGCAGTGATCACCCGAAGTGCTTGTGGGTGACCCAACTCGTGTGTTGTATACGGTTGCGAGCGGTTCACTATGCCAATGAGGAAGAACTAGCTCATAGAGAGCACTTAGTCCTTGCGCAGACTATAGGGGAGTGATACAATTGCATAGGTGCTCCAACGAGCACTAGTGGAGAGTGATGACTCTTTGATACCTCAAAAAAGTTGGAATCATGTTAACCCTTGCTTTATTGTATGTAATTATTTTTTGATCAATTTAGTTTGAGTATTTTATATTTCATGTATTGCCATAATAGCATAGAGTTTGGTTTTTAGTGTGCTTATCTCTTTGTGAACACTTAGGCATTTAGGTGAAGTTGGGCTTATGCTTAGGGTTTAACTGTTACATGATTTTTTAGAAAATTTGAATTCACCCCACTCTTAGGTATCATGATCCTTTCAGTGTTCTTGTTGAGCTTATCAAAAAAATATCCAAATATTATAGGTGAAAATAAGTATACGAAGGCTAGAGCTATGCGCTCCAGCCAAGGTGGTCCAGAAGAACATCTAAATGTTTTGTGTGGAGAAGAACATCTTAATTTAGATTTTGATTCTAACAGTGTACCAGATAATCCAACGTGTTTGGATCACAATTATATTAATTGATTACTGTAATCATAATGGATGAAAACATGACCTTGGCTCAAGTGATTAATGGTGTGTTTGGTTTGTGGAGTCACTCTATGCTTTATGAGGTGATGCATCATAAGTTCATTCCATCAATTTTGGTGGAATCAACCCACTCCTCATGTATATACTAATTATTAGATTATGAGAAATAGGATGGTGATGGATCAACCCATTCTATTTCACAAAACAAATAAAAAAATAAGGAGTGAGAAAAAGATGGATCACTTAATTCCTCAAACCAAATACACTATAAGTTTTTGTTGTTGAATCGATTGGTTTCTTTGGGCTTAATACATATTTAGATCATTGCTAGCCTTAGTTAAAAATTAGATAGCTAATAATTGTAAAGCCCAAAATTTGTACCAGGAAAAATAGATATAATTTTTTTTGTGTTTGAGAATTTATGGAACCTTGGGAGATCATTTTTTTTCTATTTGTGCATACTCAAAATAATGGAATTATATTGGCCAAATAACAAATAAATAAATAAGCATCTCATGCCGATTATTTTGTTGTGATGCATTTTGTTTAAATAAAGAAATCATGACTTAATTTGACCTCAAATGATAGATGAAAATATAAAACAGAAATGAGAAAGGAAAGTGTAATAAAATCATTTCTTGTTCCCCTAATTAAATAATAGGAAGGAGAATAAATAACAATATTGGGATCTATACTCACATTTGGATTATAGATTTGAATTTAAAATAGAAATTAGAAATTGGTTTTGAATATTTGGAATTTGAAATAGAATAGAAAAAAAACAAAAGACAAAAGCCACTGCGGGCCACTTCCTGCGCTTTCGGCCCATCTAGCAATTCTTCCCCCGCGCGGCCCAGCCTGGGGAAAGGGCACTACGCGCTGACTGGCGGGCCTGCGCCGTCAGCCACTCCCTTTGCCGTGGGCGACTGCCTCGTGGGCCCAAGCTGTCGGGCTCATCCCTTCCACCAAATCCGTGCGCAACAGATCGCCGCAACGGACTCCCTACTATCCGCAGCTCCTTCCGGGGCATGATCCCCTTGTGCGGACTATAAGAGACCTGGGGCTTGCGCTTCTCCTGTCCATCCTTGTGTGACTCATCGAGCGCGCCGTGAGCAGGGTGACAGAGAAGCGTGCGCCGCCGCCGTACGCCATTGCCACGGCGACTCACCTCGACAAACCCCCACCGCGCCACTGGCTCGTGCCGCCTCGCCGTCAACCAGGTTTACCGGAGCGCGAGAAAGTCGTTCGTACCTCACCGAGGTGCGGAAGACCGGGGAATTCCCCCATCCACGTGCGCCGTCATCGTGGAGTCATCGGGCATCGCGGGCAGACCCTCTGCCTCGACCATTGCCGGTAAGAGTGCCTTCCCTAGTCTCGCCAATGCCCAATCGAGATGTAGCACGAGTACAATTAGAGAATAGGGGCGTTGGGGCGTACTCCGGCAGCACCGCCGCCGCGCGGAGAGCTCTGCTCGCCGTAGCTCACCATCGGGTAGGAGACAAACTTTTGGCCGTTTGATTAGGTTTGAACGGGTGTGATCAAAGGGGGGACGTGTGGGGCTGCCCTGGCCTTTGGATCGAGGATTGAGGGTCGTGATAAGATTAGGATCGAACTGGATATGGGTCGTTGATTTGGAACGGACGACAGGGATCCCCTCCGTTACTTTAAATCTAGACCCTTGGTATTGGATCGGGTGGTCAATCGCATACACCAGTTCAGATTATAATGTGGGTCGTTGGATGGAGATCTGATGAACCACATCATGTTCGGTTAAAACCACGATTTAATCCGGGCCATCCGAATCGGATCGGACGGCTCTGAATCAACGATACCCCTTCGCCCTGGCTTTCTTTCTAAAGAGCCCCTGCCTTTCTGGGTAATCAACCTGCAGTCCTAGGCTTGCGCGATCTGAGTCTGTTGAAATTTTATAGGTTTGCCCCTGCCTTTCTCGGGAATTATGCGCGCAGTCCAGGGAAATGGAAAATCAGGTAAAGTGATTTATGAAACGAATTTCTTATACAAAAACAATTCCAGAATCTTGTTTAATCCATAAGAAATTCATATTAAGTCCAAATTAGTTCATTCTAATTTCTATAATTCTATAATATTATTGTTTATCACATAGCACATCTGTTTTGACATGAAAGTCACATTAAAATTTATATTCTATTTAATCTTGTTCAAAACACATAAAATCATTAGAAATTCATAACTTTCTCATTTTAACTTCAAATTGATTCGTTCCAGTTGCAATAATTTTGTTTTAATATTGTATACCACTTAGTACCTCTGTTTAGCAATGAAACATGAATTAAAATTACTCATCTAAATTAATCTATACCATGTACTCAATAACTTCATAAATACATAACTCAACAACCGTAACTCCGATTGTAGTGATTCTCGAGCCCACGATCTCGTAGTAACGCGTAGATTATTATTATGCAGTGTATTCTTATGTTTGGTGTGATGTTAATTTTGCATATACCATGTTTGTCTGTATTGCTACGTTTAGCAGTGAGGACACGTGTCACTTGAAGATCATCCTGGTACCTGGAATCTCAAGTCCCAGGCAAGTTATGCCCTTAACCACATATTTTTACCCAATCATGTTCTAATTAATCATAATGATCTACATAGGTTAATTTTGATGGGACCCAATAGGATACCCTAGTTTGACTATCTTTATACCTTGTTCACCACTGAACTTTTTGGGTAGTACTTGCTAGTGTTTTATGTGGTTTTGGATATGAAGATACATTATTCATGATCACACTTTTATTATCAGTTTATTATTACTGTTCATGATAAGATCATTATGTTAATTGGAACATGGAGCGACCACCCGGGAAAACAGTGCTACCACAAGGGTTTAATGGGACGCCCTTGGCTGATTAATTAGGAAAGCTAGTGAAAGACTACCTTACCCGAAAGGGGCAAGGGCAGTAGGGGAGTGGTCAGTGTAGGGAGGTCCTTGGTTGATTTTGCTGTGATGGCGGTCAGGCAAGAACCCTGCATTGGAGCTTCCTATAAACTGTAGCGGGTTTTCTGAAGCTAGTGGAACTTTGTAAAGGCCTCGTAGTGTTACCCTGCCTCGCCTCCTCGGTAGAGGTGTATGGGAAGTCGCGATCCCTTGGCAGATAGGTAACATGACTTGTGGGTAAAGATGCGCAACCTTTGCAGAGTGTAAAACTGGTATACTAGCCGTGCTCACGGTCATGAGCAGCTCGGACCCTCACATGATTAAATTATGGAACTAAATTCAATTTGTCATATGCATTGCATCGCATGTGATGTTGTTACTTTTGTTCTACTACTTAATTGGGTTGGTATTTACTTATAATTAGTAACTGCTAATAAAATTTTGACCAACTTTAAAAGCAATGCTCAGCTCTAACCATCTTCTTTGGTAAGACTTACACTTCACGTGAGCTCCCACCTTTGGCGAGTTCATGCACATTATTCCCCACAACTTGTTGAGCAATGAACGTATGTGAGCTCACTCTTGCTGTCTCACACCCCCCCACAGGTCAAGAACAGGTACCATAGGATGATGCACTTGGAGGATGCTATTCGTGAGAGGTCTAGGCCGTCGTCTCCCAGTCAACTTTGGGTTGCTGGACCGTTGTCTCCTTATAATGTAATTATTTATTTTGTACAGAACTCCTATTATATAGTAAAGATGTGACATTCGATCCTGTGCCATGATTCATCATATGTGTGAGACTTGGTCCCAGCACACCTGGTGATTATGTTCGCGCCCGGGTCTTGGTGCCCCGAAATCCAGGTGTGGCAGAAGTGGTATCAGAGGAATGTTGACTGTAGGACGAAACCTAGATAGAACCGGACAACCATTATCTACTTACCTTTGCTACTCTGATTCTTTTCTAAATTTTTTTTCTTAATCTTTTCTCATCTATTTCCGCTTCACTCTGATTATTCTTACCTCTTCATTCTAAAGACAAATGTGGATCTCACACTTTGAAGTCTTGTATCTAAAGTAACTTTTAGGAGTAGGAGACCTATTCCTAGGAACAAAAAAAAACACAACTATTTTTATATATATATAGATATCTATGAACTTGAATGCTTGTTCTTATGATATTTGTCTGATTTGGATCTTCGATTGAGTGTGATGGGTTGTGGATCAATGTCCACAATTACAACTGCATAAACATCTAGGCGTAAAGGATAGTATTTGTAAGATAACTAGACAATCTAGATTATCCCCCTTAAAAAAATCTAGCATTTCGTATCTATCTCGTCTTGAGAGGTTCTATCTTACCTTTGGACATTCACCTCATACAATTAGTTACCCTAGTCTTGACATAAAATATCTGGTCAAGCCCTGCCAAAGAATTTTTAGTACATAACCAACTATTAGCTTATTCATTCTGCCTACAAATGATTCCTTTGACTATCTTACCATATGTATCTAACTCATATGGTCAATACCAGGCGGGGTGGTGGAATTGATTTACCTCCTAATCGACACACTCGGTGGATATATAGACAACCCCAACCACAGCCAGCAGAGATGAATCCTCCTAATCCTCCAACAGGCGGAGTTGACCCACTGATTGCAGCTCAGATGAGTATGATGCAGCAAATGGCGGACACTATGGCAGATATGCGCGCTCAGATGCAGCAAGAACGCCATGAAATGCGCCAGGAAAGAGAGGATGCACGTCGGGAGATGCGCCAAGAGCGGGAGGAGATATGTCAAGAAAGAAGGGCGCAACAGCAACAGCAACAGCAACAAGCGCCACTGCCTCCACCCCCACCACCAGTTCCACCCCGGGACAAGCACCGGGAATTCATGAGCCACAAACCACCAACCTTCTCCAACTCCGCAGATCCGCTGCAAGCAGATGACTGGTTAAAGTCCATAGAGAAGATGCTCAACATAGGTCAGTGCTTGGATAGAGAGAAAGTACTCTATGCATCAGGCCGTCTTGCTGGTCCCGCTGTGGATTGGTGGGATGCGTACTGTGCTGCTCATGCTGCCGTCGACACAATTACCTGGGCAGAATTCTCCACTCAATTCAGAAATTATCATATTCCTGCTGGACTCATGAAGATCAAAAGGAAGGAGTTTCTATCCCTCAAGCAAGGAAGTATGTCCGTGAGTGAATACAGGGACAAATTCATCCAGTTATCTCGATATGCTCCTAGAGATGTTGAGGATGATGAGCAAAAGTAGGAGCTTTTTCTGGACGGTTTGATTGGACCCTTGTAATATCAACTGGTATCGCACACATTCCCATCCTTCCAAGGGCTACTTGACAAAGCTATTGCTGTAGAAAACAAGAGGAATATATTTGGAGAGAAAAGAAGGGCTGCTAACCAAGGGCAGGCTGGAAGTAGTTCCCGTCCTCGCTATACTACCACTCCAAGTACACCAGCTAGTGGCAGTTCCGGGCAACAAACTCAACGGGCACCAACTGCTCCTCCATAAGCAAGCACCCCAGCAGGACCTGTTGCTCCTAACACAACCACCAACAGGGCATGCTTCAAGTGTGGACAACCGGGACACTATGCCAACTACTGTCCCAACAGAGCTGCCTACACTACCCCGGCTCCGATGAAGCAAGGACAAGCCTCGACAGGAAAGAGTCAGCCCCTATCTATCAACCGGGGACATGCCCATCATGCAGAAGTAGAGGTTGAACCAGGTGAACTGGAAATTCAAGAAGAAGAGCTAGTTGAAGATGAAGTAGTCGGTGAAGAAGTCAACGAACAACAAGAATAGAGATAAACATAAATATAGATACATATATATATTTTACTATTTGTAAGACCTAAATATTAGTTTGGCCAGTAGTTCGTATTTTACTATTTTAGGAATAATAATAAGGTCGATTTGACCCTTTGTTTTGCTAATAAGTTACGCATCATGCCGATATTTCTTTGTTTGTGCATATGTTCCCAACAATATGAGTATATATCCTTTCTCTTACAAATCTCGAGGACGAGATTTCTTTTAGGGGGGTAGGATTTGTAAAGCCCAAAATTTGTACCAGGAAAAATAGATATAATTTTTTTTGTGTTTGAGAATTTATGGAACCTTGGGAGATCATTTTTTTCTATTTGTGCATACTCAAAATAATGGAATTATATTGGCCAAATAACAAATAAATAAATAAGCATCTCATGCCGATTATTTTGTTGTGATGCATTTTGTTTAAATAAAGAAATCATGACTTAATTTGACCTCAAATGATAGATAAAAATATAAAACAGAAATGAGAAAGGAAAGTGTAATAAAATCATTTCTTGTTCCCCTAATTAAATAACAAGAAGGAGAATAAATAACAATATTGGGATCTATACTCACATTTGGATTATAGATTTGAATTTAAAATAGAAATTAGAAATTGGTTTTGGATATTTGGAATTTGAAATAGAATAGAAAAAAAACAAAAGACAAAAGCCACTGCGGGCCACTTCCTGCGCTTTCGGCCCATCTAGCAATTCTTCCCCCGCGCGGCCCAGCCTAGGGAAAGGGCACTACGCGCTGACTGGCGGGCCCGCGCCGTCAGCCACTCCCTTTGCCGCGGGCGACTGCCTCATGGGCCCAAGATGTCGGGCTCATCCCTTCCACCGAATCCGTGCACAACAGATCGCCGCAACGGACTCCCTACTATCCGCAGCTCCTTCCGGAGCATGATCCCCTTGTGCGGACTATAAGAGACCTGGGGCTTGCGCTTCTCCTGTCCATCCTTGTGTGACTCATCGAGCGCGCCGTGAGCAGGGTGACAGAGAAGCGTGCGCCGCCGCCGTACGCCATTGCCGCGGCGACTCGCCTCGGCAAACCCCCACCGCGCCACTGGCTCGTGCCGCCTCGCCGTCAACCAGGTTTACCGGAGCGCGAGAAAGTCGTTCGTACCTCACCGAGGTGCGGAAGACCGGGGAATTCCCCCATCCACGTGCGCCGTCATCGCGGAGTCATCGGGCATCGCGGGCAGACCCTCTGCCTCGACCATTGCCAGTAAGAGTGCCTTCCCCAGTCTCGCCAGTGCCCAATCGAGATGTAGCACGAGTACAATTAGAGAATAGGGGCGTTGGGGCGTACTCCGGCAGCACCACCGCCGCGCGGAGAGCTCTGCTCGCCGTAGCTCACCATCGGGTAGGAGACAAACTTTTGGCCGTTTGATTAGGTTTGAACGGGTGTGATCAAAGGGGGGACGTGTGGGGCTGCCCTGGCCTTTGGATCGAGGATTGAGGGTCATGATAAGATTGGGATCGAACTGGATATGGGTCGTTGATTTGGAACGGACGACAGGGATCCCCTCCGTTACTTTAAATCTAGACCCTTAGTATTGGATCGGGTGGTCAATCGCATACACCAGTTCAGATTATAATGTGGGTCGTTGGATGGAGATCTGACGAACCACATCACGTTCGGTTAAAACCACGATTTAATCCGGGCCGTCCGAATCGGATCGGACGGCTCTGAATCAACGATACCCCTTCGCCCTGGCTTTCTTTCTAAAGAGCCCCTGCCTTTCTGGGTAATCAACCCGCGGTCCTAGGCTTGCGCGGTCTGAGTCTGTTGAAATTTTATAGGTTTGCCCCTGCCTTTCGCGGGAATTATGCGCGCAGTCCAGGGAAATGGAAAATCAGGGAAAGTGATTTATGAAACGAATTTCTTATACAAAAACAATTCCAGAATCTTGTTTAATCCATAAGAAATTCATATTAAGTCCAAATTAGTTCATTCTAATTTCTATAATTCTATAATATTATTGTTTATCACATAGTACATCTGTTTTGACATGAAAGTCACATTAAAATTTATATTCTATTTAATCTTGTTCAAAACACATAAAATCATTAGAAATTCATAACTTTCTCATTTTAACTTCAAATTGATCCGTTCCAGTTGCAATAATTTTGTTTTAATATTGTCTACCACTTAGTACCTCTGTTTAACAATGAAACATGAATTAAAATTACTCATCTAAATTAATCTATACCATGTACTCAATAACTTCATAAATACATAACTCAACAACTGTAACTCCGATTGTAGTGATTCTCGAGCCCACGATCTCGTAGTAACACGTAGATTATTATTATGCAGTGTATTCTTATGTTTGGTGTGATGTTAATTTTGCATATACCATGTTTGTCTGTATTGCTACGTTTAGCAGTGAGGACACGTGTCACTTGAAGATCATCCTGGTACCTGGAATCTCAAGTCCCAGGCAAGTTGTGTCCTTGACCACTTATTTTTACCCAATCATGTTCTAATTAATCATAATGATCTGCATAGGTTAATTTTGATGGGACCCAATAGGATACCCTAGTTTGACTATCTTTATACCTTGTTCACCACTGAACTTTTTGGGTAGTACTTGCTAGTGCTTTATGTGGTTTTGGGTATGAAGATACATTATTCATGATCACACTTTTATTATCAGTTTATTATTATTGTTCATGATAAGATCATTATGTTAATTGGAACATGGAGTGACCACCCGGGAAAACAGTGCTACCACAAGGGTTTAATGGGACGCCCTTGGATGATTAATTAGGAAAGCTAGTGGAAGACTACCTTACCCGAAAGGGGCAAGGGCAGTAGGGGAGTGGTCAGTGTAGGGAGGTCCTTGGTTGATTTTGCTGCGATGGCGGTCAGGCAAGAACCCTGCATTGGAGCTTCCTATAAACTATAGCGGGTTTTCTGAAGCTAGTGGAACTTTGTAAAGGCCTCGTAGTGTTACCCTGCCTCGCCTCCTCGGTAGAGGTGTATGGGAAGTCGTGATCCCTTGGCAGATGGGTAACATGACTTGTGGGTAAAGATGCGCAACCTCTGTAGAGTGTAAAACTGGTATACTAGCGGTGCTCACGGTCATGAGCAGCTCGGACCCTCACATGATTAAATTATGGAACTAAATTCAATTTGTCATATACATTGCATCGCAGGTGATGTTGTTAATTTTGTTCTACTACTTAATTGGGTTGGTATTTACTTATAATTAGTAACTGCTAATAAAATTTTGACCAACTTTAAAAGCAATGCTCAGCTCTAACCATCTTCTTTAGTAAGCCTTACACTTCACGTGAGCTCCCACCTTTGGCGAGTTCATGCACATTATTCTCCACAACTTGTTGAGCAATGAACGTATGTGAGCTCACTCTTGCTGTCTCACATCCCCCCACAGGTCAAGAACAGGTACCATAGGATGATGCACTTGGAGGATGCTGTTCGTGAGAGGTCTAGGCTGTCGTCTCCCAGTCAACTTTGGGTTGCTGGACCGTTGTCTCCTTATAATGTAATTATTTATTTTGTACAGAACTCCTATTATATAGTAAAGATGTGACATTCGATCCTGTGCCATGATTCATCATATGTGTGAGACTTGGTCCCAGCACACCTGGTGATTATGTTCGCGTCCGGGTCTTGGTGCCCCGAAATCCGGGTGTGACAATAATCGACCTATATGGGCTTGTATGGTGACAGGGAATTGAAAGGGATAGTAAGGGATTTTCTCTTCCATAGATCTCTTCAATTCTTTTGTCATCAAACTGGCTCCATGTGTTTAGATGATCGGCTAACAGGTTCGTATGTTTATAGCAATTGATTATTTAGCTCTTGTGCTCAGCTAGTATGTTAGTGTGAGCTTAGCTAACTTTTTCTATGACTATTTTTTATATAACTACATTTTTTCTCCATTTTAAATAATAAAATGGTGTGCATCTTAATTAGGGTGGTAATGAGCTCTACATTTTACACTACAAAATTTAAGGACGAAATCAGATTAGGAGCGAGCTCTATCCTTATTTATTTTTGAACTAAAATTAATTAAGGGCTCTAACTTATTGCGAAGAAATATTTGGATCGTGACCCATTATCAGCTCTATTTGCATCTGAATAAATACTTACGTTTAAATATATAGTAAATGTAAGTGTATCTAAAAAGGTCAAAATATATTATAATCTGAGACCGAGGAAGTAATATAACAATTAATCTCTGGTGTCAAACAGCCACTCTTCGTGTTTGCACACGGGAGTCCACTGGAGTACACAAGAAAGAAAAAAAGAAACTCAAACTGAAATTAAAAACCAACAGCCCGAATTTGCATTAATAGGTACATACGCGATTCCTCCTCTCTCAAAAGTTCTCCATGACGTACGGTCCGACGCCTCTAAGAGTTAAAACGAATCACTCGAGCTGCGCGTACCAGATCCCCTGGATCTTGACATCCTTGGGCGCCTTAGCCCCGAGGTCGGTGTCCGACGGCTGCACGCTCTCGAATACGCCAATGACCTCGCCGGTGTCCGGGTTGCTCTTGGTGACGCTCAGCGTGATGTTGCCCGTGGACGAGGCGGCGTTCTTGATGTTCTCCTTCTGGAGCTCCTCCTCGTCGCCTCTGCCTCCGGCGGGGAGCGCGACGGCGTTGTCGTATCCGGTGGAGCCGCCGCGGCCCTTGGGGTCGAGGAAGGAGGAGCCGCGGTAGCTGGGCACGAGGAAGGGCCCGCCGAAGCTGTCCGGCTTGCCGGTGGCGACGAGCTGCTTGACGGTGAAGAGGAAGGGCACGCGCTCGCCGCCCGGGAGCTGCACGGTGACGGCGGCGTAGTCGATGCCGTCCTTCTCCTCGAACTTGAGGGTGCCGTCGGAGGCGACCTCGAGCGGGCCCTCGATCTCGTCCAGCGTGTAGGTGAGGCGGGTCATGAGCTTGGTCTTCTGGAACTCGGGCGGCGCGTTCTTGGCGATGCCCTCCGCCTTGACGGTGAAGGACGTCGGCTCCAGGCACAGCTTCTTCATCTGGTACTTGCCGGGCTTGAACGGGAACGAGTCCACGCCTCCGTCGATGGTCGGGCACTGGTTCGCCGTGCCCGTGCCCTTCACCTCCAGGTACGTCTTGCTCTGGATCTCGTCGTAGGTCAGCCTCTTGGGCGTGCCCTCCGCGCTCGCGCCCTGCGCACACACGTGTCATCAGCTTCTATCGACGTTGAGGAGCAGGCACAGGTAAGCTTACTGATAATGCACGCCTATCTTATACTTACCGAGACGAGGAGCGCCGAGGTGGCGAGCGCGAAGCCGGCGAGCTTGGCGGCGTCGACGTACTTGCTGGCGACGTCCTTGACGTCGGACTGGAGGGAGCACGTGATCCTGGCGGCGCCAGCGTCGACGCCGAACGCCCTGGCGAGTTGCGACGACGGGCGGGACGACGGCAGCGAGGCGGACGGCGCCCGGCCGCCGATCTTGGCCGGTTGCATCAAGGTGGCCGCGGCTTGGAGCGAGGCTGCCATCGTGGTCGTCGCGGGCGGTGTTGCCTTTTGCCCTTTCCCCTCTCCTCTGTCTGTCTGGTGGGTGGGTGCGTGTCGTGAAGGGCGCTTTGTGAGGGCGGGTGAGTTTGTCGCCATCTACGAGCAGCTGAGCAGAGGCCACAGAACGCAGGATAAGAGCATCGGATAAGGAGTCTCCTCCCATTGGTGACTTGGGGCTATGGAGATGCCGAGTGCACGCGTGGCACGCCCAGGTGCCATTCTTCGCTGGCCCCTCCTGTGGTCGTGCTGGCCGCTTTTGTTTTGTTTTGTAGGGGACCACCCATGGTCAGACACTCAGACCATGACATGACATACAGTGTTTAGTAGAGTAACTGAAGTTTATCTAAATCAGTGATATACTGACATGTTGCTCTTGTGTTGTCAATAATACTATTATAAAGCATTTACTCAAATCTAGCTTATGATCCAGCACACATGGACTACCTACTGTATATTACTCTAGTGTAGAGTTAAGACCGTCGAATTTGTAAGTGTATGTTAATTAGGTTTACAAACTTTAAAAATAAATTTCTATATCCTTAAACTTAAGTGTAAGTGATAAGGTGCCATGGGTACTGACGTACTGCTATATTGGGCCTGTTTTGTTCAGCTTTTTTCTGACCAGCTTTTCTGAAAATCTGGCTGTGGGGAGAATCTGGCTGTGGGGAGAATCTGAGTATCATTACGATTACGTGTGGAGGAAGATAAAGTTGTTCATATGGCTCAGGATCTAGAAAGTGACAGATTCCTACTATTACAACGACTCAATCGATTATGTGTTTATGTTGATTTTGGATGGTTTTTGCCCTAACGAATTTTATAGAAGCTGGCTGAAAAGCTGAGCGTTTGACAGTCCGCATCAGCTTTTGGTGGCCAGAAGCTGCCAGAAGCCGAAACAAACAGCCCCATTAGCTCTTGTGCCATACGGATGATAAGGTGTCGATAAGCGCGGCACAACGGAACGCAGATGAGGAACATTGAGGGGAAGGGATCCACTGCGTCAATCAGACTTGGATCAGCATGACAAGAAGAGGGAATCAGAAGGCTGGGGTCAGTTAGTATGAACTTATAGTGTACCGTTTAACGAGTTTAGGTATTCAAAAATGCATTTTTTTAATGTAAACCTAAGTGACATAGTTTTTTTAGCAAGTCGGCACAGGAGCTCCCTGCCTAAATTTTATGTTTTCATTAACAAAAGAACTATATACAAATGTAAAGCTACAAAGGAGACAAGGCTTTCTGGCCCAAAAAGAAACAAACGAGAAGGCCTAACTATAGCTCTCTCTCTAAAGAATGAGGGGACCTTGTCGATCGGCTTTCCTTGCCTTTGATACACATCAAACCGAGTTCCTCTTTGAATTGAGCTTTTCAAGTATTTAGGTTAATGTGGTTATTTTCAAAAAAAAAACAAAAGAACTTCATTTCTTGTAGTCCAGATGATCCAACAAGGAGCGATGAAAATCTCTCTGAAAATGGGACTGTCAAAACTTGTTCTAGCCTCAGTGATCGTGTGTTTAAAGGTTGCAGACTCAGGTTCCGACTGATGGAAATTGTGTTCCAGCAAGATTGACTCAAATAACATTTAAATGAGAGGTGGAAACTAGTCCCCTCAGAACCTGAATTGCATAAAACGCAGATATAGTAATCAAGAGCCTTGTTTTTTTCCTTCATAGAAGGTTTCTTATATCGAGTCTATCCCTGATGAGGATCCAGAAGAAAAACCTATTGTTAGGGAAATAAAATAGACACAAAGATTTACGTGAAAAAATTCTCTTCAATATGGAGGAGCAAACAACCACGAGAAAATAGATCCACTATCAACCGTAGAGTACAAGTTACAGGGAGGGCCTATATTTATAGGCGCACATGAAAACATATTCCAAGGCATATTCCAAATATATAAAAGGATTTAGAGGCATATTCCAACAAATCTCCCCTTAACTCTAAATATATAGAACTGTTTCCTAAACACCACTAGGATGCTAAATTTGAATATCAACCAAGTCTAAGGAATCATTAGACTTGGAACTCAAGCACGATTTCATATCATCAAAATTTCTTCTGGAACGCAATAGAAACAACTTCAGCATCAACTGTTGAACATTACAAGTAATAGAGATTTTTCAAACGGTTGCCCTTCAAGATAATACGATTGCCACGAGAAACCTTAAGACCCAGCGGCGGCGGCGGCCACAATGTGGATAAAAATAATGTGTCTAACCCTAGCTCTTATACCACTTGTTAGGAAATAAAATAGACACAAAGATTTACGTGGAAAAATCACCTCCAATATGGAGGAGCAAACAACCACGAGGAAACAGATCCACTATCAACCGCAGAGTACAAGTTACAGAGAGGGCCTATATTTATAGGCGTACAGGAAATCATATTCCAAGGCATATTCCAACACCTATGTTTGCCCAAAAGGAATTAGAGGCATATTCTAATACCTATGTTTGTCGAAATTGCTTGAGGACTAGAACCAAGAAAAAAAAAGGATGAGGCTTTCACAGTCCCTAGTAGCAGGGAATAAAATTTTTGCTGCTATATTGAGTTGATCCCCAGGAACAGTGCCAGACATCAGACTCTTCCTCATCCTGGATAAAATGGACTGGACTTCTTCTAATTGACTGCCACCTTGTGTGGAAACTACCATGCTGAAGATCTTGCTGACTTCCTCATCTGCTCCACTGTATGTTGAAGTACGGGTCTTAAGTCCTTTGAATTTGCTAAAAAGTATCATCACATCCTTCCACCCAAAAGGATCCTAAGTGGAATTCTTGCTTGTGGTGGGGTTTGATTGTTGGCATACAATTTTATCCAAGTTAGCTTTACCTAAGAAATATATGCATTATAGAGTTTTTCCAAGTATTTGACTAAAAGGGCACTGTTTTGGCAATTCACATCTATAATCCTCAAATCCCCTTCATTTTCTGGTCTACAAGCAGATTCCCATGCAGCCAAACAGGAACCTCTTCTATTAATGCATCCCAGGCTCCAAAGGCAATACTTGCGGTATTTGTCTATTTGCTTGATAATATTGGGGGTACTTGAAGGCTGCACATATACTCCCTCCGGTGTCCTATTATTTGTCGTTTTGGATAAGGTTTGAGTCAAACTTATAAAATTTTGACTACAAATAACTATTTTGTTATTTAGTTTTGAAACCTAATATTTATATGCACCAATTTGTCTCAAAAAGTACTTTTATAAAAGTATATATGTATTAAGAGATTATTTGTATTTTAACAAAAAAACATTGGTCAAAACTATATTTTGGAGACTGTTTTGTTGTCCTAAATGATAACTAATAGGACATCAGAGGGAGTATAAGGTTGATAGGGCTAAACACAAAAGTTCACACGGATGAGCCTTCCATGGTAAGATTAGACATGAACTTGCCTTCTATCCGGAACAGTAAAGGAGTGAAGTCTTGCAAGGTGGGCTTTGTGGTACCAAGAAATAGGCCCATGTATGTAAAAACACAGCACCAACTTTTGACATCCAAAGGGGTCAGCTAAGCAGGGGTGGGCCCAAATAGTAACAAGGGTATTAAGTTGAGTACCTGGGGGAGATAGATATCCACCGGGCCCTTACGAGCACAGAAATGTTGATCCGTCTCGTCCGAGGCCAACCTCGGACGGGAGACGTTGTTCTGTCTCGCTCGAGGCCAACCTCGAACGGGGGACACTGTTCCGTCTCGCCCGAGACCAACCTCAGAGGGAGATGTTATTCTGTCTCACCCGAGGCCAACCTTGGACGTCCAAGGCGAATCTCGGACGGGAGACGCTGTTCCATCCCGTCCAAGGCCAACCTCGAACGGGAGACGTTCTTTCTTCTTGATCGAGGCCAACCTCGGATGGGAGATCCAGTTCCGACTCGCCCGAGGCCAACATCGGACGGGAGACGCTATCTCGACTCGCCCAAGGCCAACCTTGGACAAGAGATGCAGTCGTGACTCGCCCGAGTCTGACCTCGAACGGGAGCGTAGAAACGCTCCATGGGCCGCTTGATGGGCCTCCCGATGACTTGCCTAGCAAGGCATGCCCTCGCGTTGCAACGAGGCTAGATGAGCTCGACCTAGGGAGACGAATACCGAATGACCGAGTCATGCGCAGAAGGAGCGCTGATACCTCGGTTAGGGAGGTTGAGCATACCCGAAGAGCTAGATACCCGGAAATTACCCGGATGAAGGGCAACTAAACTCCGGATAAGTGGGAGTGCATATCGTGGACAGATTCAGATAGAGTTAAAAGCTATGTTGACATGAAGCCTAGTTGGGGTCTGAAAAGGATCCTTAAAAGCTACTCTAGCAATATCATCAGCATAATGTATAATTGGAAAGTCACCTCCAAACGTATCAGTGTATCACTCAGGGGGTGTTCTAAAGCACCCACTTGCCAAGCTTTGTTTACCACAGTTTAGAGGAGGTCTGCTGTCAACACAAACACAAGAGAAGAGATGGGGTTCCCTTGTCTTACTCCTCTTCTACAATTGAAAGATTAATCTGGGATGCCCTTGAGCAGCACTGAAGATGATCATGAACCGAGAATACTTTGAATCCATGTGATCCACTTGTCTAAAAAACATTTATATATGCTTTAGGAACCATGGAATGACCTAGTGCTCCAGTTTGTCGAAACTCAAAAGCAGGCTATGCAGTCTTGGATAGTTCCTGCCTCTGATGAGCCCATACTGATTTCCATGTATCAAGTGCAGGACCACTGACTGCAGCCTTGTAGAAAGGAGCTTATTGACGCATTTGAGTGAATAATTCAGAGGGGAAACAATAAGTCATCACAGACTAGTTGGGCCTTTTTGGAACAAAGGCGTCCTTACAAATTCGAGATTTGCTGATGCATTTAACTCATTTGTATACATAACAAGAGACACTAGTGGTAACCTACCCAACCAAACAACTACTGAAATGTCGATCGAATATCTAAATTTTCTGCCAATTGTTTTTCATATATGGATGTTGTTGTATACATGTATTTGTACTAGAAAGGAAAGGACATTCTTCTACTGGTTTCCTCGCCACCCTGCGGCCTGACAGCGGCCCAACTTCACCCCCACCAGCCATCGCCTTTTTGACACCCCCTTAAATTTCGAATGCCCAAGCTTAAAATCAAGACTATAAGTTTGGGACCACTAGATTTGAAGAGCCTCACAAGTTCATATTCTTGAATTGTTTTTCGCGAACGCGATATTCCTGGGTTGTAGCAAAGCCGCTTTACTGTCCATACAAGATAGACCACTAGATTATAGCAGGACGAACTAAGATCTTCATCTATGACGATTCATCTTTCTACATAGCGGATCCTGCATCATTTGGACATGTAAGCAGGGAAACACAAGTTATTCCTTAGTTTTCATAGAAAGGAAAGCCCTCCTATTCAACATCTACACAAATGTTTTAGACAAACTGGATTAAGGCCAGAGGCCACAAATTACATAATAGTGCACGCGTACATCAATCCATTATTTGAACTACAACAGAGACAAGCTACTTGGAAATGTGTCTCTTGCCCTTTATTTGTTAGCCCAGTTGAACCTAATCCAATGGAGGCGTCCCTCTTTAGATTTCATAGAAAGGAAAGCCCTCCTATTCAGTTCTTTGTTGCATAGAAGAAGTGCCATGCAGTACAAATCAGTGTCTTCTCCTATCCCATCTTCCTGTAACAGCATGATGACCTCATCAAGCTCTTGTTGTGCCCGACTGAGCTGTCTCTGGTTTCTCATTGTAATGTTCTCAGAAATATTAGCGATGTGTTCTTCCAAACTCAGAAATATTAGCGATGTGTTCTTCCAAACTCATCTTTTTCTTAGGGGGGCTATCAACTTCTTGTTCCCTGATTGGCCTTTTGGACGATGCTCTAATATTAGAGCAACCTGCGTGGTCGTCAGACAAGTATGGTGGAGTATCCTCGCTTCCATAGTTGAGTGAGGCATCCCGGACACCTCCGGCACTAATTAAGTTCCCCCTATCCTGGGTGGTTCGACCGAACAAAGTGTGTAGCTCATCAAGAAATGGTGGTGGTTTGCCTCGATTGGCCTGTGGAGTACTAGGATCCTGCGTGTGAAGATGGTGCAGATTTAGTATGGTCTACAGCACAAAAAAGGTTATAAACAATACGTGTCCTAACGAAATGTGGTTTTGTGATTGAACGTACCCCTTGCTGGGTCCCCCAGTAGGAATCATCAGCCTCTATAGCACCAGTATTTGAGTCACGACCCAAACCAGTATGGGTCTGCAAAGAACGCCAATGCAAGAAAGACCTTCGAAGCGTGCTAAGTTTGTTTTGCATTTGTTTGTGGTCATAATTTAGACCAGTCTGCTCTTTGAAGCTGCGATACACATGTTGCCATCCCTGCTTAGTTAACCCCAAGCTGTTCCAGTTCGTAAGGTTCTTCTCAACAATGCATAGGTCAAGGAAAATTTTAGTTGTCGCCTCATCCCAATTGGCACGGTTCGGACTCATCTGTGGTAAAGATGAACATGCACGAAACTAATTGGTATGTATACAAATAGTTTCTAATAATGTATAAAACAGCGGACATGTTGTACAAGTAAGAAGGTAGCTAAGTAAAGCATATAAGAACTTGCCATGGCAGTTGTCTTGGCACGCTTGTGGCGTAGGTTGTACTGTGTAGGTTTATCCGGAGAGCAAGAATCAGTGGATGAAGCTGCCAGGTTGGGCAACCTTATACAACAACTGCTGAAAAATGGAGTGCATGACACATAAATGTTATCGAATAAGTATGTATTGGTTGGAATATGCATAAAGTAAATTGTGTACAGAGAAACATAAACACGTTTCCTGAAATCGTGTACAGATAAGCATAAACTCATCTCTAGCATGGTACAAATTTGAAATCTGGTAATAACCTAGTAGTGAAAAGCTGAAAATATATTATTTTTTACCTACCGGTAGTTGTGTATAGATAAACATAAATCGTTTATGAGTAATTTTACAAATGGTGTAAGAAAGTAACAATAGGGGCCGGTTCTGAAATCATGCAACCAATCCGGGAATCGGAATCCGGCTAGGTAAAGGAAACATTGAAGCGAGTAAGCGAAGAAGCCACAAGTAATCCTAAGTGGAAATGAAAACATATGCATGTAGAAGACAGACAAGATATGCGGTGACATAGGAACTAACCTGCTTATTCACGCAGTGGCGAACGGCGGGGCGAAGGAAGCTGGGTGAGCGGCCGAATCTGCGGAGAGGTCGGTGCGACGGAGAACGTGGACGCGCGGACGACGTTGACGGACCGTGGATCCGAGCGTCGCAGGCAGATCCGGAAGCAGTGAACGGCAGGAAGGACCGTGCAAGATGAAGGGAGGCCGGATCTGCGTGTTGCCGTCTGGAGACGGTCGACGGCCGTGTCCTCCTCCTTCACCTCGGCTACGCCGACGAAGGGAGGGATCCGGCAACGACGAGGAAGGGAGGCGCGAGGAGCGCGCGGTAGGGCGTCGGCGAGGAGAGAGGCGCGCTGGGGGCGGAGGGCGCGGTAGGGCGTCGGCGAGGAGAGAGGCGCGCTGGGGGCGGAGGGCGCGGTAGGGCGTCGCGAGCGGCGGAGTGCGAGGAGAGGCGCGGGGAGAGGGAGGGCGAGGCTAGGGCCATCCACGGGAAAACCTAGCGTATTGTCGCCGTAGCAGGCCAGCCGAACGGCTGCAGCCCACCAGCCGAACGGCTGGGCCTTTTTGATTCCAGCCGAAGAAGCCGAAGTAGACCAGCCGAACACACCCTACGCTTCCTCTTCCTACAAAACATCAAATATGCTGGGTTTTTTTAATAATGGATACCAGTCTAGCTTCTCCTCATTTGGAGGATTAGCCAACACACAGAAAGTTTTTACATGAAGTAATCACACGACTAGCCACATATGAAGGAACAAACCTCCCGAAACACACCATGAAAGACCACAGTTTGATAACCAGAAAAATACACACAATCCATAGATAAAACTACGAAGCAATTCGATTTATAAACCTCCATCCATGTTCCGCAAAAATCTGTAGAGCCGTGCACTCTAACCGTCGGCAAGCTTCCTTTATTTGGATACCCTCTTCTTGTTTATGAAGATCAGCCCACCTAACAATGACTATTTAAAGCGAAACAGATCGTATCATAAATTGTGGAAAATATATTAAATTATGTGAGCCAAGAATTGCTCACAAAGAGTAGCACGAACCAGATTCTTCATGATACCCAAGCCTTCAGCTTCGATCAAATCCAATACTTCAATAATCAGAAGCTCATGGCCTCATGTGAGTAGGTTCAAAGGCTCTGACTCTGAGGCAATGATATATAGGGCTGGAAAAAAAGCTCGAGCCTCGTGAGCCAGCTCGGGCTCGTTAAGGCTCGACTCGGCTCGGAGAGGCTCGAGACTCTGAACGAGCCAGAGCCGAGCCTGATTCCAGGGCTCGCTAAAGTACCGAGCCGAGCTGAGCCGGCTCGGTAAGGCTCGCGAGACGGCTCGCGGCTCGGCCCAAATCTTACCAGCCCACTTATCAGCGTCCGATAGGAGACTATGGTAGCCCGTAGCCCAGCCAAGTGTTGAAGCTGAACAGCTGAACTGCTGAAGTACCGACGCTAGGACCTAGGGTTTCAACTTTCAATTCACCATTTTGTTCTTCTTCTCTGTTGCCAGCGGCCAGCCGCCAGCCCGTCCTATCATCCCGCCGGCCGCCGCCCCGCTCGGCTGAACGACTCCCGCCTCCCGCCTCCCGTGAACGCGAGTATGCGACGCCCACAGCCGCCGTGACCGAGCCCCTTCCGTCGCTCCAGGCTGCCAGGGGCCAGGCCGCCAGGCTGCCAATCTGCCATCTCTGAATTCCTCCACGCGAGTACGCGACGCACAGGACTACAGGACGCCAGGTCCAAGCTCCAGTCCGCCTGTCACTGTCAGGTTAGTCCAATGCTTCTCAAGTTCTCAAATCTCATCCCGCATGGTTTATAATTTAGATCTTGGCTCCATTGTTCAGATTATTTAATCATTTCTGTGCATTGCTAATTGCTATGTGCCTAAGTCCTATACTCCTATTCCTATACGTGTGCGCATGTGAGTACGTGAATGGCAAAGAAATGGCAAAGAAATGAATGCTAACTATGTGCCGATGTCCTATACTCCTATTCCAAACGCATAGCTATAGCTGTTGCCTGTTGGTGTGGGTGGCAATTCGGCCGGCAAAGCATCCGCAATCAACTCTAACGCTCATACACACAGCCACACAAGATGGTTGCTGTCTCACTGTCTGACTGTTTAAGATGGCCACGCTAACATTCCAGAGTCCAATGCTTGTTTAGAATGGTTGCTGTCTCACTGCCTGACTGTCTACTTTTATTCTATCTATAATTTATTTTTCTTTTGTCGATAAGGAGGCTGTGGACTGCGGTTGTGTTTGTTCCATTTTTCACTTTGTTTTCAATGACTACAGGTTGCAACTTTTTAAGTGATGGAATCAGCCGTGGAAGGAAAGGGGAGGAGTGCAAGTGATGGAACTGATTCAGAAAGTAATTTGTTTGACAAGAGGGATGATATGTCTGAAGATGAACTGGTAGTGCTTGGTGGAAAAAATGATGATTCAGCAGACAATGTCAATATTGATGAATCTGAGGACAATGGAAGTAAAAAAGGAGTCAAGAGAAGGCGCAAGAGGGTGCAGATGAAGACTACAGCTGAAAGGAGCAAAAAGGCAAAATCTAAAGTTTGGGATGCCTTTACTAAGGTGACTGTGCCGGATATGACAGAGAAGGGGAGGATGATATCAAAGGCAAAATGTAACTATTATAAGTGTTGGGGGCCTTCGGCTTCCGAAGGTCCTCAAAAACATGATTTAACGATGTCTCTGGAGTATAATGTGTAAACAGGTATCTTCGGAC
This sequence comes from Zea luxurians, assembly GCA_029449295.1. Lineage (NCBI taxonomy): Eukaryota > Viridiplantae > Streptophyta > Magnoliopsida > Poales > Poaceae > Zea > Zea luxurians. The sequence goes on from JAOPSE010000124.1 coordinate 3,453,963, forward strand.
TTAGATCAAAACCACAGCGTGAAGATGCACAAAGAATATGAAGGATGGCGTAGAGCCGAAGCTATGCGCAGGGGAGCTTCGACGTGATAGCAGAAAAAGAAATCGACTTAAAAGGGAAAAGGCTATTTAGACCCCGATGGATTACTATAGAGTTATTAGCAAATGTAAAGGGCATGGGTGTAATTTTACATGGGCTGCGTCCCGTACCTATAAATAGATGAACAGTGCTCCCGTACTGTTCATGCTGACTTGGCATTTGCTTTCGCGTCACGCTTGTACCCCTCCTTTCCTTCGAGCCGAAGGTACATTTATAATTTGTTATTGTTGATATAGTAACACAAATAAAAATAAGTTGATAATAATGTTTAAAGTGTTTATGTTATTTTCCATATTTTGTATATGAACCCTTCTTTACCATTTATTGTGCTTATAAAGGTCTGTCCTTTATAACCTTCGTCCGGAATTCATTATATCCAAAGGAAGATAATGCTTCAAAGGACGAAGGACTTTAACATTTAACACTTTCTATGTTGCCTTGTTTTTAACTCGAAGCATTTGAGAACAAGTCCCCAACATTGGCGCCCACCTCCGGTGAACTCACTTACACTTTTTGAGTTTCGAACACCTTCAGCAAGCATAGACCTTCGTCATGTCGCCAAAGAAAGCTTCAGCAACAGGGGCTGCCGCTCTGCAGCCGCTGGACCCCAACCAGGAGACCCTCTCTCTTCGGGAGGCCCGAAGCTAGAAGAGGAAGGCCACCAGTCCAACGCCTCAGGAGGACGACTTGGATCAAGAGATCAGAAATATGGAGATGCTCCATCAGCAGGTGCAAAGGAAGAATGAAAAGATGGCTAGGCTAGCTGACCTACAAAGGCAGATAGACGAAGCCTCTGAAGAAGTTCGCCATCTTACTCAAGATGAGCAGAACCGAAGGCCTCAGCACAGAGAACTTCATCAAGAGGGCTTTTTCAACGAGGATGACTGGTATGAGAATTTCCATCATGGCAATTTTGCTTTTGATAATGCTTCTCCTCTGTCGGCAGAACTGCAGGCTACACCTTGGCCTCCGTCTTACAAGCCATCTCAACTCCCCATGTACGACGGACACTCAGATCCGAAGCAGTTTCTGATGAGCTACGAAGCAACAATATCTTCCTATTGTGGTAATACTGCAGTCATGGCGAAGTCTTTCGTCATGGCTGTCAAGAATGTTGCACAAACCTGGTACTCCTCTCTTCGGCCAGGAACAATCACATCATGGCAGAAGCTGAAGGATATACTGATCACTAGTTTCCAAGGGTTTCAAACGAAGCCAGTCACCGCTCAAGCTTTATTCCAGTGCACCCAAGATCACGAATAATATCTTCAGGCGTATGTCCGAAGGTTCTTACGTTTGAGGGCACAAGCACCAACAGTGCCCAATGAAATTGTCATTGAGGCCATGATTAAGGGGCTTCGGCCGGGACCTTCAGCCCAATACTTTGCCAGGAAGCCCCCTCAGACTCTGGAGAAACTGCTTCAGAAGATGGATGAATACATCCGCGCTGACAATGACTTTCGATAGAGAAGGGAGGAAGCTTACAGGTTCTCCGAAATAGCCAGGGGCTTCGGAGGGAGAATTCATCCTAGACATGTCAGATCGATTCATTCCACTTAGAATGATGACAGGGGAAGCCAGCAGCAGAGGCCGCAATATTCCTCCCAGGCTTCGGGGCAGCAGCAGAGCTATCCTCGGCCCCCAGCTCCAAGGGGTAGAGGTGCCAGGGGCTTCAGAGGAAGGTTTGGGGATCAGCCCAGGAAAATTTATTGCCTATTCTGTGGTGAGGACAAGGGCCACACCACCAGGATGTGCCATGTCACCATCCAGAAACAAAAGGAGATAGCAGAAGCTGCAGCCCAACAGAGCCAGCCGAAGCAAGTTATGCATACTGCTTCGAACCACTCGCCTTATATTCCAGAGTATGTAGGCAACCACACTGCAGCTTCTGTTGCTTCGGCAAGCCAACCTCAGGCATCTTGGCAACAGCCTCCACCTCCACCACCAATGCAACGAGGCCAACAGCCAGAAGGGAGTCAGCATACTCACCTCCAACGAGACTTCAGAGAAGAGTCCGAAGCTCGCACAGTCAATAGTACTGTGCCAGAATCGAAGCATATTTACTAACAAATATCCTACCTCGGCAGCAGTTTTTGCATTCAGTATCATTTTCTTTTTAATAAGGGACAATTATTGAAAGCCTAAGTGCTTTTGTCGTTTTCAATTTCTTGTAATAGCTTCGCTTTCGCCACAGTAAAAATATACCTTCTCCACAGAATAACGGAGTCCAAAAAAAGTTGCCAAAGCATAAGAATTTATGGTTACAAGGAGAATCTCCGAAATAACAAAAAATCGTTCTAAGGAATGCAATGTAAGTTTCCCAAAGCAACAAAAAGTCATTCCTAAGGGAGCGCAGCGTAAGTTTTCTGCTCAAAAGTCGTTCCAAAGGGAATGCAGAGCTTACAGCGAAAAATAAACGCTGATTCCGCTGAAGTAAAAGGCGAAGAAGCTCCCAAGGGAAGCTTACAGCGAAAAATAAACGCTGATTCCGCTGAAGTAAAAGGCGAAGAAGCTCCTAAGAGAGGTTTGCAGCGAAAAATAAACGCTGATTCCGCTGAAGTAAAAGGCGAAGAAGCTCCTAAGGGAGGCTTGCAGTGTAAAATAAACGTCGATCTTCAGCAAATATCATTTTGCATAACATCACATCATCACATCATTTGCATAGCATAACATCATACATCATATTGCATCAATGACGCAAGAAGGGGGTTCAATGTTGATATTCGGAGATTGTTGCGAAGAAACAGTGCCAAGGCACAAAAATAGTTATTGAAGAAGCATACCTTCGTCAAACTCTGAAATGGAAAGATCTATTGGTTACTGATTTTACGAAGATTGGATGTTTTTATGAAATATGGATATTATTTACGAAGCATGAAAAGAAGGGAAGGTGTTTTTTCGCCGAAGGCTCAAAAACGGTATGTACGTAAAGTTTCATGCATCGTAAAAAATTGAATCATAAATAGCTTATATATTACATTCAAAGTTACAAAATATTACACATATTGTCCAACAAATATTACATTCCAAATGTTTTTACAATAACATCTAATATTCCCTTATAACTACTTCTACAGCTTCGTTGAGTAGTTGATCAACAACTTTATCCATGATAGCTTCGGCCATTTTTCTAATTTCGTCATCCCCCTTTACGCAGAGTTTCGCTAATGGCTTAGCGGGCTCTGAGGGAGGAGAAAGTGCGGCTGTGTTACAAAGTGTAAACAAGTTCGAAATCAAAAAGTTACAACAAGCCAAAAACTAGTAGTCAATATCTATTCGCCCTTCGAGATCCGCACTTTTCTTAGCGGCCTCTGCTACTTTTCTAGCGTCATGAATACCTTTTTCGCTTTTCCGTATAATTTCTTGAGCCATCTCCCGGCCACCATTTTTCCAGATGTCGGTGAAAAATTTTCCACCAACCAAACTTGCTTCGCCCGAAGGGTCTTTTATGTCTTCAGAAGATAAGTCGGCTTCGGTTTGTGTCAAGGATTTCACATGATCGCAACCTTTTCTCTCCAAAACAGTGGCAATCCCCTAGCACCCGAGAAGGCACATATGTCTCCGCGGCCGTTCAAAACTTCTTCAAAAGCTTCAGCTTCGTGGCTGATCCATTCAATTGGGCCCTCGGGTTCGCCCCTTATGAAATTTTCTTCACTTGAGAACGCGCCAACGCTGGCGAAGCTGGTTTTTATTTTCTTAACACATTCTATAGACTTTTCATAACATCTTTTCTTGGATGCACGAAGCTCTTCAACGTTTTTCTCTAAATGATTTGCCCATTGTTCACTAATTTCTCGCTTAGCTTCTTCAACTGTGCATTTTTCTATAGCTTCGGCTAGCTGTTTCCGAAGATCCTCAATTTCGCGCTTCTGGGCCTCAGCTTGAGCTTTGAAAGCAGCTTCGTCTTCTTTTATTTTATCTATCAACGAATGTAATATTTTATCTTTTTCAAGACCTTCGTTCCTTAGTTCAATTACTTCGGAACGAAGGTTGCTCAAGGCTATGGTACACCCTTCATCTTCGGCATCTTTTTGTGCCCTGAGGGCATTGCTAAGTATAAGGCCCTAAAAAAATGCGCTAATAAGTTTAAGCAAATGAAAAATTTTGGCTTCAAAAAATAATACAAAGATCTCACCTTTAAACTATTGTATGCTAAGCTGTCGGCCAGCTCGTCTTTTGACAGCATCGAAAGCCCGTCTTCTAGTCGGGAATCCGAAACTCTTGCTCATCTCTCGACAGACAGAAATCTCCTTGCTGTCAGGGAGACAATACAAGAAGTCTTCTTCTCCGCTGCCGTTGAATATCAGCGCCCCTTTTGGATATTTCAATTTTTGCGCATAGAACTGAGCTTCTCTTTTTTCTTTTTCGGTCAGATTTTTACCCGAAGCATGACGTAAGACATAGTCGGAAGCTTCAGAAGATGCTTCGGGAATAGGTGTGGCGATTTTCTCAAATAAAATTTCTTCTACAAATTCTTTTTCTGTTTCTTTCTCAATTTCCAAAAATTCCCTCTTGGTAGGCTCTGAAAGCCTAGCTTCAGTTTCCGCTTGACTTTTGGCAGCTTCGGCCTCAGTTTGTGTCTTTGGAACTTCGACAGCTATCTTCGAAGTAGAGCTTGAAGATTTTATCGTTTCCAGCACATCTAGCACGTTAACCATTCTTTTCCTCTTGGGGGTTGTTGTAAGGTCTTTTTGTGCCCTCAGCATTGGCATTGGCACCTCAACTCTTGCTGAAGGACTTAAAATTTCCGATGTCTTTGTCTCTTCAGCCCTCGGTTCTTCTATTTTTTTCCATCTCCGGCATTTTGGCCGGCTCTTCAATATTCGGCAGGGGAGTCGGCTCCTTGGCTTCGGTGGCCGAAGAGGTCTCACCGACAAACTCAGGCACTGTGGCCGGTTCAATATAGCGTGGCCGGTGCGTAAGAACCTTCATCTTTTTCCTCTTCGGCGCTGGCTCACTAGGAGCGACTGAAGCAACTTCCTTCACAGAAGATGTATCTTTCCTTTTTGACCCCATGTTGGGTAACGGTAGTCAGGATAGACGAACCCAATGGCATCAAATACTCGATTGAGTCTTTTCTTCTTCCGGCCTCCGAAGGCCGCAGACAGTGCAATATCTTCTGCCTTCGAGTATGGTCCAAGCAGTTCATCGCTTGTGGCCTCAATACATTTCAGCCAGTCATCATCTGGCTCGACAAACTTATCTCCATATCTGAAGGTATATTTTAACCTAACTAGTTCACCTTCGTCAGGTTTGCTGATGGTTTCCTTTGGCATTTCCCACTTTTCTACAAGTGGCCATACTCTGAAGGCAATGTGTTCCTAGATCAAATCCCTTGTCCCGATGAAAGAGCAAACTACACCGAAGGCTCTCCGGCATTCTTCGGCTGCTTCGTCAATATCCACCTTCAGTTTCCGAAGGCCAAAACGCTGCCAGATGGGGCGCATGATGATATCTTTAATATCTTCTCGTGTCTTTAAGTCGTTTTTCACATAGAACCATTCCTTCATCCAGTCCCCGGGCCATCTCTTCCGAAAAGTTGGCACGGGACAGCTTGACCCAGAGCGGGCACCAAAGCTATAACAACCAAAATTGTTATGGTATTGCTCTTTACCCCAGGGTTTCGTCTCATATAATAACTCATGTATACTACAGAAACTTTTTGCATTTGGCTCCAAACCTTGGCTCTTCACGGCCCATACGAAGATTCCCATCCTTATGATTGCTTCGGGAGTAATTTGATGGAGGCAGATTTCAAATATCTTCAAAACTTCAACCACGAAACTGCTTAAAGGAAATCGAAGCCCAGCCTTGAAGAAACTTCGGAATATCACGACTTCATTTTCTTCGGGAGTAGGACAAGTTTTTTCTCCTTCGTCAGCCCTCACAATAGATAAATCCCGAAAATATCTACCCCTCATATTGACAAGATGGCTTTGTTTAATGCTTGATTTTCCAAAAACTGCATGGCTTGGTCGCCAAGGTCGATCTTCGGAATCTTCACCACCACTTTCCACATCATAGCTGTCACTATCACCATTGTCTTCAGATAAACCCTCTAAAATCTCCCTAGTAATCTTCTCTGTATTTGTCTTTGCTATTGATTCAAGAAAGCCGAGATTCATCTCCTCAGAAAGGCAGCTTCGATTCAGCGACAACTTTCTTATCCTCAGACATCTTCGAAAATGCTGAGAAAGTACTCTCAAAACCGAAGCTTAAAAATTTAAAAAGCCAAGCAAGTGTTGGTGCGCAAGGGCTAAAAATTGGGTGAGCAAGGGCAGATGGCAAGAAAGTGTGCCAAACGAACTCGTGGTGAGCTCTTATTTATACGCCTAGTGCGTTGAAAACTGGAGGGTCCCGCTTGTCAATGACTATTGCTATTCTAGCAAAGGGAAGGTGTTTTTTCGGACCTTCGGCTTAAGGCCTTCGTCCATGTCGCAATCTGAATTTATCACTCTAACAAATTAATATTGCGATGGGGCTACTGTTGGGGGCCTTCGGCTTCCGAAGGTCCTGAAAAACATGATTTAACAATGTCCCTGGAGTATAATGTGTAAACAGGTACCTTCGGACTTAAATCAAAACCACAGCGTGAAGATGCACAAAGAATATGAAGGATGGCGCAGAGCCGAAGCTATGCGCAGGGGAGCTTCGGCGTGATAGCAGAAAAAGAAACCGACTTAAAAGGAAAAAGGCTATTTAGACCCCGATGGATTACTATAGAGTTATTAGCAAATGTAAAGGGCATGGGTGTAATTTTACATGGGCTGCGTCCCGTACCTATAAATAGATGAACAGTGCTCCCGTATTGTTCACGCTGACTTGGCATTTGCTTTCGCGTCACGCTTGTACCCCTGCTTTCCTTCGAGCCGAAGGTACATTTATAATTTGTTATTGTTGATATAGTAACGCAAATAAAAATAAGTTGATAATAATGTTTAAAGTGTTTATGTTATTGTAACACCCTGAATTTGGGGGTATAAAATTTCTTTGCTCATATTCACAAATTCAGGTGTTACTTCCCTTTTCTCATCCTTCCCCAATCTTCTCTTTCTCATTTCTATAGGAGAAAAGTGGTTATTTTATTTGTAATTATAGTCTATTAGCTCAAACTCCAAGGGAGTATGATTTGTTGCATCATGTTGAACCCTAGATTTCACTTTTGTTTGGTGCATAAATCTTAGAAAGTCTAATTTGAATTTGTGGCTTATTTGGATTTGAATCAAATAGAGAAAATAAAAAGAAAAGGGAAAACAAATTCCAGAATAAAAGAAAAAGGGAAAGAAGCCCGCTTCCCCCGCCCCCTCGGCCTTTCGGCCCACTAGGCCCATCCCCCCCGCGCGCTCTTCTCCCCCCCTCCTCTCTCTGCCCCGGCGGGCCCGCCCGTCAGCGCGGCCGCCTTCTCCGCGTCCGCACCCGCTTTCCCCTCTCTCTCTACTCGCGGGCCCGGCCTGTCAGCCCCGTCGTCCCCGCGTAACCGCCGCCCGAGCTGCGCGCTGCCGCGGACTCCGCGCCCACGTCGCGCGTGGAGCTCGCAACCGCCCCGCCCCCGGCCACTTGAGCCCAGAACCCCACTCGCCCTCTCCCCCTCCCTCATTTGCGCACCAGCAGACCCCTCTCTCTCACCTCCCCCTCGCTGCGCGCACGCCAGAGCGCCGCCGCCACTAACCATCGCCGCCCGAGCCCGTTTCCCCGTCGCCGTTGGAGCTCCGCCGTGCTCTCTGCCACGGTGAGCTTCGCCTCGGCGTCCACAACCCGGGACACGCCCCAATTCCTCTTCCCCCTCCCTATTTCCCTCTGCCCGCGCTCACCCGCCGTGCTCCATGCAGCCGCGGAGGTCCGCCACCGCCGACCCGGGCCGTCGTCGCGCCATTGCCGCCACCGAGGAGTCCCCGGAGCCCGCCTTGAGGTAAGGAACCTCCCCTGCCCTCTCCCTTCCTTTCTATTGCTCTCTGCTGCTTTTAATTCCTCGCCGGAGTTGATTAACGCCGCCGCCGAGCCGCTTTGCCGTGGACCGCCCCCCTCCGGTGCCCCTGCCCCGACCCAGTCCCCACCGGACGATTCCCCGCGCCCTCCCCAACCTTCCCGGCCGCTCAGGTCACCCCAAAGACCCGCAGAGCGCCCGCGCCCCTCGTCTCCGGCGAGTTCTCCGTCGCGGAGACGAGCGCCGCCGCCTCTGCTAGCCGTAGGAAAGGCCAAGGCCGGCCACCCGACCCCGCCGTTCATCCCAGATCGGGCGGCCCTGATTCAATTAGCCCGGGCCCAATCCTGGCCGTCCGTCGGAGATCCAACGGCCCAGGGCCGCTTCCCTCACGCCCCGCGCCCCGCGCTGCCCGCCTGGCCCCGCCTGTCAGCCGCTCAGGCCGCCGCGCGCTCGCGCGCCCGCCCGCGGATCTAATCCTGCGCGTTGATCTGAGATCCGACGGCTATTAGAGCCCGATACCCCTTCGCCCGCGCAACTTCTTAAAGAGACCCCCGGTTTTCTGAAATTTAACCCGCCGTCCCTGGATTCTCACAGTTAGGTCCTTGGACCTTTTATTTAATTCAAAATAAGTATTTAGGGTATATTTTTAACCCCTAAACTTGTAAAATTCATAACTTTGTCATATGAACTCCAAATTAGGTGCTTCAAATTGCAAAATGCTCATAGTATTTTTGTCTACCTATTTAAACAATGTTTCCCTGCTGTTTCCATGTCCCAATAAATAGTTGATCATCAGGATAGGATTAAGGTTATTGGAACCCTATTTGAGATAATTAGAAGATGGTAGACTTTAATAAAAGTTGGAACACCTAAGTTTATGGACTTAAACACCCAAGTTCAGGGACTTAAAACCATGTAATGATTTAACCCCACCACTGACTTAAACCTGATTAGTGGATAATGAATCACTTTGTATAGTCCTCTACCCTAGACCTAGGGAATACCAGAGTACCAATCCTTTTCTATTGTGAACTTGTGATCTCTCTGCTGCATATGCTTGGTATATTGCTTTTGTTTGTTATTTCCCAAGTGCATAGTGTGAATGATTACTTTACATAGACAACGAGCAGTCTGTGTTTCCCGAGGAAGTTGCAGAGGAAGTCCCTGATCAGCAGTTTGGTGAAGGCAAGTGTCCTCTGTCCCATTATGTCCTATTCATTTATAACTTACTACCCCGCATTACTTACTTGAAACCTAAGGATTGACTAGCTTTACACTTTACTTTATCCTTGATGACCTTATGGGCTGTTATGGTTAGCATTCTGCTATTGCCTTAACTTAATCAATGAACATGATGTGACTATTTATGATACTGTTATCCTGATGATGTTGATGATTTGGTGATACTCTAGGGGGCTCAGGCTGTTTCCTGAGTACCTCTCCGTAAGGACCTGTTCGTTGAGAGACCACCCGGGATAACAGTGCAACCATGAGGGTGAAATGGGATGCCCTTAGCTAATTAATTAGAGGAACTAGAGGTGTAGTTGCTTAGCCGTCGTGCCGTCAATAGGGTCCAGGCACAGTGCTTGCTTTGCCGAGGCTGAGTGCCGAGGTTCTTTCGTTTTGCTCTTTGTTAGTCACTCTCCTGCGGGGAGGGGTACTGTGTTTATCAAACTGGAGAAACCTAACGGGCAGCTATGATCTCTAGGGAATCTTTGTAAAAGCTACGTAGTGATGCCCTGCCAGACCACCTAGGTAGTGGTCAATGGGCCGGGGATTAGCTCTCCCCGGGTAGAAAGGGAATCATGACTCATGGGTAAAGTGTGCAACCTCTGCAGAGGGTAGTGAAACTGATATATCAGCCGTGCTCACGGTTAAGAGCAGCCTTGGGATCCTCTTTGATTAGAGATACAGATGGTTCGAGATACAAGGATTATGTTATGGTTTTGGTTTGACTATGATGATGTTGTTCCTCGATGAGGAAATGGTTTACAGGTTGGTTAATGCTAAAATTTGGCTTCTACTAATGATAAATACCTGACCAACTAAAAGCAACTGCTTGAGCCTAACCCCACATAAAGCTAGTCCACTTCAGCCAAACGGGACATTTGCTGAGTACGTTGATGTGTACTCATCCTTGCTTTACCACAAAACACCAGGTTGTCCACATTGTAACCACTGCTCAGGAGAAGGTGAAGCCGTGGAAGGAGACTTCCAGGAGTTTCAAGACTACGACGAATTCTAGGTGTGGGTTGGCGGCAACCCCCAGTCAGCTGCCTGTGAAGGCCTTATCTTTACTGCGTTTCGCTAGCACTTTGATTTAACTGTTAAGTTGATGACTATGTGGATGCCTATGACTCTGTGATGTAATAAGTTAATACTCTTTTATGTTATTATTCGAGCAATGTGCGTTGATGTTCATTTATGTAACCGCTGTGTACGTGAGTTCTGATCCTGGCACGTACATAGTTCGCATTCGGTTTACCTTCCAAAACCGGGTGTGACATAAGTGGTATCAAAGCCGTGCTGACTGTAGGACCGCTGACCTAGAGTAGCACTGGTCGTACTAAGGACTATTGACCTTCCCTCTCACCTTGACCTCTGATGTTACTTCAAAAGTCGGTCACCTCGACCAACCCTATGTTTTACCACACATATATATACTACATTACACCTTGTTAAAATTTTTATCTTATTCTGTCTATGGTTTATTCACTTGTCATATTAGTTCTGCTCTTACTCTTATGCTTACGGTGTCTTTTGTAGATGGCTCGTCTTAGACACACTAAACGTAAGTCGGTGATTCCTTTCCTGCCATCTCGACTTGCGGAGTGTCCTCTGCGCCGCACCGTGTCCGATCAGTCGAGTCACCTGGAGAGACTGCACCACCGCCTGCGTGAGGAGCAGGAACGCCGGCGCCAGCACAGAGAGCAGCAGGGCTCTTCCTCCCCACCCCAGCAGGAGGTGGAGTCCGTGAGGCGCCGTTCCTCTGTTGCCCAGCTGGAGGCGCCCCCTGCACCACCGCGAGACGTCCCGGCTGTTGGAGGAGCTACTGGAGGAGGTCCTGGAGGAGACCCCGACGACGACTCAGACCACAGCATGGAGTCTTCTGAGCCGCAGGAGGCGGAAGGATGGGTCACCCGACCCATCACCCATGACGCCGCCCGCGGTTGTCACTTGCACGACGCACTCGACACCTTGCTGCGCCAGGCTTTCGACCGGCACACCTGGTCGATCGAGTATCGTTGTGTAGTCTACCAGCACAGTCGCGGGAGGTACCCGGACCGCTGGGAGGCTACCTGCCTAGTTCGCCGTCCGGAGGATGACCTCCGGGGTGCGGAGGCCGTTTCGGAGCACTACTCCATCTCCGAGAGGGACACTGCAGAGGCGGCTATGCAGGATGCAGCACGGCGTGCACTCTCCCAGTACTGTTCCTTGTTCGGTGGGGTGGCCGACGGTCTTAACCTTAGGTACTACCCCCGCCGTCCTACTGGCAGCACCGAGAGTGTGGTTGTCTCACCTGTTGGTGAGGGTAACCCTAGGTTGAGCAGCACAGTCAACCTAATCGCGGTGCTTAACACTGAGCTGGATCACTCTCTGGACGAGCTGAGCAGGGCTCGAACGGAGATTGCTAAGTTGCGTGCTGAGCTAGCAGAGCGCCGCCACCAGGAGGGTGGTTCTCCCGCTCCTGTTGGGACTCAGCACCCTTACCGCTCGCCGCCACGTGGTCACCACACTTATGGTTCCCCTGCCTATAAGACCAGGATAGATCTGGATCCTTAGATCGTTAGCGTCGGAGTTTGTAATAACTCTTAAGTCAGATGTCTCAGTCTTAGGTAGTCAGTTTAGTTTGCTTATCAGTTGCTTCCATTTAGTTTAGTTTGCTTATAAGTTGCTTGCATGCTTGTTATGATGAACTTGTGCTGGATTTGGATCTTTGTAATGACTGTTGCCAACCTGTGGGTTTCTCCTGCAGTTTGGCCTAGCTAGTAATGTTAATGAAGTCAGTTGTTTAGTTGGGAAACCATTTGCTTCTACTTTCCTTCTTATCTGAGAAGCTGTGTTGAATCATAAGGAGGATCAGTGAAGCTCTTTGTTCACTCAGTGTCATGAAGAATTCTGTTTTCTCTTTTCTTATGCTGAAGGGTTGTAAGATCAATGCTGATGTATGAATGTCTTCCACAGATGTCTGACAACAGGCGCCGATGCAACAGGCGTGCTCAGCAAGAGCAGCATGACCAGCAGGAGGAACATCAGAGGCAGCCACCCCCACCACCCCCGATGTCAGTGGAGCAGATGTTCTTGATGCAGACTCAGGCAGTGCAGGCCATTGGGCAGACTCTGGCAGCCATGCAGCAGGCTCAACAGCAACCCCAGCCCCAATTGCAAGTGCAGATGCCCCAGATGCCACGGGATAAGCGTGGTGAGTTCATGAGAGGGCACCCTCCTACCTTCGCCCATTCTGCTGACCCCATGGATGCAGAAGACTGGTTGCGTGCAGTGGAAAGGGAACTGCGCACCGCCCAATGTGACGACAGGGAGAAGGTTCTGTATGGTCCCCGTCAGCTAAGGGGAGCAGCCCAGTCCTGGTGGGAGTCCTACCTCGCCACACATGCTGACCCCGAAGCCATCACCTGGGAAGAATTCAGCGAGAATTTCCGTCGGTACCATGTTCCCGAGGGACTGATGATTGTGAAGAAGGAGGAGTTTCTGGCTCTGAGGCAGGGACCCCTGTCTGTTAGTGAATACAGAGACAAGTTTCTGCAGCTATCTCGTTATGCACCTGAGGATGTCAACACTGATGCTAAAAGGCAGTACAGGTTCATGAGAGGTTTGGTGGATCCCCTGCATTACCAGCTGATGAATCACACCTTCCCCACCTTCCAGCATCTGATCGATAGGGCAGTTATGACTGAGAAGAAGCGTAAGGATATGGAAGATCGGAAGTGCAAGATGAGTGGACCCCAGTCCGGAAGCATCAGCCGTCCACGTTTCTCAGGCAGTTCATCTCAGCAAGGCAGGCCTAGTCACCCACAGGGATATCAGAATCAGAATCAGCGTCCGCATCAGCAGCAGTTTCAGAGGCAGTACCCACAGCAGCAGCAGCAGCAGTATCGTCAGCACAGCCAGCAGGGAGGTAATCAGTATCAGAAGCAGAACAACCAGGCACCTCGCCTTCCTGCCCCCGCGACAAATCAGAGCAACCAAGCAGCCCCAGCACAAGGAGGAGGCAGAGGATGTTTCCACTGTGGAGATCAAGGCCACTGGGCGATGCAGTGCCCAAAGAAGTTGGCGCAGCAGCAGACCAACCCCAATGCTCCAACAAGGCAAGGTGTACTGCAGCCGGCAGCAGGCAATCGTAGCCAAGCGTACAACCGTGGGAAGGTGAACCACTTGGAGGCCGAAGCGATCCAGGATGCACCAGATGTGGCAGTAGGTATGTTCTCAGTCGAATCTCATCCCGCAAAAGTGCTATTTGATACTGGTGCAACTCATTCATTTGTCACTGCAACATGGGTAGAATTGCATAACATCTCAATAGAGGCAATGATGCCGCCCATGAGGATTAATTCGGTTGGTGGCAAGGTACAAACATATAAAATATGCTCAAATATAATGGTGGAAATAAGGGGGATAGGATTCCCCAGTGACTTAATAGTAATAGACACCCCTGGGATAGATGTTATTCTAGGAATGAATTGGTTAATGAAGTATGAAGCAAATGTTAGTTGTGACAAGAGGACCGTAACATTGAAGTCCCCGTCAGGAGAAGAGGTAGTGGCCGAGCTAAGGATGCCTAAATCAGCGGAGGGAGTCTGTCACCAGATTTCAGTTGATAGTAAGGAGCCCAACCCGCTCGAGGCTATCAAGGTTGTGTCGGACTTTCCAGACGTGTTTCCCGAGGAGCTAACGGGCATGCCACCCGAGAGAAAAGTCGAATTTGCCATAGAGCTTATCCCTGGTACCGCCCCCATTTCCAAAAGAGCCTATCGAGTGTCTGGACCAGAATTGGTGGAACTCAAGAAGCAGATAGATGAGATGTTAGAGAAGGGTTATATCAGGCCAAGTACCTCGCCTTGGGCCGCTCCAGTGTTGTTTGTAGAGAAGAAAGATGGTACCAAAAGGATGTGCATAGACTACAGAGCCTTGAATGAAGTCACTGTCAAGAACAAGTACCCCCTGCCAAGGATAGAAGATTTGTTCGACCAGCTCAGAGGTGCCAGCGTATTCTCGAAGATAGATCTGAGATCAGGTTACCATCAACTCAGAATCCGACCCTCGGACATACCGAAGACAGCATTCATCACCAAGTATGGGTTATATGAGTTCACAGTTATGTCCTTTGGTTTGACAAATGCGCCAGCCTTCTTTATGTATCTGATGAACAGCGTGTTCATGGACTATCTAGACAAGTTTGTGGTAGTGTTCATTGATGATATTCTCATATACTCTCAAAGTGAGGAAGATCATGTGGAGCATTTGAAGATGGTATTGCAAAGACTTCGAGAACATCAGTTGTATGCCAAGCTGGGCAAATGCGAGTTCTGGATTCATGAAGTCTTATTTCTGGGTCACATCATAAATCAAGATGGGTTAGCAGTGGATCCAAAGAAAGTAGCAGATATCCTGAACTGGAAAGCACCGAAGGATGTTCGTGGGATCAAGAGCTTCATTGGAATGGCTGGATATTATAGGCGTTTCATTGAAGGCTTCTCAAAGATTGCTAGACCAATGACAGCGTTACTAGCGAAGAAAGTTGAGTTTAAGTGGACCCAAAAGTGTCAAGAAGCATTTGAAGAACTGAAGAATAGATTGACTACAACTCCTGTGTTAGTCCTGCCTGATGTTCACAAGCCATTCTCAGTGTATTGCGATGCTTCTTACACCGGATTGGGATGTGTGCTAATGCAAGAAGGAAGAGTTGTAGCATACTCATCTCGACAGCTGAAGATCCATGAGAAAAATTATCCCACACATGACCTAGAGTTGGCGTGTGACATCTACACAGATCATAAAAGTCTGAAGTACATATTCACCCAGTCAGAGTTAAACATGAGGCAGCGAAGATGGTTGGAATTGATCAAGGACTATGAGTTGGAGATACATTACCATCCAGGCAAAGCCAATGTTGTTGCAGATGCTCTGAGCCAGAAGAGTCAGGTCAATATGTTGGCCACGTACCCGATGCCGTATGAGTTAGCCAAGGAGTTCGACAGACTGAGCCTCGGTTTCCTGAACAGTACGCAAGGAGTAATAATGGAATTAGAGCCCACCCTAGAGCGGGAGATCAAAGAAGGGCAGAAGGATGATGAAAACATCAACAAGATCCGGCAGCTGATCTTAGAAGGAAGAGGCAAAGACTTTCGAGAGGATGAAGAGGGAGTAATATGGTTCAAGGACCGATTGTGTGTCCCCGACCTCAAACCTATTCGGGAACTGATCCTCAAGGAAGCTCATGAGACAGCCTACTCCATACACCCTGGAAGTGAAAAGATGTATCAGGATTTAAAAAGGAGATTTTGGTGGTATGGCATGAAAAGAGAAATCGCGGAATATGTCGCCATCTGTGATAGCTGTCAAAGAACCAAAGCAGAGCATTAAAGGCCCGCCGGATTGTTGCAGCCATTGCGGATCCCTCAGTGGAAGTGGGATGAGATCGGGATGGATTTTATAGTTGGCCTACCTCGTACCCGGGCTGGCTATGATTCCATCTGGGTGGTTGTGGACCGCTTAACAAAGGTGGCCCATTTCATACCCGTGAAGACAACATACACCGGAGCAACGTTAGCTGAGTTATACATGTCACGGATAGTCTGCCTTCATGGTGTGCCGAAGAAGATAGTGTCAGATCGAGGAACGCAGTTCACCTCTCATTTTTGGCAGCAACTACAAGAAGCCTTGGGCACACATTTGAACTTCAGCTCAGCTTATCACCCACAGACAGACGGTCAGACTGAAAGAACTAACCAGATCCTAGAAGATATGCTGAGAGCCTGTGCGTTGCAAGACAAGTCAGGATGGGACAAAAGGTTACCGTATGCAGAGTTTTCCTACAACAATAGTTACCAGGCTAGCTTGAAGATGTCACCGTTTCAGGCACTCTATGGGCGGAGTTGTAGGACTCCGCTGCATTGGGACCAGCCTGGAGAGAGACAGGTGTTTGGCCCCGACATCTTGCTTGAAGCCGAAGAGAATATCAAAATGGTTCGGGAGAACCTGAAGATAGCACAGTCAAGACAGCGAAGCTATGCGGACCGAAGGAGAAGAGAACTGAGTTTCGAAGTGGGGGATTACGTCTATCTGAAGGTGTCACCTATCTAGGGAGTCAGAAGGTTCGGAGTTAAAGGCAAGTTAGCACCTCGGTACGTCGGACCATATCAGATTCAAGCAAAACGTGGAGAGGTGGCCTACCAGCTCAACCTACCAGAGAGCTTGTCAGCAGTGCACAATGTGTTCCATGTGTCGCAATTGAAGAAGTGTCTGCGAGTACCAGAAGAACAGTTGCCAGTGGAGGGTCTGGAGGTCCAGGAGGATCTGACATACATAGAGAAGCCAACGCAGATTCTGGAGTTTGCAGACAGAGTCACCCGGAGGAATACCATCAGAATGTGCAAAGTCAGATGGGGTCACCACTCCGAGGAAGAAGCAACCTGGGAACGAGAAGATGATCTGAAGGCCAAATACCCTGAACTCTTTGCTGACCAACCTTGAATCTCGGGGCGAGATTCTTTTAAGGGGGATAGGTTTGTAACACCCTGAATTTGGGGGTATAAAATTTCTTTGCTCATATTCACAAATTCAGGTGTTACTTCCCTTTTCTCATCCTTCCCCAATCTTCTCTTTCTCATTTCTATAGGAGAAAAGTGGTTATTTTATTTGTAATTATAGTCTATTAGCTCAAACTCCAAGGGAGTATGATTTGTTGCATCATGTTGAACCCTAGATTTCACTTTTGTTTGGTGCATAATTCTTAGAAAGTCTAATTTGAATTTGTGGCTTATTTGGATTTGAATCAAATAGAGAAAATAAAAAGAAAAGGGAAAACAAATTCCAGAATAAAAGAAAAAGGGAAAGAAGCCCGCTTCCCCCGCCCCCTCGGCCTTTCGGCCCACTAGGCCCATCCCGCGCGCGCGCTCTTCTCCCCCCCTCCTCTCTCTGCCCCGGCGGGCCCGCCCGTCAGCGCGGCCGCCTTCTCCGCGCCCGCACCCGCTTTCCCCTCTCTCTCTGCTCGCGGGCCCGGCCTATCAGCCCCGTCGTCCCCGCGTAACCGCCGCCCGAGCTGCGCGCTGCCGCGGACTCCGCGCCCACGTCGCGCGTGGAGCTCGCAACCGCCCCGCCCCCGACCACTTGAGCCCAGAACCCCACTCGCCCTCTCCCCCTCCCTCATTTGCGCACCAGCAGACCCCTCTCTCTCACCTCCCCCTCGCAGCGCGCACGCCAGAGCGCCGCCGCCACTAACCATCGCCGCCCGAGCCCGTTTCCCCGTCGCCGTTGGAGCTCCGCCGTGCTCTCTGCCACGGTGAGCTTCGCCTCGGCGTCCGCAACCCGGGACATGCCCCAATTCCTCTTCCCCCTCCCTATTTCCCTCTGCCCGCGCTCACCCGCCATGCTCCATGCAGCCGCGGAGGTCCGCCACCGCCGACCCGGGCCGTCGTCGCGCCATTGCCGCCACCGAGGAGTCCCCGGAGCCCGCCTTGAGGTAAGGAACCTCCCCTGCCCTCTCCTTTCCTTTCTATTGCTCTCTGCTGCGCTTAATTCCTCGCCGGAGTTGATTAACGCCGCCGCCGAGCCGCTTTGCCGTGGACCGCCCCCCTCCGGTGCCCCTGCCCCGACCCAGTCCCCACCGGACGATTCCCCGCGCCCTCCCCAACCTTCCCGGCTGCTCAGGCCACCCCAAAGACCCGCAGAGCGCCCGCGCCCCTTGTCTCCGGCGAGTTCTCCGCCGCGGAGACGAGCGCCGCTGCCTCTGCTAGCCGTAGGAAAGGCCAAGGCCGGCCACCCGACCCCCGCCGTTCATCCCAGATCGGGCGGCCCTGATTCAATTAGCCCGGGCCCAATCCTGGCCGTCCGCCGGAGATCCAACGGCCCAGGGCCGCTTCCCTCACGCCCCGCGCCCCGCGCTGCCCGCCTGGCCCCGCCTGTCAGCTCGCCGCCCCGCGCTGCCCGCCTGGCCCCGCCTGTCAGCCGCTCAGGCCGCCGCGCGCTCGCGCGCCCGCCCGCGGATCTAATCCTGCGCGTTGATCTGAGATCCGACGGCTATTAGAGCCCGATACCCCTTCGCCCGCGCAACTTCTTAAAGAGACCCCCGGTTTTCTGAAATTTAACCCGCCGTCCCTAGATTCTCACAGTTAGGTCCTCGGACCTTTTATTTAATTCAAAATAAGTTTTAGGGTATATTTTTAACCCCTAAACTTGTAAAATTCATAACTTTGTCATATGAACTCCAAATTAGGTGCTTCAAATTGCAAAATGCTCATAGTATTTGTCTACCTATTTAAACAATGTTTCCCTGCTGTTTCCATGTCCCAATTAATAGTTGATCATCAGGATAGGATTAAGGTTATTGGAACCCTATTTGAGATAATTAGAAGATGGTAGACTTTAATAAAAGTTGGAACACCTAAGTTTATGGACTTAAACACCCAAGTTCAGGGACTTAAAACCATGTAATGATTTAACCCCACCACTGACTTAAACCTGATTAGTGGATAATGAATCACTTTGTATAGTCCTCTACCCTAGACCTAGGGAATACCAGAGTACCAATCCTTTTCTATTGTGAACTTGTGATCTCTCTGCTGCATATGCTTGGTATATTGCTTTTGTTTGTTATTTCCCAAGTGCATAGTGTGAATGATTACTTTACGTAGACAACGAGCAGTCTGTGTTTCCCGAGGAAGTTGCAGAGGAAGTCCCTGATCAGCAGTTTGGTGAAGGCAAGTGTCCTCTGTCCCATTATGTCCTATTCATTTATAACTTACTACCCCGCATTACTTACTTGAAACCTAAGGATTGACTAGCTTTACACTTTACTTTATCCTTGATGACCTTATGGGCTGTTATGGTTAGCATTCTGCTATTGCCTTAACTTAATCAATGAACATGATGTGACTATTTATGATACTGTTATCCTGATGATGTTGATGATCTGGTGATACTCTAGGGGGCTCAGGCTGTTTCCTGAGTACCTCTCCGTAAGGACCTGTTCATTGAGAGACCACCCGGGATAACAGTGCAACCATGAGGGTGAAATGGGATGCCCTTAGCTAATTAATTAGAGGAACTAGAGGTGTAGTTGCTTAGCCGTCGTGCCGTCAATGGGGTCCAGGCACAGTGCTTGCTTTGCCGAGGCTGAGTGCCGAGGTTCTTTCGTTTTGCTCTTTGTTAGTCACTCTCCTGCGGGGAGGGGTACTGTGTTTATCAAACTGGAGAAACCTAACGGGCAGCTATGATCTCTAGGGAATCTTTGTAAAAGCTACGTAGTGATGCCCTGCCAGACCACCTAGGTAGTGGTCAATGGGGATTAGCTCTCCCCGGGTAGAAAGGGAATCATGACTCATGGGTAAAGTGTGCAACCTCTGCAGAGGGTAGTGAAACTGATATATCAGCCGTGCTCACGGTTAAGAGCAGCCTTGGGATCCTCTTTGATTAGAGATACAGATGGTTCGAGATACAAGGATTATGTTATGGTTTTGGTTCGACTATGATGATGTTGTTCCTCGATGAGGAAATGGTTTACGGGTTGGTCAATGCTAAAATCTGGCTTCTACTAATGATAAATACCTGACCAACTAAAAGCAACTGCTTGAGCCTAACCCCACATAAAGCTAGTCCACTTCAGCCAAACGGGACATTTGCTGAGTACGTTGATGTGTACTCATCCTTGCTTTACCACAAAACACCAGGTTGTCCACATTGTAACCACTGCTCAGGAGAAGGTGAAGCCGTGGAAGGAGACTTCCAGGAGTTTCTGAAAGGGAAATGTGCCCTTGGGCCATTTCTAAGGATTTTGGTGATTTAGTGCTCAACACAGGTACCTATTTGTAAAATGGAACAAGGTGCAAATCATGAAGTAAAGGTATGTTTCTAAGCCTTAGTACATTGGTTTTGTGGACTAACATGTTTGTCTAAGTGTTAAGAAACAGAAAAGGAGATGAAAAGAAAAGAGGAGAAAGTCTTGGCTGTGTGCAGCCAAGACCCAGCTCGGCCTGGAGCACCGGACTGTCCGGTGTGCACCGGACAGTGTCCGGTGCGCCAGGCTGCCTCGGCTCGAACTGGCCGCTCTCGGGAATTCGCCGACGGCGTACGGCTAAAATTCACCGGACTGTCCGGTGTGCACCGGACTGTCCGGTGAGCCAACGGTCGGCTAGGGCCAACGGTCGGCCGCGCGATCAGCGCGCGACACGTGGCCGGGCCAACGGTCGGGAAGGAACACCGGACTGTCCGGTGTGCACCGGACATGTCCGGTGCGCCAACTGAGCGCAGATCTGGAGCAGCCAGCAACGGTCAGAAGTGCTGTTTTTGGAAACAAATCGGGCACCGGACAGTGTCCGGTGTGCACCGGACTGTCCGGTGCGCCACGAGACAGAAGGCAAAGATGGCCTTCCAGATTTGTTCCCAACGGCTCCTAGCTGCCTTGGGGCTATAAAAGGGACCCCTTGGCGCATGGAGGAGGCACCCAAGCATTCCTTGAGCACTCTTGATCACTCACACATCAATCTTGCGCACTTGTTTGAAATTCTAGTGATTTGAGCTCTGTTCTAGTGTGTTAGCCTCTTGAGCTCAAGTCTGGGTTTTGTGTGTGCGTATTCGCTGTGATCTTTGTGTTGTGTGTGAGTTGCTAATCCCTCCCTTACTCCGTGATTCTTTGTGAACATCTTTTGTAAGGGCGAGAGGCTCCAAGTTGTGGAGATTCCTCGCAAACGGGATTGAGATAAGAACAACAAAACACCGTGGTATTCAAGTGGGTCTTTGGACCGCTTGAGAGGGGTTGATTGCAACCCTCGTCCGTTGGGACGCCACAACGTGGAAGTAGGCAAGCATTGGCTTGGCCGAACCACGGGATAAACCACCGTGTCCCTCTGTGCTTGATTCTTGTGGTATTGTGTTTTGTTGAAGACTTCACCTTAGCCACTTGGCATTAACTGTGCTAACGCTTAACAAGTTTTTGTGGCTTAAGTTTGAAGTTTTTACAGGATCACCTATTCACCCCCCCCCCCTCTAGGTGCTCTCAATTGGTATCAGAGCCGTTCTATTCACAAAGGGACTAACCGCCCGAATAGATGGATCCTAAGGGGAAGGGTATAGTGATCAACGACAAAGAGAAGGAGACCTTCGTCAACGAGCCGAAGGACGACAAGCCTACCGACTCCGGCTCGGGTCAAAGACGAAAGGAAGGGAAGAAGAAGAAGACCAGGCGCATTAAGGAGATCATTTACTACGACAGCGACGAGTCTACTTCTTCCCAAAAGGATGAGGACCACAACGACTACGAGAGGAGAAAACCGGTTAACTCGAACTTTTCCTTTGATTACTCTCGTATTCCGCAAAGTTCACATTCTCATTTACTCTCCATTCCACTTGGCAAGCCCCCACACTTTGATGGAGAGGACTACGGATTTTGGAGTCACAAAATGCGTAGTCACCTATTCTCTCTCCATCCTAGTATATGGGAGATTGTAGAGAGTGGAATGCACTTTGATAGTTCGGATAGTCCTATGTTCATTAATGAACAAATCCATAAAAATGCACAAGCTACTACTGTTCTTCTAGCTTCCTTGTGCAGGGATGAATACCATAAGGTGAGCGGCTTGGACAACGCCAAGCAAATCTGGGACACCCTCAAGATTTCTCATGAGGGGAACGACGTCACCTTACTCACCAAGATGGAGTTGGTGGAGGGCGAGCTTGGACGGTTCGCGATGATAAGGGGCGAGGAGCCAACGCAAACGTACAACCGGCTCAAGACCCTTATCAACAAGATAAGAAGCTACGGGAGCACGCGATGGACGGACCACGACGTCGTCCGCCTAATGCTCAGGTCCTTTACCGTACTTGATCCTCATCTCGTGAACAATATTCGTGAGAATCCCAGGTACACGATGATGACGCCCGAGGAAGTGCTTGGAAAATTCGTGAGCGGGCGGATGATGATCAAGGAGGCAAGATACGTCGACGACGCGTTGAACGGACCACTCCACGAGCCTCAACCCATTGCTCTAAAGGCAACGAGGAGCAAGGAGTCGCTACCTAGCAAGGTGGCGCAAGTTGAGGCGGCTGGCCTTAATGATGAAGAGATGGCTCTCATCATTAAGAGATTCAAGACGGTGCTTAAAGGTCACAAGGGACAACCAAGCAAGACCAAAGCCAAGGGGAAGCGCTCATGCTTCAAATGCGGTAAGCTTGGTCATTTCATTGCTAACTGTCCCGATAATGAAAGTGACCAGGAAAAGGGGAACAAAAGAGAGAAGAAGAAGCAATACAAGAAGGCAAAAGGCGAGGCGCATCTAGGAAAGGAGTGGGACTCGGATTGCTCCTCCTCCGACTCCGACAACGAAGGACTCGCCGCCACTGCCTTCAACAAATCGGCTCTCTTCCCCAACGAGCGTCTCACTTGCCTTATGGCAAGGGAGAAGAAGGTGAGTATTCAAGACTCCACTTATGCTTCATCTAGTGATAGTGAGTCTAGTGATGATGACATAGATTATTCCTGCTTGTTCAAGGGCTTAGATAGATCTAAGATAGAGAAAATCAATGAATTAATTAATGCATTGAATGAAAAGGATAGGCTTTTAGAAAAGCAAGAAGATTTATTGTATGATGAACATGATAAATTTGTAGAGGCACAAAAATCATATGCTTTAGAAGTGAAAAGAAATGAAATGCTTTCTAGTGAAATATCTTCCTGTCATGAAACCATTTCTACCTTAAGAAGTGTTAATATTGATTTAAGTGCTAAACTAGAAGTAGCTAGTAAATCAAATTCTTGTGTTGAACATGTTGAAATTTGTACTAGGTGTAAGAATTTTGATGTTAATGCTTGTAGTGAACACCTAGTTCTAATTTCCAAATTAAATGATGAAGTGGCTAGTCTTAATGCCCAACTTAAGACTAGCAAGAATGAAGTTAATAAAATAAAATTTGCAAGGGATGCCTACACAGTTGGTAGACACCCCTCAATTAAGGATGGGCTTGGCTTCAAGAGGGAAGCCAAGAACTTAACAAGCCATAAGGCTCCCGTCTTCGTCAAGGAGAAAGGGAAGGCCCCTATGGCTAATAGTGCTAAAAAGAACCATGCTTTTATGTATTATGATAGGAGACATGCTAGAAGTGCTTATAATCATTTTGATTCACATGTTTATGATTCTCATGCCATGTTTGCCTCTAGTTCCTCTTATAAGCATGATAGGAGGAATGTTGTATATATGCCTAGGAGAAATATTGCTCATGTGCCTAGAAAGAATGTTATTCATGCTCCTAGAAAATTAGTGAATGAACCTTCTACCATTTATTATGCTTGTAATGCTCCCTTTGCTATTTGTAGAAAGGGAAAGAAGGTTGTTGCTAGGAAATTAGGGGCTAGATGTAAGGGAGATAAAACTTGCATCTGGGTCCCTAAGAATATTTGTGCTAACCTTGCAGGACCCAACATGAGTTGGGTACCTAAGACCCAAGCCTAAATTTGCCTTGCAGGTTTATGCATCCGGGGGTTCAAGCTGGATTATCGACAGCGGATGCACAAACCATATGACGGGGGAGAAGAAGATGTTCACCTCCTACGTCAAAAGTAAAGATTCCCAAGATTCAATTATATTCGGTGACGGGAATCAAGGCAAGGTAAAAGGGCTAGGTAAAATTGCAATTTCTAATGAGCATTCTATATCAAATGTATTCTTAGTGGAGAGTCTTGGATATAACTTGCTATCTGTTAGTCAATTATGTCAAATGGGATATAATTGCTTATTTACGAATGTAGATGTGTCTGTCTTTAGAAGATGTGATGGTTCACTAGCTTTTAAGGGTGTACTAGACGGCAAGCTTTATTTAGTTGATTTTGCAAAAGAAGAGGCCGGTCTAGATGCATGCTTAATGGCTAAGACTTGCATGGGCTGGCTGTGGCATCGCCGCTTAGCTCATGTGGGGATGAAGAACCTCCACAAGCTTCTAAAGGGGGAACACGTAATAGGTCTAACAAATGTGCATTTCGAAAAGGATAGACCTTGTGCAGCTTGTCAAGCAGGGAAACAGGTGGGAGGAGCACATCACAGCAAGAACGTGATGACCACGTCAAGACCCCTGGAGCTGCTACACATGGATCTCTTCGGACCCGTCGCCTATCTAAGCATAGGAGGGAGTAAGTATGGTTTAGTTGTTGTTGATGACTTTTCCCGCTTCACTTGGGTATTCTTTTTGCAGGATAAGTCTGAAACCCAAGGAACCCTCAAGCGCTTCCTCAGGAGAGCTCAAAATGAGTTTGAGCTCAAGGTGAAGAAGATAAGGAGCGACAACGGGTCCGAGTTCAAGAACCTTCAAGTGGAGGAGTTTCTTGAGGAGGAAGGGATCAAGCACGAGTTCTCCGCTCCCTACACACCACAGCAAAATGGTGTGGTAGAGAGGAAGAACAGGACGCTAATCGATATGGCGAGGACGATGCTTGGAGAGTTCAAGACCCCCGAGTGTTTTTGGTCGGAAGCCGTGAACACGGCTTGCCACGCCATCAACAGGGTCTACCTTCATCGACTCCTCAAGAAGACTTCGTATGAGCTACTAACCGGTAACAAACCCAATGTATCTTATTTTCGTGTATTTGGGAGCAAATGCTACATTCTAGTGAAGAAGGGTAGAAATTCTAAGTTTGCTCCCAAAGCTGTAGAAGGGTTTTTATTAGGTTATGATTCAAATACAAAGGCGTATAGGGTCTTCAACAAATCATCGGGTTTGGTTGAAGTCTCTAGCGACGTTGTATTTGATGAGACTAATGGCTCTCCAAGAGAGCAAGTTGTTGATTGTGATGATGTAGATGAAGAAGATGTTCCAACGGCCGCTATACGAACCATGGCAATTGGAGACGTTCGGCCACAGGAACAGGATGAACGTGATCAACCTTCTTCCTCAATAACGGTGCATCCCCCAACTCAAAATGATGAACAGGTTCATCAAAAGGAGGCGTGTGATCAAGGGGGAGCACAAGACGACCAAGTGATGGAGGAAGAAGCGCAACCGGCACCTCCAACCCAAGTTCGAGCGATGATTCAAAGGGATCATCCCGTCGATCAAATTTTGGGTGACATTAGCAAGGGAGTAACTACTCGATCTCGATTAGTTAATTTTTGTGAGCATTACTCTTTTGTCTCCTCTATTGAGCCTTTCAGGGTAGAGGAGGCCTTGCTAGATCCGGATTGGGTGTTAGCCATGCAGGAGGAACTTAATAACTTCAAGCGCAACGAAGTTTGGACGCTGGTGCCTCGTCCCAAGCAAAATGTTGTGGGAACCAAGTGGGTGTTCCGCAACAAACAGGACGAGCACGGGGTGGTGACAAGGAACAAGGCTCGACTTGTGGCAAAAGGTTATGCCCAAGTCGCAGGTTTGGACTTTGAGGAGACTTTTGCTCCTGTGGCTAGGCTAGAGTCTATTCGTATCTTGCTAGCATATGCCGCTCACCATTCTTTCAGGTTGTACCAAATGGATGTGAAGAG
The DNA here is from genome assembly GCA_029449295.1 of Zea luxurians. Classification (NCBI taxonomy): domain Eukaryota; kingdom Viridiplantae; phylum Streptophyta; class Magnoliopsida; order Poales; family Poaceae; genus Zea; species Zea luxurians. The sequence continues at coordinate 3,479,680 of JAOPSE010000124.1, forward strand.
CGCGTTCCTCAACGGGCCAATAAAGGAGGAGGTGTACGTGGAGCAACCCCCTGGCTTCGAGGATGAGCGGTACCCCGACCACGTGTGTAAGCTCTCTAAGGCGCTCTATGGACTTAAACAAGCCCCAAGAGCATGGTATGAATGCCTTAGAGATTTCTTACTTGCTAATGCTTTCAAGGTTGGGAAAGCCGATCCAACTCTTTTTACAAAGACATGTGATGGTGATTTGTTTATATGCCAAATTTATGTTGATGACATAATATTTGGTTCTACTAATCAAAAGTCTTGTGAAGAGTTTAGCAGGGTGATGACGCAGAAATTCGAGATGTCGATGATGGGCGAGTTGAACTACTTCCTTGGGTTCCAAGTGAAGCAACTCAAGGACGGCACCTTCATCTCCCAAACGAAGTACACGCAAGATCTGCTGAAGCGGTTTGGGATGAAGGACGCCAAGCCCGCAAAGACTCCGATGGGAACCGACGGACACACCGACCTCAACAAAGGAGGTAAGTCCGTTGATCAAAAAGCATACCGGTCAATGATAGGATCTCTACTTTATTTATGTGCTAGTAGACCGGATATTATGCTTAGCGTATGCATGTGTGCTAGATTTCAATCCGATCCTAAGGAGTGTCACTTGGTGGCGGTGAAGCGAATTCTTAGATATTTAGTCGCTACGCCTTGCTTCGGGATCTGGTATCCAAAGGGGTCTAACTTTGACTTAATTGGGTACTCAGATTCCGACTATGCTGGATGTAAGGTCGATAGGAAGAGTACATCGGGGACGTGCCAATTCTTAGGAAGGTCCCTGGTGTCATGGAACTCTAAGAAACAAACCTCCGTTGCCCTATCCACCGCTGAGGCTGAGTACGTTGCCGCAGGACAGTGTTGTGCGCAACTACTTTGGATGAGGCAAACCCTCAGGGACTTTGGCTACAATCTGAGCAAAGTCCCACTCCTATGTGATAATGAGAGTGCTATCCGCATAGCGGAAAATCCTGTTGAGCACAGCCGCACAAAGCACATAGACATCCGGCATCACTTTTTGAGAGACCACCAGCAAAAGGGAGATATCGAAGTGTTTTATGTTAGCACCGAGAACCAGCTAGCCGATATCTTTACCAAGCCTTTAGATGAGAAGACCTTTTGCAGGCTGCGTAGTGAGCTAAATGTCTTAGATTCGCGGAACTTGGATTGAATTGTAGCATACATGTATTTATGCCTTTGATCATGTTCATTCTGCATTTTGTTGCTTATTATGGTGCTCAAGTTGTACAAACACTCCCTGGACCTCACAAGTCCGTTGCAAAGTGATGCACATGTTTAGGGGGAGATGTGTTACAACTTGACCCTTTGAGACTAACCATATGTTGAGTGTGTCTGATTTAGTTTCAAAGGAGAATTGAAAGGGAAAAGGTGGACTTGGACCATGCAAGACTTCCACTGCACTCCGATGAGGGGTAACTCATTCCAAGTTCATCTCATGACCTCTTATTGCCATTTGCTCTTAATTGACGATTTTGGTGAGGCAATGGGGTTAAAGGGCCACAATTGATCCCGTTTTGGTGCTTGATGCCAAAGGGGGAGAAAATAAAGGCCAAAGCAATAAATGGATCAGCTACCACTTGAGAGATTTTGAAAATTGTAGAATAGAGTTTTTGATTAATTTGTCAAAATTCTTAAGTTGTCTCTCTTGTCAAAAGTTGGCTTCTTGTGGGGAGGAGTATTGATTATGGGAAAAAGGGGGAGTTTTTGAAATTTTTGATCAATCTCTTTTTGAATGACTCTCTTTATGCTTAAACATGTGTGTTTAACTTAGAGATAGAGATTTGTGTTTGATTTGCAAAAACAAACCAAGTGGTGGCAAAGGATGATCCATATATGCCAAAATTGAATAACACTTAAATTTATGTCATTTGAATTGAGTTTGCACTTGTTCTAGTGGCTTTATGAAGTGTTGGCATAAATCACCAAAAAGGGGGAGATTGAAAGGGAAATGTGCCCTTGGGCCATTTCTAAGGATTTTGGTGATTTAGTGCTCAACACAGGTACCTATTTGTAAAATGGAACAAGGTGCAAATCATGAAGTAAAGGTATGTTTCTAAGCCTTAGTACATTGGTTTTGTGGACTAACATGTTTGTCTAAGTGTTAAGAAACAGAAAAGGAGATGAAAAGAAAAGAGGAGAAAGTCTTGGCTGTGTGCAGCCAAGACCCAGCTCGGCCTGGAGCACCGGACTGTCCGGTGTGCACCGGACAGTGTCCGGTGCGCCAGGCTGCCTCGGCTCGAACTGGCCGCTCTCGGGAATTCGCCGACGGCGTACGGCTAAAATTCACCGGACTGTCCGGTGTGCACCGGACTGTCCGGTGAGCCAACGGTCGGCTAGGGCCAACGGTCGGCCGCGCGATCAGCGCGCGACACGTGGCCGGGCCAACGGTCGGGAAGGAACACCGGACTGTCCGGTGTGCACCGGACATGTCCGGTGCGCCAACTGAGCGCAGATCTGGAGCAGCCAGCAACGGTCAGAAGTGCTGTTTTTGGAAACAAATCGGGCACCGGACAGTGTCCGGTGTGCACCGGACTGTCCGGTGCGCCACGAGACAGAAGGCAAAGATGGCCTTCCAGATTTGTTCCCAACGGCTCCTAGCTGCCTTGGGGCTATAAAAGGGACCCCTTGGCGCATGGAGGAGGCACCCAAGCATTCCTTGAGCACTCTTGATCACTCACACATCAATCTTGCGCACTTGTTTGAAATTCTAGTGATTTGAGCTCTGTTCTAGTGTGTTAGCCTCTTGAGCTCAAGTCTGGGTTTTGTGTGTGCGTATTCGCTGTGATCTTTGTGTTGTGTGTGAGTTGCTAATCCCTCCCTTACTCCGTGATTCTTTGTGAACATCTTTTGTAAGGGCGAGAGGCTCCAAGTTGTGGAGATTCCTCGCAAACGGGATTGAGATAAGAACAACAAAACACCGTGGTATTCAAGTGGGTCTTTGGACCGCTTGAGAGGGGTTGATTGCAACCCTCGTCCGTTGGGACGCCACAACGTGGAAGTAGGCAAGCATTGGCTTGGCCGAACCACGGGATAAACCACCGTGTCCCTCTGTGCTTGATTCTTGTGGTATTGTGTTTTGTTGAAGACTTCACCTTAGCCACTTGGCATTAACTGTGCTAACGCTTAACAAGTTTTTGTGGCTTAAGTTTGAAGTTTTTACAGGATCACCTATTCACCCCCCCCCCCCTCTAGGTGCTCTCAGTTTCAAGACTACGACGAATTCTAGGTGTGGGTTGGCGGCAACCCCCAGTCAGCTGCCTGTGAAGGCCTTATCTTTACTGCGTTTCGCTAGCACTTTGATTTAACTGTTAAGTTGATGACTATGTGGATGCCTATGACTCTGTGATGTAATAAGTTAATACTCTTTTATGTTATTATTCGAGCAATGTGCGTTGATGTTCATTTATGTAACCGCTGTGTACGTGAGTTCTGATCCTGGCACGTACATAGTTCGCATTCGGTTTACCTTCCAAAACCGGGTGTGACAGTTATTTTCCATATTTTGTATATGAACCCTTCTTTACCATTTATTGTCCTTATAAAGGTCTGTCCTTTATAACCTTCGTCCGGAATTCATTATATCCGAAGGGAGATAATGCTTCAAAGGACGAATGACTTTAACATTTAACACTTTCTATGTTGCCTTGTTCTTAACTCGAAGCATTTGAGAACAAGTCCCCAACAGTAAGAAGCTATATTCTTACATACAAGGATCAACAACATCTCATTTGTCAAGGCACATGAGAATTTGTGTCGTGTATTTGAAGCATGTGGCAAAGCAACAGGATCAATCTCTTCTAAATTTTGCTCCATCAACAGCAGGTGAATCTGGATCTGGCCTTCCTACTATCACTTCTCCTAAAGATTATAACCATGAGCAAGTAAAAAAACTAATTGCTAAGATGATAATAGTTCATGAGTATCCATTTTGGATGGTTGAGCATACTTGGTTTAACATTGTCATGAGGTATTTGAATCCTTCATATGAGTTCATTGGTAGGAAGACTATAAGAGCTGAATGTTTAAAGATCTATGAGTCTGAAAAAGAATCACTAGCAAAAGTCCTTAAAGGTGTTGAGTACATTTCCCTAACCACTGATTTGTGGACATCCAATCAAACATTATCCTATATGTGTTTGGTTGCACACTACATAGATAATGATTGGAAGATGCAATGTCGTGTCCTGAATTTTTTTGAATTGGACCTCCCACACAAAGGGCCTGTTATAGGACAAGCAGTATATGAATGTGTTGCTGGCTGGAAAATAGAGGATAAAATTGTTTCCATGACTTTAGATAATGCCTCAAACAATGATGGTGCTATTCGAGGTATAAAATGAGATTTATTGAGTGGTGCTTCAATAAGATATTTGATGAACATCAAGTTTTGTTTGAATTAGAAGATGTTCGTAGTGAGTTAGAAAAACTTTATGGGGATTTTGAGGTGCAACATAGAGAGAGAAAAGAGTCTCAAAGCAAATCTAATGCTTCCTCATCTTTGAGTATTGAAAGATCATGTAGTTTGCCATCCGCTTCATGTCAATTTTAGTCTTTCTTGTCATCAACTCAGTCTAACCCATCAAAGAGCGAGTTGCTTATCTATTTGGAGGAGATTAATGTGTGTTTATCGGACAAAGAGTTTGATTTGCTGAATTGGTGGAAGGTTAATTCACATAGATTTCCAGTGGTGTCGAGAATGGCAAAGAAATTCCTAACTATACCGGCGACATCAGTGTCTTCGGAGTCTACTTTTAGCACGGGAGGTAGAACTCTTGATGATTATTGTAGTTCTCTAAGGCCTTCAATGGTGGAGGCATTGGTATGCTCTTCTAGCTGGATCCGAGGAACACATGATGGAAGCATGATATATGTGGTATGCTGATCTTGTATATTTCTTAAAGTTGTATTATTTCACACATTAATTGAACTTTGTATTTTATCAGGAAGAAGATGATGAGGACAATGTTGAGAACATTTTGTTTCCAAAAAGCTTGGTGGAAAGCAACTAGTAAGAGATCTGAATTCTAATACTCTTTGTTAGAATATAGGGGAAACATGAATTATTTAGTGCTATTTGTAAACTAATTAGAATTGCCTTCACAGAATTTGGAAGAATTGGATGGAGACAACTACAAGACAAGCTAAGCTAAGGACGTCAAGAGTCAAGACTCATCAGAAAAGATGCATCATTTGAATTAATTTTGTCATTGAAACTTTGGGATACTAAATATTTTGAGCTTATCAATGGATTATGCATTGCTCTTGTATACTTTGAGATACTGCTGCTGGTTTAAAATGTCTTATTGTATGTTTTGAGGAGTAGTGTATCTTCTTGTATGTTTTGAGCTGATTTTATGGAATATATATACAACTGGAGGTTGGGCTCGCGAGCCGGCTCGAGCTGGCTCGCGAGCCTGCACCGAGCCAAGCCGAGCCTGATGGCAGAGCTCGCCAGACGACCGAGCCGAGCCTAGCTCGGCTCGCTCCTGTACCGAGCCCGACGAGCTGAGCCGACGGCTCGGCTCGTTTCCAGCCCTAATGGTATATGAAGGATTATTTAACCATCGAGAATCATGTCTTGCTCTGCACATACTAACAAAGGTGTGCTTGAGGGAAGATTCAATGCTCATTACTGCATGTATATATATATATATATATATATAGAGAGAGAGAGAGGTGGATATAGGTCTTCAGTTTATAATCTTCACTTATGAAATGCATACAACATTCAGCAAACCATGAAAACGTTCTTGATCAAAACATTCGGTTAGTTTCATGGCCTCCTCAGATCACCAATTTTCTCTTTCTGTGGTAGGCAAGAAAGAAGAAACCATGCTATAGTTTGTCACGGTTAGTAAATTCAGACTTGTAACAATTGTTACGGATTTCTAATGTCGAAAGGAGCGGAGAGGATAAGGACCCGTTGGGCCGGTCGGCCCATGATGCCGTTCCTCCGGGCCTCCACCGTGGCCCGTGGGGGAGGGGGATAGTTGACGCCAGATAGTTCATTTTTAAATAAAGAACGGAGGAATTATCTTCTTTCTAATGTTGAGTACTTGCTTTGTCATTGAACTTTCGGATTTCACTTGATCGTATATAATAATTTTCCAAACTTGGATTTTAGATGCTTTTCTCTCAGATATTTGGAAACTATTTTAGGGTCATACAACTTTAAAAAAACTCAAATATAGTATTACAAAAAAATAATAATAAAACAACAAGGGCTATGGCGCTAGATCTTACAAAAAATAGATAGTTATTTAAAGATGTACATAATTTTTGGAGACCCTTGCGAACTTTTAATTAAACAAGACAATAATATGTCGGGACTTCCGTGTGTTGTCAGTCTCCGTATGGAGTCCAACGGTTCACCGTATCAACAACTCTCGTATGTGTTCCGGGAGAGCAACAAATCTCCCCGCACAGTCGTCATGGCAGCGTGGTCGAGGGCTCCACAAAGTTATTAGGACAGACATGCCATGCCGGAGGGAATCTCTCTGCAGCGCTGCCCGACGCTTTTCTGTTCTTTTTTTTTTCCCTGAACGCGTCACACGCAGTCACCAGACACTGCTGCACCTCTGCTCATCACCATTAACTTCTAATGCCAGGCCACTCACACCGTGCCGTTCCACTGTGTGTTTTCACATGGTCCCTGCACCTGCCCTGCCTCTCGGAGTCGGATACGAATGGCTATCGAAAACTTCGAAATGTTACAGGACGCGACGAATGCAATAGAACAAGAGCTGTGATGGTGGCGCTGAATTCGTCAAAACCAATACTCGCAACAGGAAGCCACAACAAATTCGGCGACCGTCCAGAGGGAGAGAGCAACCGTAGAAGTTTAAGATTACTTTCGACGACGCGTATTGACCGTCAATACCGTCAGACATAACAATAACGTTTTACGATTATCAGATAAGTCGTCGAAAATAAGGCCATGTTTGGTTTCAATTAGTCTTAGCACTAAACTTTTGTCCTAGGACTAAACTTTAGTCCCTACTTATTTGGTTTTAGGGACTAAATACATTGTCCACAAGACTCAAATGCCCTTGGAATACACTCATATGGGCTTTTAGTCTCTTTTAGCACCTATGTGAAGGACTAAAGACTAAATCATTTTAGTCCATATTTTAGTCCTAGTGTTTGGTAAAAAAGAGACTAAATAGGACTAAAAACTATAGACTAATCTTTAGTCCCTCTAATCAAACACCCCCTAAGACGGATTATACTCGTCGATGTCGTATCGGCCACCATATTCGCACGACGTCCGTGCAGCCAAAACCGTCGCCACCGAGTCACGACCACACCGTCGCGCCGCGCTCCACCCCCACCACCGTCGAAAGCACCTGCACGTGCGCTGCCTCTGGCCTCCTCGCGTGGCCGCCGCCGTCTCCTTTAGCCACCAACGCCCACGGTCGTGCCTCCAACGACAACTACGCTCACGTCGCTCCTCCGACACCCGCGCTCGACCCACGCCCGCAACCGGAACGCCCACGCCTCCGTCAACCTCCGTGCGCCTGAATCCGCCACTGCCGTTTCGACCATTTAAGTAAGTCCATTTTGCTCATAAATTTTATATGCTTTGATTGTTTATAGTTAATTTGTGTAGATATCATTGAATTATATATTATAAATTATTTAGTGTTAGTTACTTCTGTCGGATAGAACACTATTATAGATTTTAGTTAGGTTGGTTTAGTTCGCGGAATGGTTCTTTGATAATTTAAAGTTTCTGAGTTTAATTATTAAACCTATTTGTTACTCAAAATACTGTTTTTAGTTCAAAATATTGTATCAGTTATTTATTAGTTAAATTGTTTAGCATGATAAATAAAGTTTATTTTATGTAATACAGATCAGAACATATGTGACGTAGTGTATGCATGCATCGTAGTGTTAATAAACGGAATATATGTGTGACCAATTTCGAATCGGTATACCACACATACGGCACATGTGAGGTGTGCTTAGGGCTAACAATGAGCTATAAATTTTACACTATAAGATTTAAAGATCGAATCGGGTTAGGATCGGACTTTATTACTATTCATTTTTGAACTATAATTTATTTAGGGTCTTGACATTTTGTAAAGAACCATTTGGATCACGATCGATTACCACCCCTAGGTGTGCTGGTCCAGAATTGTTCCTTATATTGGAGATCCTCGGAGTGACCGATAGAGCACATATTTATGACAAGCTATGAACTCGAATAAAGTTTCGGCAGCATAACCCCAATATTCTTCATTGCACCATTTTTAGGCGTGCAAATGGCGAATGGCAGGTGTTGATCTCTTGTTCTCAAAACTGTGAATCAAGAACAAGGCAACTGAAAGTCGCCTAGAGGGGGGTGAATAGGCGTAATATGATATTTACAACTTTAAACACACACTACAAGCCGGGGTTAGCGTTAGAACTAAAATCAAGTCCGGGAGAGAGGAGAAAACAAATCAAATGGAAATCAAGTGAATGAACACAATTATTTGTTTTATCGAGGTTCGGTTCCAAAGAACTTAATCCCCGTTGAGGTGGTCACAAAGACCAAATCTCTTTCAACCCTTTTGCTCTCTCAAACGGTCACTTAGACCGAGTGAGTTTTCTCCTTAATCAAACGGGTCTACAAGCCGGGGTTAGCGTTAGAACTAAAATCAAGTCCGGGAGAGAGGAGAAAACAAATCAAATGGAAATCAAGTGAATGAACACAATTATTTGTTTTATCGAGGTTCGGTTCCAAAGAACTTAATCCCCGTTGAGGTGGTCACAAAGACCAAATCTCTTTCAACCCTTTTGCTCTCTCAAACGGTCACTTAGACCGAGTGAGTTTTCTCCTTAATCAAACGGGTCATTTAGACCCCGCAAGGACCACCACACACTTAGGTGTCTCTTGCTTTGATTACAATTCACTAGGGAACAAAAATGAGGGAGGAAGAAAGCGATCCAAGCAACAAGAGCGCAAATGAACACGAACACACACTCTCTCAAGTCACTAGGTGGTTGGAATGAATTTGGGACTTGGAGAGGCTTTGATCTTTTGAATTGTGTCTAGGATTGAATGCACTAGCTCTTGTATTGAATGAGAACTTCAGAAAACTTGGATGCTTGGAGTTGTGGTGGTTAGGGGTATTTATAGCCCTCAATCACCAAGTAGCCGTTGGGAAAGGCTGCTGGCGATGGGCGCACCGGACAGGTCCTGTTCACTGTCCGGTGAGCCTCCACGTCACCCAACCATTAGGGTCTAGAGCCCGATCGACCGTTGGAGGCTTTGTCCTCTTGCGACACCGGACAGTCCGGTGCCACAACGGACACTGTCCGGTGCGCCTCTGACTCTGCGGCTCTGACTCTGCGCGCACTGTTCCTCTTTCAGCGGCTTTTTCAGTCGACCGTTGCGTGAGTTAGTCGTTGCTCCGCTGGCACACCGGACAGTCCGGTGAATTATAGCGGAGTGCGCCTGCCGAAACCCGAGAGTGGCTGGTTCAACCCTGTATGGGCCTGGTGCACCGGACACAGTTCGGTGGCACACCGGACAGTCCGGTGCGCCAGACCAGAGCACACTTGGTTTCTTTTGCTCCTTCAAATTGGATCTCTAACTTGAATATTTATTGGTTTATATTGAACCTTATTGCACCTGTAGAACATGTATTATAGAGCAAACTAGTTAGTCCATTTATTTGTGTTGGGCATTCAACCACCAAAATTAATTGTAAGAAAAGGTTAACCCTATTTCCCTTTTAATCTCCCCCTTTTTGGTGATTGATGCCAACACAAACCAAAGCAAATATATATAAAGTGCAGAAATGAACTAGTTTGCATTAGGTAAGTGTATATGTTACTTGGAATTAAACCAATTGATAATCTCACTAGATATGAATGGATTGCTTTCTTTTATTTAATATTTTGGACCACATTTGCACCACTTGTTTTGTTTTTGCAAATTCTTTTGGAGAATCTTTTCAAAGTTTTTTTTGCAAATAGTCAAAGGTATATAATTATGATTGCAAGAAGCATTTTCAAGATTTGAAATTTCTCCTCCTGTTTCAAATGCTTTTCCTTTGACTAAACAAAACTCCCAATGAATGAAAATCTCCTCTTAGTTTTCAAGAGGGTTTTAATAGATACCAATTTTGGAAATATACCAATTGAAGAAATTGCCATTGCAAGATCCCAATTGAAAATTTGCTTTCTCAAGATAAGGATATCAATTGAGATATTGCCATGACAAAGATACCAATGAAAAATATCAATTAAAGCTTTATGTTGAAAATTTTGAAATTGGTGGTGCGGTCCTTTTGCTTTGGGATTAATATCTTCTCCCCTTTTTGGCATTAATCGCCAAAAACGGAGAATTTGAGAGCCCTTTCCCCATTGGTACAAGTAAATAAGAGTGAAGGATTATACCAATTTGGAGTGAGCGGAGTAGCGACGAAGGGTAAACGATACTGTTAGAGTGGAGTGGAAGCATTGTCTTCGCCACATACTCCCTTTCCCTTTCAATCTACGACTTAGCATAGAAATACACTTGAAAACACATTAGTTGTAGCCTTGGTACAAAAATAATAAGAAATATGCATTTGTACCAAAGGAAAGAGACATGATCAAAGGTATATAAATCAGCTATGTGCAATGTTTCATTCAAAATTCCGAGAATCAAGTATATTTAGCTCATTCCTAAGTTTTCTAAAGGTTTTCTCATCTAAAGGCTTGGTAAAGATATCGGCTAATTGATTCTTGGTGTTTACATAAGCTATTTCGATATCCCCCTTTGTTGGTGATCCCTCAAAAAATGATATCGAATGTCTATGTGCTTAGTGCGGCTGTGTTCAACGGGATTATCCACCATGCGGATTGCACTCTCATTGTCACATAGGAGAGGGACTTTGCTCAATTTGTAGCCATAGTCCCTTAGGGTTTGCCTCATCCAAAGTAATTGCGCACAACAATGCCCTGCGGCAATGTACTCGGCTTCGGCGGTGGAAGGAGCTACTGAGTTTTGTTTCTTTGAAGCCCAAGATACCAGGGATCTCCCCAGAAACTGACAAGTCCCTGATGTGCTTTTCCTATCAATTTTACACCCTGCCCAATCGGCATCGGAATATCCTATTAAATCAAAAGTGGATCCCTTGGGGTACCAAAGCCAAAACTTGGGAGTGTAAACTAAATATCTCATGATTCTTTTCATTGCCCTAAGGTGAACTTCCTTAGGATCGGCCTGAAATCTTGCACACATGCATACAGAAAGCATAATATCCGGTCGAGATGCACATAAATAGAGTAAAGATCCTATCATCGACCGGTATACTTTTTGATCTACGGATTTACCTCCTGTGTCGAGGTCAAGATGCCCATTGGTTCCCATGGGTGTCTTGATGGGTTTGCCATCCTTCATCCCAAACTTCTTAAGTATATCTTGAATGTACTTTGTTTGGCTAATGAAGGTGCCATCTTGGAGTTGCTTGATTTGAAATCCAAGGAAATACTTCAACTCCCCCATCATAGACATCTCGAATTTTTGAATCATGATCCTACTAAACTCTTCACAAGTTGACTTGTTAGTAGACCCAAATATAATATCATCAACATAAATTTGGCATACAAACAAATCTTTCGCAACAGTTTTAGTAAAGAGAGTAGGATCGGCTTTACCGACTTTTAAGCCATTAGTGATAAGAAAATATCGCAGACATTCATACCATGCTCTTGGGGCTTGCTTGAGCCTATAAAGCGCCTTTGAGAGTTTATACACATGGTTAGGATACTCACTATCTTTAAAACCGGGAGGTTGCTCAACATAGACCTCTTCCTTGATTGGTCCATTGAGGAAGGCACTTTTCACGTCCATTTGATAAAGCTTAAAGCCATGATAAGTAGCAAAGACAAGTAATATACGAATTGACTCAAGCCTAGCTACGAGTGCATAAGTTTCATCGAAATCCAAACTTTCGACTTGTGAGTAACCTTTGGCCACAAGTCAGGCTTTGTTCCTTGTCACCACACCATGCTCATCTTGCTTGTTGCGGAATACCCATTAGGTACCAACAACATTTTGATTAGGACATGGAACCAAATGCCATACCTCATTCCTCGTGAAGTTGTTGAGTTCCTCTTGCATTGCTAGCACCCAATCCGGATCTCTTAGTGCATCATCTATCCTGTAAGGCTCAATAGAGGACACAAAGGAGTAATGCTCACAGAAATGTGCAACTCGAGATCTAGTGGTTACCCCCTTATGGATATCACTAAGAATGGAGTTGACGGGGTGATCTCATTGAATTGCTTGATGGACTCTTGGGTGTGGCGGTCTTTGACCCTGTATTTCTTGATCATCTTCCTTGTCTTCATTCTCTTCATCTCGCCCTTGATCATTGTCCTCCTCTTGAGGAGGCTCATCCTCTTGATCTTCATTTTGAGCCTGTTCCTCATCTTGAATTGGTAGAGATGCTTGATTTGAAGATGATGGTTGATCTTGCGCTTGTGTTGGCTCTTCGGATTCCTTAGCGCGACATGTTCCTTAGCGCGACACACGGAGCCTCTTCATCATCTAGTTCATCAAGATCAACTTGCTCCACTTGGGAGCTGTCGGTGTTTGGAGTCTGACTGTGCACCTAGGGTTACCCCTCGAGGTGCTTTTGGGTAGGACGATGTTATTGATTGTAACTCAACGGTTCGTGCGAGATGCACGAGAGACGACAGGCAATTTTCTATAGGTTCGGGCCGCTTGGAGAGGCGTAATACCCTACTTCCTGGTGTGAATCTTTATGTGGTGGGTTACAAGAGAAATCTCCAGCGTGGAGAAAAGCTAATGAGATAGGTAGATGGTTGATGGAAATGATGGGGTACCCCTTAGGCCTTATATACTCGACCGTGGGGCACTACATGCATATGTGATGATGATGTGTACCTAAATAATAGTGAACCGACTGAACTTATCCAGCTATAATCTACCGACTTATTTCTAATTTGTTCTGGTATTCAGGGGCACTGCGCGCGGGTGAAAGGATCACGATGCCCAAGAGAGGGGTGAATTGGGCTTTTCTAAAAATCAACACTAATTAAAACCTAAGCAAGAGCCCAACTTCACCCCGACAACTAGCAATACGAGAATAATACTAGAAATAAAACAATGCTAAGACAATACTTCAAATACTTGCTAAACAAATGCATAATGTAAAATGCTTGAATTAAGTGCGGAATGTAAAGCAAGGTTTAGAAGACTCCTCCAATTTTTTCTCGAGGTATCGAAGAGTCGGCACTCTCCCCTAGTCCTCGTTGGAGCACCCGCGCAAGGGTATCGCTCCCCCTTGGTCCTCGCAAGAACCAAGTACTCACTATGAGATAATCCTTTGCCACTCCAGCGCAGTGGATTCCTCACGACCGCTTACAAACTTGAGTCGGGTCACCAACAAGATCTCCACTGTGATCACCGAGCTCCCAACGCTACCAAGCCGTCTAGGTGATGATGGTCACCAAGAGTAACAAGCCATAGACTTTTGCTTGACCAAGAGAAGCCTAATGCATGCGGTGTGTACTCTAGGTGGCTCTCGCTAGCGCTAATGAGGTCCAAATGCAGGATTAAGATTCTCTAATCACCCCACTAGGCTTTGTGGTGCTTGCAATGCTCTACCAATGTGTAGGTGTAAATGTGGGCAGCAAGACAATCAATATGGTGGGTGGAGGGGGTATAAATAGCCTTCACCCACCAACTAGCCGTTACACAAATTCTGCTGTGCATGGGCGCACCGGACAGTCCGGTGCGCCAACGGTGCGCCACAGGTGCGCCAATAGTGCGCCACTGGTGCGTTAATGGTCGACTCCAACGGCTAGTTCTGACAGCTAGCCGTTAGGCAGATGGCACACCGGACAGTGAACAGTCACAGTCCGGTGCGCACCGGACAGTCCGGTGCACTGTCCGGTGTGCCACTAAAATTCATTTTCCGAACTGCACGCTCTCGGGTTTCTACGCAGGGAACCACTCTTCCCTAGCCCAGGCTGGCCCCACTGGCAGAGGGTGCACCGGACAGTTCGGTGCACACTAGACAGTCTGGTGCCCCAAAGCCAGAAACCCTAGATTCTGTTTTCTGCTGTTTTTCAAATTGGTTTTCGTTCTAACTCGTGAGTATGTTCTAGAGTGACTATATGTGAGTGTGAATGTGCACCAATACTATACTAGAACTCTCTTGGTCAAACTACTCATCGACAACCCCTCATTATAGAACGACTAAAACAAAATAAAAGACCTAACTATATCACGAGTGTCCACAACTCCTTGACACTCGGAATACGAAGACCTTCACTTTTTGTTTCATCGCTTTAGCAGTTGCTTCAAGTTCTTATCTCCAGGATTGTTTTCACCATTGTAGTACATCTACCTATAATGTGACCTAACTTACTGTCGGGGACCATAATTAGGGGTACCCTCAAGGCTCCTAAATCTCAGCTGGTAACCCCCATCAGCACGAAGCTGCAAAGGCCTGATGGGTGCGATTAAGTCAAGGATCAGTCCGTTCGAGGGACGCGATCACGCCTCGCCCGAGCCCAGCCTCGGGCAAGGGCAGCCGACCCCGGAGGATCTACGTCTCGCCCGAGGACCCCCTCCACAACGGACACACCTTCGGCTCGCCCGAGGCCCAGTCTTCACCAAGAAGCAACCTTGGCCAAATCGCCATGCCAACCGACCAAATCGCAGGGGCATTTAATGCAAAGGTGGCCTGACACCTTTATCCTGACGCGTGCCCTCTAGTTGATAGAGCCGAAGTGACCGTAGTCACTTTGCCGCTCCACTGACCGGCCTGACAAGAGGATAGCGCCGCCTGCGCCGCTCTGACTGTTGTGCCACTCGACAGAGTGAGGCTGACAGCAGCCAAGTCCGGCCCTAGGCGCCATGGGAAACTCCGCTTCGCCTGACCCCAGGGCTCGGACTCGGGCTCAGCCCCGGAAGACGACGAACTCCGCTTCGCCCGATCCCAGGGCTCGGACTCGGGCTCAGCCCCGGAAGACGACGAACTCCGCTTCGCCCGACCCCAGGGCTCAGACTCGGGCACAGCCCCGGAAGACGACGAACTCCGCTTCGCCCGACCCCAGGGCTCGGACTCGGGCTCAGCCCCGGAAGACGACGAACTCCTCTTCGCCCGACCCCAGGGCTCAGACTCGGGCTCAGCCCCGAAGGACGACGAACTCTGCTTCGCCCGACCTCAGGGCTCGGACTCAGCCCTGGCATCAGCCGACAGTCTCCGCCTCGCCCGACCCAGGGGCTCGGACTCGACCTTGGCCTTGGAAGACAGACTCGACCTCGACCTCAGAGGAGCCTCCACCTCGCCCAACCCAGGGCACGGACCGACCACGTCGACAGGAGGCGCCATCATTACCCTGCCCCAAGCTGACTCAGGCTACGGGGAACAAGACCGGTGTCCCATCTGGCTCGCTCCACTATACGAGTAATGATGGCGCCCCGCACGCTCTATGACGATGGCGGCTCTCAGCCTCCTTACGGAAGCAAGAGGACGTCAGCAAGGACTCGACAGCCCCGACAGCTGTCCTTCCGCCAGGCTCCGGCGCTCCTCCGACGACCACGACATCACACGAACCGGGTGCCAAAACCTCTCCGGCTGCCACGATGGCATGTACTTAGGGCGCTAGCTCTCCTCCGCTAGACACGTTAGCACACTGCTACACCCCCGTTGTACACCTGGATCCTTTCCTTATGCCTATAAAAGGAAGATCCATGGCCCTCTTACGAGGGTTGGCCGCGCGGGGAAGGACGGGACGGCGCTCGCGTGAGGCCGCTCGCTCCCTCCCGCGTGGACGCTTGTAACCCCCTACTGCAAGCGCACCCGACCTGGGCGCGGGACAAACACGAAGGCCGCGGGATTTCACCTCTCACGCCCGTCTCCCTCCGGCTCCTTCCCCCCTTCACGCTCCATCTCGCGCCGACCCATCTGGGCTGGGGCACGCGGCGATAATTTACTCATCGGTCCAGGGACCCCCCGGGTTCGAAACGCCGACAGTTGGCGCGCCAGGTAGGGGCCTGCTGCGTGTTGACGAACAGCTTCCCGTCAAGCTCCAGATGGGCAGTCTCCAGCAACCTTTCTAGCCCGAGACGGTGCTCCGTTTCGGGAGTCTTGAGTTCATGTCCCTCGACGGCAGCTACGACATGATACTCCTTCCCCCGCCGTGCGACAGCGACAATGGCGGCCGACAACCCGCCCGCCGGCGGCGGAATCGACGATGTCTTCCCCGCGTGGTGGAAGAACAACATTCGAGCTCGCCCCATCCTCTCCCCCGCCGACGGAGGAGGAGGCAGGGCAACCAAGGCCAAGCAGGAGGCGACACCTCGTCGGCTGTCGAGCGAGTCGATGGCGCCGGCGCCCCAACGGGGGACACGTCGGGCATCGACCTCGCGTCTGAGACGAAGACGAGCGCCGTCTCCCCGCAGCACGCCAACCCCAAGCGAACGGACGACACCAGCACGCTCGCGAAGGACTTGCTAGGCGTCACCCTCGTACCTGAGACGATGGTGCAGTCAGTCCCTGACGTGACTTCGTCACCGCCCGTCAACCAAGAGGTACCAACCGATTTCCATCTCACGCCTTTTGGATTCAGCCTCGACCCGCCAAGCGACTTCGCTTTGGTGGACGCTCTAGTAGAGGCGAGTCCAAACCCTCTGGGGTATCGTATGCGGTCACCCTGGGACCGGCTGACGGCCGTCTCGACCTACGGGCCCTCGGGGTCCGAGGAAGAAGACGAGCCCGACTTCTGTTGGGACTTCTTCGGACTTGGTAACCCCAGTGCCATGCGGGACTTTATGACCGCGTGCGACTACTGCCTTTCCGACTGTTCCGACGGTAGCCGCAGCCTCGGTGACGAGGACTGCGACCCAAGTCGTGAATGTTTCCACGTCGATCTAGGGGGTCCCGACGAAGGCAACCACCTTGGTATGCCGGAGAACGGTGATCTCCCTAGGCCTGTGCCTCGCGTTGACATCCTTTGGGAGCTAGCTGTGGTCCCCGTCCCGGCGGGGGGTCATGACCCACAGCTCGAGCAAATCCGCGAGATGCAGGCCAGGCTCGACGAGGGAGCAGGAACACTTGAGCCGATCCGCCGGGACATCGGGCAGGAGTGGGCGGGCCAACCTCCGGCCGGAGAAGTGCGTCATCTACCCTAGGGTATCCAGCACCGCATCGCCGACGATGTCAGGGTAAGGCCGCCACCCACTTCTAGTGGGGTCGGCCAGAACCTGGCTGCAGCGACAATGCTTCTTCGCGCGATGCCGGAGCCATCAACCAACGAGGGGCGGCGTATCCAGGGAGAGCTCAAGAATCTCCTGGAGGACGCCACGGTCCGACGGGCCGAAAGCTCCACCTCCCGAAGGCAGGGATACCCATCGGAACATCGCGCCGCGACTTCCCGATTCATGCGGGAAGCCTCGGTCCACACCGGGCGCACGCGCAACACAGCGCCTGCGGCCCCGGGTCGCCTCGGCCACGAGCACCATCACCGCAACCGTCAGGCCCACCTCGACGAGAGGGTGCACAGAGGCTACCACCCCAGGCGTGGGGGACGCTACGACAGCGGGGAGGATCGGAGCCCCTCGCCCGAACCACCCGGTCCGCAGGCTTTCAGCCGCGCCATACGACGGGCGTCGTTCCCGACCCGGTTCCGAACCCCGACTACTACCACAAAGTACTCGGGGGAGACGAGACCGGAACTGTGGCTCACGGACTACCGGCTGGCCTGCCAACTGGGTGGAACGGACGATGACAACCTCATCATCCGCAACCTCCCCCTGTTCCTCTCCGATACCGCTCGGGCTTGGTTGGAGCACCTGCCTCCGGGGCAGATCTCCATCTGGGACGACCTGGTCCAAGCCTTCGCCGGCAATTTCCAGGGCACGTACGTGCACCCTAGAAACTCCTAGGATCTCCGAAGCTGCCGCCAGCAGCCGGGAGAGTCTCTCCGGGACTACATCCGACGATTCTCGAAGCAGCGCACCGAGCTGCCCAACATCACCGATTTGGATGTCATCGGCGCGTTCCTCGCCAGCACCACCTGCCGTGACCTGGTGAGCAAGCCGGGTCGAAAGACCCCCACCAGGGCGAGCGAGCTGATGGACATCGCCACCAAGTTTGCCTCTGGCCAGGAGGCGGTTGAGGCTATCTTCCGGAAGGACAAGTAGCCCCAGGGCCGCCCACCGGAAGATGCCCCCGAGGCGTCAACTCAGCGCGGCGCCAAGAAGAAAGGCAAGAAGAAGTCGCAAGCGAAACGCGATGCCGCCGACGCGGACCTTGTCGCCGCCGCCGAGTACAAGAACCCTCGGAAACCTCTCGGAGGTGCCAACCTCTTCGACAAGATGCTCAAGGAGCCGTGCCCCTATCATCAGGGGCCCGTTAAGCACACCCTTGAGGAGTGCGCCATGCTTCAGCGCCACTTTCACAAGGCCGGGCCACCCGCGGAGGGTGGCAGGGCTCGCGACGACGATAAGAAGGAAGATCACCAGGCAGGAGAGTTCCCCGAGGTCTGCGACTGCTTCATGATCTACGGTGGGCAAGTGGCGAACGCCTCGGCTCGGCACCGCAAGCAAGAGCGTCGGGAGGTCTGTTCGGTAAAGGTGGCGGCGCTAGTCTACCTAGACTGGTCCGACAAGCCCATCACCTTCGACCAAGCCGACCACCCCGACCGCGTGCCGAGCCCGGGGAAATACCCGCTCGTTGTCGACCCCGTCATCGGTGACGTCAGG
Organism: Zea luxurians; assembly: GCA_029449295.1. NCBI lineage: Eukaryota > Viridiplantae > Streptophyta > Magnoliopsida > Poales > Poaceae > Zea > Zea luxurians. The sequence continues at coordinate 3,498,455 of JAOPSE010000124.1, forward strand.
CTCACCAAGGTCCTCATGGATGGAGGCAGCAGCCTCAACATCATCTACGCCGAGACCCTCGGGCTCCTGCGTGTTGATCTGTCCTCAGTCTGGGCAGGCGCTGCGCCTTTCCACGGGATCATCCCCGGGAAGCGCGTCCAGCCCCTTGGACGGCTCGATCTACCCGTCTGCTTTGGGACACCCTCCAACTTCTGAAGGGAGACCCTCACGTTCGAGGTGGTCGGGTTCCGAGGAACCTACCACGCAGTACTGGGGAGGCCATGCTACGCTAAGTTCATGGTCGTCCCCAACTACACCTACCTCAAGCTCAAGATGCCGGGCCCCAACGGGGTCATCACCGTCGGCCCCACGCACCGACACGCGTACGAATGCGACGTGGAGTGCGTGGAGTACGCCGAGGCCCTCACCGAATCCGAGGCCCTCATCGCTGACCTGGAGAGCCTCTCCAAGGAGGTGCCAGACGTGAAGCGCCACGCCGGCAACTTCGAGCCAGCGGAGACGGTTAAATCCGTCCCCCTCGACCCCAGCAGCGACGCCTCCAAGCAGATCCGGATCGGCTCCGAGCTCGATCCCAAATAGGAAGCAGTGCTTGTCGACTTTCTCCGCGCGAACGCCGACGTTTTCGCGTGGAGTCCCTCGGACATGCCCGGTATACCGAGGGATGTCGCCGAGCACTCGCTGGATATCCAAGCTGGAGCCCGACCCGTGAAGCAGCCTCTGCGCCGATTCGACGAAGAAAAGCGCAGAGCCATAGGCGAGGAGATCCACAAGCTAATGGCGGCAGGGTTCATCAAAGAGGTATTCCATCCCGAATGGCTTGCCAATCCTGTGCTTGTGAGAAAGAAAGGAGGGAAATGGCGGATGTGTGTAGACTACACTAGTCTAAACAAAGAATGTCCGAAGGTTCCCTACCCTCTGCCTCGCATCGACCAAATCGTGGATTCCACTGCTGGGTGCGAAACCCTGTCTTTCCTCGATGCCTACTCGGGGTATCACCAAATTAGGATGAAAGAGTCCGACCAGCTCGCGACTTCTTTCATCACACCCTTCGGCATGTACTGCTATGTCACCATGCCGTTTGGTTTGAGGAATGCGGGTGCAACGTACCAACGGTGCATGAACCATGTGTTCGGCGATCACATTGGCCGAACGGTCGAGGCCTACGTTGATGACATCATAGTCAAGACAAGGAAAGCCTCCGACCTCCTTTCCGACCTTGAAGTGACATTCCGATGTCTCAAGGCGAAAGGCGTGAAGCTCAATCCCGAGAAGTGTGTCTTTGGGGTTCCCCGAGGCATGCTCTTGGGGTTCATCGTCTCCGAGCGGGGCATCGAGGCCAACCCGGAGAAGATCACGGCCATCACCAGCATGGGGCCCATCAAGGACTTGAAAGGCGTACAGAGAGTCACGGGATGCCTTGCGGCTCTGAGCCGTCTCATCTCGCGCCTCGGCGAAAGAGGCCTGCCTCTGTACCGCCTCTTAAGGAAGGCCGAGTGCTTCACTTGGACCCCTGATGCCGAGGAAGCCCTCGAGAACCTGAAGGCGCTCCTCACGAACGCGCCCATCTTGGTGCCTCCCGCTACCGGAGAAGCCCTCTTGATCTACGTCGCCGCAACCACTCAGGTGGTCAGTGCCGCGGTTGTGGTTGAGAGACGAGAAGAGGGGCATACATTGCCCGTCCAGAGGCCAGTCTACTTCATCAGTGAGGTACTGTCCGAAACCAAGATCCGCTACCCACAAATTCAGAAGCTGCTGTACACGGTGATCCTGACGCGACGGAAGTTGCGACACTACTTCGAGTCTCATCCGGTAACTGTGGTGTCATCCTTCCCCCTGGGGGAGATCATCCAGTGCCGAGAGGCCTCGGGTAGAATTGCAAAGTGGGCGGTGGAAATCATGGGCGAAACGATCTCGTTCGCCCCTCAGAAGGCCATCAAGTCCCAGGTCTTGGCGGACTTCGTGGCTGAATGGGTCGACACCCAGCTCCCAACAGCTCCGATCCAACCGGAACTCTGGACCATGTTCTTCGACGGGTCGCTGATGAAGACAGGAGCAGGCGCAGGCCTGCTCTTCATCTCACCCCTCGGGAAGCACCTACGCTACATGCTACGCCTCCATTTCCCGGCGTCCAACAATGTGGCTGAGTACGAGGCTCTGGTCAACGGGTTGCGCATCGCCATCGAGCTAGGGGTCCGACGCCTCGACGCTCGCGGTAACTCACAGCTCGTCATCGACCAAGCCATGAAGAACTCCCACTGCCGCGACCCGAAGATGGAAGCCTATTGCGATGAGGTTCGGCGCCTAGAAGACAAGTTCTACGGGCTCGAGCTCAACCACGTCGCCCGGCGCTACAACGAGACTGCGGACGAGCTGGCTAAAATAGCCTCGGGGCGAACAACGGTTCCCCCGGACGTCTTCTCCCAAGACCTCCATCAACCCTTCGTCAAGATCGACAACCCGCCCGAGCCCGAGGCACCCTCGGCCCAGCTCGAGGCACCCTCGGCCCAGCCCGAGGCACCCTCGGCCTAGCCCGAGGCACCCTTGGTTCGGCCCGAGGTACCCTCGGCCCCCGAGGGTGAGGCACTGCGCATCGAGGAGGAGCGGAGCGGGGTCACGCCTAATCGAAACTGGCAGACCCCGTACCTGCAATATCTCCACCGAGAAGAGCTACCCCTCGACCGAGCTGAAGCTCGGCGGTTGGCACGGCGCGCCAAGTCGTTTGTCTTGCTGGGAGACGGGAAGGAACTCTACCACCGCAGCCCCTCAGGCATCCTCCAGCGATGCATTTCCATCGCCGAAGGCCAGGAGCTCCTACAAGAGATACACTCGGGGGCTTGTGGCCATCACGCAGCACCTCGAGCCCTTGTTGGAAACGCCTTCCGACAAGGTTTCTACTGGCCGACGGCGGTGGCCGACGCCACAAGAATTGTCCGCACCTGCGAAGGCTGTCAGTTCTACGCAAGGCAGACCCACCTGCCCGCTCAGGCCCTGCAGACGATACCCATCACCTGGCCTTTTGCTGTGTGGGGTCTGGACCTCATCGGCCCCTAGCAGAAGGCACCCGGGGGCTACACGCACCTGTTGGTCGCCATCGACAAATTCTCCAAGTGGATCGAGGTCCGACCCCTAAACAGCATCAGGTCCGAACAGGCGGTGGCGTTCTTCACCAACATCATCCATCGCTTTGGGGTCCCGAACTCCATCATCACTGACAACGGCACCCAGTTCACCGACAGAAAGTTACTGGACTTCTGCGAGGATCACCACATCCGGGTGGACTGGGCCGCCGTGGCTCACCCCATGACGAATGGGCAAGTAGAGCGTGCCAACGGCATGATCCTGCAAGGACTCAAGCCGCGGATCTACAACGACCTCAACAAGTTCGGCAAGCGATGGATGAAGGAACTCCCCTCGATGGTCTGGAGTCTGAGGACAACGCCGAGCCGAGCCACGGGCTTCACGCCGTTCTTTCTAGTCTATGGGGTCGAGGCCATCTCGCCCACAGACTTAGAATACGGTTCCCCGAGGACGAGGGCCTATGCCGACCAAAGCAATCAAGCTAATCGAGAAGACTCACTAGACCAGCTGGAAGAGGCTTGGAACATGGCCTTACTACACTCGGCACGGTACCAGCAGTCCCTACGACGCTACCACGCCCGAGGGGTTCGGTTCCGAGACCTCCAGGTGGGCGACCTAGTGCTTCGGCTGTGACAAGACACCCGAGGGCGGCACAAGCTCACGCCTCCCTGGGAAGGGCCGTTCGTCGTCACCAACAGTCAAGGCGAGGTCTACAGCAACGCTTGGAACATCCAACAGCTACGTCGCTTCTACCCTTAAGATGCTTTCAAGTTGTTTGTATACCTCGTTTCCACGCAAAGTTTAGTCATCAAGGAAGGGTCAGCCTTGCCTCGGCAAAGCCCGACCCTCCCTCGGGGGCTAAAAGGGGGAACCCCCTCTGCGTCAAAATTTTCCTCGGAAAAAGATCTTTTCTGCCAGAATGTCTTTCGTGCTTTCCGACTACTTCGAAAGTGGATCCTGAAAACGACGGAGTACACGTAAGCAGCCAAGGCTGACCGAGCCAAGGGATTCCTACGCCTCCGGGATACGGATACCTCACTCATCACCTTCTGCGATAAGTAACTCGCGCTCGGATAGGTGATTCCGCGGATCGAACAAGTCTTCACGCTCGAAAGCTCCTCTGCCGAAACGATTCTTCGGGCCTTCTCGACTGCGTCGGTGACAGAACCCTATGGACGAGTAAGAGTGCGCATAAGCGGCAAGGCTGACCGAGCCGAGGGATTCCTACGCCTCCGGGATACGGATACCTCACTCATCACCTTCCGTGAAAAGTAACTCTCGCTCGCACAAACAATTCTGTTACCGACAAATAAGTCCAGACACTCGAAACAAGGGGAAAAGAAACACAGCTTTACAACACAACGATGGTGTGTTTGGGCCTCGGCGGCCGCAGAAAGCACACACTACAAGATAATCCGATCCTGCAGGCTCGGATCTTGACAATTGAAGGGAGCAGCAGCACCCTCGGCGTCAACTAAACCTTCGGCGAGGTCCGACCTAGCCTCGGACGGCGACGCGGTCGGAGGATCTCCACCCCGAAGGACGACATCAGCACCACGCCCGGGCCATCGCCGCCAGGGTCTTCTCCAGGAATCCGGCTCGAGCAGACGGCTCGGCCGGCCACCCCGAGGCCTCGGCCAGCTGTCCCCCGAAGGCATCAGCCCGGCCCGTGGCCTCGGCAACTCAACTCCGGCGTCGGTCCCGCCAGTGGATGACCCGGCCAGGCTTTGGCCGACCAAGTCTTCTTTTCGAGCCGACTCAGCCTCTGTCCGTGCTCACACCGCTACCTTCGGCTTCGGCTCATCGAAGAGCAGCCGAGGGTTCATTTGACTAAGCAAGAGAAGCCTCGGGCAGCAAGGCCGACCGAGCCGAGGGACTCCTACGCCTCCGGGATACGGATACCTCACTCATCACCTTTGCACGAGGCAACTCACGCTTGGTGAAGCGGTTCAGATAGCCGACAGGCGAGTCTTAGTGCTCAAAATGAGGAAAAAACACGGCTCCACGCCAAAAATTCATACATGTTCAGGCCCTGACAGCCGCAATGAACAAAACACCGGCATTCAAGGTGCCATTACAAACGGAACTCCGGTTCCGTCTCCGCAGGTACGAACAACCCCACACGATTGGGGGGGCCTGCGGAGCAACAGAAGGCCGACGGACGGCTCGCCGTCGTCCGCTCCAGCAGCGGCGACAACGACGACTTCTGCTCCGGGGGGCCGAACAGCAGCAGCGATGACCTCAGGGCGGATGCTGCTGCCATAAGGCCCTCGCCCATGCCCTCACTCGAGAGGCAAGGACGGGCAGAAGGTCGTAGAGTTGGAGGTCAGTCCGTGGGCGGCGCCGGCTATCTCGTCGGCGGAGAAACCTCTTCCGGCTGCCGTGGCGGAAGGCAACGCCGGAAGCGGCTCCAAAGCCACTCGGGTCAGAGAGCCAGGCACGCGGCAGCTGCCAGCGCCACGAACGGCGAACGCCCTTCCCCCCGATCACTGAGGGAAGGAGCGGGCCGCCACCCGCGCAGGGACCAACCCCAACTCGGCGCACTCCCCTCCCCAGCACTGATGATGAAAATCCTTGAAGATGACGGAGGGGCAGAGGCCGCAGCCCGACTTGCTTTTCCCCGCCATCGAACTGGAGGTCACCGTCTTGGGTGACCACCGGCGAGGGGGTGCAGTCGGGCTGCATGATGAAAATCCTTGAAGCCGAACGATGGCTGAAAGGTACCAACTTCCACGAAGTTGCATTCCTCCAACGACAATGCGGAAGGATTGCGGGTGTTCCCCATCCGGGGGCTCGGAAGGTGGAAAGACACGATGCATAAGGGAGCACGAAGACATGGTCGTCTTTCAAGGGGGTCACCCCCCTTTTAAAGGCGACTCTCCCTACTTGCGTCCCCAGCCGTCGCGGGCCGAGTCTTCTCCAACACGCTCCAAGGTCCTCCTCCTACGACGCGGGGGCTGGGTCCCACGCGTCATGCAGGCTGGCCCAGAGTAGAAGAAGCCAAACCGCCGCGCGCGGTGCATGCAACTGCCCAGCGGTTACAAGCGTTCCTCCACTTTCGTCCGGACCAGCGGGTGAAAGGGCGGACAGCCATGCAGTCGGCATGCAACCGCGCCAAGTGGGTGCACCCCTTCGACTCCAACGCGCCCAGCATGGAGGCCTAGGCCCACACGTCACGCAACCGGCGCGCCAGTTGCTACGTGCGAGCAGTCGCGCCGCCCCTTGCGCCACTACCGCGCCTCCTCGACTGCGGAACCAGTACCGCGACTCGAGGCAACCCTGCGTATGACCCAACAGTGTTAGCTAGGCGCATCGGTCACGGGCCAGTCAGTTGCGGGAGAAGGCGCGACGGTTGATGCGGCCAAAAATGGGCCGGCAGTAATGGCGGTGGCAGGCGGGCAGAAGCAGCGGTCACGTCGTCAGCCAAGCTCATGTCACCTCGTGGGACAGCGAGAGAACCCTCTCTCATGGTGTGAAGACGACGCGCCCGTGCTCCGTTCCTCGAACGGCCCGCGCACGCGCAACGGCTGCCCTGCGAACCACTCGCCACGTCGCATTAACTCCGCGGCAGGGGCAGGCGGCGCCTCTGGCAGGAGAAGTGAGCGACGCTTCGCCTTCGCCATAATGACCGCGTCAAAAAAGGTACGCCACGTCATTCGATTTTGTATCCTTTTCCTCTTTCTCTCTCTTACAACAGGGACCGGGAAAGGGGGATACCCCGAAAAGGATCCTTCTCCGTGAAGGAAACAGGCCCCGAGCCTCCCTACTGATAAGAGGTTCAAAGGCTGGCCCCTCGATGGGGTTTAACAGCCGCCTCAGAGCGCTTGGGCTCCGCACCCACTACTGGTCAGAGGTTCGAAGGCCGGCCCCTCAGAAGGGTTCAACGGCCGCCTCAGGCCACTCGGGCTCCGCGCCCACTACTGATCAGGGGTTCGTAGGCTGGCCCTCGAAGGGTTCACAGCCGCCTCAGACACAGAGCGAGGGATGACCCTGGGTACGTTCGATACATAACCAAGGCTCGGGCTACGCTCCCGAGGTACCCTAGGACATTTCCGAGACCAGCGGGAACGATCTTGTAACGGAATCCCATCAGAGGGAGGCATCGAGCCCTCGGACCCCGTCGAAAGGGGACCGGGTCCGGCAGATCACCCGCAGGTACTTTTGGAGCGTGCCTCCGGGCCTCTAGCCGACCCCTAACAAATGTGGCACGGGCGTCCACTCGGATTACCAGTCAGCAGCTCGCTGGAGACACCATGTTCGGCGCCCTCCAAGGGCAACATGGCGCTTTCCCCCCTCCTCCTTGCGGAAAGGCGACGCAGGGGCGTATGTAAAAAAGTCGAGTCTATCCTCGACCATCCTCTCGCCCTGTGCAGAGGCTCGGGGGCTGCTCTCACAAACCCGGCTCCGGCCAAACTGTTGACATCGTCAACATACCAGCCCGAGAACTTGGGACCCGACCGTGCACATGGGCTACGGCTAGCTCGCATGAGGGAATGACCAGACCGGCCGAAACATTGCAAAATGCATTAAGACCTTGAAGGAGTCAAACCACGCCTCCGAGCCCTCGGGGGCTACACCCGGCGGGTGCGCTCGCGCGCACCCACCGGAACAGGACGCGACCGAGAAAGGCTGGTCCCCTTGCAAAAAAGTGCAACAAAAGCCTCCAAGTGAGTATTAACACTCCCTTCGAGGCTCGGGGGCTACTGTCGGGGACCATAATTAGGGGTACCCTCAAGGCTCCTAAATCTCAGCTGGTAACCCCCATCAGCACGAAGCTACAAAGGCCTGATGGGTGCGATTAAGTCAAGGATCGGTCCGTTCGAGGGACGCGATCACGCCTCGCCCGAGCCCAGCCTCAGGCAAGGGCAGCTGACCCCAGAGGATCTACGTCTCGCCCGAGGACCCCCTCCAGCAACGGACACACCTTTGGCTCGCCCGAGGCCCAGTCTTCACCAAGAAGCAACCTTGGCCAAATCGCCACGCTAACCGACCAAATCGCAGGGGCATTTAATGCAAAGGTGGCCTGACACCTTTATCCTGACGCGCGCCCTCCAGTTGACAGAGCCGAAGTGACCGTAGTCACTTCGCCGCTCCACTGACCGGCCTGACAAGAGGACAGCGCCGCCTGCGCCGCTCTGACTGCTGTGCCACTCGACAGAGTGAGGCTGACAGTAGCCAAGTCCGGCCCTAGGCGCCATGGGAAACTCCGCTTCGCCCGACCCCAGGGCTTGGACTCGGGCTCAGCCCCGGAAGACGACGAACTCCACTTCGCCCGACCCCAGGGCTCGAACTCGGGCTCAGCCCTGGAAGACGACGAACTCCGCTTCGCCCGACCCCAGGGCTCGGACTCGGGCTCAACCCCGAAAGACGACGAACTCCGCTTCGCCCGACCCCAGGGCTCGGACTCGGGCTCAGCCCCGGAAGACGACAAACTCCGCTTCGCCCGACCCCAGGGCTCGGACTCGGCTCAGCCCCGAAGGACGACAAACTCCGCTTCGCCCGACCCCAGGGCTCGGACTCAGCCCTGGCATCAGCTGACGGTCTCCGGCTCGCCCGACCCAGGGGCTCGGACTAGACCTCGGCCTTGGAAGACAGACTCGGCCTCGACCTCGGAGGAGCCTCCACCTCGCCCAACCCAGGGCACGGACCGACCACGTCGACAGGAGGCACCATCATTACCCTGCCCCAAGCTGACTCAGGCTACGGGGAACAAGACCGGCGTTCTATCTGGCTCGCTCCACTATACGAGTAATGATGGCGCCCCGCACGCTCTATGACGACGACGGCTCTCAGCCCCCTTACGGAAGCAAGAGGACGTAAACAAGGACTCGACAGCCCCGACAGCTGTCCTTCCGCCAGGCTCCGGCGCTCCTCCGATGGCCACGACATCACACGAACCGGGTGCCAAAACCTCTCCGGCTGCCACGATGGCATGTACTTAGGGCGCTAGCTCTCCTCCACTAGACACGTTAGCACACTGCTACACCCCCGTTGTACACCTGGATCCTTTCCTTACGCCTATAAAAGGAAGATCCAGGGCCCTCTTACGAGGGTTGGCCGCGCGGGGAAGGACGGGACGACGCTCGCGTGAGGCCGCTCGCTCCCTCCCGCGTGGACGCTTGTAACCCCCTACTGCAAGCGCACCCGACCTTGGCGCGGGACAAACATGAAGGCCACGGGATTTCACCTCTCACGCCCGTCTCCCTCCGGCTCCTTCCCCCTTCGCGCTCCGTCTCGCGCCGACCCATCTGGGCTGGGGCACGCGGCGATAATTTACTCGTCGGTCCAGGGACCCCCCGGGTTCGAAACGCCGACACTTACTATTTGTCTCTGCAAAACACACGTTAGTCACATATAATATTACGTTGTCATTAATCACTAAAACCAACCAGGGACCTAGATCCTTTCAATCTTCCCCTTTTTGGTGATTGATGACAACCCTACAAGATTGTGAGAGTAGTTTGCTTGAAATTTCTATCAATAGAGAAGATGGTTAATTATACTCAATAATTTTTGACAGAAAGAGTGTGTAACATAATAATAAGAATGAGCGCATACACAACGTAAGTTTCTTGTTCATATAAAAATGAAATGAAATCGATGAACAAGAACTAGAAGATTGGTGATAACATATTAGGTGAAAACACAATACACACATAGTCAACAGAAGCATCGAGAGCATATAATAGAGTTTGTGAGCCAAAATCGTCATACAAAAGTGGAGCTAGTATAGAGAGTATCAAGCACATATATTACATCAAAATACACAAGACTCTCTACTAACTCCCTAACTCCCCTAGCTCTCACAACTCTCATATCTCTCCCCCTTTGGCGTCAAACACCAAAAGGGAACCCGAACCTACAGATCAGAAGAGGAAGGTGAGAGCACCTAGAGGGGGGGGGGTGAATAGGTGATCCTATAAAATCAAACACTAAATAGCCACAAACTTGATTATTAAAGTGTTAGTGTGACCAAGTAGCTATGAAGCGAGTTCTTGTGAACAAAACAATCACAGAAAAGCAACACAAGAGACACACGATTTTTATCCCATGGTTCGGCCAAGTAACACTTGCCTACTTCCACGTTGTGGCGTCCCAATAGACGAGGGTTGCACTCAACCCCTTTCAAGTGATCCAATGATCAACTTGAGTACCACGATCTTTTATCTTTTGAGTATTCTTCCCGTTTGCGAGGAATCTCCACAAGTTGGAGCCTCTCGACCTTACAATATTGATCACAAAGAAAGCACAAGTGTAAGGATGGGAGAGCAACACACACAAGACTCAAATCCACGGTACAACCACGCACACAAGTGAAGAAGTGAGCACACAACCATAGCGCAAGGAGTTTACAACTCGAACATTGCTCAAATCTCAAGAACGATGATCCGATTGCGTGAATGCAGAGTCTAGGTGTCATAGGATGTTTCTTGTAAGCTTGGTATTCTGCTCCATGCACTTAGGGGTCTCTTTTATAGCCCCAAGGCAGCTAGGAGCCGTTGGAGATCAACTTGGAAGGCAATTCTTGCCTTCTGTCGAGTGGTGCACCGGACAACCACTGTAGCAGTCCGATGTGTGATCTCCTTCCATATCGGGCACAGCCGACCGTTGGACCTCGGGGCCGGTTGGCGCATGTTGGGGCAAAGGCGAAGACGCTACCCTTTGCTCGATGCCTTCGTCACCTTCGTCGCCGCGCTCCACCAACGACGCCAAGGACGCTGGTCCGATGAGGACTTCGCGACTGGACTTTGCGGACGCCCTTCGCTCTTATCCATCATGAGACGAAGGCAAGACTCTGACGATGTCTGCTAGCCTCAAGTCCTCATAGGGTCCAGAAGCCCAAGTGGGATTCGACCCACTGTAATGGGCCCCGCAGGGATAAGCGTGTTACGGATCTCATCTGTAATAGCCTTTTCTGTAATGACGGTCTATAACCTCCCCTTGGGAGAATACTCTTAGGATACTCTAGGTTCCCGAGGGCATAAACGTCCTTGTTTCAGGGCGGTAGGCACTCGGGCACCTATAAATACCCCCCGTACAGTACCCTTGAGGGGGCAGATTAACAGAGCTATTGCTATTCCCTGTTAAACTTTGCAAACATTCTCTCCACCCTCCCGTTGGATCTACTTGTTCACCTGAACCAGTACCAACATTTGGCGCCCACCGTTCGTGCTACGAACAAACCACCCGTGATGGTACCCAAGAGAGCTAGTTCGAAGGTAGCCCCATCCGTCGACGAAGCAGCGAAGGCAGCGCTGCTAGCCGAGAAAAAAGGCAAAGCCCACACAAAAACAAAAACTCAGACGCAACGTGTCGAAAAATATTGCATCAACGGTCTTTGGCATTCGACCACTCCGAAGTCACCGTGACAGGTAGCGTAGACTACCCTCGCATGCGACACTCCGCGCAAAAGTCGCCTAAGGGTGCAACCGGAATAGCACAACAAGTGCGTTAATCGAAGTCTTTTATTAAAAAGACACTCCGTGCAAAAGTCGCCTAAGGGTGCAGCCGGAATAAGCATAACAAGTGTGCTAATCGAAGTCTTTTATAAAAGACACTCCGTGCAAAAGTCGCCTAAGGGTGCAGCCGGAATAAGCACAACAAGTGCGCTAATCAAAGTCTTTTATTAAAAAGACACTCCGTGCAAAAGTCGCCTAAGGGTGCAACCGGAGCAGCACAACAAGTGCATCAATTGAAGTCTTTTATTAAAGACACTCCGTGCAAAAGACGCCTAAGGGTGCAGCCGGAATAAAACACCAGATGCGTTAATCGAAGTCTTTTATTAAAAAGACACACCGCGCAAAAGACGCCCAAGAGTGCAGCCGGACAGGCACAATAAGTGCGCCATCGAAGTCTTTCTCCGAAAAGACACTACATGCCAAAGTCACCTGAGGGTGCCACCGGGTAAGTGCAGCAAGTACGTCAATTGACACTCCGCGCAAAAAGTCGCCTACGGGTGCAGCCGAATCAGCACAGGCGTGCGAAAACGGCCAAAATGCCACATTACAATACAAGTCACAGTTACATACACACAGTGAGGGCACCATATACTATATCGGCTCAACCTTCGGGATGATACCCAACTCCCTATAATTGAATAACGTTATTCTCAATTCCTCACCCTCAAAAAGATTTCACAGATCCCCCTCACCTATGCTCGTCCCAATCGGCGAGGACAACAGTTCTCGTTTACCAATCCGGTCTACTCGAAGACGGCCCTGCTCCATCCCCATACGACGGCGCCTACCACTTCGCGAAACCTGACCCACGCTGTGCTTCGACACCACCCTTCGCCGCCTATACTTAGTCCTCGCACTAGAAAGATCGGCCACCTCGCCAACCTCCGCACGCGGCGAGGACTCCGCTGCGGCTACATCTAATGCAACAAAATAATCCAAGCCTTCATCCGAGGACTCTTCAGTCCAGGAAAATGAACTCCCAGACTCACCATCAGACTCAAAACACTCAGATCCAGAACCAGATAAATTATCATCGGCAGGCACAACGGTTGCGGCCGCCACAAAATTAGTATTGCAGCAGTGGTTGCTTGCGGAGGCCCAAACATCAGAACCTGCGCAGCAACCGAGGTTCAGAATCACAAAAACAAAATTTTACACCGAAAGCCCTAGCCCCTATTTCGCCACCTGCGAGGGCCCGACCTACGCCGCTGGGTCTTCAGCAGCTGGTTCGCGCACCACAATCGAAGTGTCCTCACCCGTCGGCGCAGTGGCCGGCACGGGGTCTTCGCCAGCTCCGGTCGGTGCAGGGGTCACCAAGGGGCCCTCGCCAGCATCGGATGGCGGCGCCAGCTCCACCCCCGATGCCTCGGGCAGTGTGCCATCCAGATCACCGAGGTCCTCGACCTCTTCATCATGCGCTATCTACAACAATAACACATTCATTCAACAACCACACAAATACACATACCCACACATATAATCACACATATGCACTTTTACCTGATCCATCGCCCGGTCGGACCTCTCTCGGATAGTCTCACGGCCGTGAGGGCCCCACATCCTATCGTAAAGCGCCCCAGCCGACCGCTTCAGCACTGGGTCCTCGACCTGGAAGATTCCGCGCTCGAAGTCTTCATTCGATCGGTCGAAGACCTCGAAGTGCCCGCATCCCTCGCGGGACAGGGCATTCACGGCCTCTTCGCAGGTGATGATGGAGGCGAAGGACATGAGCCCCATCACAATCGTCGGGAGCACCTCCAGCTCCTCCTGTAGCCACCCAAGAAAGTGGAGGCCCACCTCCTGACCGGACGCTTCAAAGGGAGCGTTTCGCGCACCAAGCTCTCGGTACGCGTCCACGAGCTGCGTGTGCGTCCGGTCGACCTCCACGCGTGTAGAGGCCTCCGCTTTGTCCAAGCGGTCGCGCAGGCCGCAGAGCCTTGTGTCTATCTCCTCAGCACGTTGGCGAGCGAGACTGGCCTCCGCCCGCGCAAGTTTGGCCTCGGCTTGTGCAGTCTGCGCCTCAGCACAGGCTCTGTTTGCGTCCTTCCTCTCCTCCGCCAACTAACGCCTGAGATCCTCCTTCTCGGCCTCCGCAGCCGCCAACCTCCCCGTCAGCCTGCGGCTCTTGTTTTTCGCAGCTGACTTGTCTCGAACAGCATCCATATGCTGCGCTCGGAGGCGCTCGATCCTGCCCTCGAGTCGTTGCCTCTCGACAGCGAACTCCAAAGTCAGGGCGCCCGACACAACATGGTCGGCGAAGGCGGCCGCCTGCCACGAAAAATCCATCAGATTCGCAACCACATAATAACAACGAACTAACGAAGTCCAAGATGACTTACATGCTTCAGCTGCTGTGATGCATGCTTCAGCTGCTGGGACACAGAGCCCGCCACGTCTTTAGCGGCGGCGGCCGACGAAATCTCGCCGCTGGCGCAGAATTTGGACCATGAGTCCTGCGAAGTACCCTTCGCTCCAACCGCCGCCGCAAGCGGAGTGGCCACCACCAGAGCCGGGACAACAACCAGCTGCCCAGCATCCAACCCTGCACCATAATCTTATTCAAGACCCAGTCCCCATGTTAAAAAAAACTCACCAATGAGTCCCCGACCCATGTGCGCATCAAACATCATGACACCACCTACGCGGTAATCATCCACGCAGATGTCCATGTCGAAGTCGGCACCACCCGCCTCCGCTTCGTTGGTGCGCACCGGCGACGGTGGCCTTCGCTCCTTCGTGGGCTCGGCCGTGGGCGGCTTGCCCACACTGGAAGCGACAGCCCTCGAACCCGCCGATGACTTGCTGGGCCCGAGGACGGCTGGCTTCGCAGCCAGCGGTGGTTTGCTGCTGCCAGGGGCGGTGGACTTCGCGCCTCCCCGCACCCTCTTCACCTCGCGGCTAGGGTCCCCAACTCTAGTGAACGCCCAGCGCTTCCGCGCCGCATCTTGACATTCCTTGTCCATCACTGCCGATACAACAGCAGCAATATTTCGTCCATAAGGAAAAATCTTCATCTCACGAGCCAAACGAGACATAAATATGTCCTCGCTGGCCGCCCGGGGAATCAGAACGTTCCTTGGCCATCGACCCCCAGTAACCTTCAGCATTCATGCCTAAAACTCCCAGAGCTCGGGCGAAGACATCCTTCCCCCGAGGGCCGCACAAGTCCCCATCAACTCCATAACAAAACGATCATAGACCCTAGTTTTCTCTTCATAATGGCCGGGGCAGCCTCCCGTGAAGCGCCTTCCTCAGCCACAACCGCTGGTGTTTTCCCGCGGAGATCGACAGCCGCAGCAGCGTCGTCTCCAAGGTAGCCGCCATATGGCAAACAGTTTAACTCGAAGACACGATTCAAGCAAACATTGGATCCACGAATATCCCAACTCCGTAGAGTCTCCGTACTCGGCGCATACCGCCCTACAATCCTCACAGCCCCATCCTCCACTTCACGCACGAACACGGTTGGGTCTCGGCCGCGTAGATCCAACGCGAAGGCCGGACTTTGCACCAGTTGCTTGCCCAAGGTAGGCATCTGGCGAGGGCATACTTCGCCAAGCACCTAGCCATGCGCCAAGGGCCACACTCCATAACCAATGATTTCCTCAACCAAATCGCGCTCGCTGCTCATGCGGGCAGCGCACCGGAGGGCCCCTTCGTCCTCATCGTCCTCTGCCACCTCAAATGGTGGGAATGCCACATAGCAGTGGGAGCACATTACAGCCGCAGGGAGCCCTGGGAGGTCTTCGATTTTGCCTCCCGAAACATAAAACCAATAATCCCACCAGTTGCCCCACTTGTTGCGAGCACATGGGACTAATTCCATGACTTCCGTCGAAGTCTTTCCGGTCCTCAGCGTGAAGGTGCACGATCCAAACTATGTAATCTTACTTCCAATTTTTCTCTTTTGCTAGTGCAGACAATAATTCTTGGAGAAGACCTCTACGGAGGGCTGACCGCCGTACGAAGTCACTGCCCAGACATACTTCACCAGGGCCACCATGGCGTTAGGTGTCAACTAGTGGACCTAGACGTTAAACCTCTGCAAGACGTCCGCCACGAAACGATGTGCAGGTAGGCGAAGGCCGGCGATGAAGAACGCCTCAAACATGACTAACTCGCCCTCAGGCTCGGGAATCTCTTCCGCCCCTAGGACGCGCCAAACATCGTTCCCAAAGTACCCCAACTGCTGCATATCCTGCAAGCGAACCGAGGAAATCCTCGAAACGCCGAACTCCAACGTGTGGCCTGGCTGTAACTCCACCGCCGCCAAATCGCTCAAGGTATCTTCGAACAACGAATCGGCCGACGGCACATTTGCAGGAGATGAGGAAGAGGACGACATTGCTACGTACCGTCGGCGACGGCGCGCGGTTTGCTTGACGCGGGCCAGATCTCCGATGCAGAGGAACAAGGAGGGCAGGCGAGCGGGCGAGCGGTTTCAAAAGTTTAGGGTTTTCCGGCGCACGCAAAGGTAAGATACAGCCCGAGCCACGCCGCCCTTTTTATACACACGTCGTGGCGCTTCGGGAAACCCGCAGTCCAACAGTGCCACGTCCATCAAAGGTCACCTCAAAAACCCCCGCGGGACCGCTTCGAGCGAGGGCAGCGTCTCCACCATCTAGCGACATCTTCGGCACCAGATGACTCAGTCGAACTGGTCCCTCAGAGGGCAAATGTTGGGGCGAAGGCGAAGACGATACCCTTCGCTCGATGCCTTCGTCGCCTTCGTCGCCGCGCTCCACCAACGACGCCAAGGACGCTGGTCCGATGAGGACTTCACGACTAGACTTTGCGGGCGCCCTTCGCTCTTATCCATCGTGAGACGAAGGCAAGACTCTGACGATGTCCGCTAGCCTCACGTCCTCATCGGGTCCGGAAGCCCAAGTGGGATTCGGCCCACTGTAACGGGCCCACAGGGATAAGCGTGTTACGGGCCTCATCTGTAATAGCCTTTTCTATAATGACGGTCTGTAACCTCCCCTTGGGAGAATATTCTGAGGATACTCTGGGTTCCCGAGGGCATAAACGTCCTTGTTTCAGGGCGGTAGGCACTCGGGCACCTATAAATACCCCCGTACAGTACCCTTGCGGGGGCAGATTAACAGAGCTATTGCTATTCCCCGTTAAACTTTGCAAGCATTCTCTCCACCCTCCCGTTGGATCTACTTGGTCACCTGAACCAGTACCAACAGCACACCGGACACTGTCTGGTGCACACTAGACAGTCAGGTGTGCCCAACCGACCGTTGGTGCGGGCCATGCGTCGCCTGTGGATTGCGTAGCCGACCGTTGGCTGCGAACGCCTTTGGCTCATCGGACAGTCCGGTGCACCACCGGACAGTCCGGTGATTTATAGCCACGTCGCCTTTCTATTTTCCCGAGAGGGCCCAGTTGACGCTGAGCCGGCCTAGGGCACCGGACAGTCCGGTGTGCCAGGCCCGAGCTGGTGTTGGCTGAACTTTGCCAACTTTTCTCCAATTCAAATCTTCTTTTCTTGGCATTGTTTCTAGCACTTAGATAACCATGTTAGTATATAAAACAATTCACTAAGTCTAGAAACATACCTTGTTCTTTGACTTGTACTTCTCACTCATTTAGCACATAAGAACTTAATCAATATGTGTTGGACATTTAATCACCAAAACATTATAGAAATAGCCCATGGGCACATTTCCCTTTTAGAAGGAGGAGGCGGGGGTGCATCCGGTCGTGGTCGTGGCAGAAGAGCAAACGCCAGCTAAGGGTCAGAGTCAGTCTCGGATCTAGGATCTGCCGTAGAAGCTGGAGCTGGTACTAACTCGGACTGAGGCTGCTGGACTGCTCGAGTCAGTCTAAAACTAACTAGGATCTGCTGTAAGAACTGTAAGGAATTCAACACCTGATGGCCAGCTAAGGGTCAGAGTCAGTCTGAAACAGGGAAAGCATCCTCTCGGACATCTGCTGCTGGACCGCTGCCTGACGAGCCTGCTCAGCTGCCTGTCGAGCCTGCTCGGATGCCATAAGAGCCTGCTACTGCGCAAGAGACTGAAGGATCACAGCCAGAGCAGGGTCAACAACAGGAGGAGTAGCAGGAGCAGCATGGGAACTCCCGACCTCATGATCATGTGAGTGTGGAGGCACAGGAGGCGGAGGCGGAATCCCAAAATCATCATCATCATCATCATCATCAAGAACTGCTATGCCCTGAGTCTCGAACTGATGGAAAGTTGTATCCTCTTCCTGAGTGTCGATCACTGGATCAGGTACCGACACTGGGTCCTCAACGGCTGGACGATAGGAGCCAAAGTGGAGGCGTGAGGCCTCAAGAGTGCCCTGGAACTGCGGTGGCTGGATCAGCTGCGCGAAGATGTAGCAGAGATAATGAGCATACAGCAGCTGACGCTGGGCACGAAGACCATCCAATACCGTGTCCTCGATCTCACATATAAGGAAGTCAACGGCATCAAACTCGGAATGAGAGATCAGGGCACCAAGTAGCCAGAGCTAGATATGAGTGGTGGCCTCTCTATAACCAATCCGGGCAGTAGCGTCCATCTCATGAGCTGATATAAGTACTTGGCCGCTGTAGTGAAATCTGCTGGAGAGTGTCGCGACCCATCTGTGAAGGGTGGTTGGAACAAGGCCGTGACGTGAGCTATAGCTGGAGCAACACCGCCGTGAGGGCGCCGAGGAGGATCAGAAGTACCATAACACAAGCTGTAAAGGCGAGTCGATGACTTGGTGAATACAAACAGCTAGCGAATCTGGCTGGCATGAATAGTAACATCCTCTCGTTCAAAGCGGAATCTCATCCACTGGTGATCGGGGTCGATCCATACTAACGCACAGAACACTTGGACCCACTCCTCAACATATGCATCGCTGGTAGTCAGAAGAGTGAGAAGTCCAAGCAAATATGAGAGGTGCACCTCAGAGTCCGCACCGGCTTCTAGCAGGAAAGCAGGGAGATCTAATAGCTGGTGCGCTCGCAGAGCTATCTGGGTTGACATCTGTGCTCGAAAGAACGACTCCTGAATCCTGGTGCTAAAAAGATCTGCCGCTGCAGGGTCTCTCTAAGCTTTTAGCCATGACTCCACGAGTACGTGTTTGAACCGACGTACCCGGGCCGCTGTAGCACGCTGAAGATCAATCAATCGAGGATCGGCAGCCAGTGGTCGCACCTCGGTCTCATCTCGCTCCCGGAAGCGGGCAGGTGGGATGGGTGGAGCAGAAAAGGGAGCGGGAGGAGGAGTAGTGGAAGCAGGAGTGGTGGAGGTGGTAGGTATGGCTGAGGTGGTGGATGGCGCAGGAGTAACTGGAGCGGGCGAAGTGGGAGGTGGAGTGGTAGTAGTGGCGGGAGTAGAGGGTGCGGAGGAGCGAGGCCGAGAGGCGAGTCGACGAACTCGCACTACAAGAAACTGATAAATGTTCGTGGGTTTTGTTAAGAACGTGGGTACCGACGTTCTTACATTAGTTAAGTTCATGGGTTTTTTTAAGAACGTGGGTACCCACGTTCTTAAATTAAGTTCGTGGGCCCTAGCCAAAACCGTCGAACTTAACCTGTTAGAAATGTGGGTACCCACGTTCTTAGATTAAGTTCGTGGGCCAACTCGACACCGTCGAACTTAACCCAAAATACCAAATCCCTATCCCACGCCGCAGGTCTCTCTCTCACTAGCACTCAGCCCACGCACCGCCAGCCCGATAAGCGCACCGCCTGTTCAGCGAGCCGCCGCCGCCAGATCAGCGTGCCACCGCCAGCCCACCGCGCCGCCGCCAGCCCGCCCACCGCGCTCTCCTCTGTCGACATCACCACCTCGACTCTCGTTGTATAGCAGGAGGGCCACCCGCTCGGTCACCGCACCCGGATGGGGCACACCGCCGCCGCTGCGGCCGCGGCCACCGAACCCGCTCTCGGACTCACCAAGCCCAACGTCGTCGAGCCGCCTCAGGTCTGTCATCTGTGTAACCTCGTGTGCGTTCCTGCCTCTGGATTAGGCTTCCATCCAGCACTGCTTCGAATTGTTCATGGATTCGATTGCTTTGTTAGTGTGCCTACAACCCGTCTCCAACAAAACCTGCTGATACTCTCGTGTGTTGACTTGATCGTGGCTTACGTTCGCTGCGCTAAAACAAGCGTTAGATCGAGACCAGAATTAGTGTTTTCCCTTCTCCAAAACCGCACGTCTTCGTCTAAGATTTATCGGTTTGATCCGTGGGAAGTTAGTCGCTTCTATCCTCCTGAAGTGACAGAGCTTCAACCTGTGCTCTCTGTCGTTCTTCCAGGTCACCTTTTTTGCGAAAGACATCAAATTCTCCGAGTGGAAGGGCGATATTCTCGCTGTCACCGTCACGGAGAAGGATCTGTCCAAAGACGCTTACTCCAAATTTGAGAATGCCGTCTTGAAGAAGCTGGACGGCTAGCTCGGCGGCCTCCTGTCGGAGGCTGCGGTGGAGGAAGATTTCACTGGGAAGACGGGGCAGTCGGTGGTCCTCCGCCTTGCGGGGCAGGGCTTCAAGAGGGTGGGCCTGATCGGTCTTGGTCAGAGCGCCTCGTCCACCGCCGCCGCTAGCCGAGGCCTCCGTGAGTCTGTCGCGTCTGTTGCCAAGGCTGCTCAAGCTAGCAGCGCTGCAATCGTTCTTGCCTCCCCCAGTGGGATCCAGGAAGAGTTCAAGCTAGCAGCGCTGCAGAGCAGCAGTTGCTTCTGGTACTCGATTCTCCTGCACGCGCTCCTTTTTCTTCTCTGATGTCATGGTTATGGAGTGCAGTGGATGGATGCTGAAATTTCTGCCGGTCTGAATCACAGGAACCGTGCTGGGGTTGTATGAGGACAGCAGATACAAGTCTGAATCGAAAAAGGTGCACCTGAAATAGGTTGATATTATTGGACTGGGTTCTGGTGCGGAGGTGGATCAGAAAATTAAGTATGCTAATGATCTTTCGTCGGGTGTGATATTCGGAAGAGAGCTTGTGAACTCTCCTGCAAATGTCCTTACCCCTGGTTAGTAGATCTTTCACCAAACTTTTATTGTTCTTCATAGATTTGTTGCCAGTATACTTATCGCAGTCATCCTTTGTTCTTTCAGCTGTGCTTGCGGAGGAGGCGTGAAAGATCGCTTCTACTTTCAGTGATGTGTTCACTGCCACAGTACTGGATGTAGAGAAATGCAAAGAACTAAAGATGGGTTCCTACTTGGGAGTTGCTGCAGCTTCTGCTAACCCTCCTCACTTCATCCATTTGTGCTACAAACCCACTGATGGGAACGTCAAGAGAAAGCTGGCTATTGTTGGGAAGGGTTTAACTTTTGACAGGTTTGTAGTACTTGCCACATATTTAGTGGGTTTATAAAAGTTAGAAGTAGACAAGTAGATGGAACCGTTTGTTATTTTTCTTATGCTTGATTTGCCAATGAATCCAGTGATGGCTACAACATTAAGACCGGGCCAGGCTGCAGCATCGAGCTGATGAAATTTGACATGGGAGGCTCTGCAGCTGTATTTGGTGCAGCTAAAGCTTTGGGACAAATAAAGCCTCCTGGAGTAGAGGTACTTCATTTTTCACAGCCGCCTAGCTGTATAGATGTAGAGGTTTTACCCAAATTAGTTTATCTGTTAATTCTATGTTTTTCCCTTCTCACAGGTTCACTTTATAGTCACTGCCTGTGAAAATATGATCAGTGGCACAGGCATGAGAACTGGTGACATTGTAACTGCTTCCAATGGGAAGACAATTGAGGTATGTTTTTTTCAACTTGTTATAAATGACCAGAACGTGCATGATTCATGAATCCTTGTTATAAGGGATCTGCTCGTTCAGAATGTAGTCTTCAAAGGTAATGGACATGATCCTATACGAAAATTGGAGTAACAGCGACTCAAATTTGGACTGTTAGGTGGCTGAATTCTGAATTTTCAGATTTGGAATAGCGTCTAAGTCTGAATTTCAGTGATTGTGACTGAATTTGGGGCTTCCTAGTGCATAATCCATAAGGTTTTGAACTATGGTTTCTATAAAGGAATTGAAGACCATAAGTTGGGGTACAAATGTCTTTAAGGGTGATGGATATGATCCTACACAAAAAGTGTAGAAAAAGTTGACTGAAAATGGACTGTTGAGTTGTTGGTGACTGAAATCAGTTCAGTTAACAAAAACTGAAATTCAGTAAATGGTGCCAAGTTTGGAGATCATTTGAGATCAATCCAAGTGGTTTTAGACTAAAGTTTCCATAGCAACGTTGGAGCCCATAGTACAGAGAACAAGTTTTATAAAGAGGGTTGGACTTGGTTCCACATAAACCTTGGAGTAAAATGCTCCCAAACTTGCCATGTCAGATTAGGTGTATGGTGTCTGTTTCAGAAACTGCCCCTGGATTTAGTGTTTTGTGAGCAGTTTTGGAGTACCATAACATTGAACTCATGCACTTTTGGCCTTGGAATACTATAGCAACCTTGGAGATCTATATTTGGAGAACATTTTCTCTTGAGAAGGTGGGGTTTGGTAGTGTACAAAAATAGGAATAAATCTGCCCTAAATGCTCTCTGTCAAGTTAGTTTGGTGCTGAACCATGTTCAGTTTATTGAGGCAGTGAATTTGGGTTAACCTTGGAGTAGGCTAACTCTTGATCAGCCTCGACTTGAGCAGTAGCAGTAGTATTTGTTGGATTAGTAGGACTTTCAGTTTCAGCATGGACATCAGCAGCTAACAAAGTGCTAGAATCAACTGGTTTAAAGAAACGATGAAGTGTTGTTCTTGGTCTCTTTTGACTCTTCATATCTTTATTGAACTGAAATTGAAAGCTAAAATAAGATGAGGGGCAAGATTATCAGATTTGAGATTTTGGGTAGAAATAGCAATACTGACCTACCAAAACCGAAGTGCCGAGCAGGAGCAGGCGAGCAGACTGCACTACTGCAGACCAGCAGACAACAATCAGCCATCAGCCCGTCACCAGCCGAGGCGCCGAGCAGCCCGAGCTGAAGGCTGAAGCAGTGAGCTGAAGGCTGAAGCAGTGAGAAATAGCATGCTGTTTTATTCAGTTGTTGTGGCACATTTTGAGCTGAGCTCAGGCTTATGTTTCTTCTTTTAAAAGCTTTAGTTTGAATGCTCATAGGTTGCTCTAGACTACATTGGAAAACATGGCGCAACAATTGGTATCACTCGAGAAAAGAGAATTAAGTATGTCAAGCAAAGAGTTGACATAACATCACTATGTTTGTGTTGTTGCACTCATGCTTACATTTTTTCTATTTCAGATATGCAAAAGAAATACTTCAAAAGGAAATGTTACGTGTTGGGGAATTATGTGAAACTAAGAAGGCATACTATTTTGGGTATGTGCTCCTTGTCAAGCCTCGTGGACTTGTGGCTGGCATCTTCAAATATTAAGTTTCTGTTGAAAGTAGTGAGGTTCATTTGTTTTGCAAGTATATTATTCACCGCCTACTGATGTGTGCTCTTAGTCGAAGAGCTGAGGATGACCGAGATCATTATGGAAACAAAAGACTAGATCTTGCTAGTCCACTGCTTGGAGGGCTGTTTAGAATGGTTTTCCTAAATATACCAGAATATTAAATGCTCTTAATTCTTTTTTTCTGGATTAATAGCCTGATTTTGTTTTCTTCTGCAACTATAGCTTTTCAGGAAGTTAACAAGGGATGTGAGATCTTACATGCAAAAGGTTTTTTTCTGTCTAAACTGTTAAGTTCTAATTTTCTGGCCCATTTGATCGTTCTGGTTATTAACTCTTCCCGTTCCTTGATCCTAGTGTGTAGATAATGGAAAGGAAGTTAATTTTCAATTTGCTATCAAAGAAAAAACTGTTACCAGTGGCTTGAAGTACTCACTTGCTACTGGAAACTGGGGACAGGCTAACCAAGCTGGAACCAGAGCAGGGGTTTCTCAGGTGCCTATTTTTTCTTCGCTTCTATTCTCATTTTTTAAGGCACTACATCTGACTTACGTGACTAGATCATGATGTGATAAAACTTTGTGTACCGTATTGTTCTCTAAAAGCCATGGTCTGTTTGAGTAACACTCTAAATTAATGTATAATATTGTTTTATGTTAAGTTTTATTCCTTTCAAGTTGATATATGTGTATTGTTTCTTCTGTTATGATGGTATGAAGACTGAATGTTTCAGTAGCGACTCCATCAGTAATTTGTTTTCTTTTAAATGGCAGTCAAATAAGAAGTTACAAGGTTTAAGGGAAGAATTGAATGCGATTGTCCCATACTTGGAGGAGATGAGAAAGAAGAAAGTTGAAAGATGGGACCAATTTGTTGATGTCATAGAGCAAATTAAGAAGGTTGCATCTGAAACCAGGCCTGCAGATTTTGTACCCTTTAGAATTCCTGTGGATCAGTCTGATCTGTCTTTAAGAAAGCTGGAGGAGCTAACGAAAGAGCTGCAATCCCTTCAGAAGGAGAAGGTCAGCATCACTTGTTCAAATCCTCTTTATCTGTCTAATGAATATTACTCCCCATGTCTATTATTTTCCTTCAATACTCATACAAGTCTATAAATCTTATTGTCTGTGCCTGTTTTTAACAAAGTGATCGGCTGAAGCAAGTCATGGAACATCTTAACACTTTGCATTCGTTATGCGAGGTGCTTGGTGTAGACTTCAAACAAACAGTAAATGAGGTGCACCCTAGCCTGGGTGAGGTTGATGGATCAAAGAACCTAAGCAACTGTACAATTGAAAGCCTTGCATCAGCTGCAAGCAGACTGTGTGAATTGAAAGTCCAGAGGATGCAAAAGGTTAGCACTCTTTGTATCACTTAAGAAATTTCAATGATTCAGCGCAGTCAACCGTCAATCTTTTTGATTATTCAGTGCATTCACTAGTGTCAAATTTGATTCTTCAGCACAGGCAACCCTCAACAGTTTTCAATTATTTAGTGTCTTTAACATTGTTAATATGAAATTCTGAATGTCACAGCTTCAAGATTTGGCCTCTAGCATGCTTGAACTTTGGAATCTCATGGATACACCACTTGAAGAACAGCAGATGTTCCAAAATGTAACGTGCAATATTGCTGCTTCTAAACATGAAATAACTGAGCCTAACACCCTCTCTATTGACTTCCTCAGCTACGTGAGTTCATTGTTCTTCAGATATTGCTCATGCCACTGTTGCTATGTTTTTCTATGTTTGAGCTTGGAATGTTCTGAGATTGTATATTGATCTAAAATATAGGTGGAATCTGAAGTTTTAAGACTCGAGCAACTTAAAGTGAGCAAGATGAAAGACCTTGTTCTAAAAAAGAAGACAGAACTGGAAGAGCATAGGAGACGTGCTCATTTGATTAGCGAGGAAGGCTATGCAGCTGAATTTAGCGATGAGGTTATTGAGGCAGGTAAAGATCATATCCTGGAATGAAAACTTGTGTCCATTAAAATGTATTACAGACCTGAAGATAATGGGAACATGAGAACGATCTTATCTACCTTCGCTTCCTACAGGAGTTGTTGATCCTGCGGTGGTGCTGGAACAAATTGAGGCTCACATTGCCACAGTGAAAGAGGAAGCCTTTAGCAGGAAGGATATTCTCGAGAAGGTTGAAAGATGGTTGAATGCATGTGAGGAGGCTCGGGTGACAATGCTCCATTTGATATTAATGACTTTCCTCAGTTAACTGGACGACCTAATTCTGCTAGAGGTGGTCAAGGACAATATGGTAATACTACAATGCTACCAAATATTCCGATGATATCTAGACTATATATAACTTCTGACTACTCTTATTTTAAGGATCACTGAGAAAGCATGGAGTAAGCGTCAATGCCATTGTACAACAAAACCAGGAATTCAGCATTCAGAATGAAGATTTTCTAGCTTTACCAGGTAATAAAGGTGTGTGATCACCAATCACCATTGCTAGTCTCATTATGCATGTAATAGAGAAAAAAGAACTTACCCTTGTTTGACATGATATGAACGGCCACCTGTTCCTGTTACCAGCCACTCGTTCCTGTTACTGGTCCAGTTATTTTTTTAGCTTTGTGCACTTACATTTCATCTGTTATTATTTATATTTTTAGTTTGGATAATTGCATTCAGGCATTCACAATATATGCTATAATTCAGCACTATAGGATAATATACCCAATAAAGCCAGCACAATGATGTATGTTCAACTTGTTCTTTTGCAACTGATCTCTTTCCAGCATGTCCAGGCCTTAATTATCTGAAATATGTTCCTTTTTTCGTCAAACCAATGTAGCTTGTTTCATGGGAAGAAGGTGGTTATAAGATTTCTGATTATTCGATGCCGAGAGGAGAGGTAGTGGTTGGCGGACACAGTACAACAAAAGGCTATAGGACTAAGTACAACAAAAGGCTATAGGACTAACTGTATTGTATGTGATATTCTGTGTGGCATGTGATATTATGTGTGTCTAATTTTTCATTTCTGTATTTTTTATTTTTTTGTACTATGTGAATTTCATGCTTTCCTATATCTTTGTGTACATGCATGTGATTTAATGTCAGTTGTGTATTTATGAGAATTTTGGTTTATTTTGTAGGATTCCGGCTCCCATCAAGTGACTCCTTCCCCTCACGTTGACTTTGCGGACAGATGTCTCAATTCTAGTGGTGGAGCTACGAACAACAATCTGATGTCCTGATCGAGAGCGACGGAGCTAATGTTTGAACTTGTGAACTATGGATGTGAACTTGTGTGAATTTGTGAACTTATGTATTTGGACTTATGTGAATTTGCGAACTTATATATTTGGACTTGTGTGAATTTGTGATATGAACATATATCAATGTGTTTGAAATCTGTATTGTATGTGATATATTGTGTTGCATGTGATATTTTGTGTGTCTATTTTTTTCATTTTTGTATTTTTATTTTTTTTCTGGAAAAGGGTTAAGAACGTGGGTACCCACCTTAAGAACGTGGGTACCGTCGAACTTATTGTGCAGTCTGTGCAGACCCACGCAGGGTTAAGAACGTGGGTACCCACGTTCTTAATGTTAAGAACGTGGGTACCGTCGAATTTATTGTGCAGTCCGCGTAGACGTCCGCAGGACACATAAGTTCGACGGCCACGTGGCCCCGTCGAACTTAAGGTTAAGAACGTGGGTGCCGTCGAACTTATGGGAAAAAATTCGACGGCCCCCGTCGAACTTAAAAACGCACGTTCTTAACATTAAGTTCGACGGTACCCACGTTCTTAACGTTAAGTTCGACGGTACCCACGTTCTTAACCTTAAGTTCGACGGGGCCGTCGAACTTACTTCTCTAAGTTCGTCCAAAAATCGTCGTCGGCTATATTCGTCGGTAAACCCACGTTCTTACGTTAAGTTCGACGGCTTATTACATTAAGTTCGACGGTTTTTCACCCACGTTCTTTAACCAGTTTCTTGTAGTGTCGGTAAGCAATCTGATCTGATGATATCTGTAGCTGGCCACCTCTCTCTGCCTGCTCATCTGCTGCTGCTGCTAGAGCTGCTCGGGCTGCTCTATCCAAACGCCTCTTCTTGCGGCCTTCCTGCTGCTCTAAGTAGATGGTCTTCCCCTTGACCTGCCTGAAGGGGCGAGTAGGGTCCTCGTCGTCTCCTCCCCCTAGCGCTGACACATTCTTCGTGCGCACCATCCTGACCTGAAGACTGCAGTGGAGAGATAAAAACTAAGCACGAGGAGAGCAGCCGATAGGATTACAAAAGAGTGGAGAACTACCTGGAAATCTCACGAGAGAGGGAGAGAATCCAGGCAGGACAGGAGACGGCTCACGGGCAGGCGAGGTCACTGAAATGATAGAAGAGGTGAGCACATATTAGTCACATAGTCATAATTATATGAAATGTGAATAAATACATACATAGAGTGGTATGACACATAAATCGAGTGACTTGGCGATCGAGAGGTCAAACGGCGTGAAAACAAAGTTTGAACGAAGAATAGTGCCATAGGAGGTTTGAAATTGGAATTGAGGCATGAAATGACTTTTAATTGAACTTCACGAATAGGTATATATTGGTAAATATGAGTGAGGTGCGCGCTTGGTTTGATTTTAGGCAAAGAAAGTGGAATTTGGGCACTCAGCTCGGAATCGATCGCTAGAAATGGGGATTTGTGGAAATTTGGAGTTTGGGATACCGGATTGGCGTGAAATTTGGTGAATATGTTACTGGAGGTGTCGTGAAGGTGCCTGAAAAAATTTGGGATCGATTGGAGCATTTTTGGCTGGTTTGGGCATTTCACCGAGCATGTGGCGTGCGATGGTTTAGGGTTTCGGTGAAACGGCCATTTTAGGTGGTGAAACCCTCCCTAAGGAGATAGGAACCTACAGGGATGTTTAAGAAGCATATAGGAACCTATTCATGCACTTGGATTCACAAATTTTGATAGGAATTGGAATTGGATCAAAAAGTGGAGAAGGGTGAGCTCTACACAGACAGCAGAGGGATAGTAGGTAGAGAAGGGGGAAAGCAGTGGGGAGCTCACCAGAGGGAGAGGAAGCAAGGCCGGAGGAAGACACCGGAGCACGGCCGCCGGCGATGGGCAGAGGTGGAGGAGTAAATCGCCAGAGAGTTGAGAGCCAGAGCGCTGAGGAAAATGTGGCCTCTAGCTCGGGCTCGGGCTGGAGGCCTTTTTTTTAAAACACGTTATGGGCGCACCAGACAGTCTATAGTGCATGTCCGGTGCACACCGGACAGCACACAGTAGTTGTCCGGTGAACCACCGGATAGCGCACAGCAAAAAGGGGATCTGTGTGCGTGGCCGGTGCACCGGACAGTGCACAATGCAGTGTCCGGTGAGCCCAGACAGAGGGAAATTTGAAATTTTTCAAATTTTCTATCTAGTTTTTAACCAAACAAAATCCCAACTTATAATCACACAAAAGAACACCTGTTGGGACAGGTATTGGCACCCTCATATATTTTCCCATAATTTTCAAAATATCTTGCCATAGGTTAGTTAATTTTTTTGAGAAAATAGTCAAATGGTGAGATTTGCATTTTGGCTTTGCACTAGGGGTTTTTATGAACATTTTGAGTTTTGAATACTCCCCCTAAGTGTAGTGCCTCATGCATATCTCAAGAACCAACAATTGCATAGTAAATAAGAATTTAAGTACTAAAAGCTTAAAAACTAAGACTTGTCAAGTTTGAGCCCAAGTTAAGCTTTTTCACTCGCTTTGTTGGCGGTTATCTTAACTAGGTTAGACAAGCCCTAGATGCAATACAAGAAATTTAAAAATGGAATGCAGGTTGACAATCACCATTTTGAGATCTTAAATAAAATTTCTGAGATCAAGTATGTTTAATTCATTTCTCAACATGCAAAAGCAGGTTTTATCAAGTGGCTTAGTGAAAATATCCGCTAATTGATCTTCCGACCTCACTCCTTCTAAAATAATGTCTCCTTTAGCAACATGATCTCTAAGCAAGTGATGACGGATATCAATGTGCTTGGTGCGAGAGTGTTGTACAGGATCATTAACAATTTTAACAGCACTCTCATTGTCACACAACAAAGGTACCTTTTCTAGAACTACACCATAGTCTAGAAGAGTTTGTATCATATATAAAATCTGTGTGCAACAAGCACCCGCGACAATGTATTCCGCTTTGGCGGTTGACAAGGCAACACTATTTTGCGTTTTGGATGTCCATGATACTATTGATATCCCAAGCAAATGGCACCCCCAGAAGTACTTTTTCTATCAATTTTGCAGCCGGCGTAATCCGAATCGGAATAGCCAATTAAGTCAAAAGTAGCTCCTTTGGGGTACCAAAGGCCAACGCTTGGGGTGTGCTTGAGACACCTAAGAATTCTTTTAACAGCACGAATATGAGCTTTCTTAGGATTTGATTGAAATCTAGCACACATACAGACACTAAACATGATATCGGGCCTAGATGCGGTAAGATACAATAAACTACCAATCATAGAATGGTAGAGAGTTTGATCAACCGGGTTACCTCCCTCATCTAGGTCGAGATGTCCATTTGTTGGCATAGGTGTCTTGATTGGTTTGCACTTCTCCATGTTGAACCTTTTCAACAAATCTTTGGTATACTTCTCTTGTGAGAGTAAGTTACCATCTTTCATTTGCTTGACTTGAAAGCCGAGGAAGTATGTCAGCTCACCAATGATAAACATCTCGAACTCCTTTGACATCAACTCACCAAATTCCTTGCAATGATAATCATTTGTCAAGCCAAAGATTATGTCATCAACATATACTTGACAAATGAAAATATCACTGTTATGTTTCTTTGTGAATAAGGTTGTGTCGACGGTCCCGATCTTGAAGCCCTTTTCGACGAGGAAGTCGCGAAGACGCTCATACCAAGCCCTTGGAGCTTGCTTTAACCCATATAGCGCCTTGGGCAACCAATAAGCATGGTTAGGATATCTAGGGTCTTCAAACCCGGGTGGTTGCTCAACATATACAAGTTCATTTATGAAGCCATTTAAAAATGCACTTTTTACATCTATTTGATAAAGCTTTATATCATAGCATGATGCATATGCGAGTAGGATACGGATGGCTTCAAGTCGAGCAACCGGTGCAAAGGTCTCTCCAAAATCTAAGCCTTCAACTTGAGAGAAGCCCCTTGGAACAAGTCTTGCCTTGTTCCTCACAATCACGCCTTGATCATCTTGTTTGTTTCTGAACACCCACTTTGTTCCAATGATCCTTGCATCTTGTGGTGGCTTCTCCAGGGTCCAAACTTGGTTACAGGTGAAGTTGTTTAGTTCTTCATGCATGGCATTCACCCAGTCTGGATCCATTAGCGCCTCATCTATACATGTAGGCTCAACACAAGAAACAAAGGAGTGATGTTCAATAAAAGAAGCATGTTTATGTGATCAAGTAATAACCCCTTGTGAAGGACTCCCAATGATTTGATCTTGTGGGTGTGCTTGAAGTAGTGATGAGTTTCTCGTGTCAACCACTTGGGAAGAAGATCCTGGAGCATCAACATCTTTGGCTTGTACCCTTGCTTGTTCATGAGAGACAAATGTATCTTCATGTGCATGCCTCTCATCTTTTTCATCATCTTGTGGTACACTTGATGAAGAAGGCCTGTCAATGTGTTGCACCTCTTCTTCATCTTCTTTTGGTTTGATAGCTCCAATTGGCATGTTCTTCATGGCTTACCTAAGTGGCTCATCACCTACATCATCAAGATTTTCAAGTGCTCTTTGGGAGCCATTAGTCTCATCAAACTCCACATCATATGTTTCTTCTACCACGCCAGTGGCATGATTGAATACTCGATATAACCCAGTAGAAAACCAATATCACAACGTCTTTGAAACTTCCCTAGGTTATGGTGTTTCTTGTAAATGTAGTATTTGCATCCAAACACCCGAAAGAAGGAGACGTCTGGCTTTTTCCCATTTAGCAGTTCATAGGGAGTCTTCGCAAGTAGCCGGTGAAGAAATAGCCTGTTTGATGCATAACATGCAGTGTTGAGAGATTCGGCCCAAAAACCTCTCCGGTGTGTTATACTCATCAATCATTGTGCTCACATGTGTGATCAAGGTCATGTTTTTCCTTTCAACAACTCCATTTTGTTGAGGTGTATATGTTGCTGATACTTCATGCTTGATCGCAATCTCATCATAGTATTCATGTATGTTTGTGTTATCAAATTCTTGTCCATTATCACTTCTAATCTTTTTGATCTTGCAATCAAATTCATTTTGAGCTTTCTTGGCAAACTTCTTGAATATAGATGCAACTTCAGATTTATCAGAACAGCCAAGTGTATCTTGAAAAATCGTCAACTATAACCAGACAGTAGAGGTTGCCACCAGCACTTGCATAAGTTGTTGTGCCAAACAGATCCATGTGGAGTAGTTCCAGTGGCCTTGATGTTGACATGAAAGCTTTTGTAGGATGTGTGTTAGCAACTTGCTTTCCAGCTTGACATGCACTACAAGGCTTGTCCTTTTCAAATACAACATCTTTTAGTCCTCTAACCTTGTCCTTCTTTAATACTTTCTTGAGTGTGCTCATTCTAACATGTGCAAGCCTTCTATGCCATAGCCATCCAAGTGATGCTTTGGTAAAGAGGCAAGTTCTTAAGTCTGCATCTTCAGAGGTGAAATCCACTAAGTAGAGATTGTTGTATCTAAATCCTTTGAACACCATTGATTCATCATCCATTTTTTATACAATAACCTCTGTTGGAGTGAATAAGCATTGAAGGCCAAGATCACAGAGTTGACCCACTGATAATAGGTTGAAGCTCAAAGGTGCAACCTAGAGAACATTTGAATTTGATAGATCATTTGAAATTGCCACCTTGCCAAGTCCTTGAACTTCTCCCTTTGAATTGTCCCCAAATGTGATTTTGTCTTGTCCATCAACATTCTCGTCAAGTGAGGCGAACATCCGTGGGTTGCCTGTCATATGTTGTGTGCATCCAATGTCAATAATCCAATGGCTCCCACTGGTCTTGTAGTTCACCTACATCCACAGACAAATCAAGCTTGAGTTTTGAGGGCCCTATATTGTATAGGACCAGTGACTTTCTCAATCAAGGACTTTGCAACCCAAATTTGTCTAGGTCTACTCTTGCTTGGTGGACCTATGAATGTAACTTTGACTTTTCCATTTGCTACTTTTCTTAGAACATAATGAGCATTGAAGGCAAATGGTCTTGAGTGCTTTGGCAAGGGAGTTGGTGGTTTGGCTTTGCAGTTGTGGGCAAAATGACCTTCTTTTCCACACTCAAAGCATTTGATAGGCTTATGAGTCTGCTTTGGCTTGTATTGAGTTGTAGCTTTCTTTTGCACAAAAGAATTATATCCAATACCACTCTTGTTGTTTTTCATGACAATGTTCATGAGCAATTCATTTTGGAGGTATTGGCCCTTGTTGTACTTTTGCACACTTGTTGCAAGATGTTCATTTTCACTCTTAAGTTTCTTGACCTCATTTTTAAGCCTTTCATTATCCACTGCCAACTCATTGTTGAAGTCATTGTTCTCAATGGCAACCTTTCCTCTAGTAGTTGCATCAGTCAAGTATCTCTTCAATTTTTGGTTGTCTAATGTCAAGACTTCAACTTTTTCGGTCAGTTCATCATGTAGACTAGTTTGATCACTGTGACTCAAATCATCACATGAGGTTGCTACATCAATCTTAACAATAGGGTTAATAGCCTCATGTGTATTGCAAGATAAAAGTTCATTTTCAACAAAAATATTATCATGATCAAATTTAATCTTAGTATAGTCTTCCTTAATTTTTACTAGTATATCTTTCAACTTCCTTTTAGCTTCATTTAACTTGTCACATTTATCCTTAGCATCTTTTAGGGAGGATGTAAGCTCATTTACAGTGGATGACATAGTTTTGTTTTCTTCTTCCATTTCATCACTAGCTTTCATAACTATGTCATATTTGGCATTTAAAAAATTCATTTTCATCTTTCAATTTATCACATTTAGCTTTTGACTTCCTAATGATTTGAGTGTATTCCTAAAGCAAGTCAGCTAGTTCATCATAGGAAGGTGAAGCAAATTCATCATCACTATCACTATCATCAATAATATCATTATCATTTTGTACCTTCTGTTCACCTCTAGGCATGAGACATAGGTGAGAAGTCGATGATGGTGATGGTGGTGGTGAAGAGAAGTCCCCAACGATGGCAGCAACTTTTTCATCATTTTCTTCTTCACTTGAAGAAGATCCACTTGATGACTAATTGTTAGTGAGCCAGTCACCAACAATGTATGCCTTACCATTTTTCTTTTTGTGGAACCTCTTGTGCTTCCCATCCTTCCTCTTGAAGAATATCTTTTCCTTTTTCTCATCATCACTGTCATCTTCTTTCTTGCCCTTGAACTTGTTCTTCTTGGGCTTGTTAAATTGATGAGCAAGATGACCAAGCTCTCCACAGTTGTAGCAATCCATTTCAAAAATGGGCTTTCTTTTACTAGAAAAGAATTTCTTCTTTCATAAGTCAAACTTGATGCCTTCTTTGTTGAGCTTCTTTAACATCTTGGTGGTCTTCATCACCATCAAGGTAATGTTAGCATCAAGATCATCATAACTTGAGGATTCCTCCTCAATTTGTACTTTAGCTTTTCCTTTTCTTTCTTGATTTGCTTTGAGAGCCAAATCCTTTCTCTTGGAAGATGACTCATCCTTGTCATTGATGTGCATGTACATCTCATGAGCATTGATCTTTCGCAATATCTGTGTAGGAGTGGCAACTGAAAGATCCATCCGATGAAGCACTGTGACAATGTGTCCATATTTGTCAATTGGGAGGACACTAAGAATCTTCCTCACAACATCCGGTTGTGAAATTTGTGTAAGCCCCAAGCTATTTACTTCCTCTACAAGAATATTGAGACGTGAGTACATAGCATTGGCATTTTCATTAGCAAGCGTCTCAAAAGAATTTAGTTTTCTAATAACAATGTGATATCTCTCCTCACGCTCACTTCTAGTTCCTTCATGTAGAGCACATATGGTTTCTAACTCTATTAAACACATCTTTGCAAAGGCCTCTAAAGAGAGAGTTTTTTTGCCTTAGCATTCCATTTCTCATAGTTAAACTCTTCTCCTACAAAATTTGTGGGTTCTCTAGGTTCGGGGAAATCTTGTGTGGCGGCTTTGTAAACACCAATGTCTATAGCCTCTAAATAAGCTTCCATACGAATTTTCCAACATGGAAAATCGTCACCATCAAAAACG
Organism: Zea luxurians; assembly: GCA_029449295.1. Classification (NCBI taxonomy): domain Eukaryota; kingdom Viridiplantae; phylum Streptophyta; class Magnoliopsida; order Poales; family Poaceae; genus Zea; species Zea luxurians. The sequence goes on from JAOPSE010000124.1 coordinate 3,532,667, forward strand.
GGAGGAGGTCCATCCCCACCGGACATCGTTACTTAGCGGTTAAGCTAATCTAAGAGCAACAAGGTTCTGATACCAATTGAAAGGATCACGACGCCCAAGAGGGGGTGAATTGGGCTTTTCTAAAAATCAACACTAATTAAAACCTAAGCAAGAGCCCAACTTCACCCCGACAACTAGCAATACGAGAATAATACAAGAAATACAACAATGCTAAGACAATACTTCAAATACTTGCTAAACAAATACACAATGTAAAATACTTGAATTAAGTGCGGAATGTAAAGCAAGGTTTAGAAGACTCCTCCAATTTTTTCTGAGGTATCGAAGAGTCGGCACTCTCCCCTAGTCCTCGTTGGAGCACCCACACAAGGGTATCACTCCTCCTTGGTCCTCACAAGAACCAAGTGCTCACTACGAGATAATCCGTTGCCACTCCGGCGCGGAGGATTCCTCACAACCGCTTACAAACTTGAGTCGGGTCACCAACAAGATCTCCAAGGTGATCACCGAGCTCCCAACGCCACCAAGCCGTCTAGGTGATGCCGATCACCAAGAGTAACAAGTCGTATACTTTCGCTTGACCAAGAGAAGCCTAATGCATCTGGTGCGTGCTCTAGGTGGCTCTCGCTAGCGCTAATGAGGTCCAAATGCGGGATTAAGATTCTCTAATCACCCCACTAGGCTTTGTGTTGCTTGCAATGCTCTACCAATGTGTAGGAGTAAATGTGGGCAGTAAGACAATCAATATGGTGGGTGGAGGGGGTATAAATAGCCCTCACCCACCAACTAGCCGTTACACAAATTCTGTTGTGCATGGGCGCACCGGACAGTCCGGTGCGCCACCGGTGCGCCAACGATCGACTCCAACGGCTAGTTCTGACAACTAGCCGTTGGGCAGATGGCACACCGGACAGTGAACAATCACAGTCCGGTGCGCACCAGACAGTCCGATGCGCTGTTTGGTGTGCCACTAAAATTCATTTTCGAACTGTGCGCTCTCGGGTTTCTGCATAGGGAACCGCTCTTCCCTGGGCCAGGCTGGCCCCACTGGCAGAGGGTGCACCGGAGAGTCCGGTGCCCCAAAGCCATAAACCCTAGATTCTGTTTTCTGTTGTTTTTCAAATCGATTTTCGTTCTAACTCGTGAGTATGTTCTAGAGTGACACCTAGCACTATATGTGAGTGTGAATATGCACCAACACTACACTAGAACTCTCTTGGTCAAACTACTCATCGACAACCCCTCTTTATAGAATGGCTAAAACAAAATAAAAGACCTAACTATATCACGAGTGTCCGCAACTCCTTGAAACTCGGAATACGAAGACCTTCACTTTTTGTTTCGTCGCTTTAGCCGTCGCTTCAAGTTCTTATCTCCAGGATTGTTTTCACCGTTGTAGTACATCTACCTGTAATGTGACCTAACTTACTATTTGTCTCTGCAAAACACACGTTAGTCACATATAATATTATGTTGTCATTAATCACTCAAACCAACCAGGGGCCTAGATGCGTTCAGCGAGAAAGTCGGGTGAGCGCTACGAATTGTGTTGGGAACTTGTTCTTAAATGCTATGAATTAAGAACAAGGCAACACAAAATTTTAGAGGTTAATACCCTTCGTCCTTCGAAGCATTATTTCCCTTAGGATATAATGATCTTCAGACAAAGGTCAAGAAGGACGTACCTTCATCACCGCAGTATATGTTAATGAAAGAAGAAACATATGAAATATAAGAGACAACGTGAATAATCATATAACATTATTAATTCAATTTTATTATATTATCAAGGATAAACAGAAATAATATGGAGTTACATTTGTACCTTCGGCTTGATAGAAGGAGAAAGTACAAGCGTGAGGCTTGAGCGAATACAAGTCAGCGTGAACAGTACGGGGGTACTGTTCATCTATTTATAGGCACAGGGCGCAGCCTATGTGAAATTACATTTATACCCTTTGCAATCGATTACAATCATGACACAAACTATCATGGGTCAATCTGTCTTTTCATCTTTAAGTCGGTGCAACCCTTCGTCTTAAGGCATGTTGTTATGCCGAAGTTCCCTGGAAGGTAGCTTCGGCGTTATTTCTGTGCTGATCTTTCGAAGGTGTTTCTTCTTACAGGACCTTCGGCTACGAAGCAGACCCCCAACACGAGCACCTTCGCAGTGCTAGATCATTTTTCGTAACGAGATTGATCCGTGAAAATTGTCCTAGGCTTCGGAATGCCAAAGGTCCAAAAACACCTTCCCTGAGCTCGTTGCCGAGAAACGATTAAAATAATTCGAGCGCGAGGTGGCCCCACCATGCAGTGGGTACGTGCGATCTGGCGATTCATCTCCCATGCACCGTGGTCCACCGTTCAGTGGGTGCGGGTGAATGTTGAGCGGGTACGGGCGACTTGATGATTCACCTTCACACCTGCAGCACTATATAAACAGACGGGTAGGTGTGAAGTTACCACAGCATTCATTGCCATTGCACTGTTGTGCTGCTAAAAAATTTAACCATAGCCGAAGCTTTCTCATCGCATTCTCAAGCAAAACATCATTTTGATCTAGCTTCGTCATAAGAGGGATCTTCGTCAGAACTATAAAAATCATCAACATTCGTAAGAACTGTAAGGAATTCAACACCTGATGGCCAGAGTTCATTCAACTGCTAGGGTGACCCATGACGGAGAGGAGGTCGAAGCCACAGAGACTGCCCCGATCTCTGAAATGATGAAAGTATCGGAAATGGTTGTGACAGAGGGAGCTACTGACGAAGGTGCATCTGCTGCCGAAGCTGAATATGCTGATATCGAAAAAGATGTTGTTGATGAAGAAGAGGAAGATTATAACACTCTCATTCCTGCCAAACCCAGCCACTTGGACTTTGGAAAATCTATCGTTTCTAAGGCTGACATGCCCATGATCATAAAGCTAGGCTACTTCGAAGAAGCTGATTCGCTTCGCCGGGGAAGGAACCACTCCGACATCGGAAAATGATGAGGTGGTAGTTTTCAGGAGTTTCTTTAGAGCAGGATTGAGATTTCCTTTGAACGAAATGATTGGGGAAGTTTTGGAAAATTACGAAATCTATCTTCATCAGCTGACTCCAAACGCTATCGTTAGGCTCAGCGTCTACATCTGGGCACTCTGAAGCCAAGGAATGGACCCGAATGCCGAAGCTTTTTGCCGAGTGCATGAGCTTCATTATCAGACGAAGGCCAGAGAAGATGGTCTTCATTAGAATTTTGGTTGTTACAACTTCGCTTACCGCAAAGATATGAAGTCTCCAGTGGTTAGCTATCGCACCAAGTGGCCAACCGGTTGGAAAAATGAGTGGTTTTATGTTAAGGCCGATGAGAAGAAGAGGGAGAAGCTCAACACGCTGGTAATGAGCCCGCTGAGCTTAAGCTTCGGGTTGACTAGGCCCCTGTGCCATATGTCGATGGGGTCACCGTGCCAAGAAGTTGTGGCAGAATTCTGGGTGGTAGCCGAGCAGATCAGCACAAGAGATCTAGTCCAAGAATATCTGGCCTATAAGGTGTTCCCGACGCTGAGTGAATGGAACATGCCGAAGCTAAAGGGGACAAAGGAGAAGAATGAACTTGTGCGACTGCCTTATCGGTTCAAGTTTGAGAAACAGTTTAAACGGCCATGCCAAGAATGGTTAGAAATGATAGAAACCATGTGCAACGAAATTTTCGGTAATTATACTAAAAAAGAAGATCAGCTGATGACTAGGGCCTTCGGCACCTAATCGAAGGGAAGGTAATCGGGTGATGGATGCATTGAATTTTGAATATCCTGACTTTGAGCGATTGAACAAGGGTGCCGAAGGCCAAAAGAGAAATAGGATTGTTAGTGTTCTGAGCAGGCAAGCTGCTAGGATGGTGAAAGAAGATGAAGAAATTATAAAAAAAAGAAAATCCAGCCCTAAGCCGAAGGTGGCTGCTCCGAAGAAGAGGAAGGTTGTGGCTCCGAAGCCAAAGACAACTGAGATAGAGGAAGAGACTCCTTCAACACCTTCTGCTGCTGACGTAGAAGAAATTCTAAAGGTAATGACTGAATCCTTACCTATCAAGCTAAGTCCACTGAGGCCGCATCTGACGAAGCTTTTACAGAAGAAGAAGGAGCCTTCGGCAGCCAAGAAGTCTGCTGGGCCAAAAAGGCGGAGGATTATTACTGTAATTGAAGCTATTGAAGAAACACCACCACCGGCCTCAGCGTCAAAGATAACACCTGCTGCCGAAGTTGCTACAGCTACCAAAGCTGCTCCCACCGAAGCTACAACTGCCGAAACTGCAACAGCCGAAGATACAAATCTGGAGAGCACATTTTCTGATATTGATAAAATGTTGTTGAATATGGCCGCGGAAGAAGCTGCTGCAGCTGCCGAAGAGACCCTGGCCACATTGCCTGGAAAAGGGAAGGAAATCGCCGAAGATATTTCGGATGAAAAGGAGCTGAGAGATTATGCTATATCTTGTGGTTACCAGCCAGGAGCGTTGCTCTTCAACGGTATTGATGAAGAAAGCTTAGGATGCCTCCGAGACCGAACTGGAGCAAAGATTATCAGCACTCTGTCAAAGACTGTTGGTTTCCCAAAGCTCGAAGCTGACATCAGTCGCTACCGACGACAGCATATCGTCGGTAGTTTGTTCTATTCTAATTTCAAGGTAGAATTTTTTCCTTCGGCTTTTCATTGTTTTTTACGACGAAGGTGTTTTCTGATGAAGGTTGCTTTGCACAGAGTATGCTACTAATTAAAGCCTTGAGGATGCAACAGGACCTCGAAGATAAGAAACATGAGTTTATAATTGAAGGCTTAGAGATCAAAATCAAAGATTATGAAGCTACTCTTGAAAAGAAGGATTTTGTTCTTCAAACAATGAAGGGTTCACTGGCAGAAGCCCAAGCCGAAATTTCCAGATTAAACAGTGAACTACTCCTGAAATCAGAAAATTTTGAGCAAGAAAAGAAGAATCTTGATACGAAGCTTAAAGCCAAAGTCGAAAAGAGTTCAAATTTGCAAAAATCATTGAAGGAGCTTCAGGATAAATGTCTAGACTTCGGCCACCGATGCGTGCAACGGCTAAAGCAGGTCTTCAACTCAGTTGGAGCCAGTTCTGAGAAATTTGAACCTTCAGTTGAAGACCTGCCAGGCACCTTCGAACATATTGAGGGCGAAGTTGATGCACTTGATGAAGTTATAGCTAGGCATGGTGACTTCTGTTCTCTTCTAGCTTCTCGGGGCACAACTGTTGCTTTCATGAAAACTGGTTGCACGCATGGGAAAATCGTCAATAGGCCTAACTTCAGCTTATCAACAGCAGATTTAACTGATATCCCCAGCCTGGCCCGAAGCATAGGAAATAGATTCATAATGCAAATCTGGACGAAGGGTGGGCGAAGCTTAGCTGGTGACTGTCAGAGAGGAAATTCTCCGGCTGGGTGGCGGAACGCACCCGCCCTAAATCCTAAGATGAGGAGGGGCCTAAGCGTTTTGCCTGCTAGATGGAATCGGGAAGAACACAAGAACACACAAGGGTTTAGAGTGGTTTGGGCCGCCAGAGCGTAATACCCTACTCCACTGTGTGATGTATTGAGCTTGAGAGCTTGTATGACCATGTGAGTTTGAGTGAGTGTGTGAGCCTAAGTTTGGTCTGCCTTGTAACGTCATGTGCCCTCCCTTTTATAGCTCAAGGGGGGCACGTACAAGGGTGCTGAGCCCCGATATGTGGGCCCATGGGCAAAATGGAGGGAATACATATAGAAGTATCCAACGCCAGCGTCGACCAGAAGATCTCCGAGCGCCATAATGTCCATAGTCCATATAGTATTAATATCTCGTGGCTGCTTCCTCGGTAACGCGCGAGCCATGATGAGCACAGTGTATGCCGCAGCACGGGCGTACTACCTGCCATCGGAATGGACAGGCACGCCACCCGCAGAGTTGCCTGGTCGCCGCCCGTCAGCGGAGTGGACAGGGCACATTAAATGCTGAGGTGGCACATCGCTCGCTAGTGGAGTGGACAGGGCTCATTTAATGCTGAGGCGGCACATCACCTGCCAGTTTGACAGGCGGCACGTCTTATCCGCAATAAATGCAGAGGACGTGCGGCCTAGAGGCCTTACATCAGGCTCCGCCCGCTGGCTTACGTCGCAGGCAGCTGGCCACGTGGCAGCAACGGGTCTCCACCTGCGCGGGGAGTAGAGGAGTATGCGGTATGGTCCGGAGACGTGTCGGCTCTGGACCCCCACCTGGCCTTGACCAAGGTTCGGGTACTCTTTGTCCTAGAGCCCCGAGACCCTGTTGTGAGTGGCCCGAACCCCACACAGAGGGGTCCGGGACCCATACCAGGGGTCCGGTTCATACCCGTGGAGGTCCTGGGCCTTACCCGGAGGTCCGATCCGTATATACAGGGGTCTGGTACTTCTTATGGGGGTCCGGACCTACTATTGATACCCTGGAGGATATCATCTTCTCTGGCCACGTGGCGGCCCTAGAGTTGGCCATGTGGTGGGGTCGGGTGCTGCTCACCACGCGACTAGAGATAGTCGCGTAGGCACCGCGTCTTCATGCTGTAGTAAGGGGTACCCCTGTTTCAGGGTACTGACAGTAGCCCCCGGGCCCACCTTAGGGGAGGATACGAGCCTGCATGTGGGGCCATAGCTTGATTGGCGATTGGCGCGCTGCTTCCGTGCGCTTGCTGACGTAATCACTGTCAGTCCGCCTTCGGTCACGCTAACTGCCACGTCTGTCCCCGCGGCTGACTGACCCGTGGCCTCCACACTTGATGGTTTCGTCGGGCCACACGCGGGGAACCTCGGTACCGCTGCATTGGTTTTGAAAATTCACCTTCTCTATCTTCTGCGGTGGCCCCGAGGAGGCGCGGTACTGGCGCGAGCAGTGGTTCGACTTCTCTGCACATAGGAACCGGCGCCCAAGGAGGATGACTCGTGGGCCCGGGCCCCCGTGTCAGTGCTGGTCCGCTGCTTTCAGTGGAGATGAAGAGGTGCGGTGGTTCGCTCCTCGCGTGGCGGTTTCGCCTTCTTCGCACTTGGAGACCGACGCCCAAGGAGTATGACTCGTGAGCCCGGGCCCCCGTGCCAGAGGCTGGTCCGCTGCTTTCGGCGGAGATGAAGAGGCGCGGCGGTTCGCTCCTCGCGTGGCGGTTTGCCTTCTTCGCACACGGAGACCGACGCCCAAGGAGTATGACTCGTGGGCCCGGGCCCCTGTGTCAGAGGCTAGGTCGCGCACCAGGGCGCGTCGGGCGAGATTTTCTGTGGCGTCTTGGGGCATGAACGGGAGAGTCCTCCTTAAAAAGGGATTCCCTCGAGTGCGTCAGCCATTCTTTTCACTCGCTGCGCCCTTTCGCCTTCAAGCTCTCCGCGCTCTTCTGCCGCTGTAGCCGCCATGGCCTTGCTAGACCCTCCCGAGTGCTTCCAGTCTGAGGTGGCACTCAACTTGGTGCGCAACCTGCTCGGATGGGGTGCGCCGGCGTTCGTCGGAAGGGTCCGTGTCGGCGCCTTCCCCTCGGTGATCTCACCGCCGGGAAGTTTGTGCTCTTCGTCTCCAACCTCCCCTGCGGGTTGATGCTGCCGATCTCGTCTTTCTTCGTGTTGCTGCTGGAGGAGCTCGGCCTCCAACCTCAGCACTTCACGCCCCGCTTCATCCTCTAGACGGCCATCTTCGCCTACCTCTGTGTGATGTCCGTGGGGGCGACGCTTCTTCCGCCAGCATTCGAACGAAAGGGGGTTGTGCAGCGACCTTCCGGGGGTGGAAAGCGAGCTGAGTTGCAGCTCCATCTTTCGCGTGAGCTTCACCAGCATCCCATGGTACACCTCAATGAACTGGTCTAGCTCCAACTCCATGAGGTGGGGAGCGAGCTGAGCTGCGGCTCCATCTCTTTGGCTTTAATGGCCACGACGTCGCCTCCAATGGTGACCGTTGGTCTGGTTGCCGATACTGAAGACGCCACCTGGGAGGTCGTACAAGATGTCGTGGAGACGGCGGTCGCGTGCTTCCAGCGCGACCCTACTGATGTCGAGTAGCTCATACCTGTAGAAATGAGGCTAGGGCTCCGCTTGAAGGCGGATGTAATAACTTTTGTTTTTGTAAGATACTTTTGGGAACTATCAATAAAACAGCTCTTATCTGTATGGTGCTTGTTCTTACTGTGTGTGGTTTTATCAACTCCTCTCCTGGTACTTGGCCCCCCTGGGATGTAGGCTCGTCATGTCGAGGCTAGATACCAGCATACCTAAGAAAGAGTTGGTGTCCCGGCCCCCAGGAGGTAGCCTCGACTAGGACCTGGACCTGCACACAGCTTCGGCTAGAAAGTGTTTGTAGCACACCCATTTGGACCCATCATCTGGTATCAGCCATCCTTTGATTCATGCAACAGGACCTACAGGATTTGGCCTAGGAAGCCAAGCCGTGTGCCCGGACCCCCTGAACCACAGTTCCAGATACTAGGACACATATCGCAGAGTGGTGGAGCGTGGAGGCTTACGGTACGGACCAGGCTAAGCGGCTACACGGCTCCAGACCACCCCAAGGGACGTGCGTCCATTCTCTAGAACCGGGCCCCAGGTTCCCGGACCCACAGGGCTATAGTTCCAAATACTAGGGTACCGGTCACAGAGTGGTGGAGCGTGCAGGCTTAGGGTGCGGAACCAAGCTAAGCGGCTACACAGCCCCAGACCACCCCAGGAGACAAGTACCCATTCTCTAGAACTGGCCTCCAAGCTGTCGGACCCTCTGCTTTCGTAGAGGGGTCCCAAACTGCAAGCCAGGCTACTCAATTCAGATGTCACCATACCAGCAAGGGTGGGAGACTGTATGGGTGTGTTAGATAAAAATAATATTCAGAATCTATAGCAGAATAAAAACCATCACAGGAGCACATCTGAGGGGGTAAATTCTTTTTTATAACTTGACATGCATGAGTGCAGACCAACAGGCCGGGCATATGAGGGCGGACCTCACCGGGCTGGCGTACACGTATGCACAACCTAGTTATAAGAAAAAACTATAACCATCGGACTTGCTTCTGTGGGTAGGACTTACAGAAATGCTCTATATTCTAGGGGTTGGGAAGAGGCACTCCTTTAGTTGTGGCGAGGTGGACACCCCCGGGTCGGCATGCTTCCGTCACCTTGAAGGGTCCTTCCCAACTAGGGGAGAGTTTGCGGAGCCCTTCTCGGTTCAATACTCGCCGTAGGACTAGGTCCCTGACCCCGAGCTCCCTACTATGCACGAATAGTTGGTGGTAGCGCCTGAGCGCCTGGTTTTACTATGCATTTCGGGTCGTTGCTTGCCACCTGCGCTCGTTGATGAAGTCCACATCCTCACGTTGTAGCTGTTCCTGCATAGACTCGTCAAAATACTGGACCCTTGGGGAGCCCATAAGGGTTTCCGAGGGAAGGCAGGCTTCAGCCTCGTAGACCAGGAAGGACGGAGTCTCCCCAGTGGCCCGACTAGTTGTCATCGCCGGAGTTGGAGTCTCCGGTGAAAACATCCTTCAGGACCCCCTCGGGTGACTGATACCCGAGGTCTGGTTCTCCCGCGGCCACCTCGCCGTTGTCGACCCTTTCCTTGCCAGGCCGGCGACAAGGAGGGGAGCCGTCCTTTGAGGTCTGCTCGCGTCAGTCGCTGACGCACTTCGCGAGCTCGATGATCTCCCGACACTCCGCGGCGCTGTGGCGAGTGTACAGGGCATGAGCCGTTGTTACCCCTCTGCGGCCGTGGTCGCTTGTTGCGCTCGTTTCGGCCCCCAGTCGCAGCTGCGATGACCGGAGCAGCAGACGGCGGCCTCTCGGAGCCGCAGTTCTTCTTCTTCTTTTTGCCGACATGAGCGACGGCACTCGAGCCACCCGTTTGGGCAACCCCGGTCTGAGGTGCCGAGTGCCATGCACGGCCCTCGGTGGCCCTGGCGCACTTGTCGGCTAGAGCGAAGAGTGTGGTGACAGTTTCCACGTCATGCGTGGCCAACTTCTCCAGCATCTTTTCATCATGCACCCCCGCCTGGCGGAAAGCGGTGATGATGGAAGCATCAGAGGTACGGGGTATAGTTCCTCGTACCTTGGTGAAGCGAGAGATGAAGGTCCAAAGAGTTTCCCCGGGCTCCTGCCTCACTGCATGGAGGTGAGCCTCCACGCCATGCCGCTGATAAGCGCTGGCGAAGTTCGCTATGAACCTCGCGCAGAGCTCTTCCCAGGAGTAGATCGACCCCGGGGTAAGGTTCATGAGCCAGGTTTGGGCCGGCCCAAACAAGGCAACATGGAAGTATGTTGCCATTACCATGGTGTCTCCACCCGCCGCCGTAATGGCGCTAACGTACACCTACAAGAATTCTGACGGGTTTGACGTACCGTCGTACTTTTCTGGCAGGTGCGGCCGGAACTTGGATGGCCAAGTTGCCGCGCGAAGATGATTCGCCAGCACGGCACAGCCTACGCCGGCCAAGGGGACACCCGCCTGGATCTGGGCGCTCGTTGAAGTCTGCGGTGCAACCGCAGTGAAGGCGTAGTCGAGGTTGCGACCCTCGACGTTTTGTCGGCGCTCACACGCCCTCTCTAGAGATACGCGGGCATCCTCGCCCACACGCCTGCGGTTGAGTTCTGCCCGCAGGTCGTTAGACCTCCCCAAAGAGACTGGGGCCTCCTCTCCCGCATGCCGGCGGTTGGGCTCCGCCCGCAGGTCCTCAGTCGGCGTGACCCTCACCAAGGGCGAGCGCACAGACGCCGACGCCTCATGTTGACGCCGGGATGACCGAGGCTTGGGCCTGGTTGAGCCAGAGTGCGCCATGCCGAGCAGGCGGTCGACGTCGTCACACCACTGCTTCATGGCCCCCGGCGAGGCTGTGGAGCTAGGAGGGTGGCACAACAGTTCCCTGGCCGCAGATAGTGCCCCGGGCGCAGCCCTAGACGTTCTGGATGTCTGTGCAGGAGTATGATGCCGTGTAGAGTGCACAGCAGCGGCACCAGGCGCGGGGAGGTTTATGGCCCGCGGTGTGGAAGAGGCTGCCGCCTCCTCCACCATGAAGTCCTCAAGCATGAAATCATGGTGCTCGACGAGGTGGACCATGGCGTCGAGCAGAAAAACAAGCAAAAACCTAAAGCCTAAGCCCCGTACCAGGCGCGCCAAATGTCGGAGAGGAAATTCTCCGACCGGGTGGCGAAACGCACCCGCCCTAAATCCTAAGATGAGGAGGGGCCTAAGTGTCTTGCCTGCTAGATGGAATCAGGAAGAACACAAGAACACACAAGGGTTTAGAGTGGTTTGGGCCGCTGGAGCGTAATACCCTACTCCACTGTGTGATGTATTGAGCTTGAGAGCTTGTATGACCTTGTGAGTTTGAGTGAGTGTGTGAGCCTAAGTTTGGTCTGCCTTGTAACGTCATGTGCCCTCCCTTTCATAGCTCAAGGGGGGCACGTACAAGGGTGCTGAGCCCCGACATGTGGGCCCAGGGGAAAAACGGAGGGAATACATATAGAAGTATCCAACGCCAGCGTCACCCAGAAGATCTCCGAGCGCCATAATGTCTGTAGTCCATATAGTATTAATATCTCGCGGCTGCTTCCTCGTTAACGCGCGAGCCATGATGAGCACAGTGTACTGCCTGCCATCGGAATGGATAGGCACGCCGACCGCAGAGTGGCCTGGTCGCCGCCCGTCAGCGGAGTGGACAGGGCACATTAAATGTTGAGGCGGCACATCACCCACTAGTGGAGTGGACAGGGCTCATTTAATGCTGAGGCGGCACATCACCTGTCAGTTTGACAGGCGGTGCGCCTTATCCGCAATAAATGCAGAGGACGTGCGGCCCAGAGGCCTTATGTCAGGCTCCGCCCGCTGGCTTACGTCGCGGGCAGCTGGCCACGTGGTAGCAACAGGTCTCCGCCTGAGCGGGGAGCAGAGGCGTATGCGGTATGGTCCGGACACGTGTCGGCTCCGGACCCCCGCCTTGCCTTGACCAAGGTCCGGGTACTCTATGTCCCAGAGTCCTAGGACCCTGTTGTGAGTGGCCCGGACCCCACACAGAGGGGTCTGGGACCCATACCAGGGGTCCGCTTCATGCCCGTGGAGGTCCTGGGCCTTACCCGGAGGTCCGATCCGTATATACAGGGGTCCGGTACTTCCCATGGGGGTTCGGACCTACTGTTGATACCCTAGAGGATATCGTCTTCTCTGGCCACATGGCGGCCCTGGAGCTGGCCACGTGGTGGGGTCGGGTGCTGCTCACCACGAGACTAGAGATTGCCACATGGGCACCGTGTCTTCATGCTGTAGTAAGGGGTACCCCTGTTTTAGGGTACTGACAGTGACGAAGCTCGAAGTCACCTCAAACCGGTAATAAACTCATACCTAGTGCTTACCTTCTCCTTGAAACTTGAGTTTACCTTATAACGCTTTCTTATGTACTGGATGACGAAGCCGAAGAGCAATGATCCGAAGCTTGGCGGATAGTGATGAAGTGATGAAGCTGAAGACACTGCTGTGAAAAAGCTTAGAGAGATTTTTGAATTAACCTTGTAAAAAGTACTGTAATTTAGGAATCAAACACTACTCTGTAAATTTTTCCATACCTTGTAATATATTTTTACCTTTCCATCTGCGTATGAACTGCTTTGATGTGGACGAAACTTGTATTTTTTGAGCCGAAGTCGAAAAACACCTTCCCTTCTTTTCGTACACAACGAAGCATGAATCTGCTTCTTTTTTCTCTCACCGAAGCCTTGTCATTAGAGCCGAAGCAACTGTCTGTATTTCTATGATATGATGATGATGATCCTATGAATGTATATGAATGCAATGAATGATGTGATCTATTGTGCAAATGAATGTCCATACACACGCTTACGAAGCCACATCCAGACTCTTCATTCCCTTAGGAACGAATGAAATCTCTTTGCCGTTTATTTTTCGGGTTCACCGCTTATTTTTCGGTGTAAGTTCTGCATTCCCTTAGGAATGTCTTTTGAATTTCTTCGCCTTATATTTCGGCGGTATTTGGCTCTGCATTCCCTTAGGAACAACTTTTGAGCAGAAAACTTACGCTGCGCTCCCTTAGGAACGACTTTTTGTAGCTTCGTCGTGCTCTGCATCCCCTTACAGACGACTTTTGAGCTTCTCCCTGTTTTTTTTCTCTGCACTCGATGGTGCGTGCTCAGATGTTACATTTTACATTCTTTTGGGGGATTTTGCTCTCGTGGAGCTGAATAAGAAAAGAAAAATTACAAGCTATGGCCCCATTAAAACCTTTAGGTGCCATAGGAAAAAATGAAAAAAGATTACATCAAATTACACATAATATCATCGAAGCTCATTCGCATTCCAAAATCTAGGAATGTCGTTGCCGTCCATATCCTTCAATCTGTAAGAACCGGGCCTTGACTAAGATACCACCAGAAAAGGCCCTTCCCACTTCAACTGTAGTTTGCCTACTGTGTCTGGATTAGCCACTCTCCGAAGCACCAAATGTCCTAGTTTAATATTTTTCAACCGAACTTTTCTATCGCGCCATTTTATTATTTTGACTTGATATTTATTGATATTCTCCACAGCCTGAAGTCTGGTCCCTTCTATAGTATCTTTTGCTACGTGATAATAAGTTGCGTCTTCTGCCGAAGCTGTTGTTCTTATTGACCCCGCTTTAGCTTCTTCTGGGGTTATAGCTTCGTCTCCAAATAATAACTTGAACGGCGTAAAACCTATTGATCTTGATATGGTAGTATTGTGGCCCCACACCACTTTAATCAACTCATCTGGCCATGTTAGTGTAACACCCTGAATTTGGGGGTATAAAATTTCTTTTCCGATATCCACCAAATCCAGGTGTTACCCTCTCCTTTCCTTGCTTTTCTTCTCTTTTTTCCTAATCAATGGAGAGTTATTTTGTATTATATATAAGTGTTAAGCATTAGCGAGATAACACCCAACATAAGTTTTGAAATGTTGCATCACATGCTGGGGCATTGTTTTTGTTTACTGCGGGGTTGAAAGAGTTTTTACCATTTAATTTAGTCTCTTTTTCCGAAGCCCAATTTAATTAATGATAGAAATGTACCAAAAATTATTTATTGAATATTTTATTTAGAAATATTATTGTTTTTAAATTATTATAATTTGGAATTATTAAAAAAATAAACATATATTTATTTATATATTTTGAATAACTTACGTGAAGAAAAAAAAAGAAAGAAAAAAAGGAATTTCGAAATAAATAAATAAATAAAAAGGAAAGAAAAACCTCACTCAGCCCCCACGTCTCCCACTCCTCCCCTAAGCAACCAGTCACCTCACCTTCTCATTTCCCAGCCGTAAGCCTCTTCCTCACGCACGCCCTTCTATCTTCAACCTCCAGCAACTCCCTTGTTCCTGGTGGCCGGCGCCCTACACGACTTCCCCCTCCCTGAACCAGCGCTCTCATCTCCCCTCCCTCTCTCATTCCTACAGGTGGGCCCCATGCGTCATCTCCTCCACTCCTCCCTCTATCTGCACTGCGATCCCCTTTCCCTGCCCACGTCAATGGCGGTTTCAGTTCTTCCGGCGGGCAGCCCTTGACCACGGTTCCCGCAGGTGAGCCCTCTCCTCCTCTCTCTCTCTCTCCCTCTACCTCCCTTGGTCGCGGTTTCCTCGCTCCCAAGTTTTCTCCCCTGCGCGTCTGTCTGCCTGTGCGGTGGCTGGCGAGCACGACCAGCAGCGCACCCAGGCGCCCTCAAGCGCGGAGGCGCGCCCCCGGCGGCGGCAGCCTGCCAGCTCGCGGCGGCTACGGCCCGCGCGCCATCTCGTGGTGTGGCGGCCTGCCAGCTCGCGGTGGCTGCGGCCCGCGCGACAGTTCGCGGCATGGTGGCCAGCCTGCGCGCGGCGGCCTGGCTCGGCCAGCCGACGTGGCGGCCTGTGGACAGCCTGCGCGCGACGGCTTCCGGCCCACCAGCGTGGCTTGCCCGCGGCTGGGTCCGAGCGCAGCAGCGCGACTTGCCAGCGCATATGCCTCGCCGTGCACGCGTCCAACAGCCGCACACGGGCTCGTCGTCCGCACGCCCGGCACGCCTCGTCGTCTGCCGTCGTCGCAAGGTGAGATCCCGTCCACCAATCCCTTTCTTCCTCGCAGCCAGCACGACCAAGTGTCCCCCACACGTCGTTGCGTCATGTCTCTGCATGCGCGCCCTCGACCCAGCCCCTGTGCGCGTCGTTCGTCGTCGAGCCATACCCGTATCCTCGCTCGTCGAGATGGGCAGCAGGCGTCTACCCCTATGCACGGCCCCCGCGTGGCGCGATTTGCCGAACCGTGTGCACAACAGGCCAAAACACATCCTCGCCGCTAGCGCGCACTCGCTTTCGCATATGAGCGGCACGTCGTCGGGACTCTGACGGCGTCTGTCTACCCCTCCATCTACCCCACCAGAACTCGTTCGTCTACCCCCCTACGTGCGCGCATTCGTGTCGCTCGCCTCGCCGTTGCCCGCTTTGCGCGCGCTATGTCGTTGTGCTATGCTTGCCGGGTGTCCTCGCTCGGTCGAGCGAGCTGTCATGCGCCATTGTAGCTGTCGCCCTCGTGCGTTGTTCCGCGTTGTCCACACGTTATTCAATTATTTTCGTTATAGTCGCTCGCGCTAATTAGCCCATTCTTGTTTAGTTGTCGGGGTTATTTATAATAACACTTTAATTAGAACGGGTCTATAATTTTAACTCGTGCTTTTATAAACATAAATGTTAATTAACTTGTTTAATACCAGTTTAAGTACTTTTGTTTAATTAATTGTTTGTTGTGCTCGTCGTCATGTTGGTTCGCGCGATATCGTGCGCTTTGTTTCGCATAGTGTCACATGTCGTCACGCATCATTCGCGTGGGTCGCGCGTTGTTCGCGCGCGCTGTTCGCACGTGTGGCGCTTGTTGTCGTCGTATTGTTCACGTGTCTGGTTTGTGCGTCATTCGCGTGCCGCATTGCTGTTTCGCGCGCCTTGCCGCGTGCCGTTCACGCGTATCGCGCGTTATCCACACGCGAGATTATCTGTTCGCTTATAATCACCCAAGTCAGTTAATTAGTTATTTATTTAATCATCCACAATCAAATCAGTAAGTTAGTCAAAGCTAAGTCGTAGTTTTAATTTATATTTGATATGATAATGTCAATTCACGTAATTATAATTACGTCGAACTAATATTCTAATTAAGACTTGTTTAGTATAAACACGTTACCGATTTAGCTTTCTCGCCTATGTCGCGTGTGTTGTTCAGCACGCGGTGGCGTGCTGTTATGCGCGTTGTTCGTGCTGGTCGCGCGCGCTGTCTTGTGCGTCGTTGTGTGCTATGTCGCGTGTGTCCCCACATCGTTCGCGCGCTGTCGTGTTGTTTCGCACGTCCTAGATTCGCCTCACTTAGAATCTCTAACTTTAATTAAATTACTAGTTTAACTAGCAACTGCTAGTGTAACGGATTAATCGAAACTAAATGGTAAATATTATTTATATTTTATAATGTCGAATTAAATGTTATAGTTAATATTTATTTAGCGTAAACGTGATATCTTCCCGACCGTAGTCTCAGTTCGACAATTCTTCTCCTCGCGTGACCATAGTAGCGAGCTCTATTTCGTTGTGTATATTTTATTATGTTTTATTTGAATGGTGTAATGTTCTTACGCATATACATATATTTGTTTGTTTGTTTGTGCCTGTTGGTATTCGCTGTGCGTCGCGAATAGTTTGCGATCCGTTTCCGAGCTTCGAGGGATCGAAGATCAAGGGTTGGCGACCAAGTGATCTGGCTCTTTGAGTTCTACAAGGTTGAAGACCCTGAGCATCTGTTTGGTGAAGGCAAGTGTCCTCTGACCCATTATGTCCCATTTACTTTATAATACACTGTCCCGCATACTATGAACAATCTAAGGATTTACTAGCTTTCTATTTACCTTGTCCTTGATTTACCTTTTGGGTTACTATGGTTAGCTACATGCCAGCGCTTTACTTTAATCAATGAACATGATGAGATACAATGATGATACTGTGATTTTATTCTGGATATGATGATATACTTGCGGCATTTAAGGGGACTCGGGCTGTTTCCCGAGTACCTCTCCGTAAGGACCTGTTCGTTGAGAGACCACCCGGGATAACAGTGCAACCATGAGGGTGAAATGGGGCGCCCTTAGCTAATTAATTAGAGGAACTAGAGGTGTAGTTGCTTCGCCGTCGTGCCATCAATGGGGTCCAGGCACAATGCTTGCTCTGCCGAGGCTGGGTGCCAAGGTTCTTTCGTTTTGCTTTTGTTAGTCACCCTCCTGCGGGGAGAGGTACTGTGTTTATCAAACTGGAGAAACCTAACGGGCGGCTATGACCTCTAGGGAATCTTTGTAAAGGCTACGTAGTGATACCCTGCCGGACCACCTAGGAAGTGATCAATGGGGAGTCATGATCCCCGGGCAAAATGGGAATCACGGCTCATGGGTAAAGTGTGCGACCTCTGCAGAGGGTTAGAAACTGATATATCAGCCGTGCTCACGGTTATGAGCGGCCTTGGGATCCTCTTTGATTAGAGATACTTGATCAGAGATGGTTGGTTTACAGGTGGTGACAAGGATGATGGTCATGACTATGGTAATGGTAAGTGGTATTCTTTCCGTTTGGAAAGGATACTTTGGGTTAATAACTTGGGTTAATGTTAAAACCTGGCTCTCAATTAGTAATAATAACCTGACCAACTAAAAGCAGCTGCTTGACCTTAACCCCAAATAAAGCTAGTCCACTACAGCCAAACGGGACATTTGCTGAGTACGTTGATGTGTACTCACCCTTGCTTTCACAAAACACCAGGTTGCCTTTGGTGCAATCTATGCTCAGGTAAAGAAGAAGGCGTCGAGGCGAATCTCCAGGAGTTCCAGGACTTCGATGAGTTCGAGGATTAGGCTAGCGACCTCCCCCAGTCAGCTGCCTGTGGTGGGTTTATTTACGTTGGCTACGTTTCTGTTCTGTGTACTTTGATTATATTATGTAAATGACTCTAGTCTTTCATATTATTACTTATCTTTATTGTTATTCGAAGCATTGTGCTATGATGAGTCATTTATGTAATCGCCGTGTACGTGAATTTCTGATCCTGGCACGTACATGGTTCGCATTCGGTTTACCTTCCAAAACCGGGTGTGACATAAGTGGTATCAAAGCCGTGCTGACTGTAGGACCGCTGACCTAGAGTAGCATTGGCCGTTTTAAGGACTTAATGATTATTACTTCACCTCATCCTTGATTCTGCTTCAAAATATTAGTCACCTCCACTAATTCTATGTTGTGCTCCTATATGCCCCCTTGCTAAAAGTATTTTATTCTAGTATGATCTATACTTTTCTCAATCTATTAGATCTGATCTCACCCTTGTGCTTGCGACATCTTTGTAAATGTCCCCTGATCATAACCTTCTTGTCTTTTGGGATTCTTTTTGTCTTCCATTATTAAATTGCTACCATTTGACCATATCTATTCCATTGGTATTGACTTGCTGCATCTTTTGGATTCTTCCAAACCCTTATCCCTTAATTCAAATACTTAACCCTGAAAACTCTGTTGCCCATTTAAACATTCTAGTTTATATTTTCATGTCCTTCCTGTCTTTTGAGATCCCTTTCTATTATGTTGTTAAGTCATTATCTTTCGATAATTTCTTTGCCCTTGGTCTTTGTATGCTCGTATCCTTGGAATCTTATATACTCTTATATTCTTATGTATGCTTATTTTCATACCCCAATGACTGTTTAAGACATTTCAGTTAACATGTCCTTGACCACCCCTGTTTCTTAATGGTCCATGAGCGATCATTTTATGTTGCCCATCCTTGGTGATCTCATTGTTCCTTTATAACTTCTCTCGATAATGAATTCTTACTTCAACCATTCTATTGCACCCTCACCTATCTTACCTTGATTATTTTCTCCACTTCGCCATTTCGCGAGTCTTATCTTAACTCCATTCTTTGTTGTACTCATATCACTGGCTCTTCTATGCCTTCATCTTTTCTCATATACCCTTGTCTGTTATCGCCTTTGACCCTTGCGATATCTATGTCTTCTACCTAAATGCTTACCTCGAGCTTATCTTTTAAAAGCCTCCCCTTTCCTTCAACCCAGTTTGAGAGTTGTGGGTTACCTATCTCTCCCTTGATTTCCTTTCACTTCTTGTCGCCTTACGAGTTTTGTCTTAATTCCATCCTTTGCCATGTGTTTTATTTGCTATCACCATCTCCTTGTCATCCATCGATCTTGCCTTGATACTCATCTTTATGCTGGCTCTTTAAAATCTCCTCTCTTCCACCTCAATTGGAGAGTGGCAATTCACCTATCTGGCCCATGGACGTACCCTCTCCTTTTCCATTCGCATGTCTTGTCTTAACTTCATCCTTTGTGGTATTTATATTCTTGGTTCTTATGCACATTTACCTCCTCTCCTACATCCTTGCCCGTTATCACCTTTAAACCCTCGTGATACCTATGCCCTTGCCCACATGCTTATCTTGAACCTACCCTTTTAAGCCACCTCTTTTTCATCGCTGTCGGAGGATAATACCTCACCTACTTCACCATTGATTGCTTTCCCTTCTTTGATGCCTCACAAGTTTTTTCTAAATACATTATTTGTTGTGTGTTTGTCCGTTATCACCTTAATCCTTGTCATCCTTCGATCATTACTTTGATGCTTGTCATGTACCTGCATTTTAAAGCCGCCTTCCCCATTTCATTTCAAGAGTGTTGTCTTACCCCTCCCCGCTCTTGTTTGTTCCCTATTCCTATGTCGCATTGTAAGTCTTAGCTTTTGTTTGATATCGCCCTTACCTTCCTAATATCTAGATCTTTCCATGATGCTTCTCCTATGCCTACCTTTTGAAACATCACCTTTCCCATCTCGATTTGAGAATGGTGTTTACCTACCCTGCCCTTGGTTGCATTTTCTCCCTTGTAACTATGATCCTTGCTTTAGCTCCATCCTTTATTATGCTCATGCCCCTCCATGTCTTATTATTCCCCTTGCCTTTTATTGGCCTTAGAGTAGTTTCCCTTTTTAAGGAAAGACCACCATTTAATTAAAAGTTACGTATAGCAACGAGATGTTTGTTGTTGTATGCTTGTGCTGTTTGTCTTTGTGTTATGATTGATTTGCTTCTTTGTGATGAGTGTTGGTGTGTTGTGGCCCCTGGTCCGCAATGACATCAGTTTACCAGGTAAGTGCCATATAGTTAATTAGTTGGGTTCTCCCCCTACTCTCTCTAATCCGTCTATACTTACCTTTTCTCGCTACACTTTCCTCTTGCACCTGTCCGATCGGCATCCTCCAACTCCTTCAAATCAGTCAAGATCAAAGTCGGCAGAATCTTCACCAAGTGCATATCAACGCTCCTGTTAAGGGGGTTAGCCGCTAAACCCAATGAAGACAATGCGATCAACATCAACCAACAAGATCAGAGTGGCGCAACGAAAGCGTGTGTGGGTCCTAACCCACAGGTCCAGAAGATCCTCAAGAATTGCATCAATCGGTCTCAAGCATCTGATGGTCAAAGCAACCAATCCACAAGTCAAGTCAGCGGAGTCAAAGTTGGGTTAGAAGAAGCTATGAAAGACCGATGAACCAATCTCATTTTCTTGCTAGCCTCTTCTTGAATCTCGAGGGCGAGATTCCTGTTAAGGAGGTTAGATTTGTAACACCCTGAATTTGGGGGTATAAAATTTCTTTTCCGATATCCACCAAATCCAGGTGTTACCCTCTCCTTTCCTTGCTTTTCTTCTCTTTTTTCCTAATCAATGGAGAGTTATTTTGTATTATATATAAGTGTTAAGCATTAGCGAGATAACACCCAACATAAGTTTTGAAATGTTGCATCACATGCTGGGGCATTGTTTTTGTTTACTGCGGGGTTGAAAGAGTTTTTACCATTTAATTTAGTCTCTTTTTGCGAAGCCCAATTTAATTAATGATAGAAATGTACCAAAAATTATTTATTGAATATTTTATTTAGAAATATTATTGTTTTTAAATTATTATAATTTGGAATTATTTAAAAAAATAAACATATATTTATTTATATATTTTGAATAACTTACGTGAAGAAAAAAAAGAAAGAAAAAAAGGAATTTCGAAATAAATAAATAAATAAAAAGGAAAGAAAAACCTCACTCAGCCCCCACGTCTCCCACTCCTCCCCTAAGCAACCAGTCACCTCACCTTCTCATTTCCCAGCCGTAAGCCTCTTCCTCACGCACGCCCTTCTATCTTCAACCTCCAGCAACTCCCTTGTTCCTGGTGGCCGACGCCCTACACGACTTCCCCCTCCCTGAACCAGCGCTCTCATCTCCCCTCCCTCTCTCATTCCTACAGGTGGGCCCCATGCGTCATCTCCTCCACTCCTCCCTCTATCTGCACTGCGATCCCCTTTCCCTGCCCACGTCAATGGCGGTTTCAGTTCTTCCGGCGGGCAGCCCTTGACCACGGTTCCCGCAGGTGAGCCCTCTCCTCCTCTCTCTCTCTCCCTCTACCTCCCTTGGTCGCGGTTTCCTCGCTCCCAAGTTTTCTCCCCTGCGCGTCTGTCTGCCTGTGCGGTGGCCGGCGAGCACGACCAGCAGCGCACCCAGGCGCCCTCAAGCGCGGAGGCGCGCCCCCGGCGGCGGTGGCAGCCAGCCAGCTTGCGGCGGCGGCAGCCTGCCAGCTCGCGGCGGCTACGGCCCGCGCGCCATCTCGTGGTGTGGCGGCCTGCCAGCTCGCGGTGGCTGCGGCCCGCGCGACAGTTCGCGGCATGGTGGCCAGCCTGCGCGCGGCGGCCTGTGGACAGCCTGCGCGCGACGGCTTCCGGCCCGCCAGCGTGGCTTGCCCGCGGCTGGGTCCGAGCGCAGCAGCGCGGCTTGCCAGCGCATATGCCTCGCCGTGCACGCGTCCAACAGCCGCACACGGGCTCGTCGTCCGCACGCCCGGCACGCCTCGTCGTCTGCCGTCGTCGCAAGGTGAGATCCCGTCCACCAATCCCTTTCTTCCTCGCAGCCAGCACGACCAAGTGTCCCCCACACGTCGTTGCGTCATGTCTCTGCATGCGCGCCCTCGACCCAGCCCCTGTGCGCGTCGTTCGTCGTCGAGCCATACCCGTATCCTCGCTCGTCGAGATGGGCAGCAGGCGTCTACCCCTATGCACGGCCCCCGCGTGGCGCGATTTGCCGAACCGTGTGCACAACAGGCCAAAACACATCCTCGCCGCTAGCGCGCACTCGCTTTCGCATATGCGCGGCACGTCGTCGGGACTCTGACAGCGTCTGTCTACCCCTCCATCTACCCCACCAGAACTCGTTCGTCTACCCCCTGCGTGCGCGCATTCGTGTCGCTCGCCTCGCCGTTGCCCGCTTTGCGCGCGCTATGTCGTTGTGCTATGCTTGCCGGGTGTCCTCGCTCGGTCGAGCGAGCTGTCGTGCGCCATTGTAGCTGTCGCCCTCGTGCGTTGTTCCGCGTTGTCCACACGTTATTCAATTATTTTCGTTATAGTCGCTCGCGCTAATTAGCCCATTCTTGTTTAGTTGTCGGGGTTATTTATAATAACACTTTAATTAGAACGGGTCTATAATTTTAACTCGTGCTTTTATAAACATAAATGTTAATTAACTTGTTTAATACCAGTTTAAGTACTTTTGTTTAATTAATTGTTTGTTGTGCTCGTCGTCATGTTGGTTCGCGCGATATCGTGCGCTTTGTTTCGCATAGTGTCACATGTCGTCACGCATCATTCGCGTGGGTCGCGCGTTGTTCGCGCGCGCTGTTCGCACGTGTGGCGCTTGTTGTCGTCGTATTGTTCACGTGTCTGGTTTGTGCGTCATTCGCGTGCCGCATTGCTGTTTCGCGCGCCTTGCCGCGTGCCGTTCACGCGTATCGCGCGTTATCCACACGCGAGATTATCTGTTCGCTTATAATCACCCATGTCAGTTAATTAGTTATTTATTTAATCATCCACAATTAAATCAGTAAGTTAGTCAAAGCTAAGTAGTAGTTTTAATTTATATTTGATATGATAATGTCAATTCACGTAATTATAATTACGTCGAACTAATATTCTAATTAAGATTTGTTTAGTATAAACACGTTACCGATTTAGCTTTCTCGCCTATGTCGCGTGTGTTGTTCAGCACGCGGTGGCGTGCTGTTATGCGCGTCGTTCGTGCTGGTCGCGCGCGCTGTCTTGTGCGTCGTTCGTGTGCTATGTCGCGTGTGTCCCCGCATCGTTCGCGCGCTGTCGTGTTGTTTCGCACGTCCTAGATTCGCCTCACTTAGAATCTCTAACTTTAATTAAATTACTAGTTTAACTAGCAACTGCTAGTGTAACGGATTAATCGAAACTAAATGGTAAATATTATTTATATTTTATAATGTCGAATTAAATGTTATAGTTAATATTTATTTAGCGTAAACGTGATATCTTCCCGACCGTAGTCTCAGTTCGACAATTCTTCTCCTCGCGTGACCATAGTAGCGAGCTCTATTTCGTTGTGTATATTTTATTATGTTTTATTTGAATGGTGTAATGTTCTTACGCATATACATATATTTGTTTGTTTGTTTGTGCCTGTTGGTATTCGCTGTGCATCGCGAATAGTTTGCGATCCGTTTCCGAGCTTCGAGGGATCGAAGATCAAGGGTTGGCGACGAAGTGATCTGGCTCTTTGAGTTCTACAAGGTTGAAGACCCTGAGCATCTGTTTGGTGAAGGCAAGTGTCCTCTGACCCATTATGTCCCATTTACTTTATAATACACTGTCCCGCATACTATGAACAATCTAAGGATTTACTAGCTTTCTATTTACCTTGTCCTTGATTTACCTTTTGGGTTACTATGGTTAGCTACATGCCAGCGCTTTACTTTAATCAATGAACATGATGAGATACAATGATGATACTGTGATTTTATTCTGGATATGATGATATACTTGCGGCATTTAAGGGGACTCGGGCTTTTTCCCGAGTACCTCTCCGTAAGGACCTGTTCGTTGAGAGACCACCCGAGATAACAGTGCAACCATGAGGGTGAAATGGGGCGCCCTTAGCTAATTAATTAGAGGAACTAGAGGTGTAGTTGCTTCGCCGTCGTGCCGTCAATGGGGTCCAGGCACAATGCTTGCTCTGCCGAGGCTGGGTGCCAAGGTTCTTTCGTTTTGCTTTTGTTAGTCACCCTCCTGCGGGGAGAGGTACTGTGTTTATCAAACTGGAGAAACCTAACGGGCGGCTATGACCTCTAGGGAATCTTTGTAAAGGCTACGTAGTGATACCCTGCCGGACCACCTAGGAAGTGATCAATGGGGAGTCATGATCCCCGGGCAAAATGGGAATCACGGCTCATGGGTAAAGTGTGCGACCTCTGCAGGGTTAGAAACTGATATATCAGCCGTGCTCACGGTTATGAGCGGCCTTGGGATCATCTTTGATTAGAGATACTTGATCAGAGATGGTTGGTTTACAGGTGGTGACAAGGATGATGGTCATGACTATGGTAATGGTAAGTGGTATTCTTTCCGTTTGGAAAGGATACTTTGGGTTAATAACTTGGGTTAATGTTAAAACCTGGCTCTCAATTAGTAATAATAACCTGACCAACTAAAAGCAGCTGCTTGACCTTAACCCCAAATAAAGCTAGTCCACTACAGCCAAACGGGACATTTGCTGAGTACGTTGATGTGTACTCACCCTTGCTTTCACAAAACACCAGGTTGCCTTTGGTGCAATCTATGCTCAGGTAAAGAAGAAGGCGTCGAGGCGAATCTCCAGGAGTTCCAGGACTTCGATGAGTTCGAGGATTAGGCTAGCGACCTCCCCCAGTCAGCTGCCTGTGGTGGGTTTATTTACGTTGGCTACGTTTCTGTTCTGTGTACTTTGATTATATTATGTAAATGACTCTAGTCTTTCATATTATTACTTATCTTTATTGTTATTCGAAGCATTGTGCTATGATGAGTCATTTATGTAATCGCCGTGTACGTGAATTTCTGATCCTGGCACGTACATGGTTCGCATTCGGTTTACCTTCCAAAACCGGGTGTGACATCCAAAACCGGGTGTGACAGTTAGGGACTTGTTCTCAATTGCTACGAATTAAGAACAAGGCAACACAAAATGTTAAAGGTTAAGGCCCTTCGTCCTGCGAAGCATTATCTCCTTTAGGGCATAATGATCTTCAGACGAAGGTCATGAAGGACATACCTTCATGATTGCAGTATACATTAATGAAAGAAGAAGCATGTAAGACATAGAAAGCAACATGAATAATTATATAACATTATCAATTCAACTTTATTATATCATGAATAAACAGTAATAATATAGAACTACTTTTGTACCTTCGGCTTGACAGAAGGAAATAGTACAAGCGTAATGCACGAGCGAGTACAAGTCAGCGTGAACAGTACGGGGGTACTATTCATCTATTTATAGGCTCAGGGCGCAGCCTGTGTGGATTTACATTCGTGTCCTTTACAACCGGTTACAATCATGACATAGATTATCATGGGCCAATTGGTCTTTTCATCTTTAAGTCGGTGCCACCCTTCGTCTTGAGGCGTGTCACTATGTCGAAGCTTCCCGGATGATAACTTCGGCTTTGCTTCTGTGTTGATCTTTCGAAGGTGTTTCTTCTTACAGGACCTTCGGCAACGAAGCAGACCCCCAACAGTAGCCCCTTCACGGCGCCAGATCGTTTTTCGTAACGAGCTCGACCCGTGAAAAATTCTCTTAGGCTTCGGAATGCCGAAGGTCCAAAAAACACCTTCCCTGAGCTCGTTGTCGAGAAAAGATTTAAATATTCCGAGTGCAAGGTGGTCCCACCATACAACGGGTACGCACGATCTGGTGATTCGCCTTCTCGCGCACTATGGTCCACAGTTCAGTGGGTGCGGGCGACTGTTCAGCGGGTGCGAGTGGCTTGATGGTTTACCTTCCCACCTGCAGCACTATATAAACAGACGGGTAGGTGTGAAGTTACCATAGCATTTACTACTATTGCACTGTTGTGCTACCAAAAAATTTGACCACAGCCGAAGCTTATTCATCGTATTCTCAATCAAAGCATCATTTTGCTTTAGCTTCATCATAAGAGGGAGCTTCGGTAAAGCTACAAAAAGTCATCAACTTTATCAAAACCGTGAGAAGTTCAGTATCAAATGGCCAGAGTGCGTTCAACAGCTAGGATTACGCACGACGAAGAAGAGGCCAAAGCTGCTGAGACTGCCCCAATCTCCGAAGTAATGAGGCAGTCGGGACTGGTTGTGACAGAGGGTGCCTCTGACGAAGGTGCACCTGCTGCCGAAGCTGAACAGGCAGATATTGAAGAGGGTGATGCTGGTGAAGAAGAGATAGATTATAACACCATTATGACATCCAAACCCAGCCACTTGGACTTTGGGAAGTCGACTATCTCCAAAGCTGATATGCCCATGATGATAAAGCTAGGCTACTTTGGGGAAGCCGAGAAGAAGTTGATTCGTTTTGGCGGGGAAGAAACTATTCTGAAGCCAGAAAATGATAAGGTGGTAGTTTACAGAAGTTTTTTCAAAGCAGGATTGAGGTTTCCTCTGCATGAAATGATTGGGGATGTTTTGAAAGATTTCGAAATTTATCTTCATCAGCTGACTCCTAACGCCATCGTTAGGCTCAGCGTCTTTATCTGGGCTCTTCGAAGCCAAGGAGTGGAGTCGCTTGCCGAAGCCTTTTGTCGGGTGCACGAACTTCACTATCAGACGAAGGCTAGAGAAGATGGATTGCACGAGAATTTCGGCTGCTATAATTTTGCTTACCGCAAAGACATGAAGACTCCGGTGGTCAGCTACCGCACCAAATGGACAACCGGATGGAAGAATGAGTGGTTTTATGTTAAGGTTGATGAGAAGAAGGAGAAGTTAGTTCAGAGCCCACTGGACCTAACCTTCGGATTAACTAGGCCTTTGTGCGACATGCTACACGGGTCACCATGCCGAGAAGCTGTGGGCGAATTTCGAGTTGTGTCTGAGCATATCGGTACTAGAGATTTGGTACAGGAATACCTAGCCAATAGAGTGTTTCCGACGTTAAAGGAATGGAATATGCCGAAGCTTAAAGGAGAAAAGAAAAAGAATGAACTTGTTCGACTCCCCTATCATTTCAAGTTCAAGAAACATTTCAAAGAACCCTGCCAAGAATGGTTGGATACGATTGAAGCTATGTGCAATGAAATCTTGGGCAACTATACTAAGAAAGAAGATCAATTGATGACCGCGGCCTTCGGCACCCGACCGAAACAAAGGCTGAACCGAGTAATGGATGCCCTGAAATTTGAATATCTTGACTATGAATGGTTAAGCAAGGGTGCCGAAGGGCCAAAGCGAAAAAGAGTTGTCAGTGTAATGAAGAGGCAAGCTGCTAGAATGATAGAAGAAGATGAGAAAGCTTTGAAAAAGAAGAAATCCAGCCCTGAGCCGAAGATGGTTGTTCCAAAGAAAAGAAAAGCTTCGGATGCGAAGCCAAAAACAGCTGATATTGAGGAAGAAATTCCTTCAACGCCTCCTGTTGCTGATGTGGAGGAAATTTTAAAGGTAATGACCGAATCTTTACCTCTCAAGCTAAGTCCACTAGGGCCACAACTGATGAAGCTTTTACAGAAGAAGGAGGAGCCTGCGGCAATCAAGAATCCTGCGGAAAAAGGCGAAGGATCATTACTGTTTTTGATGCTATTGAAGAAACGCCACCGCCGGCCTCGACGTAAAAAACACCGGCTGCCGAAGATACCGCAGCAACCGAGGCTGCCCCTGCCGAAGCTGTAACTGCCGAAGCTGAGACGGCCGAAGATACAAATCTAGAAGGCACTTTTTCTGATATTGATAAGATGATCTTGAACATGGCTGCGGAAGAAGCTGCTAAAGCTGCCGAAGAGACCTTGGCCCCAGTGCCCGGGAAAGAGAAGGAGGTTGCCGAAGAGACTCCGGAGGAAGAGGATTTTAATTTTCAAAGCATACTTGGTCATAAGTTGTCTAAGGCTGAGAAGGAAGAGTTGAGAGATTACGCAATATCATGCGGTTATCAACCAGGAGCATTGCTCTTCGGTGGCGTTGCCGAAGAGAGTTTAGGATGCCTCCAGGACCGGATTTGGGTGAAGGTTGTCAGCACTCTATCGAAAAGTGTTGGCTTTCCGAAGCTTGAGGCCGACCTCAGCAGATACCGATGGCAACATATCATCGGCAGTTTGTTTTATTCTAATTTCAAGTTAAAGTTCTTACCTGAACTTTATTATTGTTTTTGAGATGAAGGTTACTCCTGACGAAGGTTACTTTTTCAGAGTCTACTGTTAAGCAAAACCTTGAGGATGCAGCAAGACCTTGAGGACAAGAAAAACGAAATTATAATTGAGGGCTTAGAGGGCAAAATTAAAGAGCACGAAGCTGCTTTGGAGAAGAAAGATTTCATGCTTCAGACAATGGAGGGTTCGCTGGCAGAAGCTCAAGCCGAGATTGCTAGGTTAAATAGTGAACTCTCCACGAAATCAAAAAGCTTCGAACAAGAGAAGAAGGATTTTTGCGAAGCTTAAAGCTGAAGTTGCAAAAAGTTCGAACCTGCAAAAGTCATTGAGGGAACTTCAAGATAAATGTCTGAACTTCGGCAACCGTTGCGTGCAATGACTGAAGGAAGTCTTCAACTCAGTTGGAGCTAGTTCTGAAAAGTTTAAACCTTCAGCTGAAAACCCGCCAGACATCTTTGATCATATTGAAGGCGAGGTTGATGCTCTTGATGAAGTCATAGTTGGGCATGGTGATTTCTGCGCTCTGCTAGCTTCTCGTGGCACAGCTGTCGCTTTTATGAAGGCTGGTTGCACACACGGGAATATTGTAAATAGGCCGAACTTCAGCTTATCACCAGCGGACTTGATTGACATCCCTGGCCTGGCCTGAAGCATTAGGAACAGATTCGTAACTCAAATTTGGGCAAAGGGTGGATGAAGCTTGGCTGGTGACGAAGCTCGAAGTCACCTTAAACCGGTAATAAACTCATACTTTGTGCTTACCTTTTCCTTGAAACTTTCAATTTATCTTATAACACTTTGTTATGTACAGGATGGCGAAGCCGAGGAGCAATGAGCCAAAGCTTGGCGGATGATCCGAAGCTTATCGGATGGTGATGAAGCCGAAGACATTGCTGTGAAAAAACTCTGGGGAAATTTTTGGATTATCCTTGTAAAGAATATTGTAATTTAAGAGACGGATACTACTATGTAAATTTGTCCATACCTTGTAATATATTTTTACCTTTCCGTCCATGTATGAACTGCTTTGATGTGGACGAAACTTGTATTTTTTAAGCCGAAGGCGAAAAACACCTTCCCTTCTTTTCGTACACAACGAAGCATAAATCTGCTTCCTTTCCTTTCGCCGAAGCGTTATCCTTATAGCCGAAGCAACTGTCTGTATCTGTATGATATGATGATGATGATCCTATGTATGTCTAAATGAATGTATATGAATGCAATGAATGATGTGATGTATTGTGGAAATGAATGTCCAGACACACGCTTACGAAGCCACATCAAAACTCCTCATTCCCTTAGGAATGACTGGAATCTCTTTGCCGTTTATTTTTCGGCTGCACCCCTTATTTTTCGGTGTAAGTTCTGCATCCCCTTAGGAACGTCTTTTGAACTTCTTCGCCTTCTATTTCGGCGGTATCACCGTTGACTTTTCGGTGTAAGTTCTGCATTCCCTTAGGAACGTCTTTTGAACTTCTTCGCCTTATATTTCAGCGGTATTTGGCTCTGCATTCCCTTAGGAACGACTTTTGAGCAGAAAACTTACGCTGCGCTCCCTTAGGAACGACTTTTTGTAGCTTCGTCGTTCTCTGCATCCCCTTAGGGACGACTTTCGAGCTTCTCCTTGTTTTTTTCTTTTTTTGCACTCGATGGTGCATGCTTAGATTTTACATTTTACATATTTTTGGGGGATTTTGTTCTCGTAGAGCTGGATAAGAAAGGAAAAATTACAAACTATGGCCCCATTAAAAACCTTTCTCCCCCCTTTGGAAAGGAAAAGGGTGCCATAGGAAAAATGAAAAAGATTACATCAAGCTACACATAATATCGTTGAAGCTCATCCGCATTCCAAGATCTAGGAATGTCGTTGCCGTCCATATCCTTCAATCTGTAAGAACCTGGTCTTGACGAAGATACCACCAGAAAGGGTCCTTCCCACTTCAGCTGTAACTTGCCTACTGTGTCTGTATTGGCCACTCTCTGAAGTACCAAATGCCCTGGCTTAATGTTTTTCAGCCGAACTTTTCTGTCACGCTATTTTATTGTTTCGGCTTGATATTTATTGATATTTTCCACAGCCTGAAGTCTAGTCCCTTCTATAGCATCTTTTGCCACACAATAATCAGCTTCGTCTTCTGCCGAAGCTACTGTTCTAATTGACCCTACCTTAGCTTCTTCTGGGGTTATAGCTTCGTCACCAAACAATAACTTGAATGGTGTAAAACCTGTTGACCTTGATGTAGTTGTATTGTGGCTCCACACCACTTTGATCAACTCTTCTGGCCACTTTCCTCTGGGTTGATTGAAGATTAACTTCATTATTCCCGTCATTATGATACCATTTGCTCTTTCGACCAGCCCGTTTGACTCCGAGTGCCTAACTGATGCAAAATGAATCTTCGTGCCAATCTGGTCGCAGAAATTTTTGAAAACTTCGGCATCAAACTATGTTCCATTGTCCACAGCTATAGCCTTCGGCACGCCGAAGCGACAAACGATATTTTGCCAGAAGAATTTCTGGACTGTAACCAAAGTTATTGTAGCCAAAGGCTTTGCTTCAATCCACTTAGAAAAATATTCCAACGCCACCACGACATATTTCAAATTACCTTGTGCTGGTGGAAGTGGACCTAACAAGTCTAGGCCCCATCTTTGCAATGACCAGGTTGTTTTTGGTCCCTTGCACATTTTTTACAATTTTCGCACTTTTGGACCAGAACTACTGCATCCGAAGCTGCCTTTGGCCAGTAAAATCCCTGTCTAAAAACCTTTCCCAACAAAGGCCTAGACCCAATATGAGATCCACACAATCCTGCATGTATCTCCTTCATTAGTTCTATACATTCGGTTCTGGATAAACACTTGAGAAATGGGGAGCAAACTCCATGCTTGTACAATTCCCCTTCTATTATGATATATGGTCTTGTTCTTGCTTCCATTCTTTTATTATAAACTTCGTCATCTGAGAGGCAGTTACCCTAGAGAAAATATATGATTTCAGTCCTCCAATCTTCACTATGTACTGGAGAATTGGCGAGCATTGCTCTCTCCATGAGTTCAACCGGAGGTGCCTTTATTGTTTCAAAAAATACTTTCGAAGGTAAAGGGAGCCCCTGAGCCGCTGATTTGGCCAACAAATCTGCATGCTCATTTTCGCCTCTTGGAATGTTCTTGACAGAGAAACCTTCGAAAGAAGCCTCCAACCTTTGAACTGTATCCAGATATTTTTCAAGTTTCGGATCTCTTGCCTTGCTGCTTTTATCTACATGGCCAGAAATGACTTGAGAATCAGTTTTCAGAATAGCCCTTCTTATTCCCATTGCCCTTAACTTCCAAAGCCCCAACAAGAGTGCTACGTATTCGGCAATATTATTTGTACAACTGAAGTCTAGTTTGGCTGCATAACATGTTCTGACTTTCGAAGGTGCTACTAGAACAGCAGCTGCTCCAGCGCCGAAGGTTCCCCAAGAACCATCACAGAACACTGTCCAAGCTTCGGCATTTTTATTTGTCTCTTCTTCCTGAGCCCCTGGCGTCCAATCAGCGATGAAGTCTGCTAACGCCTGGGACTGAATTGAAGATCTATGCACATAATCAATGGTGAATTCATTAAGCTATGCAGCCCATTTTCCAATTCTTCTAGTAGCCTCTCTGTTCCTCATGATGTACTTTAGAGGTTGTGATGAAGGAACAATTATGTGGTATGCTTGAAAATAATGCCGAAGCTTTCTGGAGGCCATTAACACAGCATATAATACCTTCTCCAATTTCGTGTAATTTTTCTTTGATGGACTTAGAACTTTGGAGACGAAGTATATTGGAGATTGCTTTTTAGCCTGACCATCTAGCTTCTCGTGTACCAGTGCCGCACTCACTGCAGAATGCGAAGCTGCCACATACAAGAGCAATGGAGCCTCTAGCGCGGATGGAGTTAATGTTGTTAAATCAATCAAATATTGTTTCAACTCTTCGAAAGCTTTTTGTTGTGTCGGGCCCCATTGAAAGACTTCGGCTGACTTCAGTATTTCAAAAAATGGCAGATTTCTT
Source organism: Zea luxurians (assembly GCA_029449295.1). Classification (NCBI taxonomy): domain Eukaryota; kingdom Viridiplantae; phylum Streptophyta; class Magnoliopsida; order Poales; family Poaceae; genus Zea; species Zea luxurians. The sequence continues at coordinate 3,564,988 of JAOPSE010000124.1, forward strand.
TCCGCTGATCGAGATATGAATCTGTTTAATGATGCTAATCTTCCTGCCAGCCGTTGAGCCCCTTTCTTCGTGCTTGGTGGCTCCATCCGAAGGATAGCTTCAATCTTACTTGGGTTAGCTTCAATTCCTTTCGTTGAAACTAGACAGCCAAGGAACTTGCCTTTCTTTACTCTGAAAACACATTTTTCTGGATTTAATTTCAGGCCAGCTTGCCTGAAATTGGCAAATGTTTGTTGCAAATCAGCATTGTGATTTTCTTGCTTCATGCTTTTCACTATGATATCATCAACATAGGTCAGGACATTTCTGCCTATCTGGGAATGAAGGGCCTTGGCTGTCATTCTGCTGAAGCTTCCGCCAGCATTCTTGAGCCCTTCAATCATCCGAAGATAGCAATAGGTGCCACTGGGAGTTATGAAGCTAGTCTTCGGCTCATCTTCTTTCTTCATCCAGATTTGATGATATCCTGAATAACAATCCAATAGACTCATGAGCTCTGAAGAAGTTGCTGCATCTACAAGAGAGTCTATTCTTGGTAGCGGGAATTCGTCTTTTGGGCATGCCTTGTTAAGATCTGTGAAGTCAATGCACATTCTCCATTTACCATTGGCCTTCTTCACCATAACAGTATTGGCTAACCACTCTGGGTATTTTACCTCTCTGATAACACCAGCACTGAGAAGCCTTTTCACTTCATTCCGAGCACCTTCGGCTTTATCATCAGACATTTTCCGAAGCCTCTACTTTCTTGGCCTGAAAGATGGGTCCACATTGAGTGAATGTTCAATGACATCTCTGTTGACACCACAAAGATCATTGGCTGACTAAGAAAAGACATCTTTGTTGTTGAATAAAGATCTTATCAAAGTTTTCTCTTGGTCTTCAGATAGCTAAGACCCCAGCAGTACTTTTTGCTCTACTATGTCTTCACATAGAAGCATAGGCTTCGGCTGATCTGTCGAAGCAGTCTTCTCTCTTTTGTATTTGTACTGTTCATAGGCTTCGACTCCATCTATATTATGAATTGCCTTTGAATTTGTCCAGTTTCCTTCGGCTTTCCTAGCGGCTTCTTGACTCCCATGAACAGCAATGGGCCCTTGTTCCGAAGGTATCTTCATACATAGATATGCTAGATGAAGTATTGCTTCGAAAGCATTAAGTGTCCCACGACCAATGATTACATTGTAGGGGTATTCCATGTCAGCAATGTCAAACACAACATGTTCAGTCCTTGTATTGTGGACGAAGCCAAAGGTCATTGGCATCGTGATTTTGCTGAGTGCTGCAATATGCCTTCCTCCGAAGCCACAAAGAGGGTGTGTAGCATCATGAATCTTATCTTCTGGCTCTTGCATCTGTCTGAAGGCCTTAGCAAATTTGATATCCGCTGCACTACCTGTATCAACCAGAACATTGTGGACCAGAAATCCCTTGATGACACAAGATATGACCATAGCAGCATTGTGAGGGTAATCTTTGAGCTGAAGGTCCTCCTGGGAGAAGGTGATTGGGATGTGGGACCATTTTGACTTGATGAAGGGTCCCTGCACCCCAACATGTTGCACCCTTCTCTATGCTTCCTTCTTCTGCTTCTTGTTAGCCGGCTCTGAACTTGAGCCGCCTGTTATCGAGAGCACCAGCTTCATAGCCGAAGGTGCTACGACTTGATTGTTGAACGAAGCCATCAACTCAAAAGTGGAAGTGAGTTCACCGGAGGTGGGCGCCAATGTTGGGGACTTGTTCTCAATTGCTTCGGCTTGACAGAAGGAAATAGTACAAGTGTAATGCACGAGCGAGTACAAGTCAGCGTGAACAGTATGGGGGTACTGTTCATCTATTTATAGGCACAGGGCGCAACCTGTGTGGATTTACATTCGTGTCCTTTACAACCGGTTACAATCATGACATAGATTATCATGAGCCAATTGGTCTTTTCATCTTTAAGTCGGTGCCACCCTTCGTCTTGAGGCGTGTCACTATGCTGAAGCTTCCCGAATGATAACTTCGGCTTTGCTTCTGTGTTGATCTTTCGAAGGTGTTTCTTCTTACAGGACCTTCAGCAACGAAGCAGACCCCCAACATGCCACTTTCCTCTAGGCTGATTGAAGATTAACTTCATTATTCCCGTCATTATAATGTCATTTGCTCTTTCGACAAGTCAGTTTGACTCCGGATGCCTGACTGATGCAAAATGAATCTTCGTGCCAATTTGATCACAGAATTCCTTAAAAGTTTCAGCATCAAACTGTGTTCCATTGTCCACAGTTATAGCCTTCAGCACGCCGAAGCGACAAACAATGTTTTACCAGAAGAATTTCTAGACTGTGACCGAAGTTATTGTGGCCAAAGGCTTCGCTTCAATCCACTTAGAAAAATATTCTACGGCCACCACAACATATCTTAAATTGCCTTGTGCTGGTGGTAGTGGGCCTAGCAAATCGAGGCCCCATCTTTGCAACGGCCAGGTGGGCGTATTAACTAAGTGAGTGATGAAGGTTGTTCCTGGTCTCTTGCGCATTTTTGACAATTTTCACATTTTTGGACTAGCTCTGCTGCATCCGAAGCTGCCTTCGGCCAGTAAAATCCTTGTCAAAACACTTTTCCTAGCAAGGGCCTAGCCCCAATGTGAGATCCACACAGACCTGCGTGTATCTCCTTCATTAATTCAATACCTTCAGCTCTTGATAAACACTTGAGAAGTGGAGAACAGACTCCATGTTTATATAATTACCATTCTATTATCACATATGGTCTTGTCCTTGCCTCCATTCTCTTATTATAAGCTTCGTCATCTGAAAGACAATTACCTTGGAGGAAAGATATAATTTCAGTCCTCCAATCTTCACTATGTACTGTAGAAATAGTAAGCACTGCTCTCTCCATGAGTTCAACCGAATGTGCCTTTATTGTTTCAAAAAATACTTCCGAAGGTAAAGGGAACCCCTAAGCCGCCGATTTAGCTAGCAAATCTGCATGCTCATTTTCACCTCTTGGAATATTCTTGACAGAAAAACCTTCGAAAGAAGCCTCCAACCTTCAAACTGTATCCAAATATTTTTCAAGCTTCGGATCTCTTGCCTTGCTACTTTTGTCTATATGGACAGAAATAACTTGAGAATCAGTTTTTAGGATGGCCCTTCTTAATCCCATTGCCCTTAACTTCGGAAGCCCCAACAGAAGTGCTTCGTACACAACAATATTATTTGTGCAACTAAAGTCAAGCTTGGCTGCATAACATGTTTTGACTTTTGAAGGTGTCACTAGGACCGCAGCCGCTCCTGCACCGAAGGTTCCCCAAGAACCATCGCAGAACTCTGTCCAAGCTTCGGCGTCTTTGTTTATTTCTTCTTCGTGAGCCCCTGGCGTCCAATCAGCGATGAAGTCTGCTAACGCCTGGGACTGAATTGAGGATCTATGCACATAGTCAATGGTGAATTCATTAAGTTCTACAGCCTATTTCCCAATCCTTCCAGTAGCTTCTCTGTTCCTCATGATGTCCTGTTGAGGCTGTGACGAAGGGACAATTATGTGATATGCTTGAAAGTAATGCCGAAGCTTTCTGGACGCCATTAACACAACATATAGCACCTTCTCCAATTCTATATAATTTTTCTTTGATAGACTTAAAACTTCGGAGACAAAGTACACTGGAGCTTGCTTTTTGACTTGGTCATCTAGCTTCTCTTGTACAAGTGCCACAGTCACTGCAGAATGCGAAGCTGCAACATATAAGAGCAATGGAGCCCCTGGCGAAGTTGGGGTTAATGTTGTTAAATCAATCAAATATTGCTTCAACTCTTCGAAGGCTTTTTGCTGAGCTGGGCCCCATTGAAAGACTTCGGCAGTCTTCAGTATTTCAAAGAATGGGAGATTTCTTTCTGCTGATCTGGATATGAATCTGTTTAATGATGCTAGTCTACCTGCCAGCCGTTGAGCCCCTTTCTTTGTACTTGGCGGTTCCATCCGAAGGATAGCTTCAATCTTGCTTGGGTTAGCTTCAATTCCCTTCTTTGATACTAGACAGCCAAGGAACTTGCCCTTCTTTACCCCAAAAACACATTTTTCTGGATTTAACTTCAAACTAGTTTGCCTGAAATTGACAAATGTCTCTTGCAAATCAACAATGTGGTTTTCTTGCTTCGTGCTTTGAACTATGATATCATCAACATAGGTCAGCACATTCCTGCCTATTTGAGAATGAAGGACTCTGGCTGTCATTCTGCTGAAGCTTCCTCCAGCATTTTTAAGCCCCTCAGGCATCCGAAGATAGCAATATGTGCCACTATGGGTTATGAAGCTAGTCTTCGGCAAATCTTCCTTCTTCATCCAGATCTGGTGGTAGCCTGAGTACCAATCTAGTAGACTCATGAGCTCTGACGAAGCTGCTGCATCTACTAGAGAATCTATTCTTGGCAATGGGAACTCATCCTTTGGACAAGCCTTGTTAAGATCTGTAAAATCAATGCACATTCTCCATTTACCATTGGCCTTCTTCACCATAACATTGTTGGCTAGCCACTCTAGGTATTTGACCTCTCTGATAACTCCAGCGCTAAGAAGCCTCTTTACTTCGTTCCGAGCACCTTCAGCTTTGTCATCAGACATTTTTCGAAGCCTTTGCTTTCTTGGCCTGAAATATGGATCCACATTGAGTGAATGCTCAATGACATCTCTGTTGACACCGCAAAGATCATTGGCTGACCAAGCAAAGACATCTTTGTTGTTGAATAGAAATCTTAGCAAACTCTTTTCCTGCTCTTCAGATAACTGAGACCCCAGCAGTACCTTTTGTTCTGCTATATCTTCACATAGAAGCATAGGATTCGGTTGATCCGCCGAAGCAGCCTTCTCTCTTTTGTATCTATACTGCTCACAGGCTTCGGCTCCATCTATGTTATGGATTGCCTTTGAATCCGTCCAGTTTCCTTCGGCCTTCCTGCCAGCTTCTTGATTCCCAGGAATAGCAATGGGCCCTTGTTCCGAAGGTATCTTCATGCATAGGTATGCTGGATGAAGTATTGCTTTGAAAGCATTAAGTGTCCCACGACCAATGATTGCATTATAGGGATACTCCATGTCAACAATGTCAAAGACAACCTGTTCAGTCCTTGTGTTATGAACAAAGCCGAAGGTCACTGCATTGTGATTTTGTCGAGTGCTACTATCTGCCTTCCTCCGAAGCCACATAGAGGATGTGTAGCATCATGAATCTTATCCTCTGGTTCTTGCATCTGTCTGAAGGCCTTAGCAAATATGATATCCGCTACACTGCATGTATCAACCAGAACATTATGGACCAGAAATCCCTTAATGACACAAGATATGACCATAGCATCATTATGAGGGTAATCTTTGAGCTGAAGGTCCTCCTGGGAGAAGGTGATTGGGACGTGGGACCATTTTGACTTGATGAAGGGTCCTTGCACCCCAACATGATGTACCCTTCTCTATGCTTCCTTCTTCTGCTTCTTGTTAGCTGGCTCTGAACCTGAGCCGCCTGTTATCGGAAGCACCAGCTTCGTAGCCGAAGATGCTTCGGCTTGGTTGCTGAACGAAGCCATCAGCTCAAAAGTGGAAGTGAGTTCACCGGAGGTGGGCGCCAATGTTGGGGACTTGTTCTCAAATGCTATGAATTAAGATCAAGGCAACACAAAATGTTAGAGGTTAATACCCTTCGTCCTTCGAAGCATTATTTCCCTTAGGATATAATGATCTTCAGACGAAGGTCATGAAGGACGTACCTTCATCACCGCAGTATATGTTAATGAAAGAAGAAACATATGAAATATAAGAGACAACCTGAATAATCATATAACATTATTAATTCATTTTTATTATATTATCAAGGATAAACAGAAATAATATGGAGTTACATTTGTACCTTCGGCTTGACAGAAGGAGAAAGTACAAGCGTGACACATGAGCGAATACAAGTCAGCGTGAATAGTACGGGGGTAATGTTCATCTATTTATAGGCACAGGGCGTAGCCTGTGTGAAATTACATTTATACCCTTTACAATCGATTACAATCATGACACAAACTATCATTGGTCAATCTATCTTTTCATCTTTAAGTCGGTGCAACCCTTCGTCTTAAGGCATGTCGTTATGCCAAAGTTCCCTAGAAGGTAGCTTCAGCGTTATTTCTGTGCTGATCTTCCGAAGGTGTTTCTTCTTACAGGACCTTCGGCTACGAAGCAGACCCCCAACAAATAGCGCCCGAGTCTGACGGGTAGCTCGAGGCCAAATCTGCTTCTTTCCCACATCAGCCCATTCCGCCAGTAGTCCTCTCCTAGCCCACGAAGGGATTGCCTCGCGAGATAACAGGCCCAAAGCCTCTCGCGAGGCCTTTTTGCCTTCTAGTGGACCCAGGCGATATATGTCCCCCACAAACCCCCAATCTTTGAGTTGATTTTGAAATAATCAGCCCAAAGATTCTAGGTCCGGCTCGTAGGTTTGCGGTGTGGCATGGTTTCCACTCTGCCAATGGGCGCGCCAAAAATGCACCCCTTGAATGTAGCTATTAAACTTTGACTGACTCGGTGAAAACAGTCCTCTCAAAGGTCTTAATTTTATGCTTTGGAGATCAGCATCTTGTCATCATATTATGCTCTAGAAATTAGCACTTCATCTTTTGGGATTAAGAATCTATTGGGTGCACCGAAGGTGCACCCAATGGGTGTAGCCCCTGAGCTTTGAGTGGATTTTTGAAAATAATCCACTCAAATGTCTTCATCTTATGCCTTAGAAATCAGCATTCTGTCATCAACTTATGCTTTAGAAATCAGCATTTTATCTTCCTGGGACTAAAAATCAATGGGTGTAGCCCCCGAGCTTTGAGTGGATTTTTGAAAACAATCCACTCAAAGGTCTTCATCTTATGCCTTAAAATCAGTATTTTGTCATCAACTTATGCTTTAGAAATCAGCATTTTGTCTTCCTCTTATGTTCTTGCGAATTCAAACAACGTTATCTGTCCATGCCTTGTTAGGTCTGAAATTAATTTGATCGGTGACACATTGGACGTCTGGCTGGTGGAGTCAGATGGCTCTCGGCTGGACATCACCCCGCTCTGTGCTTCAATGCTTCTACTGATTAGACTTGAGGTTCAGTAGCTATATTTGGACTTCCTCCCATCTCAGCTGATCTCTTCCTTTTGTCGCAGTACATTCATTGTGTATACTGTGTGGATATGACTTCTTCAGAAAATCTTTTGAAAATTCCTGGCTACACACCCAATGGGTGTGCCCAAGGGGTGTCTTGGTACGCAGAGCGTTTAGCACACTGTCCTGAAGTAGTAACTTGATGTGACTGTGGGTTGTAATCATATCGCCCGAGCAGTTGACCTTGGTCCAAACGGTGCCGTGTTACGCGAAGCGGCGTCTGTTGCCTAACTCATTTTTAGACAGCTTGAATTGCTTATTGAATACTTGCGACTGTTCGGTGAGCGTGGTAGGAAGTGGACGGTCACCCCTGGCCTCTATAAATAGCCTCCTTGCACCGTTGTTCTCTTCACTCATCCTTTGATCTTATGTTGCTTTCTTCTCCCTTTCTCTTCTTCTCCAACCAACCATGGGCAAAGGCAGGAGAGGTCGATGCTCGCCCCGTCGTGCTGGTGACAAGCGGAAGCGCACCCCAAGTCCTCCCTCGAAGGACTTCGGCGATTCGGAGTACTCGGAGGAAGTTTCCTCCGGGTATAATGGATCGCCGACTCTCGCTTCTCCCCTGGCGTCGTCCGATGACTCGGATGACTCCCAGGGGTTGTCTGCTGCAGTCTGGACGTACATTCGTGTCGTCGAGCGTGCCTGGCTCAAAGGATCGGATGAGTCAGAGTTCTCCTCGGATGAGGAGAACTCCTCCGGCTCGTCTGAGGAGCGGAGCGGCAACGACAGTGATGATGAGGGCGATGACAGCGATGGAAACGACAGCGGCGAAGGCGGCAACAACGGCGGCAAAGGCGGCAGTGGAGGCAACGGCGGAAGTGGCGGTGGAGGCGACGATGGCTTTGGTGGCGGCAAGGGCGACGGTGGCGACGGAGGCAGTGGCGACGGCAAGGCCAGTGGCATAGCGCCATTGGTCTAAATATTAGTATAGATAGTTAGTAGTAGTAATAATAGTAGAATAATGTAGTGGTAGTTAGTAGTGTAGTGTAGTGTAAGTAGTAGTGTAATGTAATGTAGTAAGCAGGGTGGAAAAAAGCCTACTCATAATGAGTCGGCTTCTGAGTTTGTGGAACCCCTTCCAATACGAATCAACAAATCAGTTGCCTCAAGTGATCAATGTTTCACTGCTTTTTTTTTTGTTCGCACGTTTGAAAGTTTGTCCATGTGCCTGATACTGTCAGCATTTTAGAGGTAACTGCCGAGTGATGCTTGATGCTTTTGCTTTTCCGAGTAGTGATCTGGCACTTTAGAAATAGTGCCTGACCCAAGAAACCCCATTTATACTCGCGTCGACGTGCCTTTTTTGATTTCCGAGCCCTAACTTCACTCTCTCTCTTCATCTGCTCCTCTGCTTCCCCTGAATTTCCGAGCCCGCTTGCCCTGCCGGAGAAAAAGAATCGCGGTGGCCCCCAAGCGGAAGAGGCAGAGCACCACTGCTACAATCATCCCGCCCATCGACCCCAACAGCCAGCTTCCCTTCACTGGTAATAACATGTATGTCATTTCTGAATCCAATCTTCTTCATGTTGTTGAGGTTGGGGTTTTGCTTCCAAAGGAGCTCTGCTCTTGGCGGATCTGTCGCGGTGTCACTGTTCCAACAGAAGACACGCATGAATCTGTTGTTTACGTTCCCTTTTTCATTCGCGGGCTTGCTCTTCCCATCTCCCCCTTCTTCCGCGGCCTCCTTGATTTCTATGAGTTGAATCTGACACATTTGAACCCTAATTCAATTCTGCAAGTTGCCATTTTTGTACATCTGTGCGAGGCTTTTCTTGGGATTCTCCCCCACTTCAGACTTTGGAAATATCTTTATCACTGTCGGCCCGAGATGGCTGGGGGATAGCACCAGCTAGTTGACGACGCAAGTTTAGAACTCCGCCGAGGGAGGAAAGTGGAGTATCTCGATATCCCCCTTAAGGACAACATTAAAGGATGGCGTCTTGAGTGGTTCGTCGTGGAAAATCATGGCAAATCTCACCACCCTTGGTCAGGGAGGCAACCAGACCTTCGCACTCCCAGCTGGGTATAGTCTCCCGCCTTTTCAGAGGTAACCGAGGCCAAACTGCTACTTGCTGAAATCTACTTGTTGAAGGATAAGGGTCTGACTGCTGAGGTCGTGGTTGCTGACTTTGTCTTCAAGAACATTCAACCTTTGAAGGATAGAGTTTATCCCGCTTATTTGTATACCGGCATCAATGATTCTACCCGAGTCACAAACAGAAAGATTCACAATGAGGACTTGCTGAGCCGACTGGACATGATACTGAGGGGCAGAATCTCAAATATTGGTGCTCCTTTAGCTTACTCTGCGTGGAACCTGCCTCCGGATAGGCTATTTGAAAGGGAATTAGGCTTACACCTAGTTCCTAAATAATTTTGGTGGTTGAAATGCCCAACACAAATAATTGGACTAACTAGTTTGCTCTAGTATATAAGTTATACAGGTGCCAAAGGTTCACAACAAGCCAATTAAAAAGACCATTGTTGGGTTCAAAAGAGAGAGCTAAAGGCATCCCGGAAGGCTCCCTGGTCTGGGGCACCGGACTGTCCGGTGTGCCACCGGACAGTGTCCGGTGCACCAGGGGACCTCGCGCTGAACTCCTCAGCCTCGGGAATTTTCGGAGCCGGCGCGCTATAATTCACCGGACATGTCCGGTGTACACCGGACAGTGTCCGGTGCTCCAAGAGGACGCGGCTCTGGAACTTGGCAGTCTCGGGAATTCGCAACAGCTGCTCCGCTATAATTCACCGAACATGTCCGGTGTACACCGGACTGTCCGGTGTAACAACGGGGCAACGGCTACTTCGGCGCCAACGGCTACCTGCGGACGCATTAAATGCGCGCCAGCGCGCGTAGAAGTCAGGCACGCCCATACTGGCGCACCGGACACTCTACAGTACATGTCTGGTGCGCCACCGGACATCCAGGCGGGCCCAGAAGTCAGAGCTCCAACGGTCGGAACCCAACGGCTTTGGTGACGTGGCTGGCGCACCGGACATGTCCGGTGTGCACCGGACTGTCCGGTGCACCATGCGACAGACAGCCCCACCAAACGGCTAGTTTGGTGGTTGGGGCTATAAATACCCCCAACCACCCACCATTCATTGCATCCAAGTTTTCACACTTCCAACCACTTACAAGAGCTAGGCATTCAATTCTAGACACACTCAAGAGATCAAATCCTCTCCCAAATTCCACACAAAGCTTTAGTGACTAGTGAGAGAGATTTGCTTGTGTTCTTTCGAGCTCTTGCGCTTCGATTGCTTTCTTCTTTCCTGATTCCTTATTGCGATCAAACACACTTGTAATTGAGGCAAGAGACACCAATCTTGTGGTGGTCCTTGTAGGAACTTTGTGTTCCAAGTGATTGAGAAGAGAAAGCTCACTCGGTCCGAGGGACCTTTGAGAGAGGGAAAGGGTTGAAACAGACCCGGTCTTTGTGACCACCTCAACGGGGAGTAGGTTTGCAAGAACCGAACCTCGGTAAAACAAATCCACGTGTCACACCTCTTATTTGCTTACGATTTGTTTTGCTCCCTCTCTCGCGGACTTGATTATATTTCTAACGCTAACCCGGCTTGTAGTTGTGATTATTTTTGAGAATTTCAGTTTCGCCCTATTCACCCCCCCCCCTCTAGGCGACTATCAATTGGTATCAGAGCCCGGTGCTTCATTAGAGCCTAACCGCTCGAAGTGATGTCGGGAGATCACACCAAGAAGGAGATGGAGACCGGCGAAAAGCCCACTACAAGCCACGGGAGCACTTCATCGGAAGAGTCCCGCACCAAGAGGAAGGAGAAGAAGAAGGACTCCTCCAAAGGGAAGGAGAAGAAATCTTCTTCACACCACAAAGAGAAGAAGGAGAAATCTTCTTCCCACAAGCCGCATCGGAGTGGGGACAAGAAAAAGAGGATGAGGAAGGTGGTCTACTACGAGATCGATTCTTCATCGGCATCCACCTCCGGCTCCGACGCGGCGTCCGTCACTTCTAAACGCCAAGAGCGTAAGAAGTATAGTAAGATTCCCTTATGCTACCCTCGCATTTCTAAACATACACCTTTACTTTCCGTCCCATTAGGCAAACCACCAACTTTTGATGGTGAAGATTACGCTAGGTGGAGTGATTTAATGTGATTTCATCTAACCTCACTCCACAAAAGTATATGGGATGTTGTTGAGTTTGGTGCACAGGTACCATCCGTAGGGGATGAAAACTATGATGAGGATGAAGTAGCCCAAATCGAGCACTTCAACTCCCAAGCCACAACCATACTCCTCGCCTCTCTAAGTAGAGAGGAATATAACAAGGTGCAAGGGTTGAAGAATGCGAAGAAGATTTGGGATCTACTCAAGACCGCGCACGAGGGTGATGAACTCACCAAGATCACCAAGCGGGAAACGATCGAGGGGGAGCTCGGTCGCTTCCGCCTTCGCCAAGGGAAGGAGCCACAAGATATGTACAACCGGCTCAAAACCTTGGTGAACCAAGTGCGCAACCTCGGGAGCAAGAAATGGGACGACCACGAGGTGGTTAAGGTTATTCTTAGATCACTCATCTTCCTTAACCCCACTCAAGTTCAGTTAATTCGTGGTAATCCTAGATACACACTAATGACTCCCGAGGAAGTTATCGGGAATTTTGTGAGCTTTGAATGTATGATCAAGGGCTCAAAGAAGATCAACGAGCTTGATGATCCCTCCACATCCGAAGCACAACCAGTGGCATTCAAGGCGACGGAGGAGAAGGAGGAGGAGTCTACACCAAGTAGACAACCAATCGACGCTTCAAAGCTCGACAACGAGGAGATGGCTTTAATCATCAAAAGCTTTTGCCAAATCCTCAAGCAACGGAAGGAGAAGGATTACAAATCCCGTTCCAAGAAGGTTTGCTACAAGTGTGGTAAACCCGGTCACTTTATTGCTAAATGTCCATTATCAAGTGACAGTGACAGGGATAACGACAAGAAGGGCAAGAGGAGAGAAAAGACGAGGTACCACAAGAAGAGGGGCGGCGATGCCCACGTGTGCCGCGAATGGGACTCCGACGAGAGCTCCACCGACTCCTCCGACGACGAGGACGCCGCCAACATCGCCGTCACCAAAGGGCTTCTCTTCCCCAACGTCGGCCACAAGTGCCTCATGGCAAAGGACGGCGAAAAGAAGGTTAAATCTAAATCCTCCACTAGATATGAATCCTCTAGTGATGAAAATGCTAGTGATGAGGAGGATAACTTGCGCACCCTTTTTGCCAACTTAAACATGCAACAAAAGGAGAAATTAAATGAATTAATTAGTGCTATCCATGAAAAGGATGATCTCTTGGACTCCCAAGAGGACTTCCTTATTAAAGAAAATAAGAAGCATGTTAAGGTTAAAAATGCTTATGCTCTAGAAATAGAAAAATGTGAGAAATTATCTAGTGAGCTAAGCACATGTCATGACACTATTACCAACCTTAGAAATAAAAATGCCAAATTAATTGCTAAGGTTGATTCTCATATTTGTAATGTTTCAACTTCCAATCCTAGAGATGACAATGTTGATTTACTTGCTAGGATTGATGAGTTGAATATTTCTCTTGCTAGCCTTAGAATTGAGACTGAAAAATTGCTTGCTAAGGCTAAAGATTTTGATGTTTGCAATGCTACTATTTCCGACCTTAGAACTAAGAATGATATATTGCATGCTAAGGTTGTAGAATTAAAATCTTGCAAAACCTCTACATCTACCGTTGAGCACACTTCTATTTGTACTAGATGTAGAGATGTTGATGTTAATGCTATTCATGATCATATGGCTTTAATTAAACAACAAAATGATCATATAGCAAAATTAGATGCTAAAATTGCCAAGCATAACTTAGAGAATGAAAAATTTAAATTTGCTCGTAGTATGCTTTATAATGGGAGACGCCCTGGCATCAAGGATGGCATTGGCTTCCAAAGGGGAGACAATGTCAAACTTAATGCCCCTCCTAAAAGATTGTCTAATTTTGTTAAGGGCAAGGCTCCCATGCCTCAGGATAACGAGGGCTACATTTTGTACCCTGCCAGTTATCCCGAGAGCAAGATTAGGAGAATTCACTCTAGGAAGTCTCACTCTGGCCCAAATCATGCTTTTATGTATAAGGGTGAGACATCTAGTTCTAGGCAACCAACCCGTGCTAAGTTGCCTAAAAGGAAAACTCCTAATGCATCAAATGATCATGACATTTCATTCAAAACTTTTGATGCATCATATGTTTTAACTAACAAATCCAGCAAAGTAGTTGCCAAGTTTGTTGGGGGCAAACACAAGGGCTCCAAGACTTGTGTTTGGGTACCCAAAGTTTTTGTTTCTAATGCCAAAGGACCCAAAACCGTTTGGGTACCTAAAGTCAAGAACTAAACTTGTTTTGTAGGTTTATGCATCCGGGGGCTCAAGTTGGATCATCGATAGCGGGTGCACAAACCACATGACAGGGGAGAAAAGGATGTTCTCCTCCTATGAGAAAAACCAAGATCCCCAACGAGCTATCACATTCGGGGATGGAAATCAAGGTTTGGTCAAAGGATTGGGTAAAATTGCTATATCACCTGACCATTCTATTTCCAATGTTTTTCTTGTAGATTCATTACATTACAATTTGCTTTCTGTATCTCAATTATGCAAAATGGGCTACAACTGTCTCTTTACTGATGTAGGTGTCACTGTCTTTAGAAGAAGTGATGATTCAATAGCATTTAAGGGAGTGTTGGAGGATCAGCTATACTTGGTAGATTTTGATAGAGCTGAACTCGACACTTGCTTAATTGCTAAGACTAACATGGGTTGGCTCTGGCACCGCCGACTAGCCCATGTTGGAATGAAGAATCTTCATAAGCTTCTAAAGGGAGAGCACATTTTAGGACTAACCAATGTTCATTTTGAGAAAGACAGGGTTTGTAGCGCATGCCAAGCGGGAAAGCAAGTTGGTGCCCATCATCCACACAAGAACATCATGACGACCGACAGGCCGCTTGAGCTACTCCACATGGATTTATTCGGCCTGATTGCCTACATGAGCATCGACGGGAGTAAGTATTGTCTTGTAATAGTGGATGATTATTCTCGCTTCACTTGGGTATTCTTTTTGCAGGAAAAATCTCAAACCCAAGAAACCTTAAAAGGATTCTTGAGACGGGCTCAAAATGAGTTCGGCTTAAGAATCAAGAAAATTAGAAGCGACAACGGGACGGAGTTCAAGAACTCACAAATTGAAGGCTTTATTGAGGAGGAGGGGATCAAGCATGAGTTCTCTTCTCCCTACACGCCACAACAAAATGGTGTAGTGGAGAGGAAGAATAGAACTCTATTGGACATGGCAAGAACCATGCTTGATGAGTACAAGACCTCAGATCGGTTTTGGGCCGAGGCGGTCAACACCGCCTGCTACGCCATCAACCGGTTGTATCTACACCGAATCCTCAAGAAGACATCCTATGAACTCCTAACCGGTAAAAAGCCCAATATTTCATATTTTAGAGTTTTTGGTAGCAAATGCTTTATTCTTATCAAAAGAGGTAGAAAATCTAAATTTGCTCCTAAAACTGTAGAAGGCTTTTTACTAGGATATGATTCAAACACAAGGGCATATAGAGTCTTTAGCAAGTCCTCCGGACAAGTTGAAGTTTCTTGTGACGTTGTGTTTGATGAGACTAACGGCTCTCAAGTAGAGCAAGTTGATCTTGATGAGATAGGTAATGAAGAGGCACCGTGCATCGCACTAAGGAACATGTCCATAGGGGATGTGTGTCCTAAGGAATCCGAAGAGCCTCCAAATGCACAAGATCAACCATCCTCCTCCACGCAAGCATCCCCACCGACTGAAAATGAGGATGAAGCTCAAGTTGATGAAGTAGAAGATCAAGCAAATGAGCCACCTCAAGATGACGGCAATGATCAAGGGGGAGATGCAAATGATCAAAACAAGGAGGATGAAGAACAAAGGCCGCCACACCCAAGAGTACACCAAGCAATCCAACGAGATCACCCCGTCGACACCATCC
This sequence comes from Zea luxurians, assembly GCA_029449295.1. Taxonomy (NCBI): domain Eukaryota; kingdom Viridiplantae; phylum Streptophyta; class Magnoliopsida; order Poales; family Poaceae; genus Zea; species Zea luxurians. The sequence goes on from JAOPSE010000124.1 coordinate 3,580,180, forward strand.
TAGGCGACATTCATAAGGGGGTAACTACTAGATCTCGTGTTGCACATTTTTGTGAGCATTACTCTTTTGTTTCCTCTATTGAGCCACACAGGGTAGAGGAAGCACTACAAGATTCAGATTGGGTGGTGGCGATGCAAGAGGAGCTCAACAACTTCACCAGGAATGAGGTATGGCATTTAGTTCCACATCCTAACCAAAATGTTGTAGGAACCAAATGGGTTTTTCGCAACAAGCAAGATGAGCATGGTGTGGTGACAAGGAACAAAGCTCGACTTGTGGCCAAGGGATACTCCCAAGTCGAAGGTTTAGATTTCGGTGAAACCTATGCACCCGTAGCTAGGCTTGAGTCAATTCGCATATTATTAGCCTATGCTACTTACCATGGCTTCAAGCTTTATCAAATAGACGTGAAGAGTGCCTTCCTCAATGGACCAATTAAGGAAGAGGTCTATGTTGAGCAACCTCCCGACTTTGAAGATTGTGAGTACCCTAACCATGTCTATAGGCTCTCTAAGGCGCTTTATGGGCTCAAGCAAGCCCCAAGAGCATGGTATGAATGCCTAAGAGATTTCCTTATAGCTAATGGCTTCAAAGTCGGCAAGGCCGATCCTACTTTATTCACTAAAACTCTTGAAAATGACTTGTTTGTATGCCAAATTTATGTTGATGATATTATATTTGGGTCTACTAACGAGTCTACATGTGAAGAATTTAGTAGGATCATGACACAAAAGTTCGAGATGTCTATGATGGGGGAGTTGAAGTATTTCTTAGGACTTCAAGTGAAGCAACTCCAAGAAGGCACCTTCCTAAGCCAAACGAAGTACATTCAAGACATTCTAAGCAAGTTTGGAATGAAGGATGCCAAACCCATCAAGACACCCATGGGAACCAATGGGCATCTCGACCTCGACACGGGAGGTAAATCTGTCGATCAAAAGGTATACCGGTCGATGATAGGTTCATTACTCTATTTATGTGCATCTCGACCGGACATTATGCTTTCCGTTTGCATGTGTGCAAGATTCCAATCCGACCCTAAGGAATCTCACCTTACGGTCGTAAAACAAATCTTGAGATATTTGGTTTATACTCCTAAGTTTGGGCTTTGGTATCCTAAGGGATCCACTTTTGATTTGATTGGTTATTCGGATGCCGATTGGGCAGGGTGTAAAATCAATAGAAAGAGCACATCGGGGACTTGCGAGTTCTTGGGAAGATCCTTGGTGTCTTGGGCTTCAAAGAAGCAAAATTCCGTAGCTCTTTCTACCGCCGAAGCCGAGTACATTGCCGCAGGCCATTGTTGCGCGCAACTGCTTTGGATGAGGCACACCCTGCGGGACTACGGTTACAAATTAACCAAAGTCCCTTTGCTATGTGATAATGAGAGTGCAATCAAGATGGCGGATAATCCCGTCGAGCATAGCCGCACTAAACACATAGCCATTCGGTATCATTTTCTTAGGGATCACCAACAAAAGGGAGATATCGAGATTTCTTACATTAATACTAAAGATCAATTAGCCGATATCTTTACCAAGCCACTAGATGAACAAACTTTTAACAAACTTAGGCATGAGCTAAATATTCTTGATTCTAGGAACTTCTTTTGTTGATTTGCACACATAGCTCATTTATATACCTTTAATCATGTCTCTTTCCTATGCTATGACTAATGTGTTTTCAAGTCTATTTCAAACCAAGTCATAGGTATATTGAAAGGAAATTGGAGTCTTCGGCGAAGACAAAGGCTTCCACTCCGCAACTCATCCTTCGCCGTCGCTCCACGCATCTCTCCATCTTTTTGGGGAGAATTCAAAGCAAAAGGACTTCGTCTTTGGTACAATCTTCACTCATTTATCTATGACCAAAGGGGGAGAGAGTATTACAAAAGGGCTCTAGTGATTCCGTTTTTGGCGATTCATGCCAAAGGAGGAGAGAGTAAGAGCCCAAAGCAAAAGGACCGCACCACCACCTAATTTTAAAACTAATGATTTTCAAAATTGATATCTTAAAACCCTCTTGAACACTAAGAGGAGGATTTCATGAGGAGGATTTCATTAAGGGGGAGTTTTGTTTAGTCAAAGGAAAAGCATTTGAAACAGGGGGAGAAAATTTCAAATCTTGAAAATGCTTCGTAAAATCTTATTCATTTACCTTTGACTATTTGCAAAAGAACTTTGAAAAGGGTTTTACAAAAGAATTTGCAAAAACAAAATCTGTGGTGCAAGTGTGGTCCAAATGTTAAAAATAAAGAAACAATCCATGCATATCTTGTAAGTATTTATATTGGCTCAATACCAAGCAACCTTTGCACTTACATTATGCAAACTAGTTCAATTATGCACTTCTATATTTGCTTTGGTTTGTGTTGGCATCAATCACCAAAAAGGGGGAGATTGAAAGGGAATTAGGCTTACACCTAGTTCCTAAATAATTTTGGTGGTTGAAATGCCCAACACAAATAATTGGACTAACTAGTTTGCTCTAGTATATAAGTTATACAGGTGCCAAAGGTTCACAACAAGCCAATTAAAAAGACCATTGTTGGGTTCAAAAGAGAGAGCTAAAGGCATCCCGGAAGGCTCCCTGGTCTGGGGCACCGGACTGTCCGGTATGCCACCGGACAGTGTCCGGTGCACCAGGGGACCTCGCGCTGAACTCCTTGGCCTCGGGAATTTTTGGAGCCGGCGCGCTATAATTCATCGGACATGTCCGGTGTACACCGGACAGTGTCCAGTGCTCCAAGAGGACGCGGCTCTGGAACTTGGCAGCCTCGGGAATTCGCAACAGCTGCTCCGCTATAATTCACCGGACATGTCCAGTGTACACCGGACTGTCCGGTGTAACAACGGGGCAACGGCTACTTCGGCGCCAACGGCTACCTGCGGACGCATTAAATGCGCGCCAGCGCGCGCAGAAGTCAGGCACGCCCATACGGGCGCACCGGACACTCTACAGTACATGTCCGGTGCGCCACCGGACATCCAGGCGGGCCCAGAAGTCAGAGCTCCAACGGTCGGAACCCAACGGCTTTGGTGACGTGGCTGGCGCACCGGACATGTCCGGTGTGCACCGGACTGTCCGGTGCACCATGCGACAGACAGCCCCACCAAACGGCTAGTTTGGTGGTTGGGGCTATAAATACCCCCAACCACCCACCATTCATTGCATCCAAGTTTTCACACTTCCAACCACTTACAAGAGCTAGGCATTCAATTCTAGACACACTCAAGAGATCAAATCCTCTCCCAAATTCCACACAAAGCTTTAGTGACTAGTGAGAGAGATTTGCTTGTGTTCTTTCGAGCTCTTGCGCTTCGATTGCTTTCTTCTTTCCTGATTCCTTATTGCGATCAAACACACTTGTAATTAAGGCAAGAGACACCAATCTTGTGGTGGTCCTTGTAGGAACTTTGTGTTCCAAGTGATTGAGAAGAGAAAGCTCACTCGGTCCGAGGGACCGTTTGAGAGAGGGAAAGGGTTGAAAGAGACCCGGTCTTTGTGACCACCTCAACGGGGAGTAGGTTTGCAAGAACCGAACCTCGGTAAAACAAATCCACGCGTCACACCTCTTATTTGCTTACGATTTGTTTTGCTCCCTCTCTCGCGTACTTGATTATACTTCTAACGCTAATGTTGGGGGCCTTCGTCCTCCGAAGGTCCTCAAAAACATGATTTGACAATGTTTTCCAAGTGGATTATATGAACAGGTATTTTCGGATTCAGAATTATGGATATGGAGCACGACCAGGACGAAGCCTGAACCAGACGAAGGTCGAGGGCAGCCGAAGCTGTGCGCAGGGAAGCTTCGGCGCGATGGCATAAGGGGGAACCGACTTAAAGATGAAAAGACTTCGGGGGCCTCGACAGATTTCCATAAACCGTTAACAAATGTAATGGACATGGATGTAATTTTACGTGGGCTGCGTCCCGCGTCTATAAATAGATGAACAGTACTCCCGTACTGTTCACGTTGACTTGGCATTGGCTTTTGCGTCACGTTTGTACTTCTACCTTCTCTCAGGACCGAAGGTACATTTGTAATTTGAAATCATTTCTATTTCTCCATGTTAATAAAATAGAAATGATCCTATGTTGATATTTATATTTCACGCTTTATATGAATCCTTCGGCATTATTTATTATATTTACGAAGGTATGTCTCTTGTGACCTTCGTCCTAAAGCATTATTTCCCGAAGGGGCGTAATGTTTCGAAGGACGAAGGACCTTAATGTTTAACATCTTCTATGTTGCCTTGTTCTTAACTCGAAGCATTTGAGAACAAGTCTCCAACATTGGCGCCCACCTCCGGTGAACTCACTTCCACTTCGAGTTTTTGTGAACACCTTCGGAAGCTATAGACCTTCGCTATGGCGCCGAAGAAAGCTTCAGCGACTGGGGCAGGAGCACTACAACCGCTGGACCACAACCAGGAGACCGTCTCTCTTCGGGAGGCCCGAAGCCAGAAGAGAAAAGCCGTCAGCCCGACGCTTGAGGAAGAAGAGCTAGACCAAGAAATCAGAGAGATGGAGATGCTACATCAACAAGTGCAGAGGAAGAAGGAGAAGATGGCCCGCCTAGCTGAGTTGCAAAGGCAAATAGACGAAGCCTCTGAGGAAGTTCGCCATCTCACTCACGATGAGCAGAACAGAAGGCCTCATCAGAAAGACCTTCATCAGGAGGGCTTCGTCAACGAAGATGACTAGTATGATAATTTCCATCAGGGAAATTTTGTTTTCGATGATGCTTCTCCTCTGTCTGCTGAGCTGCAGGCTACACCTTGGCCTCCATCCTATAAGCCACCCCAGCTTCCCATGTTTGACGGCCACTCCGACCCGAAGCAATTCTTGATGAGCTACGAAGCAACAGTGTCTTCGTACGGGGGCAATGCTGCAGTCATGGCGAAGTCTTTCGTTATGGCCGTCAGGAATGTTGCTCAGACTTGGTATTCCTCTCTTCGGCCAGGAACAATCACTTCATGGCAGAAGCTGAAGGATATGTTACTGACCAGCTTTCAAGGATTTCAAACGAAGCCGGTCACAGCTCAAGCCCTCTTCCAGTGTATTCAGGATCACGAAGAATACCTTCAGGCGTATGTCCGAAGGTTCTTACGATTGAGGGCGCAAGCACCAACGGTGCCCAATGAAATCGTTATCGAAGCCATGATCAAGGGGCTTCGTCCTGGACCTGCAGCTCAATACTTTGCTCGGAAGCCTCCTCAGACCCTGGAGAAATTGCTCCAAAAGATGGATGAGTACATTCGTGCTGACAATGACTTTCGCCAAAGAAGGGAGGAGGCCTTCAGATTTTCTGAAATGACCAGGGGCTTCGGAGGAAGATACTACCCGAGGCATGTCCGTTCCATCCACAACACTCAGAATGATGATAAGGGGAGTCAGCAAAACAGGCCGCAGTGCTCCTCACAGGCTTCGGGGCAACAACAAACCTCCTTCCGGCCACCAGCTCCAAGAGGCAGAGGCGCCAGGGGCTTCGGCGGAAGATTCGGAGATCAGCCAAGGAGACTGTTTTGCTTGTTCTATGGAGAAGGCAAGGGCCATACCACTAGGACGTGCCATGTTACAATCCAGAAGCAAAAGGAAATAGCCGAAGCTGCATCTCAACAAGCTCAGCCGAAGCAGGTCATGCATACTGCTTCGTATCATCCGCCTTATATCCCACAATACATAGACAACCACCCTGCAGCTTCTGTAGCTTCGGCAAGTCAACCTCAAGCTTCCTGGCAGCAGCTTCCGCCTCCACCTCCATTGCAGCAAGGTCAACAGCCAGAAGGGAGTCAATACGCTCCACATCAGAGAGACTTCAGAGAACAGTCCGAAGCTCGCACAGTCAACAGCACTGTGCCAGAGTCGAAGCACATTTGTTGACATATCCTACCTTTGATAGCAGTCTTTTCTATTCAGTTTTATTTTCTGTGAAGCAAAAAACATTGATAGTTTTCATGTAATAATTTTGTTGTTTTCTACGAGGAAAATCTATTTGCTCCACAAGCCTAAGTTGCTGAAGCCTAAAACTTTTTCCGTTACCAAGGAGGACCTTCGGATCAAAAATCCTTCGGAGTAGCAGAAAGTCGTTCTAAGGAACGCAGAGTAAGTTTATGAAGTCACAAAAAGCCGTTCCAAAGGGAGCGCAGTGTAAGTTTTCTGCTCAGAAGTCGTTCCTAAAGGAATGCAGAGCCTACAGCGAAAAGTCAACGCTGATACCGCCTAAGTAAAAGGCGAAGAAGCTCCTAAGGGAGGCTTACAGCGAAAAGTCAACGCTGAAACCGTCTAAGTAAAAGACGAAGAAGCTCCAAAGACGTTCCTAAGGGAATGCAGAGCTTACGAATATATTTTATGTGTATCTTCGGAACAAATGACACATGCATAACATAACATCATCACATCATTTTGCATAGCATAAGCATCATACATCATATTGCATTTGGCAAGAGAAGGGGATACTCTCAACCTTCGAAAGGATGCTTTGAGAAAGTGACATCGAAATTGTATAGCTTCGGAATACAGTTTCGAAGAATATTTTTACGAAACGTGGGCGAATTTTATCAGATCAATATCAAAGTTGTATAGCTTCGGAATATAGCTTCGGAGAATGTTTTCACGAAGCATGGATATCATTCGTCAGAGTAATTTTAACGAAGAATGTCTTCTTCACGAAGCATGAAAAGAAGGGAAGGTGTTTTTTCGCCGAAGGCTCAAAAATGGTATGTATTTAAAGTTTCATGCATCGTAAAGAATTCAATAATGAAAAGAGACTTGTATATTACATTCAAATGTACAAAGCGTTGCATAGATTACACTTTAAATGTTTTTTCCAAATAGTATCTAATCTTCTCTTAATACTGCTTCGGCGGCTTCATTCAGAAGTTGGTCAACAACCTTGTCCATGATAGTTTCGGCCATCTGTTTAATTTCTTCATCCCCTTTTGTGTGGGGGTCGGCAGTTGGTTCAACAGTTTCTGAGCGAAGAGAACACTTCTTCATTACTTTTACAAATCGCGAGCAAAGTTTAAAATGAAAATTACAACGCAACAAGAACGACTAATTGGTACCTAATTGTCTTTCGGGCTCCGTACTCCTTTCGACAGCTTCTGCTACTTTTCTAGCATCATGAATGCCTTTTTCGCTTCTTTGGATGATCTCTTGCGCCATTCCTCGGCCGCCGTCGTTCCAGATATCAGTAAAAAATTTGCCACCAACCACGCTTGCTTCGGCCGAGGGGTCCTTGATATCTTCGGAAGATAAGGTAGCTTCGGACTGAGCTAAAAATTTTATATGCCCGCAACCTTTCTTCTCTAAGACAGAAGCAATTCCTCTGGCGCCCGAAAAAGCGCATATGTCGCCACGACTGTTCAGAATCTCTTCGAAGGCCTCTGCTTCGTGGCTAATCCATTCCAGCGGATCTTCGGGATTGCCTCGAGAAAAATTCTCTTCGCTGGAAAAGGCGCCGACGCTAGCAAAGCTGGTTTTAATTTTATTCACGCATTCTATAGATTTAACATAGCATTTCCCCTGAGATGTGCGAAGCTCCTTAACTCTTGATTCCAATTTGCTGACCATAAAATCACTAAGTTCTCGTTTCGTTTCCTCAAGCGCGCGCTCCTCTTTAGCTCTAGCCAGCTGTTTCTGAAGATCTTTAATCTCGCGTTTTTGAGCTTCGGTTTGGGCCTTTGAAGCAGCTTCGTCTTTTTTCACTTTATCTACCAGTGTAAGCAGAATTTTATCTTTTTCCAAAGCTTCGTTTCTCAGTTTGATAACTTCGGAGCGTAAATTATTAAACGCAATTTCATAACTTTCATCTTCGGCGCTCTTTTGCGCTCTTAGCGCGTTGCTTAGGATCAGGCCCTATACGAAAAAGAATTCATATAAGAAAAAAGGAATGAGTTGCGTAAAAAAATAATAAGGGGGTTTTTTCAAGCGTTTAATTCCCGTACCTTCAGGCTGTTGTACGCAAGACTGTCTGCGAGATCTTCTTTCGTCATGGCGCTTAATCCAGATTCAAGCTTCGGGAAACCAATACTCCTGGCCATCTCTCGGCAGACAGATAGCTCTTTGTTGTCAGGCAGGCAGTATAAGAAATCATCTTCATTTGTCCCATTGAATATTACTGCCCCCTTTGGATATTTTAGCTCCTTTGCATAATGGTTAGCTTCATGAGTTTCTTCTTCAGATAGTTTTTTCCCCGAAGCATGTCGTATGATGTAATCACACATGCTGGCAGGCGCTTCGGGGATGGCAGTGTCAGTTTCTTCAACTAAAATTGGTTCTGGTATTTTTATTGCTTCGGCTTCCAAAGTTTGCTCCTTGAAGGGCTCTGAAGGCCCAGCTTCAGCTTCAGCTTGTTGCGTCGGAGCTTCAGAAGAAGCTTCAGCAATTTCAACACTCTTTTTTGGAGTTGTGCTTGAAGACTTAATTGTCTCCAAGACATCTAGTACATTTACCATTCTCTTCCTTTTTGGGGTCACCATTGTACCCTTTTGGATTTTTGCTGCTTCGACATTTGCTACAGGACTCAAAATTTCTGATGCTTTTTCCTTAGTCGGATTTTTCGCTTCTTCCATTTTTTCTGTGGATGGCGCTTCGGCCATCTCTGCAATTTCTGGCAGCAAGGTTGGCTGTTCAGCTTCGGCGGCCGAAGAAGTTTCTCCGGTGAACTCAGGCACCGAAGCTGGTTCAATATGGCGTGGTCGGTGTGTGAGGACCTTCAACCTTTTTCCTTTCGGTTCTGGCTCGCTAGGAGCAGTTGCAGCTTCTTCTTTTTCAGAGGTTATGTTTTTCCTTTTTTGCCTTCGGATGGGATAACGATAATCAGGGTAGAAGAACCCGACTGCATCAAACACTCGGTTGAGTCTCTTCTTTTTTCGGCCTCCGAAGGCTGCTGATAGTGCAGTATTTTCAGCCTTCGAATATGCCCCAAGTAATTCATCACTTAATGTTTCAATGCTTTTCAGCCAGTCATCATCAGGTTCAACAAATTTATCTGCATATTTGAATGTGTACTTTAATCTGACTAGTCCGCCTTCGTCGGACTCTTTGATGGTTTCCTTCGGCATTTCCCACTTTTCTGCAAGTGGCCATACCCTGAAGGCAATGTGTTCTTGGACCAAGTCCCTTGTCCCAATAAACGAGCAGACTACCCCGAAGGCTCTTTGGCATTCTTCGGCGGCTTCGTCCATTTCGACCTTCGGCCTTCGAAGACCGAAGCGTTGCCAGATTGGGTGCATAATGATACTCTTCACATTCTCTTGAGCTGTTAGATCATTCTTTACATAAAACCATTCAGTCATCCAGGCTCCGGGCCACCTCTTCCGAAAGGTCGGCACAGGGCAGCTTGACCCGGAGCGAGCGCCGAAGCTGTAGCACCCAAAGTTGTTGTGGTATTGCTCCTTTCCCCAGGGCTTCGTCTCGTATAATAACTCATGAATGTTGCAGAAGCTTTTAGCGTTCGGTTCCAAACCTTGGCTCCTCGCAGCCCAGACAAACACTCCCATTCTTATGATGGCTTCGGGAGTGATTTGATGCAGATAGACTTGAAATGTCTTTAGTACCTCAACAACAAAGTTGCTCAGGGGGAATCGAAGCCCAGCCTTGAGGAAGCTTCGGAAAATCACAACTTCATCTTCTTCGGGGGTGGGAGAAGTTTTTTCCCCGGCATCAGCTCTCACAATAGATATGTCTCGGAAATATCGCCCCCTCATATTATCAATGTGACTCTGCTTGATGGTCGTTTTCCCAAAAACTGTGTGGCTTGGTCGCCACGGTCGATCTTCGGCCTCTTCCCCACCACTTTCCACATCATAGCTGTCGCTGTCATCAGTATCTTCGGACAAACCTTCGAGAATCTCCTTCGTGATTTTCTCTGTATTGGTCTCTGCCATCGCTATCAGGAACCCCAGATTCTTCTCCTCCTCGAGACTCAGCTTCGTCTCAGCAGGGATCTTCTTGCCTTCAGACATCTTCGGGAACGCTAAAAAATTGTTCCCGAGGCCGAAGCTTCGAAATCAAAAAGACCAGCAAATTTTAACGAACAAGAGCTAAAAATTTTAGTGGGCCGAAGCAAAAGGCAAGTGTGCGTACCAAATGAGTTCGCGATGTGATCTTATTTATACGCCTAGGGCGTTGAAAATTGAAAGGCCCCGCTTGTCAGTGAATGTTGCTATTCTAGCAAAGGGAAGGTGTTTTTTCGGACCTTCGGCTCAAGGCCTTCGTCCATATCGCAATCTGAATTTATTATTTACAAATTAATATTGCGAGGGGCTACTGTTGGGGGCCTTCATCCTCCGAAGGTCCTCAAAAACATGATTTGACAATGTTTTCCAAGTGGATTATATGAACAGGTATTTTCGGATTCAGAATTATGGATATGGAGCACGACCAGGACGAAGCCTGAACCAGACGAAGGTCGAGGGCAGCCGAAGCTGTGCGCAGGGAAGCTTCGGCGCGATGGCATAAGGGGGAACCGACTTAAAGATGAAAAGACTTCGGGGGCCTCGACAGATTTCCATAAACCGTTAACAAATGTAATGGACATGGATGTAATTTTACGTGGGCTGCGTCCCGCGTCTATAAATAGATGAACAGTACTCCCGTACTGTTCACGTTGACTTGGCATTGGCTTTTGCGTCACGTTTGTACTTCTACCTTCTCTCAGGACCGAAGGTACATTTGTAATTTGAAATCATTTCTATTTCTCCATGTTAATAAAATAGAAATGATCCTATGTTGATATTTATATTTCACGCTTTATATGAATCCTTCGGCATTATTTATTATATTTACGAAGGTATGTCTCTTGTGACCTTCGTCCTAAAGCATTATTTCCCGAAGGGGCGTAATGTTTCGAAGGACGAAGGACCTTAATGTTTAACATCTTCTATGTTGCCTTGTTCTTAACTCGAAGCATTTGAGAACAAGTCTCCAACAGCTAACTCGGCTTGTAGTTGTGATTATTTTTGAGAATTTCAGTTTCGCCCTATTCACCCCCCCCCTCTAGGCGACTATCACTATTCTCTACATTTGTGTCCAACCCTCCTGCTCATGATGGTAGCCTGGGTCATAGAGTGCGACCCTCTCCTGAGGACATTGAGGCGTTGATCGCTCCACTTCAGAGTCTTCCTGAGGATGAGAGGCAGACTCACTTTGAGATGCTAGCCAGCACTGATGATGCTGAAATGGATGTTGTGCATAGCCAGCTGGCCGGGGATTCGTTCGACTCTACCCGCACCGAGCCAATGGCTATCACGACTGGGCAAGAATTTGGTGAAGAGTCAGAGATTCGGAAACCTGAAGGTGCCCGCCCAAAGCGTTCACGCCGAGTGAACCACCCGACTGCACCTGTCGAGGAAAAAAAGAAAAAGAGACGACTTCGGCGACTATCGTGCTTGGATCAGGATGCTTGTCCTTCTATACCGATCCCTGACGATGTCCCGGCGGACGCCATTCCCAATGTTGACACTGAAGGCAGTGATAATGGACAGGCTACCGGCGGCATGTTTGACGAGGAGGAAGAGGAGGGAGAAGAAGAAATCCCACTGATCCACAAGAACAACCGTTTCTACAGAGGCAGCGAGGGGGTAGCAATATTCCCTCTCCGGCTCCGTCGGTGCTTGTCACTCTTTAGGGGCTTTCGATATCAGATTTTGATCAAGCACTAGAGGAGGTCATTCCTAAAGACATACTATCGGAGCCTCCTGAAGATGACATTCCAACCATCTGTTCAGAGGTCCCAGCTGGTGGACTTTCACTGCTTGATTCTGCCCGGCAAGAGGTAACCTGAGAAATGTCTCGTGCATTGTCGACCTTGGAGAGCAGTCTCCCATGCAAATACGTTGATCCAAGTCATCCAACTCCCATGGAGGTGGCTGAAGGGCCTTCAGCTTCAGAAGCGGCTGCTGCTGAAGACCCAGCCCCGAGGGTGGCGCTGGCAATTACCCAGCCCCCGAGGGTGTTGCTGGTAGCGATCCAGCTCCTGTGGGTAGTGCAAGCTGCAATCCAGCCCCCGAGGATGTTCATGCGTGCTATCTTTCTAATGCTTCCATGGACGTCCACATCGGGTCATCCCCAATCTGGTTCGATGGGGCGACGGCAGCACGTGCTTCCACGGCCTTAACTGGACAAGTCGCCTTAGAGGTCGGCAAGTAAGACGCTAGGAGCCTACTGTCTGCTGGTGGGGCTGAGGTCACCCCTGGTGGTGCTCTCCAGATTGTTCCTGCTGATCTTCCCTCGTCAAGCCATGCTCCAGCTCCTCCTGCTCTGGGTCTTCCACTTTTCCTTTCCAATCTCCAGGTGAGTTGGTCTTTTGCTTTATATTGTTCGTACTAGCGAATTATCTTTCTTCTGCTCATCTATCTATGACCACAGGATTTTGTTTACGGAGTATCTATCCAGTTGAGGTCCTGTGGTGCTGCTGTTCCCGAACAAGCTTTATCTCTGACGCAGTGGAATCCTTTGCTGCTCTAGAAACAGATAGATGATCTAAAAGCGTCGAATGCTGGTTAGTGAGCTTACAGTTTCTTTAGCTATTCTAGTTTGATCAACTTATCTTTTAACCACACATTCCTTTTCAGCCGCATTATCAGATATGGCTCAATGATACTCTGACCTTGAGGAGAAGTATTCTCAGAGTCAGACCGACTTTGCCTAGACATCTTCCTTTCTAGATAGTGCACACTCTTTGAACTCTTCCCTGAATACCCAGCTTGATTCGGAAAAGATGACACATGAGGTAAACTTCCCTGGCTTACCCTCCTCTATTATTATTGCTTTGGTGCTGAATGTTGTTTTCTATTTGTAGGAGAAACGAGCACTTGTTGCCTCTCGCGACAATCTTGACAGGCTGTACCACGATGCCAGCAACTCCTTGACTATCCTGGGAGGAGCCACCGCTTCACCATGTCTGACCTAGACCATCTTCGCCATGAGCTGCAGGCATCTCAAGATGAAGTTCTACGACTTGGACGATTGATGTCGACCCAGGATTCTACCATCAAGGATCTACGCGCTTCCAAGAAGACTGTCGTGCAGGAGCTAGAGGCGACCCAGCTTGCCGTTAAAACTCTTGAGAACAACTGCATCTTCCTGAAGGCCTAGCGCGACAAAGCTATGGATAAAGTCATTCGCGCTGGATGGATCCTGATGAGGAGACCCGGCGTCGTGGTGCCTGATGATATTGTTGCCGATGTCAAGGCCGCACCTGATGCTGCTAGTCGTCCTTCTTCTTCCGTTGCACCTGCGAAGAATAATGTCTGAAAAGATGCTTCAACATAGTGATGTCCCCTGGCACTAGCAAGTAAGATGTTCTCTTTTCCTGAAGTGCTTTCAATGTTAGCTGGTCGTTCTGCTATTAGTGTATAGTGGTCACCCTAAGTCAAGTAAGTGTGAGCATGTCGCACCGACTTAAGTCGTCGCCGACTTAAGCCGATTGCTCCGTTAGTAGGGTATAGTGGTCACCCTAAGTTAAGTAAGCGTGAGCATGTCGCACCGACTTAAGTCGTCGCTGACTTAAGCTGATTGCTCCGTTAGCAGAGTATAGTGGTCACCCTAAGTCAGGTAAGCGTGAGCATGTCACACCGACTTAAGTCGTCGCCGACTTAAGCCGATTGCTCCGTTAGTATGGTATAGTGGTCACTCTAAGTCAGGTAAGCGTGAGCATGTCGCACTGACTTAAGTCATCGCCGACTTAAGTCGATTGCTCCATTAGCTGGGTATAGTGGTCACCCTTAGCCGAGTAAGCGTGCTGCTTTCAAGTCCGACCCAATCGAAGTCAGTTGTAAGTCAAGAGTCTGAGTGCCTTTGGAGAATGAAAACTTTATTGATGATGAAATCCTTAGATTTACAGAGTACATTGTTCCTTCAAGAAATTTGAGGCCCTGATAAGGATTGAGTTTTGTGAGGTGTTCTATGTTCCACGAGTTCCCCACTTCCGTGCCGTCCATCTGAGTAAGCGGTATGATCCTGGCCATGTGACCTCTTATACGTTGAATGGTCCTTCCCATAGTGGTGATAGCTTATGCCACCCTTCCCCCGTTAGAATTCGGTGAAGAACCAAGACTCCCACAGCAAAGGATCGGTGTCACACAGCTTTATCATGATAGCGCCTCAAGGTCTGCTGGTACCTAGCCGACTGAATTACAGTGTTCAATCGTTCTTCCTCCAGCACGTCCATATCTTCTAGCCTGGTTGCTTTGGCTTCGGCTATGCTTTTGAAAGTTAACCTCAGCGCCCCGAAGATTAGGTCGGCGGGTAGAACTGCCTTTGATCCATAAACCATGAAAAATAGGGTATTTCCATGCAGAGCCCGACTGGGTTGAGTTCTCAGGCTCCAAACCACGTATGGCAGCTCTCTGATCCATTTTCCTGCACGCTTTTCATTCTTGTCAAATACTTTCTTTCTGAGCGCTTCTAGTATCATTCTGTTGGCTCTTTCCACTTGGCCATTGGCTCTTGGGTGCACCACTGATGCGTACTTGATCTGGATGCTCTATTGCTCGCAGAAATCAAAGAATTCATGAAGTTAGATCCTAGGTCAGTGATGATGTTGTTTGGTATCCCAAACCTAAATATTATGTCTTGTATAAACTCCACCGCTTTGGCTGAGGTCAAAGAAGCGATTGGCTTGTACTTTATCCATTTTGTGAATTTGTCATTGGCAACTAGTACATGAGTATAGCCTCCCTGAGCTTTCTTGAAAGGTCCGATCATGTCCAGCCCCCAGCATGCAAACGGTCATGTTACAGAAATGGTCTGCAGTTGCTGCGCACGCAAGTGCTATTGCTTTGACAGGAATTGGCATGCTTCACACTTCTGGACTAACTCGGCAGCATCCCTTTTCTCCATTGGCCAATAGAAGCTGGATCTGAAAGCCTTCTCGACCAGAGTCCTTGACGCTGCATGTATTCCACACTGCCCGGCATGGATTTCATCCAACAATTGCTTCCCAGCAACCGAATGAATGCATTTCATGAGGACTCCTACCGCACCTCTTCTGTACAGTAGGCCCCCTATGATGGTGTAGTGGGCCGACTGCCTCGCAATGCGTTCTACTGCAGCCTTGTCATCCGGTTCTTCTTCATTTTTTATGTACCTGATGATGGGCTCTCTCCAGTCATTGGGTCCAACTCTGGTTGGCTCAAGGTGTTGCACTCTTCTGCCTGACCTGAGAGGACGCTTGGTTGTGATATTTCTTGGACGAAGATCTCGGGTGGAGCCTGGGCCTGACTGGATCCTAGCTTCGACAACGCGTCTGCTCCTGCGTTGCGGTCTGTTTCCAGATTATGTTCGAATTTGTCCTCTAGTTTTCGCACAGTTGCGCAGTACTTGCCCATGGACTCAGTCGAGCAGTCCCAGTCTTTATTTATCTGGCTTATGACCATTAGCGAATCACCATATACCATCAGTTTCTTGATGCCGAGTGATACGATGATGCTTAACCCGTGGATCAGTGCTTCATACTCTGCTGCATTATTTGATGCTGGAAATAGTAGCTGGAGTGCATACTTGAGTTGTTCTCCTCCGGGAGCAATAAAGAGAATCCCTGCACCCGCTCCTTGCAGCTTCAACGAGCCATCAAAGTACATTCTCCACACCTCGGTAACCTCTAGGTTGTCTGGCATCTGATGTTCAGTCCACTCTGATACGAAGTCAACCAGCGCCTGAGTCTTTATTGTTGTGCGGGGCCGGAACTCTATGTCGTGAGCTCCCAGCTCACACGCCCACTTGGCTATCCTTCTAATAGCCTCTTTGTTGTGGAGAATATCTCCTATTGGGAATCCCGTGACTACTATGACTATGTGGTCGTCGAAGTAGTGACGGAGCTTGCGGGCGGTTAGAAGTACCGCATACAGCTGCTTCTGGACTTGAGGATACCTTATCTTCGAGGGCCCGAGGACTTCGCTGATGAAGTAGACTGGGTGTTGCACTGGGTACACATGTCCTTCCTCCACCTGCTCGACTACCAACGCGGTGCTTACCACGTGAGTCGGGCAGGAGATGTATAACAGCAAATCTCCCACCGACTGATTCGACGTAGCTCGGCGTGGCGGCTTGAGCACTGGTGGTGTAGTCAAAAACTTTTTCAGTGCCTCTAGAGCTTCCTGCGCCTCTGTGGTCCACTGAAACTTGTCCACTTTTTTAGCAATTTATAGAAGGGCATGCCTTTCTCGCTTAGCCTTGATATGAACCTACTCAAGGCTGCCATGCATCCAGTAAGCCTCTATGCCTTTTTCTGCGATCGTGGCACTTCCATTCTCATGATGGCCTCGATTTTTTCTGGATTAGCTTCAATTCCTCGGTGGCTGACAATGAATCTGAGTAACTTTCCTACCGGTACCCCGAAGACACATTTTTTGGGTTCAGCTTCCACCGGTAGCGCCTCAAGCTGTTGAAGACCAGCTGCAAATCCTCAACGAAGTTTTCTAAGTTTTCTGTTTTGATCACCACATCATCAACGTAGGCTTCCACTCGCTTGCCCCAGTGGTTGGCTAAGCATGTTTGGATGGCTCTCTGGTAAGTTGCTCCTGTGTTCTTGAGGCCGAACGGCATGGAGTTATAGCAGAAAGATCCAAACGGGGTGATAAAAGTAGTCTTCTCGTCATCCTCTTTTGCCAGGCTGATCTGATGGTATCCAGAATAACAATCTAGGAAGGACAACATAGAACAGCCAGCAGTCAAGTCGACTACCTGATCTATTCTAGGGAGACCGAAGGGATCCTTCGGACAATGATTGTTAAGATCGGTATAGTCGACGCACATGCGCCAATCCACTTTATTCTTTTTTAGTACAAGAACAGGATTTGTGAGCCACTCGGGATGCAGCACCTCCCTAATGAACCCTGTAGTCACTAAGCGAGCTAGCTCGGCGCGAATACCTTCTCTTTTATCAGGCGTGAAATGACGCAGCTTCTGTCGAATCGGCCTTGCTTGAGGATAGACCTTCAATTTGTGCTCAGCCAGTTCTCTCGGGACTCCCAGTATATCCGCAGGTTGCCATGCGAACACATCTCGGTTATCTTGCAGGAACCGGACGAGTGTGCTTTCCTATTTGTTGTCAAGGCTAGAGCTGATGATGGCAGTCTTGCATTCATCGGCGAATCCTAGGTTGATCCTCTTAGTCTCCTCAGTCGGCTGCATAGAGGTCACGGCTTGAGCTTCGTTTGTGGGTATCGCGAGGTCTTCCTCAGGCTTTGTGTCCGCCTGCATGGAAGAAGTTGTCGGAGGTCCAGTAGTAAGGGCTGCTTGGATGGCTCCCCAAAAGCATTCCACGATGCCTTGGAAGTCAGCGCATATGGTGATGATTCCTTGAGGTCCTGGCATCTTCAATATCATGTATGAATAGTGCGGAATGGCCATGAACTTCGCCAGTCCCGGCCTGCCGATGATGGCGTTGTATCCGCAGCCGAAACGTGCCACCTCGAACCTCAGGAACTCGGTTTTGTAGTTCTCCGGAGTCCCAAAGGTGACAGGCATGTTGATGTGTCCGAGTGGGTACTCTCCTTCGGTCGGCATGATACCGAAGAAGGGTGTATCTGACTCGGTGAGGTCTTTGAGTGCAACCCCCAAGGCCAGGAGTGTCCGGGGGAAGGTAACGTTAATACTACTCCCCCCCCATCCACTAGTACTTTCTTTACCCTGATCTCTCGGATCACCGGATCAACGAGGAACGAGTACTTGCCGGGGTGGTCGAAGTTGAGCCACTGATCCATCCCGCTGAAGGTTATCGTGTGCTCTGACCACCGATAAGGAGCTAGGGAACCAGTGGTTGCTGCTAGGACCTGTCAATCATTGAGCTTTTGTTGTCTTCTGTTCTCCTGCGACCCGTGTCCTCTGAAGATGACATTGATCTCCCTGTCAACGCATGGGAATGCTCCACTCCCTCCCCCTTCTGGTTGATGAGGCGGCCTGGGCTCGCCAGGCCCTCCTCGTGGTGGGGCAGGTGGTAGAGGCTGGAATGGTCGGCCGTGTCCGACGGAGTGCTTGAAGTCCCTGCAGTTCCATAGGGTGTGGCGCATGTCCTTGTCGACGTTGGAGACCTTGAAGTTAGGGGGCCATTGGATGGCCCGGAGATGTGGAGTAAGCGCGAATACTCCACATGTGTCTTCCTATCGGTGTTCATGATGTCGGTCCCGGGGAGGGGAGTCGGTGATGTGTCGTCTCGATCGTCCCCGGATCGGGCCACTAGTTGAGGCCGCAGCCGGCTCAACTTGGGTGGCATGGCTTCGGACCGGGATGCCATGGTCCCGGTCATACTCTTCCTGGCACCTTATCTCGTTTTCATGTCGTCGTCACACGAAGCATTGATGGAGCTCCATGCATCCCGCCGATTGTTAATGGCGTGTCGTAGGTCATTCGGGGGATGAGCAAAAGGCAGAAGGTGGTTAGCTACCCAAGTAAGCAGCCGGTGATAGCCTTCAGCATCCGGAGTTCGCGGGAGGCCATCAGCTATATAGGCCAGCACTCCTCCGACTTCGCTCGGTGTGTTCATTGCGCGAGCAATGTCAGGGTTCAGGTTTCGAGCAAAGAGAGGATTCTCTCGGCGTATCCTTACGCCCTGCTCGGCTTGTTCTCGATCTCGGTCCTGAGCTTGTCGGTGATCACGGCGGCGAGAATTCTGTCTCTCTAGGTATACTCGCTCTTCGGGGGTTTCTCCTATCTCTGAAATTTCATCCCAAGATACAGGTTGTGCTGGGTCCCGCTCTCCAGCCTCGTGATGTCGCCGAATATTCCGGCGTCTGTTCCTGCGACGCCAACTTTCTCGCTGGGGAGGTTCTTCCCCCTGCACGGTCGGCTCGTCGTCGGAGATGGGAGACGATTCCAATCTCCGCCCGATGAAGAGGATGTCGGGGTAGAAAGGAGTTGCTGTGGTGGTGATTTCCTTTCCGTCCTTCTTTGAGGGCGAAGGAGCTGGAAAGATAACTCGGCGGAGCTCCGTTCCCTTTCTAGGAATGCTTGCTTCTTTATTTCTTGTAATCCATGTCCACTCCTTTGTGGGTGAAGTGGGAAGCGGGGTCCTTCGGGCAAGTAAATTCCTGATTTTCGGCTTGCAGGAAGTAGTCTTTGCTTGAGGCGCAGAAGGTTGCGCTGCCCATTTCTTGTTCTGGCTTTCCTGGGGATTTCTGAGGAAAGCTTCTTCTCCGGCGGATATGCTATGCGGTGCAAAATTCCTTTCTCATATGCCACGTACAAGATGGTCCCGAAGCAGAATACGGATCCAGGGCAAAGAGCGATCTTGCACTGGGAAGTGATGATCATTGAGCTAGCTTGAGTCAATGACACACCCCTACCTGGCGCACCAGATATCGGTGTTTGGAGTCTGACCGTGCACCCAAGGTTACCCCTCGAGGTGCTTTTGGGTAGTACGGTGTTATTGACTGTAACTCAACGGTTCATGCGGGATGCACGAGAGACGACATGCAATTTTCTATAGGTTCGGGCCGCTTGGAGAGGCGTAATACCCTACTTCTTGGTGTGGATCTTTATATGGTGGGTTACAAGAGAAATCTCCAGTGTGGAGAAAAGCTAATGAGATAGGTAGATGGTTGATGGAAATGATGGGGTACCCACTAGGCCTTATATACTCGACCGTGGGGCACTACATGCGTATGTGATGATGATGTGTACCTAAATAATAGTGAACCAACTGAACTTATCCAGCTATAATCTAGCCGACTTATTTCTAATCTGTTCTGGTATTTAGGGGCACTGTGCGTGGGAAAGTCGGGTGAGCTACGGATAGCGCCCGAGTCTGACGGGTTGCTCGGGCCCAAATTTGCTTCTTTCCCACGTTGGCCCATTTCGCCAGTAGTCCTCTCCTGGCCCACGAAGAGATTGCCTCACGAGATAACAAGCCCAAAGCCTCTCGCGAGGCCTTTTTGCCTTCTAGTGGACCCAGGGGATATCTGTCCCCCACAAGCCCCCAATCTTTGAGTTGATTTTGAAATAACCAGCCCAAAGTTTCTAGGTCCGGCTCATAGGTTTGCGGTGTGGCGTGGTTTCCACTCTGCCAATGGGCGCGCCAAAAGTGCACCCCTTGGATGTAGCTCTTAAACTTTGAGTGACTCGGTGAAAACAATCCTCTCAAAGGTCTTCATTTTATGCTTTGGAGATCAGCATCTTGTCATCATATTATGCTTTAAAAATCAACACTTCATCTTCTGGGATTAAGAATCTATTGGGTGCACCAAAGGTGCACCCAATGGGTGTAGCCCCTGAGCTTTGAGTGGATTTTTGAAAATAGTCCACTCAAAGGTCTTCATGTTATGGCTTAGAAATCAGCCGTCATGATGCTTACTCTCGCCGATGCTTATGTAAGCTATCGGGCCGAATAAATCCATGTGGAGTAGCTCGAGCGGCCTGTCAGTCGTTATGATGTTCTTGTGTGGATGGTGGGCACGAACTTACTTTCCTGCTTGGCATGCGCTACAAACCCTGTCTTTCTTAAAATGAACATTTGTCAGTCCTCAAATGTGTTCTCCCTTTAGAAATTTGTGAAGATTCTTCATCCCAACATGGGCTGGTCGGCGATGCCAAAGCTAACCCATATTAGTCTTAGCGATTAGACAAGTGTTGAGTTCAGCTCTGTTCTCATTAAAATCAACTAAATATAGCTGACCCTCTAACACTCCTTTAAATGTTATTGAATCATCACTCCTTCTAAAGACAGTAACACCGATATCAGTAAAAAGACAGTTGTAGCCCATTTTACATCATTGAGAAACAGAAAACAAATTGTAATCTAAAGAATCTACAAGAAAAACATTGGAAATAGAATGGTAAGGGGATATAGCAATTTTACCCAAACCTTTGACCAAACCTTGATTTCCATCCCCGAATGTGATAGCTCGTTAGGGATCTTCGTTTTTCTCCTAGGAGGAGAACATTCTTTTCTCCCCTATCATGTGGTTTGTGCACCCGCTATCGATTATCCAACTTGAGCCACCGGATGCATAAACCTACAAAACAATTTTAGGCATTGTTCTTAGGGACCCAAAAAGTCTTGGGTCTTTTGACGTTAGAAACAAACACCTTGGGTACCCAAACACAAGTCTTTGGACTCTTGTGTTTGCCCCAACATATTTGACAACTATTTTGCCTGATTTGTTAGTAAGAACATAAGATGCATCAAAAGTCTTAAATGAGATGTTATGTTCATTTGATGCAGCAGGAGTTTTCCTTTTAGGCAATTTAACATGTGTAGAATGCCTAGAGCTAGAATCCTCATTTTTATACATAAATGGATGATGAGAAATAGTGTGAGGTTTCCTAGCATTAATTCTCCTAATTTTGTGCTCAGGATAATTAGCAGGATATAAAATGTAGCCTTCATTATCCTGAACCATGGGAGCCTTGCCCTTAACAAAGTTGGACAATCTCTTAGGGGCATTAAGCTTGACATTGCTCCCCTGTTGGAAACCAATGCCATCCTTAATGCCAGGGCGTCTCCCATTATAGAGCATACTTCTAGCAAATTTAAACTTTTCATTTTCAAGTTCATGCTCATTAATTTTTGCAATTAATTTAGCTATGTGATCATTTTGTTGTTTAATCATAGCAATGTGATCATCAATAGCTTCTACATTAATATCTCTACATCTAGTGCAAATAGAAACATGATCAACAGTGGATGTAGAGGGTTTGCATGTTTTTAATTCTTCAATCTTAGCATTTAAAATAGCATTCTCGTCTCTAAGACTGGAAATAGAATCATTGCAAACATTTAAATCTTTAACCTTAGAAATTAAGTTAGCATTTTCGTTTCTAAGGCTAGAAATTGACTCATGGCAAATGCTAAGCTCCTTAGATAAATTTTCACATTTTTCTACTTACTAAGCATAAGCATTTTTCAATTTAACATGTTTTTGTTTTCTTTAATAAGGAATTCCTCTTGTGATGAGGACATCACTTCTATACATACAATGAATGGACCGATAACACGATCGCGTGCACGACAGCTAATTCTCCAGGTATGTTCTGCCCTAGTCAATTGTGTTTCAGAGCTTACGCTTGGAGCCATAGATGTTTTGATGATTAGGAACCTTAGCGAGGACCATCAAGGACTTGGAAAAGGCCTAGGTGTTGAGGAGGAGCAGCAAGGGCGCCCACAACAGGAAGGAGATCAAGTCCGACTCGACTGCGATTCCATCTCGGGTTCCAGAACTAGTCTGCACTAAAATGGACGCCCAAGATGCATCCGGACTCCAATTGCGACAAACATGATATGGTTGGAAAGATAAGGAGATTATCTAATCAACCCAACTAGTTCCATCCTAAAATTCGTCCGGGGTCAACAGGAATCGTCGAAACAAGTCAGCGTTCAGATTCTGTTTTGGTGCTGCAACACCGTCTGTTGGGCCGTTGGGCCGTGTATCGCGTAGGAGCCCATTAGGGGCGAGTCCAGGGGTAACGCACGCCCTAATACTCTATTTATTCAGCAGCAGCCGCCACATTAGGGTGGGGTTTTGCTTAAGTTAAGATTTGTCGAGAATAGCCGTCGTAGATCGGTTTGTGAGACCCCAACTTGTGAGTTTAATCATTCATCCGCAATATTCTAGATTGTGTTCTTTCTTGTTCTTGCTTGTGTCTTTGATTCTCAGGCAAGAATTAGCCCTCGTGGCGATGTCAATCGCACAGTGCACGGTTGATACCCAGAGGAGAAGTGGTGCTGTGATTGCGGGGTTTAGTTGTGTTGATTGGAAGCCGGATCGTCTGTGTGACATCTCCACCAAATCGATAGTTATCATCACCTGGCGGAAGATCGGGCACCCCCGTTCCTATCAAGTGGTATTCAAAGACTCAGGTATTACAGTCAGGCTTACCCTTGTGTAGTTTAGGTTTTTCATCCTATAACTCCAGATAATTGCCATACAAAAAAATTCTGCTGTCCTAGAACCCTTGTTTAGCCTTGCAATTTCGTTTCAGATTGCTTTGTTGAGTTTGTGTCCGTGTCGAGTCTTGTTGCTGGTTTAGGTCGTGTCTTCATCGTAGTTCAACCGCTCCATCGCTGTTATTTGTTTCCGCCGCTATCCCATCCACCTTACCCAGATTACAAGTCGAGACACCACATTACTCGATTTGCCCTCGCTAGCCGCCTTGTATGAATTCTCGCCACGCTAGCCCTAAATTAGGTTGCAAGCCGCATTGCATTGCAGCCCTCCTTGTTTCATCATTTAGCGCTTACCTATTGCTTATACCAGGGAGGTTTGTGCCCCTGTGCTCTATAGCCGCCGCTACAGTTCCTACCAATTTGTGCCCTTGAAAACCATAACTTGAGGTACCTTACATACACTACAGGAAACACATAAATTTTCGTGGGCCGGGCTATTTTCGTCGGCCGGCCCACGAAAATACAATGTTATTTTCGTCGGCTAGCGTGACCGACGAAAATGTGGTCTATTTTCGTGGGCCAGTGAATATTTTCGTGGGCAGGCCCACGAGAATACGAAAGGTATTTTCGTCGGCCTCGGGACCGACGAAAATGTGGGTTATTTTCGTCGGCCGCAGCCAGGCCGACGAAAATAAGTGGGGTATTTTCGTCGGCCTCAGCCAGACCGACGAAAATAAGTCATTAACCGGCCTCTATTTTCGTCGGCCTCAGGCCCGTTAATCGTCCATCCGGCCTCAGCGCGCATCTTCTCGCTCTCGCTCGTCCATCTCTAGCAGCGCCGCCGCCCGCCCGCCCTCGCCGCGCTCGCCCCGCGCTCGCCTCGCCACGCTCGTCGCGCCGCGCCCGCCCGCGCCCCGCCTGAGCGCGCCGCCGCACGCGGCCCTCGCGCCCGTGCCCCGCCCGCCCACGAAGAAGGGAGTGTGCCGCTGCACGCAGCCCGCGCGCCCGCGAAGAAGGGAGCCCGTGGCCGCCGTCGCGAAGAAGGGAGCCTGTCGTCCGTCCACACCGCGCCCGCCATCCGTCGACGCCGCCCTCGTTCCCCGCGGTGAGCCTCCCCGTCTCCCTTCTTCATTTGATGCACATGGCGGCCGTGGCGTGCCGTGCGCGCGGTCGTGGCGGTCGTGGCGTGCCGTGCGCACGGCCGTGGCGGCCGTGGCGTGTCGTGCGCGTGCCGTGGCGGCCGCGGCGTGCCGTGCGTGTGTCGTGGTGGCCGTTAACCGTTATACAAATTGTTAAGGCCGTTAATCTTACATTAACTTAACTTCTCCATTGATATGTAGGGGAGGTTCCAATTGCCGAATGAGATCGAGGAGGATCAGGCTCAGTGGGCACATGTGAAGAGGCACTTTCGGAAGTGCGCTGATAAGGTAATCAAGGATGCCATGTACAATGCTCGCATCGCGGCCGTCAACTACTACTACAAGAAGATAAAGGGGCAGAAAATGAGCAAAGCATTAGGGCCCAATGAGATCTACCTCACAGAGGAGCAGTACCTGGAGAGCGTTGTGGATTGGCTGGCGAAGGACATGGAAGCCTGGAGGTGGTTGGCTAAGAGATGGGCGTCGCCTGAGTGGATTGCAGAGTCCCAGAAGCACCGTACCAACCGTGGCACTAAAGGACCGGGGCACAGGTA
The DNA here is from genome assembly GCA_029449295.1 of Zea luxurians. Taxonomy (NCBI): domain Eukaryota; kingdom Viridiplantae; phylum Streptophyta; class Magnoliopsida; order Poales; family Poaceae; genus Zea; species Zea luxurians. Next base: position 3,604,710 of record JAOPSE010000124.1, read on the forward strand.
CGGCGCCGATGGACACCTTGGTACCTCACGCCGCATGGTAAGTATATAAATCAAACTTGTATGTTACATCTATGAAAATTCTATGGTTTAACTCTTCTTTTTCATGCAGGAAGCTGAAAGTGGAGGTGCTCCAAGTTTTATGGAGGTTTACGTCCGTGGTCACCGTGGCCCTGATCCGGCGAACCCTGATGTGCTATGCAGCGAGGCGGCAAGGGAGAAAATGGTAAATAAGTTTGTATTTACGAATTAAATTGCATGTTTTGTGTCTAACTCCAACTCTAACTTTCTTTGCAGAATGCATATGGGGGAGGAAATGACTCAACGTCATGGGCCTGACTTCGACTGGATGCATTCAGACTTAGATGCCTCGGTGTTGTACCACAGTGGTGGGGGTAGAAAGCATGGCAGGTGAGGTGTTTGTGTTTGATTCGATGATTTCATTAACAAGAATGTGTCCACTTAATGGCTCAACTATGTGTATCATGCAGGTTTGCCTTTGGCACCGGCGTTGTGGAGTATAACAGGACAATAGGTCAAGGGAAGGCATCGTCTTCGGGAGGGAGTTCTCGCTCCTCCAGGTCTGCTCGAGAGGCTCAGCTGGAGGAGGAGACTCGGGCAGCACAGGAGCAGGCTCGAGCAGCACAGGAGCAGGCTCGAGCAGCGCAGGAGCAAGTTGGACAGCTGACGCAATATATGGCTTCTTATTTTCAGGTAATTCGTCTATCTCATCACGTGTCGTCATTGAATTCAAAGTATAATGTTGTGATTCTAACGTTTCATCCATTTGTAGGAAATGACTACTCGACTCGGCCCTGATATGAACTTGCCCGCTTTTCGCCCTCCCCAGGTAACACTATCTGAACACTTCAATTCCATAGCAACTCTTTTATTATCAAAAATGGCTCGCATGCACAAGGATGGGGACAGTGGCTAGGACAAGCTCCAGCGTCGCATCCACAGTGGACCAGTGTTGGGTGGACGCAGGCACCTCCAGGCACTTGGACGCCTCCACCACCCCAAGGACCGGCGGGCTCTCAGCCATTTCAAGCGTGGATGGCACCGTCACCGACGGGGTGGTTGCCACCACCTCAGGGGTGGCCAGCACAACAGTACCCGTGGATGCATGCACAGCCTCCTCATCACTATGGATCACAGGTGAGGTTCCATGTTTAGTTTTATGCAAATATTGACCAAACACGGCAATGTATATGTACAGGGATAGCAAAACACAGCCTTATTTGAATGATTGATGAATTGCAGGGTTCAGCGTCACATGCTCATGGATCGGAGGGTGCTGTCAACGTCCAAGACTTCCTCGTCCATGGTTCTGGAGGGAGTGGCCACCTTCCTGGTGGCGGAGGAGGGAGTGGCCAAAACTCCCACGGTCCGCCGGAGTGAGTAGTGACTTTGTTTATGGACTATGTATGGATATGTATAGACTTTATTATGGATGTGATTATGCTATTGAAACTATGTATGGACTATATATGGACTATGTATGGAATATGTTTGAAACAATTATGTAATTGCTTGTGAATGTTGTTTCTGAAAACTGTATTGCTTGTGAAATCTGTATATGTGATTGTGTATATGTTTATTTTGCTGTGAATTAATAAAAGGTGCAGAAAAATCTGTTTTGGAGGGTATCATGAATTTTCGTCGGCCTGGGTGGTGGCCGACGAAAATACATGCCTAGATATTTTCGTAGGCCACCACTGGGGCCGACGAAAATCACGTTCCTATTTCGTCGGCCACCGAGGCCGACGAAAATAGTCAGCCGACCAACTATTTTCGTCGGCCTTGTGGAAGCCGACGAAAATAAGTCGTTTTCGTTGGTAACGACGGAAATAGTTGCCTATTTTCGTCGAACTTATTTTCGGCGGCTACCGACGAAAATAGGCTATTTTCGTCGGTTTAGGCTTATTTTCGTCGGTTTTTGGCCCACGAAAATTTAGGCGTTTCCTGTAGTGATAAAATGAGCATAACTTTTCGCTTGGTGCTCCGTTTGAGCTAAAATTTTTACAGCAGATTCCTGACTCCATTCTGGGGTGCTCCGTTTGAGCTCAAATTTTTACAGCAGATTACTTCCATAAAACGAGCATAACTCTACGGCCTATTTGGTTCAGTCAAAAAATTCAAAAAAAATCGGGAAGATAATTAAAAAAATTGTTTAAGTGTTTTCAAGAATTTTAGAGATCTTTTGTGATTTTCTCTAGGCGACAATACAACTCTGTTTCAAGTGAAATTTTGTGTGCTTCCATCTTTTGTGATTTTGGATCAGTGATAAAAAATTCAGAATATTTTGAGCTCGTTTGCTAGTACTCCTTTGGAAACGCGCCTTTGATTTCTACTAGTGCTGGAAAATATGCGCTATTTATAGAACTGCCTTTTTGCTAGTTTGTTACTTTTATCTTGTTGTGCTTCGATAGGACACGTCTTAGCCAGCAATTATGACTTGTGCTTTGGACACTTATTGAACTTCGCTAATCTGCACTCGATTTTGTTCCACATTCACATACATATTGTGCCTGTCCTATAGCTCCACATACTATATCTTCTGATCAATACAGATTTGACCTTGCAATCGCGGTTTCACTACCTCTTGGTAAGTATCACGAACCAGCCTCCGATTGTACCATCCTTTGCTTGTATTTCGACAGACACTTGTAAGAGCTTGGTAAGATAGATTAGAGCGTGTTCCTGTGTTCCACCTGAGAGGAGCATGTAGTGAGATTATTAGGGATAACCTTCACCGTTTGTTTCCTGTTTTGTGTTTTGATGGCAGGCGACGACGAAGAAGCAAGGATCCCTACAGACTTCGATGAATGTGTTAGCCACCAAGATCTTGAGGCAAACAACAAGCTCCTGAAGGAGCAAATGGAGGAGACAGTCCACAAGTCAGTGCATGATGCCTTCATTAACATAGACCTTGGCAGGACTTACGAGAGGCTGGATCAATGATTGTCCCAGATCGTCGACAGACTTGCTGTGTTGGAGACGCAACAACAAGCACCGCCACCACCACCTCCTCGTCCACGTCTTCCCGATGATGCGGTGGTTGATGAGGAAGGTAATTATGATGAAGCGGCCACTAGAGATTTGCGCCTCCGTCGTCGTCTTCATCAAAACACAGAAGGTATGCCACACCGCCAGCAAGGTAATAACAATCGTGCTCCTGACGACCCTTATGCTAAGATTAAATTTTCTATACCATCTTTTTCGGGTCATTATGATGCTTAGGGATATATTGATTGGGAGATGACGATAGAACATAAATTTGTTGCCCACCTTGTACCTGAACGACATCAAGTTAGACAAGCCACTAGTGAATTTAAAGATTTCGCTATTGTCTGGTGGACTGGTCTAGTTGGGGATGATAGAGCACCTATGACTTGGGAAGATCTTAAGGTAGCTATGCGCGATAGATTTGTTCCACCATCTTATCATAGAGAATTGCGTAAGAAATTGATGCGTTTAGAGCAAGGGGATAAATCTGTTCAAGATTATTATGCTGAGCTTCAGAAGGGATTGCAGCGTCGTGGGATAGTAGAGGGACATGAGGACACTCTTTGCTGTTTTTATTCAGGTTTGCGACGTGACATTCAGGACATTGTGGATTACAAAGAATTTAACACTGTCAACAAGTTGTTCCAGTTTGCTATGCTTGCAGAGAAGGAATTGCAGGGATGCCAACATCGACCTAGGGTGTCACACCCGGTTTTGGAAGGTAAACCGAATGCGAACTATGTACGTGCCAGGATCAGAACTCACGTACACAGCGGTTACATAAATGAACATCAATGCACATTGCTCGAATAATAACATAAAAGAGTATTAACTTATTATATCACAGGGTCATAGACATCCACATAGTCATCAACTTAACAGATAAATCAAAGTGCTAAGCGAAACGCAGTAAAGATAAGGCCTTCACAGGCAGCTGACTGGGGGTTGCCGCCAACCCACACCTAGAACTCGTCGTAGTCTTGGAACTCCTGGAAGTCTCCTTCCACGGCTTCATCTTCTCCTGAGCAGTGGTTGCAATGTGGACAACCTGGTGTTTTGTGGTAAAGCAAGGATGAGTACACAACAACGTACTCAGCAAATGTCCCGTTTGGCTGAAGTGGACTAGCTTTATGTGGGGTTAGGCTCAAGCAGTTGCTTTTAGTTGGTCAAGTGTTTATTGTTAGTAGAAGCCAGATTTTATTATATAACCATCCCCTGAGTCATTTCCTCATCAAGAAAACATCATGATCATCATCGAACCAACAACATTAATAGAACCATTGTATCTCGAACCATCTGTATCTCTAATCAAAGAGGATCCCAAGGCTGCTCTTAACCGTGAGCACGGCTCATATATCAATTTCACTACCCTCTGCAGAGGTCGCACACTTTACCCATGAGTCATGATTCCCTTTCTACCCGGGGAGAGCTAATCCCCATTGACCACTACCTAGGTGGTCCGGCAGGGTATCACTACGTAGCTTTTACAAAGATTCCCTAGAGATCATAGCTGCCCGTTAGGTTTCTCCAGTTTGATAAACACAGTACCCCTCCCCGCAGGAGAGTGACTAACAAAAAGCAAAACGAAAGAACCTCGGCACTCAACCTCGACAGAGCAAGCACTGTGCCTGGACCCCATTGACGGCACGACGGCGAAGCAACTACACCTCTAGTTCCTCTAATTAATTAGCTAAGGGCATCCCATTTCACCCTCATGGTTGCACTGTTATCCCGGGTGGTCTCTCAACGAACAGGTCCTTACGGAGAGGTACTCAGGAAACAGCCTGAGCCCCCTAGAATATCACAAGATCATCAATATCATCAGGATAACAGTATCATAAATAGTCACATCATGTTCATTGATTAAGTTAAGGCAATAGCAAAATGCTAACCATAACAGCCTAGAAGGTCATCAAGGATAAAGTAAAGTGGAAAGCTAGTCAATCCTTAGGTTTCAAATAAGTAATGCGGGATAGTAAGTTATAAGTGAATAGGACATAATGGGTCAGAGGACACTTGCCTTCACCAAACTGCTGATCAGGGACTTCTTCTGCCACTTCCTTGGGAAACACAGACTGCCCATTGTCTACGTAAAGTAATCATTCATTCTATGCACTTAGGAAATAACAAACAAAAGCAATATACCAAACATGTGCAACAGAGAGATCACAGGTTCACAATGGAAAAGGATTGACAATCTGGTGTGCCCTAGGTCTAGGGTAGGTGAATATACAAAATGATTCATTATCCACTAATCAGGTCTAAGTCAGTGGTGGGGTTAAATCATTACATGGTTTTAAGTCCATAAACTTAGGTGCTCCAACTTTTATTAAAGTCTACTATCTTCTATTTATCTCAAATAGGGTTCCAATAACATTAATCTTACCCTAATGATCAACTATTAATTGGGACATAAAAACAGCAGGGAAACATTATTTAAATAGATAGATAAAAATACTGTGAGCATTTTGCAATTTGAAGCACCTAATTTGGAGTTCATATGACAAAGTTATGAATTTTACAAGATTAGGGATTAAAAATATGCCTTAAATACTTATTTTGGATTAAATAAAAGGCTCGAGAACCTAACTGCGAAAATCCAGGGACGGCGGGTTAATTTGCGGAAAGGCGGGGGTCTCTTTAAGAAAAAGCGCGGGCGAAGGGGTATCGGGCTCTTATAGCCGTTGGATCTCGGATCAACGCCCGAGATTAGATCCGCGGGCGGGCGCGCGAGCGCGCGGCGGCCTGAGCGGCTGACAGGCGGGGCCAGGCGGGCAGCGCGGGGCGGCTGGCTGACAAGCGGGCCCAGGCGAGCAGCGCGGGGCGGCTGGCTGACAGGCGGGGCCCAAATGGCAGGAAGGCGGGGTGCGGGGGAAACGGCTCTGGGCCGTTGGATCTCAGGCGAACGGCTAGGGTTGGGCTCGACCTAATTGAAACAGGGCCGTTCGATCTGGAATGGACGGCGGGGATTGGGTGGCCGGCTTTGTCCTCTCCTATGGCTAGCAGAGGCGGCGGCGCCCGTCCCCGCGGCGGAGAACTCGCCGGAGACGAGGGGCACGGGGGCTCTGCGGGTCCCTGGGGCGACCTGGGCGGCCAGGGAGGTTGGGGAGGGCGCGGGGAACCTTCCGGTGGGGACTGGGTCGGGGCAGGGGCACTGGAGGGGGCGGCCCGCGGCGAAGCGGCTCGGCGGTGGCGCTAAAGGACTCCGGCGAGCAATTAAACGCGACGGGGGGCAATAAAAAGGTCGAGAGGGGGCGGGAGAGGTTCCTTACCTCAAGGCAAACTCCGGGGACCCCTCGATGGCGACGGAGACGCGGCGGCAGCCCGAGTCGACGGTGGCGGACCTCGGCGGCTGCGCAGAGAACGGCGGTGAGCGCGGGCAGAGGGATTCGGGGAGGGAGAGGGGAAATTGGGGCGCGTCCCAGGTTGCGGACCTCGGGGCGAAGCTCACCGTGGCAGAGGGCACGGCGGGGCTCCAACGGCGACGGAGAAATGAGCTCGGGCGGCGGTGGTTTAATGGCGGCGGCGCTTTGGCGTGTGTGCAGCGTGGGGGAGGTGGGAGAGGGGTCTGCAGGTGCGCAAATGAGGGAGGGGGAGAGGGCGAGCGAGGCTCTAGGCTCAAATGGCCGAGGCGAGGTGGTTGCGAGCTCCACGCGCGACGTGGGCGTGGAGTCCGCGGCACGCGCGGCTCGAGGCGGCGGTTACGCGGAGACGGAGGAGCTGACAGCTCGGGCCCATGAGCAGAGAGAGCGGGCGCGGGCGCGGGCAAGGCGGTCGCGCTGACGGGCGGGCCCGCCAGGGCAGAGAGAGAAGGGGGGGAGGAAGGCGCGCGCGCGGGATGGGCCTGATGGGCTGAAAGGCCGAGGGGGGCGGGGGAAGTGGGCTTCTTTCCTTTTTCTTTTATTCTGGCATTTGTTTTTCCTTTTCTTTTTATTTACTCTATTTGATTCAAATCCAAATAAGCCACAAATTCAAATTAGCATTTCTAAGAATTATGCACCAAACAAAAGTAGAATTTAGGGTTTGACATGATGCAACATTTCATACTCCCTTGGAGTTTAGCCTACTAGATTATAATTACAAATAAAAATAACCACTCTTCTTCTATAGAAAAGAGAAAGAGGAGATTGGGGAAAGGTGAGAAAAGAGAAGTAACACCTGAATTTGTGAATATGAGCAAAGAAATTTTATACCCCCAAATTCAGGGTGTTACAAACCTATCCCCCTTAAAAGAATCTTGCCCCAAGATTCAAGGTTGGTCAGCAAAGAGTTCAGGGTATTTGGCCTTCAGATCATCTTCTCGTTCCCAGGTTGCTTCTTCCTCTGAGTGGTGACCCCATCTGACTTTGCACATTCTGATGGTGTTCCTCCGGGTGACTCTGTCTGCAAACTCCAGAATCTGCGTTGGCTTCTCTATGTATGTCAGATCCTCCTGGACTTCCAAACCCTCCACTGGCAACTGTTCTTCTGGTACTCGCAGACACTTCTTCAATTGCAACACGTGGAACACGTTGTGCACTGCTGACAAACTCTCTGGTAGGTTGAGCTGGTAGGCCACTTCTCCACGCTTTGCTTGGATCTGATATGGTCCGACGTACCGGGGTGCTAACTTGCCTTTAACTCCGAACCTTCTGACTCCTCTGATAGGTGACACCTTCAGATAGACGTAATCTCCCACTTCGAAACTCAATTCTCTTCTCCTTCTATCAGCATATCTTCGCTGTCTTGATTGTGCTATCTTCAGATTCTCCCGAACCATTTTGATATTCTCTTCGGCTTCAAGCAAGATGTCGGGGCCAAACACCTGTCTCTCTCCAGGCCGGTCCCAATGCAGCGGAGTCCTACAACTCCGTCCGTAGAGTGCCTGAAACGGTGACATCCTCAAGCTGGCCTGGTAACTATTATTGTAGGAGAATTCTGCATAAGGTAACCTTTTGTCCCATCCTGACTTGTCTTGCAACGCACAGGCTCTCAGCATATCTTCTAGGATCTGATTAGTTCTTTCAGTCTGACCGTCTGTCTGTGGGTGATAAGCCGAGCTGAAGTTCAAATGTGTGCCCAAAGCTTCTTGTAGCTGCTGCCAAAAATGAGAGGTGAACTGTGTTCCTCGATCTGACACTATCTTCTTCGGCACACCATGAAGGCAGACTATCCGAGACATGTATAACTCAGCTAATGTTGCTCCGGTGTATGTTGTCTTCACGGGTTGAAATGGGCCACCTTTTTTAAGCGGTCCACAACCACCCAGATGGAATCATAGCCGGCCCGGGTACGAGGTAGGCCAACTATAAAATCCATCCCGATCTCATCCCACTTCCACTAAGGAATCTGTAATGGCTGCAACAGTCCGGCGGGACTTTGATGCTCTGCTTTGGTTCTTTGACAGCTATCACAGAGGGCGACATATTCTGCAATCTCTCTTTTCATGCCATACCACCAAAACCTCCTCTTTAAATCCTGATACATCTTTTCACTTCCAGGGTGTATGGAGTAGGCTGTCTCATGAGCTTCCTTGAGGATCAGCTCCCGAATAGGTTTGAGGTCGGGAACACACAATCGGTCCTTGAACCATATTACTCCCTCTTCATCCTCTCGAAAGTCTTTGCCTCTTCCTTCTAAGATCAGCTGCCAGATTTTGTTGATGTTTTCATCATCCTTCTGCCCTTCTTTGATCTCTCGCTCTAGGGTGGGCTCTAATTCCACTGTTACTCCTTGCGTACTGTTCAGGAAACCGAGGCTCAGTCTGTCGAACTCCTTGGCTAACTCATACGACATCGGGTATGTGGCCAACATATTGACTTGACTCTTCCTGCTCAGAGCATCTGCAACAACATTGGCTTTGCCTGGATGGTAATGTATCTCCAACTCATAGTCTTTGATCAATTCCAACCATCTTCGCTGCCTCATGTTTAACTCTGGCTGGGTGAATATGTACTTCAAACTTTTATGATCTGTGTAGATGTCGCACTTCTGCCCATACAGGTAATGTCTCCATGTCTTTAACGCATGAACCACTGCTGCCAACTCCAGGTCGTGTGTGGGGTAATTTTTCTCATGGATCTTCAGCTGTCGGGAGGAGTATGCTACAACTCTTCCTTCTTGCATTAGCACACATCCCAATCTGGTGTAAGAAGCATCGCAATACACCGAGAATGGCTTGTGAACATCAGGCAGGACTAACACAGGTGTTGTAGTCAATCTATTCTTCAGTTCTTCAAATGCCTCTTGGCACTTTTGGGTCCACTTAAACTCAACCTTCTTCGCTAGCAACGCTGTCATTGGTCTAGCAATCTTTGAGAAGCCTTCAATGAAACGCCTATAGTATCCGGCCATTCCGATGAAGCTCTTGATCCCACGAACATCCTTCGGTGCTTTCCAGTTCAGGATATCTGCTACTTTCTTTGGATCCACTGCTAACCCATCTTGGTTTATGATGTGACCCAGAAACAGGACTTCATGAATCCAAAACTCGCATTTACTTAGCTTGGCATACAACTGATGCTCTCGAAGTCTTTGCAATACCATCTTCAAATGATCCACATGATCTTCCTCATTTTGAGAGTATATGAGAATATCATCGATGAACACTACCACAAACTTGTCTAGATAGTCCATGAACACGCTGTTCATCAGATACATAAAGAAGGCTGGCGCATTTGTCAAACCAAAGGACATAACTGTGAACTCATATAACTCATACTTGGTGATGAATGCTGTCTTCGGTATGTCCGAGGGTCGGATTCTGAGTTGATGGTAACCTGATCTCAGATCTATCTTCGAGAATACGCTGGCACCTCTGAGCTGGTCGAACAAATCTTCTATTCTTGGCAGGGGGTACTTGTTCTTGACAGTGACTTCATTCAAGGCTCTGTAGTCTATGCACATCCTTTTGGTACCATCTTTCTTCTCTACAAACAACACTTGAGCGGCCCAAGGCGAGGTACTTGGTCTGATGTAACCCTTCTCTAACATCTCATCTATCTGCTTCTTGAGTTCCACCAATTCTGGTCCAGACACTCGATAGGCCCTTTTAGAAATGGGGGCGGTACCAGGGATAAGCTCTATGGCAAATTCGACTTTTCTCTCGGGTGGCATGCCCGTTAGCTCCTCGGGAAACACATCTGGAAAGTCCGACACAACCTTGATAGCCTCGAGCGGGTTGGTCTCCTTACTATCAACTGAAATCTGGTGACAAACTCCCTCCGCTGATTTAGGCATCCTTAGCTCAGCCACTACCTCCTCTACGGACGGGGACTTCAATGTTACGGTCCTCTTGTCACAGCTAACATTCGCTTCATACTTAATTAACCAATTCATCCCTAGGATGACATCTACCCTAGGGGTGTCTATTACTATTAGGTCACTGGGGAACCCTATCCCCCTTATTTCCACCCTTATATTTGAGCATATTTTATCTGTTTGAACCTTGCCACCAACCGAATTAATCCTCATGGGCGGCATCATTGCCTCTACTGAGATGTTATGCATTTCTACCCAGGTTGCAGTGACAAATGAATGAGTTGCACCAGTATCAAATAACACTTTTGCGGGGTGAGATTCGACTGAGAACATACCTACTGTCACATCTGGTGCATCCTGGATTGCTTCGGCCTCCAAGTGGTTCACCTTTCCACGGTTGTACGCTTGGCCACGATTGCCTGCTGCCTGCTGCAGTACACCTTGCCTTGTTGGAGCGTTGGGGTTGGTCTGCTGCTGCGCCATCTTCTTTGGGCACTGCATCGCCCAGTGGCCTTGTTCTCCACAGTGGAAACATCCTCTGCCTCCCCCTTGTGCTGGGGCTGCTGGGTTGCTCTGATTTGCTGCGGGGGCAGGAAGGCGAGGTGCCTGGTTGTTCTGCTTCTGATACTGATTCCCTCCTTGCTGGCTGTTCTGACGATACTGCTGCTGTTGTGGGTACTGACTCTGAAACTGCTGCTGATGCGGACGCTGATTCTGATATCCCTGTGGGTGACTAGGCCTACCTTGCTGAGATGAACTGCCTGAGAAATGGGGACGGCTGATGCTTCCGGACTGGGGTCCACTCATCTTGCGCTTCCGATCTTCCATATCCTTACGCTTCTTCTCAGTCATAACTGCCCTATCGATCAGGTGCTGGAAGGTGGGGAAGGTGTGATTCATCAGCTGGTAATGCAGGGGATCCACCAAACCCCTCATGAACCTGTACTGCCTTTTAGCATCAGTGTTGACATCTTCAGGTGCATAACGAGACAGCTGCAGAAACTTGTCTCTGTATTCACTAACAGACAGGGGTCCCTGCTTCAGAGCCAGAAACTCCTCCTTTTTCACGATCATCAGTCCCTCTAGCACATGGTACCTGCGGAAACTCTCGCTGAACTCTTCCCAGGTGATGGCTTCGGGGTCAGCATGTGTGGCGAGGTAGGACTCCCACCAGGACTGGGCTGCTCCCCTTAGCTGACGGGGACCGTACAGAACCTTCTCCCTGTCGTCACATTGGGCGGTGTGCAGTTCCCTTTCCACTGCGCGCAGCCAGTCTTCTGCATCCATGGGGTCAGCAGAATGGGCGAAGGTAGGGGTGCCCTCTCATGAACTCGCCACGCTTATCCCGTGGCATCTGGGGCATCTGCACCTGCATCTGGGGTTGTGGTTGCTGTTGAGCCTGCTGCATGGCTGCCAGAGTCTGCCCAATAGCCTGCACTGCCTGAGTCTGCATCAAGAACATCTGCTCCACGGTCATCGGGGGTGGTGGGGGAGGCTGCCTCTGATGTTCCTCTTGCTGGGCATGCTGCTCTTGCTGAGCACGCCTGTTGCATCGGCGCCTGTTGTCAGACATCTGTGGAAGACATTCATACATCAGCATTGATCTTACAATCCTTCAGCATAAGAAAAGGGAATACAGAATTCTTCATGACACTGAGTAAACAAAGAGCTTCACTAATCCTCATTATGATCCAATACAGCTTCTCAGATAGAAAGGAAAGTAGAAGTAAATGGTTTCCCAACTAAATAACTGATTTCATTAATATCACTAGCTAAGCCAAACTGCAGGGGAAACCCACATGTTGGCTACAGTCATTACAAAGACTCAAATCCAGCCCAAGTTCACCATAACAAGCATGTAAGCAACTAATAAGCAAACTAAACTGACTAGAAGCAACTAATAAGCAAACTAAACTGAATGGAAGCAACTGATAAGCAAACTAAACTGACTATCTAAGACTGGGACATATGACTTAAGAACTATTACAAACTCCGACACTAACGATCTAAGGATCCAGATCTATCCTGGTCTTACAGGCAAGGGAACCATAAGTGTGGTGACCACGTGGCGGCGAGCGGTAAGGGTGCTGAGTCCCAATAGGAGCGGGGGAACCACCCTCCTGGTGATGGCGCTCTACCAGCTCAGCACGCAACTCCACAATCTCCGTTCAAGCCCTGCTTAGCTCGTCCAGAGAGTGATCCAGCTCGGTGTTAAGCACTGCGACTAGGTTGACTGTGCTGCTCAACCTAGGGTTATCCTCACCAACAGGTGAGACAACCACACTCTCTATGCTGCCAGTAGAGCGGCGGGGGTAGTACCGAAGGTTAAGACCGTCGGTCACCCCACCGAACAAAGAACAGTACTGGGAGAGTGCACGTCATGCTGCATCCTGCATAGCCGCCTATGCAGTGTCCCTCTCGGAGATGGAGTAGTGCTCTGAAACGGCCTCCGCACCCCGGAGGTCATCCTCCGGACGGCGAACTAGGCAGGTAGCCTCCCAGCGGTCCGGGTACCTCCCGCGACTGTGCTGGTAGACTACACAACGATACTCGATCGACCAGGTGTGCCGGTCGAAAGCCTGGCGCAGCAAGGTGTCGAGTGCGTCGTGGAAGTGACAACCGCGAGCGGCGTCACGGGTGATGGGTCGGGCGACCCATCCTTCCGCCTCCTGTGGCTCAGAGGACTCCGTGCTGTGGTCTGAGTCGTCGTCGTCGGGGTCTCCTCCAGAACCTCCTCCAGTAGCTCCTCCAACAGTCGGGGCATCCTGCGGTGGTGCAGGGGGCGCCTCCAGCTGGGCAACAGAGGAACGGCGCCTCACGGACTCCACCTCCTGCTGAGGTGGGGAGGAAGAGCCCTGCTGCTCTCTGTGCTGGCGCCGGCGTTCCTGCTCCTCACGCAGGCGGTGGTGCAGTCTCTCCAGGTGACTCGACTGACCGGACACGGTGCGGCGCAGAGGACGCTCCGCAAGTCGAGACGGCAGGAAAGGAATCACCGACTTACGTGCAGTGTGTCTAAGACGAGCCATCTACAAAAGACACCGTAAGCACAAGAGTAAGAACAGAACTAATATGACAAGTGCATAAACCATAGACAGAACAAGATAAAAATTTTAACAAGGTATAATATAGTATATATATGTAGTAAAACATAGGGTTGGTCGAGGTGACCGACTTTTGAAGTAACATCAGAGGTCAAGGTGAGAGGGAAGGTCAATAGTCCTTAGTACGACCAGTGCTACTCTAGGTCAGCGGTCCTACAGTCAGCACGGCTTTGATACCACTTATGTCACACCCGGTTTTGGAAGGTAAACCGAATGCGAACTATGTACGTGCCAGGATCAGAACTCACGTACACAGCGGTTACATAAATGAACATCAACGCACATTGCTCGAATAATAACATAAAAGAGTATTAACTTATTACATCACAGGGTCATAGACATCCACATAGTCATCAACTTAACAGATAAATCAAAGTGCTAAGCGAAACGCAGTAAAGATAAGGCCTTCACAGGCAGCTGACTGGGGGTTGCCGCCAACCCACACCTAGAACTCGTCGTAGTCTTGGAACTCCTGGAAGTCTCCTTCCACGGCTTCATCTTCTCCTGAGTAGTGGTTGCAATGTGGACAACCTGGTGTTTTGTGGTAAAGCAAGGATGAGTACACAACAACGTACTCAGCAAATGTCCCGTTTGGCTGAAGTGGACTAGCTTTATGTGGGGTTAGGCAAAAGCAGTTGCTTTTAGTTGGTCAAGTGTTTATTGTTAGTAGAAGCCAGATTTTATTATATAACCATCCCCTGAGTCATTTCCTCATCGAGGAAACATCATGATCATCATCGAACCAACAACATTAATAGAACCATTGTATCTCGAACCATCTGTATCTCTAATCAAAGAGGATCCCAAGGCTGCTCTTAACCGTGAGCACGGCTGATATATCAGTTTCACTACCCTCTGCAGAGGTCGCACACTTTACCCATGAGTCATGATTCCCTTTCTACCCGGGGAGAGCTAATCCCCATTGACCACTACCTAGGTGGTCCGGCAGGGTATCACTACGTAGCTTTTACAAAGATTCCCTAGAGATCATAGCTGCCCGTTAGGTTTCTCCAGTTTGATAAACACAGTACCCCTCCCCGCAGGAGAGTGACTAACAAAAAGCAAAACGAAAGAACCTCGGCACTCAGCCTCGGCAGAGCAAGCACTGTGCCTGGACCCCATTGACGGCACGACGGTGAAGCAACTACACCTCTAGTTCCTCTAATTAATTAGCTAAGGGCATCCCATTTCACCCTCATGGTTGCACTGTTATCCCGGGTGGTCTCTCAATGAACATGTCCTTACGGAGAGGTACTCAGGAAACAGCCTGAGCCCCCTAGAATATCACAAGATCATCAATATCATCAGGATAACAGTATCATAAATAGTCACATCATGTTCATTGATTAAGTTAAGGCAATAGCAAAATGTTAACCATAACAGCCCAGAAGGTCATCAAGGATAATAAAGTAAAGTGGAAAGCTAGTCAACCCTTAGGTTTCAAATAAGTAATGCGGGATAGTAAGTTATAAGTGAATAGGACATAATGGGTCAGAGGACACTTGCCTTCACCAAACTGCTGATCAGGGACTTCTTCTGCCACTTCCTCGGGAAACACAGACTGCCCGTTGTCTACGTAAAGTAATCATTCATTCTATGCACTTAGGAAATAACAAACAAAAGCAATATACCAAACATGTGCAACAGAGAGATCACAGGTTCACAATGGAAAAGGATTGACAATCTGGTGTGCCCTAGGTCTAGGGTAGGTGAATATACAAAATGATTCATTATCCACTAATCAGGTCTAAGTCAGTGGTGGGGTTAAATCATTACATGGTTTTAAGTCCATAAACTTAGGTGCTCCAACTTTTATTAAAGTCTACTATCTTCTATTTATCTCAAATAGGGTTCCAATAACATTAATCTTACCCTAATGATCAACTATTAATTGGGACATAAAAACAGCAGGGAAACATTATTTAAATAGATAGATAAAAATACTGTGAGCATTTTGCAATTTGAAGCACCTAATTTGGAGTTCATATGACAAAGTTATGAATTTTACAAGATTAGGGATTAAAAATATGCCTTAAATACTTATTTTGGATTAAATAAAAGGCCCGAGGACCTAACTGCGAAAATCCAGGGACGGCGGGTTAATTTGCGGAAAGGCGGGGGTCTCTTTAAGAAAAAGCGCGGGCGAAGGGGTATCGGGCTCTTATAGTCGTTGGATCTCGGATCAACGCCCGAGATTAGATCCGCGGACGGGCGCGCGAGCGCGCGGCGGCCTGAGCGGCTGACAGGCGGGGCCAGGCGGGCAGCGCGGGGCGGCTGGCTGATAAGCGGGGCCAGGCGGGCAGCGCGGGGCGGCTGGCTGACAAGCGGGCCCAGGCGAGCAGCGCGGGGCGGCTGGCCGACAGGCGGGGCCCAAATGGCAGGAAGGCGGGGTGCGGGGGAAACGGCTCTAGGCCGTTGGATCTCAGGCGAACGGCTAGGGTTGGGCTCGACCTAATTGAAACAGGGTCGTTCGATCTGGAATGGACGGCGGGGATTCGGTGGCCGGCTTTGTCCTCTCCTACGGCTAGCAGAGGCGGCGGCGCCCGTCCCCGCGGCGGAGAACTCGCCGGAGACGAGGGGCGCGGGGGCTCTGCGGGTCCCTGGGGCGACCTGGGCGGCCGGGGAGGTTGGGGAGGGCGCGGGGAACCTTCCGGTGGGGACTGGGTCGGGGCAGGGGCACCGGAGGGGGGCGGCCCGCGGCGAAGCGGCTCGGCGGTGGCGCTAAAGGACTCCGGCGAGCAATTAAATGCGACGGGGGGCAATAAAAAGGTCGGGAGGGGGCGGGAGAGGTTCCTTACCTCAAGGCGAACTCCGAGGACCCCTCGATGGCGACGGAGACGCGGCGACAGCCCGAGTCGACGGTGGCGGACCTCGGCGGCTGCGCAGAGAACGGCGGTGAGCGCGGGCAGAGGGATTCGGGGAGGGAGAGGGGAAATTGGGGCGCGTCCCGGGTTGCGGACGTTGGGGCGAAGCTCACCGTGGCAGAGGGCACGGCGGGGCTCCAACGGCGACGGAGAAACGAGCTCGGGCGGCGGTGGTTTAATGGCGGCGGCGCTTTGGCGTGTGCGCAGCGTGGGGGAGGTGGGAGAGGGGTCTGCAGGTGCGCAAATGAGGGAGGGGGAGAGGGCGAGCGAGGCTCTGGGCTCAAATGGCCGAGGCGAGGTGGTTGCGAGCTCCACGCGCGACGTGGGCGCGGAGTCCGCGGCACGCGCGGCTCGGGGCGGCGGTTACACGGAGACGGAGGAGCTGACAGCTCGGGCCCACGAGCAGAGAGAGCGGGGAGAGCAGGCGCGGGCGCGGGCAAGGCAGTCGCGCTGACGGGCGGGCCCGCCAGGGCAGAGAGAGAAGGGGGGAGGAAGGCGCGCGCGCGGGATGGGCCTGATGGGCCGAAAGGCCGAGGGGGCGGGGGAAGTGGGCTTCTTTCCTTTTTCTTTTATTCTGGCATTTGTTTTTCCTTTGCTTTTTATTTACTCTATTTGATTCAAATCCAAATAAGCCACAAATTCAAATTAGCATTTCTAAGAATTATGCACCAAACAAAAGTAGAATTTAGGGTTTGACATGATGCAACATTTCATACTCCCTTGGAGTTTAGCCTACTAGATTATAATTACAAATAAAAATAACCACTCTTCTTCTATAGAAAAGAGAAAGAGGAGATTGGGGAAAGGTGAGAAAAGAGAAGTAACACCTGAATTTGTGAATATGAGCAAAGAAATTTTATACCCCCAAATTCAGGGTGTTACATAGGGCTACTTTTGGCGCCTCCTCTGCATCACGGACGCACACACCTGCCTCGAGCCATATTCCATCGACACCTGCTGCACATGTTGGTAACCTTCCTTTGCAGGTACCTGCCAAGAAACAGAATTCACCAGCACCTGCAGCACCTTCCAGTGGTCGTTCTTCGGGTATTGTTTGCCACCGCTGTCATGGGATTGGTCACGTGAAGAAGGATTGCCCGAGTCAGCGAACATACATTGCTACGGATGATGGCTACATTAGTGCTTCCGACTGTGAGGGTGACGATGATGACTCCAGTGATGTTGCTGCTAATGATGATGCCATACTTGGTGCTGATGCTACGGTGAACCTTCGAAGCATCATGGTGCAGCGTGTTCTTAGTTCTCAGCCTGAACCATCAGAGAAGCAGCAACGCCATAATTTGTTCCAGACTTTCTTCTCCATCGAGAATCAGCGTGCACATGTTATTATTGATGGTGGAAGCTACAATAATTTGGTGAGTTCAGATTTGGTCAAGAAGCTTGGCTTGACCACACGTCCACGGCCACATCCATACCACATTCAGTGGATCAATGATTCAGGCAAGGTTAAGGTAACACACATGGTACGAGTGCATTTCTCCACTGGATTCCAATGATTCAGATTTGGTCAAGAAGCTTGTTCTCTTTTGTTGGGTAGACCTTGGGAATATGATATTGATACACGTCACCATGGTAGGAGTAATACATACACTTTTAGGCATAAAGATAAAAACATTACTTTGCTACCTTTGACTCTTGCTGAAATTGTACAAGCTGATAAAGATAGAGCTGCAAATACCCATAAGGAACCAACTAATGAGACAGAAATTCAGCAACAAATTAAATTGAAAGCTCCTGTAATGCTTGCTACTAAATCTGATCTTCTTGAAACTCATGCTACTGATGCTTGTTGCTATGCCTTGGTTTGCAAAGATGCTTTCTTTTCTATTGATGATATTGCTAGCACTTTGCCTGCATCTGTGACTAACCTTTTGCAGCAGTTCCGAGATGTTTTTCCCTCTGCGTTACCTCCAGGACTTCGTTCCATTCGTGGGATTGAGCACCAGATTGATTTGATTCCTGGAGCGAGCTTGCCCAACTGTGCTGCATATCGAGCAAATCCTGAGGAGACTAAGGAGATTCAGCGCCAAGTCCAAGACCTTTTGGACCACGGGTATGTACGTGAGAGCCTTAGTCCTTGTTCTATTCCTGTCATTTTGGTTCCAAAGAAAGATGGTAGTTGGCGCATGTGTGTAGATTGTAGAGCCATTAACAACATCACTATCCGGTACCGTCATCATATTCCTCGATTAGATGATATGCTTGATGAGTTAAGTGGTTCTAAAATATTTTCTAAGATTGATTTGCGCAGTGGATACCACCAAATTAGAATGAAATTAGGCGATGAATGGAAAACTGCTTTTAAAACCAAGTTCGGCTTGTATGAGTGGTTAGTGATGCCTTTTGGATTAACTAATGCCCCTAGTACTTTTATGTGTTTGATGAACGAGGTTTTGCGCCCATTTATTGGAAAATTTGTGGTGGTTTATTTTGATGATGTCTTGATCTACAGCACTTGTTTATCTGAACATCTTGATCATCTACGTGCTGTTTTTGATGCTTTGCGCGCCGCGCGCTTATTTGCTAACCTTGACAAATGCACCTTTTGCACCGAATGCGTATCATTTCTTGGCTATGTTGTCACTACACAGGGTATTGAGGTTGATGAGGCCAAGGTGCATGCTATTCAGAGTTGGCCAACGCCATCGACGATGACACAAGTACGGAGTTTTCTTGGACTTGCAGGATTTTATCGTCGTTTCGTGAAGGATTTCAGCACCATTGCTGCCCCATTACATGAGTTGACCAAGAAGGGTGTTTCATTTAATTGGGGGCAGCCACAAGAGGATTCTTTTGCTCTTGTAAAAGAGAATCTTACTCACGCGCCACTACTCCAACTTCCTGACTTTGGTAAGACTTTTGAACTCGAATGTGATGCAAGTGGAGTTGGCATTGGTCCTGTTTTGATGCAAGGAGGTAAACTCGTTGCATATTTTAGTGAAAATTGAATGGTCCTGTTCTTAATTATTCTACTTATGATAAAGAATTATATGCTCTCATACGATCTTTGCAAACATGGAAACATTATTTGTGGTCTAAGGAATTTGTTATTCATTCTGATCATGAGTCACTTAAGCATCTTCGTAGTCAAACAAATCTGAACCGTAGACATGCTAAGTGGGTAGAATTTCTTGAAACTTTTCCTTACATCATTAAATATAAAAAGGGGAATGATAATGTGATTGTCGATGCTTTGTCTAGACGCTATGCTATGTTGTCTCAACTTGATTGTCGTATTTTGGACTTGAAACAATTAAGGGACAATATGCTTTTGATGATGATTTTAAAGAGGTTGCATTAAATTGTAAAGAGGGCCATGCATGGAATAAATTTGTGCTAAATGATGGATACTTGTTTAGAGCTAACCGCCTATGCATTCCAGTTGGTTTGGTTCGTCTTTTGTAGTTGCAGGAAGCGCATGGTGGTGGTTTGATGGGTCACTTTGATGCCAAGAAGACGGAGGTTGTGCTATCCACACACTTCTTTTGGCCTCGAATGCAGCGTGATGTTGAGCGCTTTGTAGCAAGATGCACGACGTGTCAAAAAGCTAAGACCCGATTGAACCCACATGGTTTGTATATGCTTCTTCCTATTCCTTCAGTTCCGTGGGCGGATATTTCTATGGATTTTGTTTTGGGATTGCCTAGGATGAAGAGGGGGAGCGAAAGTGTTTTTGTTGTCGTTGATCGTTTTTCTAAGATGGCATATTTTATACCTTGTCACAAAACGGATGATGTCATTCATATTGCTAACCTCTTTTCCAAAGAGATTGTTCGTTTGCATGGTATGCCTTCTACTATTGTTTCAGATCGTGATGTAAAATTCTTGAGTCATTTTTGGCGTACTCTATGGAACAAATTGGGGACAAAATTGCTGTTTTCTACTACTTGTCATCCCCAAACTGATGGACAAACAGAAGTTGTGAATAGAACATTGTCTGCAATGTTGCGAGCAATATTGAAGAAAAACTTGAAAATGTGGGAAGATTGTTTGCCGCATGTGGAGTTTGCATATAATCGGGCGGAACACTCCACCACCAAGGTAAGTCCTTTTCATGTAGTGTATGGTTTTAACCCTCATGCTCCTATTGATCTTTTGCCTCTACCTACTACCGAGCAAGTACATAGTGATGCTAAGGAGCGTGCTGACTTTATTTTGAAACTTCATGCTTCAACTAAAGCAAATATTGAAAAGATGACTGAAAAATATAGAATTGCTGGTAGTCAAGGTAGAAAACAAGTTAAGCTTGAAGTGGGTGATTTAGTGTGGTTGCACTTGAGAAAAGATAGATTTCCAGAGTTAAAAAAGTCTAAATTTATGCCACGTGCTGCTGGTCCATATATGATTTTGGAGAAAATAAATGATAATGCATATAAACTTGAGTTGCCTCCCGAGTTCCGGGTTAGTCCTACATTCAACATTGCAGATTTGAAACCGTATTTTGGGGAAGAAGATGAGCTTGAGTCGAGGATAACTCCACTTCAAGAGGGGGAGGATGATGAGGACATCACTTCTATACATACAATAAATGGACCGATAACACGATCGCGTGCACGACAGCTAATTCTCCAGGCACGTTCTGCCCTAGTCAATTGTGTTTCAGAGCTTACGCTTGGGGCCATGGATGTTTTGATGATTAGGAACCTTGGCGAGGACCAGCAAGGACTTGGGAAAGGCCTACGTGTTGAGGAGGAGCAGCAAGGGCGCCCACAACAGGAAGGAGATCAAGTCCGACTCGACTGCGATTCCATCTCGGGTTCCACGACCAGTCTGCACTAAAATGGACGCCCAAGATACATCCGGACTCCGATTGCGACAGACTTGATATGGTTGGAAAGATAAGGAGATTATCTAACCAACCCAACTGGTTCCACCCTAAAGTTCGTCCGGAGTCAACGGGAATCGTCAAAACAAGTCAGTGTTCAGATTCTGTTTTGGTGCTGCGACACCGTCTGTTGGGCCATTGGGCCGTGTATCGTGTCAGAGCCCATTAGGGGCGAGTCCAGGGGTAACGCACGTCCTAATACTCTATTTATTCAGCAGCAGCCGCCACATTAGGGTGGGGTTTTGCTTAAGTTTAGATCTGTCGAGAACAGCCACCGTAGATCGGTTTGTGAGACCCCAACTTGTGAGTTTAATCATTCATCCACAATATTCTAGATTGTGTTCTTTCTTGTTCTTGCTTGTGTCTTCGATTCTCAGGCAGGAATTAGCCCTCGTGGCGAGGTCAATCGCGCAGTGCACGGTTGATAACCAGAGGAGAAGTGGTGCTGCGATTGCGGGGTTCTAGTCGTGTTGATTGGAAGCCGGATCGTCTGTGTGACATCTCCACCAAATCGATAGTTATCATCACCTGACGGAAGATCGGGCACCCCCGTTCCTATCATCTTGGCTATCCAAAAGTCCATCCTTCTCATAAATAGCTCCTATTAGTTCATTTAATTTTTCCTTTTGTTCCATGTTGAGGTTGGCAAAGAGAGTAATTAAATCATCTTCATCTTCACTAGAGCTACCCTCATCACTAGATGTTGTATATTTGGGGGTGGCTCTAGAGTGTACCTTCTTTTTCTTGCTGTCCTTAGCCATGAAACATTTGTGGCCGACGTTGGGGAAGAGGAGGCCCTTGTTGACGGCGATGTTGGCGGCATCCTCGTCGGAGGAGGAGTCGGTGGAGCTCTCGTCGGAGTCCCATTCCCGACACACGTGGGCATTGCCGCCCTTCTTGTAGTACCTCTTCTTTTCTTTCTTCTTCCCCTTCTTGTCGGCGTCCCTGTCACTTTCACTAGACATTGTACATTTAGCAATGAAACGACCGGGCTTACCACATTTGTAGCACACCCGTTTAGAGCGGGGTTTGTAGTCTTTTCCCCTCCTCTACTTGAAGATTTGGCGGAAGCTCTTGATGATGAGCACCATCTCCTCTTTGTCAAGCTTGGAGGCGTCGATTGGAAGCCTACTTGGTGTAGACTCCCTCTTCTCTTCTTCCGTTGCCTTGAATGCGACGGGTTGCACCTCGGGTGTGGAGGTGGCGCCTTGCTCCAAGTTGAAAATGTGTTTGGAGTCTTTGATCATAAGTTCAAAGCTCAAAAACTTGCCAATAACTTCCTCGGGAGACATTAGTTTATATCTAGGATCCCCACGTATTAATTGAACTTGAGTAGGATTACGAAAAACGAGGGATCTTAGAATAACCTTGATCATTTCATGGTCATCCCATTTTTTGCTTCCGAGGTTGCTCACTTGGTTGACCATCGTCTTGAGCCGGTTGTACATGGCTTGCGGATCTTCTCCTTTGTTGAGGACGAAACAATCGAGCTCCCCCTCGATCGTCTCCCGCTTGGTGATCTTGGTCACCTCGTGCCCTTCGTGCGCGGTCTTGAGCACGTCCCAAATTTCTTTGGCGCTCTTTAACCCTTGTACCTTGTTATACTCCTCTTGACACAAGGAGGCGAGGAGTATAGATGTGGCTTGAGAGTTAAAGTGTCGTTTTTGGGCGGCTTCGTCTGAGTCATAGTCCTTATCCCCCACCTGTGGTACCTGCGCTCCAAATTCAATTATATCCCAAATGCTTTCGTGGAATGAGGTTAGGTGATGCCTCATTTTATCACTCCACATACAATAATCTTCACCATCAAAATATGGTGGTTGCCTAAGGGAACGGAAAGTAAATGAGCGCGCTTTGAAATACGGGGATAACGAAGTGGCATCTTACTATACTTCTTGCGCTCATGGCGCTTAGAAGCGATGGATGAGTCGGAGCTTGAAGATGTGGAGGGTGACGAAGAGTCGGTCTTGTAGTAGACCACCTTCTTCATCTTCTTCTTCTTGTCACTATTCTGATGGGTCTTGTTGGAGGAAGAGGATTCCTCCTTATGCTTGTGGCCGGACTCCCTTGAAAGGGTTCTCCCCGAGCTTGCGGGCTTGTCGTCGGTCACGATCTCCCTCTTGGCGTGATCTCCCGATATCACTTCGAGTTGTTAGACTCTAATGAAGCACCGGGCTCAGATACCAAGTGAAAGTCGCCTAGAGGGGGTGAATAGGTGTAATCTGAAATTTACAACTTTAAACACACACTACAAGCCGGGGTTAGCTTTAGAACTAAAATCAAGTCCGGGAGAGAGGGGAAAAACAAATAAAATGGAAATCAAGCGAATGATCACGGTGATTTGTTTTACCGACGTTCGGTTCCAAAGAACCTAATCCCCGTTGAGGTGGTCACAAAGATCGGGTCTCTTTCAACCCTTTCCCTCTCTCAAACGTTCACTTAGACCGAGTGAGCTTTCTCCTTAATCAAACGAGTCACTTAGACCCGCAAGGACCACCACACACTTAGGTGTCTCTTGCTTTGATTACAATTCACTTGGGAACAAGAATGAGGGAGGAAGAAAGCGATTCAAGCAACAAGAGCGCAAATGAACACAAACACACACTCTCTCAAATCACTAGGTGGTTGGAATGAATTTAAGACTTGAAGAGGCTTTGATCTTTTGAATTGTGTCTAGGATTGAATGCACTACCTCTTGTATTGAATGAGAAATTAAGAAAACTTGGATGCTTGGAGTTGTGGTGGTTGGGGGGTATTTATAGCCCTCAATCACCAAGTAGCCGTTGGGGAAGGCTGCTGGCGATGGGCGCACCGGACAGTCCGGTGCACCACCGGACAGGTCCTGTTCACTGTCCGGTGCGCCTCCACGTCACCCAACCATTAGGATCTGGAGCCCGGTCGACCGTTGGAGGCTTTGTCCTCTTGCGGCACCGGACACTGTCCAGTGTGCCTCTGACTCTGTGGCTCTGACTCTGCGCGCACTGTTCCTCTGTCAGCGGCTTTTGCAGTCGACCGTTGAGCGAGTTAGCCGTTGCTCCGCTGGCACACCGGATAGTCCGGTGGTACACTGGACAGTCCGATGAATTATAGCAGAGTGCGTCTGCCGAAACCCGAGAGTGGCTGGTTCAACCCTGTACGAGCCTGGTGCACCGGACACTGTCCGGTGGCACACCGGACATTCCGGTGCGCCAGACCAGAGCACACTTGGTTTCTTTTGCTCCTTCAAATTGGATCCCTAGCTTGAATATTTATTGGTTTATATTGAACCTTTTTGCACCTGTAGAACATGTATTCTAGAGCAAACTAGTTAGTCCATTTATTTGTGTTGGGCATTCAACCACCAAAATTAATTGTAGGAAAAGGTTAACCCTATTTCCCTTTTAGCAACACAATTGTTAAATATTAGGGACCTTCATCCTCTGAAGAAGCATCTCCTTTCGGATATAATGATCTTCAGACGAAGGTCATGAAGTACGCACCTTCACCATTTACAAGAATAATAATTCATAAAGATGATAAACATTATCCATTCATGTATCAATTTATACATTTATTCCATGATAAACATATGAATATGATTCACATTACATTGATACTTTCGACTTGTTCGAAGGTGTTGATGCGAGAGCGATTACAATCCAACGTGAACAGTACGGGGGTACTGTTTACCTATTTATAGGCACGGGACACAGTCCGAGTAAAAATACATTTATGACCTTAATATGCACACATAATTGTAACATAAATCATCAGTGATTAACTAGTTTTTTCCTCTTTGACTCGATAGTATGCTTGACCTTCATTGTCATCCTAAGCCGAAGTTGTCATTCTTCAGTTGTAGCTTCGGCATTCGTTGTTATTGTTTTCAGACAATGTCTTCATCTCAGGGATCTTTAACGGGTAAAAAGATACTTGTCACGAAGCTTTCCTCATGACGAAACTCCTGTAATATTTAATAATACACTAGAAACAAGAGGTTAGTCGTACTTTTGAGGACCTTCGGAAGAGGAAGGCCCCCAACAGTAGCCCTTCGCGATGCTAGATCGTTTTTCATAATGAGCTCGATCCACAAAAAACACGAAGGCTTCTGGATGCCGAAGGTCCAAAAACACCATCCCTGAGCTTGTTATTAAAAAACGAATATAAAACTTACGGCGGGTGCCGGCCCTCCGGTCAGTCAGTTCACGCGTCTCGGCGGTTCGCCTTTTTCATATGCGAGGCTATATAAACATACGGGCTGGTGAGAAGTTATCACAACATTCATTGCTACTGTGTCGTTGCGCTGCTGAAAAATTGTACTGAAGCCGAAGCTTCCTGCTCCCTGTGAGCTTGCTGCTCAAGCTTCGGACAAACGTCCAACTGTTTGAGCTTCATTTGTCAAAAACTAAAATGGCTAGAGTACGGTCCACTGCTAGGGTGACACATGAAGGGGAAGATACTAGGACTTCTGAGACAGCCCCATCTCAGAAGTGATGAGGCGTTCCGGGTTGATTGTACAAGAAGAAAAAGAAACAGTCCCAATGGAAGATGTTATTGATGCCGAAGTTGAACCAACCACTACCAAAGCTGGTAGTGAAGACGAGAATGATGACGACATTTTAAGTCCAAGCAAACCCAGCCATATTGGGTTCGGGAAATCCATAATTACGGCTGAAGATCTGGTTTTAATGAAAAATTAGGATATTTTGTAGATAATGCTGATAAGCTAGTTCGGTTTGCTGGGGAAGGGGTGATTCCAGAGCTGAAAGATGACGAAGTTGTAGTCTTTAGAAGCTTCTTCAGGGCAGGACTTTGGTTTCCCCTATATGAAATGCTTGGTGAGGTTCTGAAAAATTCGAGATTTAACTTCATCAACTAACCCCAACGCCATTGTTAGACTCAGTGTGTACATATGGGCTCTCCGAAGCCAAGGGAAAAGTGTGAATGCTGAAGGGTTTTGCCAGGTGCACGAACTCCACTATCAGACGAAGGCTAGAGCTGATGGTCTGCACAAGAACTTTGGATGCTACAAGTTTGCATACCGAAAGGAGACTAAAGCTCCTATGATTGGATATCGCACAAAATGGCCGACTAGCTGGACCAATGAATGGTTTTATGTGAAAGCTGATGAGAAGAAAAGGGAGAAGCTTATGAGTATGGTGATGAGCCCCTTAAAACTAAGCTTCGGCATGACGTGACCCTTGTGTAACATGCAGCTTGGGTCCCCCTGCCAGCTGGCTGAAGTGGAATTCAGAGTCGTGGTAGAGCATATTAGAACTAGGACGTGCAAGAATATTTGGCAAACAAAACATTTTCAACTTCTGGTGGATGGGGGATGCCAAAGAAAAAGGAAGAAGGGGAAAATATTAACTTGTACGGCTCCCCTACTGCTTTAAATTCCAAAAGAGTTTTGGCAAGCCATGCGTCGAGTGGTTGGAATTGATAGGGAAAATGTGCACTAAAATCCTTGGAAATTATAAAAAGAAGGAAGATCAACTAATGACAGCCGCCTTCGGCACACGGGAGAAGCGGAGACTTAATCGGGTGATGGATGCCCTAGGCTTCGAGTACCCTGATTATGAAAGGCTTGATGATGAAGCCCGGGGATGGAAGAGAAAAAGGACTGTAAGTGTGTTAACAAGGCAAGCACGGAGGTCGGTTGAAGCAGGCAAGAAGAAGAAGTTAACAAAGAAGCCGAAGCTGGCATCAAAGCCTTCGACACCAAAGAAAAGAAAGGTTACAAGTTCCGAGTGCAGATATGAAGAGGGACCTTCTTCGCCGAAACATTTAGAGAAGACCTCTTTGGCAACTTCCGTTGGGGTAACGGAAATTTTAGAGGTAATGACCGCACCCTTACCTTTCCCAATGTTGAGTCCTCTAGGGTCCGATCTAACAAGCTTGTTACAGCCACAGAAGAAAATTGTTGAGGAAAATACCGAAGCAGAGGCAAGTAAAGACCCTTCGGCGCCGAGCGGAGGAAATGCTCAGAAGAAGCGTCGAATGATGAACGTGATGAGGGCCATCCTTAACACACCTCCTCTAGTGATTCAAAAGGAAATTACTCTTGCTGTAGCTGACGAAGGTCCCCATCAATCTGAGAACAGTGGCGGTCCCCTTGGCACAACTATATCAGAAATCGATAGACTTATTGCAAACGTTGTGGCTGGGAAAAATACTAAGGGGCAGTTGATGTAGAGACTTCAACGTCGAAGGGAAAGAGAACTTCGGAAGATAGAAGCTTCGATCTTCGGCACCTGGGCGGCCAACAACTTTCCGAACAAGATATATCGGCACTGAAAGAATTTGTTATTTCTAGGGCTATCAGCCCGGAACCATGCTCTTTGGTGGCGTCAACGAAGAGATTTTAGGATGTATTCACGATCGATCTGGGGCTAAAATTGTAAGCACATTATTAAAGAGCACTGGATTTATGAATCTAGAGAAGGACATTAGTTGCTACAGAAGACAACATGTTATTGGCAGCTTGTTCTACTCAAAGTTTTAAGGTAAAACTCCTTTACTATTTTTTTCTTTTGTCATGCCGATTTAAGCATTTCAGTAATGGAGATCTAATTTAATTCGTCTTTCAAAGCCTACTGCTGAGCAAGGCCCTGAAAATACAATAGGACGACGAGGATGGGAAGAATGAATTTGTTATTCATGGCTTGGAAAAGAGGATGATTGATGAACTTGAAACTTCATTGAAGGAAAAAGACATCCTGCTCCATTCGGTCGAAGGTTCTCTTGCCGAAGTTTGATCTTAGAATGAAAAATTAAGCAAAGAGCTGGAAGAAGCTCGAGCACTTTTGCATTGGAAAAGAGCTCAAATCGATTCAACCACGAGTCCGAAGCTTTAAACGCGACAATCAAGGCCGAAGTTGAAAAGAATCTTAAACTGAGCGAAACGGTCAAGACTCTTCGAAATAAATGCTTCAACTTTGCTACTCAATGCATCGCTCGGCTAAAGGGTATCTTCAATTCTATTGGAGCCAAGTCTGAAGAAGTTAATCTTTCTGCTGAAGATATCCTTGGAGCTCTTGGATGTATTGAGAAAGGGGTTGACGTTCTTGACGAAGTTATAACTGGCCATGGTGATTTCTGTGCGCTAGTGGCTTCTCGTGGCATAGCTGCTGCTTTTGTTAAGGCTGGGTGCAATCACATAAGAACTTTTAATAGGCCCAACTTCAACCTCTCATCGTCTGACCTAGTTAATATTCCAACCGAAGCCAAAAGCATAGGCAACAGATTCATTACTCAACTCTAGGCTAAGGGCGACTGAGAGATTGCTGGGGACGAAGCTCGAGCCTTACTTAACAAAGTATGGAGAATCTCTTTACCTTCATGTTTTTAAGTAAGCCGGTTCTTGGCCGACGTTCTTTAAATGAATTATTGTAGTGCATCAAGGTTGCATCAAGGTTCTATTATTACTATTATAGCTGCAATAATTATGGTACAAGACACATAATGGGCATGGGTACATCTGCTATCTCCACCATGGCCACATTGCACGAACGTGACGTACTAGATGGTCATCCTGAGTAGGGGGCACATATAGCATAAGGGAGATCTTGACTCGTGAGGCATCTTTGCCTATGGTCGTTCTACCTTGAGGGCTTTGACTATCAGGGTCGCTTCTCCTCAAGGCATTTAGGAGGATACCTCAGAGGCCTAGGTGTAGAATTAATCTTGTAGGGGGCTCCAACTTTGGCTTGTCCCTAACACATGGAGATCTGCTAGAGATAGGGAGGCTCTAGAGGTCTGAGAGGCCCTGAGAGGCTGGAAGAGCCATAGAGATAAGGAGGGTCTCAGTATCTAATCCTAGTGCATGGAGGGACTTAGACTTAGCTAGAGTTAGGCATAATCCTCATCAAGTTTCTGGGGACAGATGACTAGCATAGGGATGGAAACGGGGAAATCCCCGTCGGGTTTTGGCTCCCCGTACCCGTCCCCGCGACAAAAAAAATCCCCGCGGGGATCCCCAAGAACTCTTGCGGGGGGGCATTTCTTCACCATCCCCGTTCCCCACGGGGATAAATCCCCATCGGGGATCCCCGTCCCCGCTTAAATTATAATTATGACATACTTTCTTTGTTATTAATACAAAACATTGTCACTTATATGCATTGTCAGATGTTAGAACTCATTATATGTACATCAAAATAAACATATTTGTACAACGAGTTATCTATTAATAATGTAATTGTGTATTTTTATCATTATATATTACATGAAAACATCACCATATATAAGTTTAATGGGTCCCTGCGGGGAATGAGGATGGGGAATATTTCCTCATCCTCGTCCCCGTTTACCCATCGGGGGAGGATTTTTCCCCGTTTACATCCTCGCGGGGGGAGAACCTTCCCCATCTCCATCCCCTAATGGAGGAATTCTCCACGGGGAATCGGGGATCGGGGCCCCTTTGCCATATCTAGACTAGCATATGTCGAAATCTCATTGAGTTTCCTTTTGTTGGTGAGATCTTCAAAAGGACGTTGCTAGTATACGAGAGTATGACCTTATTTGCGCTTCTCCCCACCATGCTTAGTGCCTGTTTGGGATAGTTTTTTAAGAGCTTTTCTAAGAATTCGGATTCCTGGATAATCTAGCTGTCATGAGAATCTAGATATTGCAAGGCTTGCATACAAAAGAAGATGAAGGGGTCTGCACGACTTTAGATTTAGAAAGCGACAAATTCCTCTCGTCATGATGACTCAGCGGATTTTGTGTTCATGTTGATTTGAGTGATTTTTACATAAACGATTCTCACAGAAGCGAGCGGAGAAGCGAATCGTTTGGCTGCCAATAATAGATTCTGACGTCAGAAGCCGAAACAAATATGGCCTTAGATTCTAGGAAACTCCAAAATTCTCGTGATTATTTGATTCTCTGTCTTGAGCTCCATAGGTGAACCCCTGGTTTTGTGGGAAACGAAAATAATATATGCATTTAGTGGGATTATTGTTTATTTTTATCTATAAAGCTATGACATGCATAAAACTGTTTTGTAATATAAACTGTACTGTTTACAAGTAAAGTTTAAACTGAGAGAAGATGATAAACAAGCTGCTGGAGAGAACCTAAATGGATTCTAAGCGAAGCCAAACGTCTATGTGACATTTCTGGGACGTCGATAGAGAGGAATTAAAGATTTTAAAATTAAGTTTCTTTACCTCTACGCAGCACACATTGCAATGCTCCCAGCTTCTCAGATGATCAAAACGAAAGGAAAATGACCCCTATGTAAAAGAAAATAATCACAAGAGCTAATTCTTTTATTGTTTCTCCACATGTTCCTTCCGACAGAGTACCCCTCTTTCAAACTATGTATGCATCCGCACATATTGTACATTTATTAAATGTATAGCAAAATGCGTTTTTCGTTTATATTTTCTGATAAGGAAGATTTTTATTGTATTTAAAAGTCTGATTAAAATCATCTCCCGGCCTTGCATCTACAAGATGTACACAGCCAGAAAAGAAAGAAAGAAAGAATTAGAGAACATGACAGACATGATGTTATTGGCTACATGACTAGAAAAATCAAATTTATTGTAGTTTTTTTACAAATAATATTGTACTCCCTCCATCTCATGGAAATTAGGAGAACATGCTATACTTGATATATGTGTTATATATATATATATATATATGTTTATATTTATTGTTATCTATTTAAATATAAAAATAAAAATTAAGAACTAAAACGGATGGAGTACTGTTGTAGTTTGGAATTGAGGGACCATATGAAAGAGCCAGTGATTTTTGGAGTTCTGACCTGTCACTTTCCCGTATTTGACTCATTAGGCTATCCGCAATCGTTACCCCTAAAATTTTCCCCCTATATCACTTTTTCCCCCTATTTTCTCCCCTATTTTTTCATCTCCCGCAGCGGTTCCCCCTAAATACTCCCCTATACCCCACTACAACTATAAAATATTATTTTCTATATCAACTATCAATTTTTTATCTACTAACAATTACTCGTGGCCCCACAGCACAGTGCTGTAGGGGATGAACAGTGATCCCCTAGATTAAGGGGGAGAGAGAGGAGGACGGCGCGGTAGAGGGCTCTGCAGGGGGCAGCGCTGCGCGCGTGGAGGGCCCCCTGCAGACGCCATGCAAGGGGAGAGGACCTCCTGACGGCAACCGCTGCAGCCAGCCTTAGTGACGCATGTTTGATGCCGCCAAACATGTTTTCTGTTCCGCAAGCGAGTGTGGAGTGTTGACCCCACAGTACAGAGGCCACCAACCTTTTCACACCCCACAGTCACTCTCTCCCACTCATTAAATACGCGCGCACGAGCCCCGCAACGCTCTCACGAGTCACGACACTCCACACTCCAAGCGAGCTAGAGCTAGAGCTATAGAGATCACTCTCCTTCTCCGCGTGAGGTAGTGCCGCCCAGCCATGGCAACAATGGCACTGCGCGCCGTGGCAACGGCGCTGGTGGTGGTGGCGGCGTCCGTGTACGGCGCGTCGGCGTCGACGCTGGTGCTGTACAACCGGTGCGGGGAGACGGTGTGGCCGGGCATCCAGCCGAGCGCCGGGAAGGAGGTGCTGGCGCGCGGCGGGCTGCAGCTGGCGCCGGGCCGGTCGGCGTCGGTGCGGCTCCCCGCGGGGTGGTCGGGGCGCGTGTGGGGGCGGCAGGGGTGCTCGTTCGACGCGGCGGGGCGCGGGCGGTGCGCCACGGGCGACTGCGGCGGCGCGCTCTACTGCGGCGGCGCCGGGGGCGCGCCGCCGGCCACGCTGGCGGAGATCACCCTGGGCACCGCGCCGTCCCAGGACTTCTACGACGTGAGCCTGGTGGACGGGTACAACATCCCCATCGCGATGACGCCGGTGCACGGGTCGGGCGCGCGGTGCGCGGCGGCCGGGTGCGTGAGCGACCTGAACCGCGTGTGCCCCGCGGGGCTCGCCGTCCGCGGCGAGGGCCGCGTGGTGGGGTGCCGCAGCGCCTGCGCCGCCTACGGCGCGCCGCAGTACTGCTGCACGGGGCAGTTCGGGGGCCCCCAGCAGTGCAAGCCCACGGCCTACTCGCGCCTCTTCAAGTCGGCGTGCCCCAAGGCTTACTCCTACGCCTACGACGACCCGACGTCCATCCTCACCTGCTCCGCCGGCGCCTCCTACGTCGTCACCTTCTGCCCGCACCGCCGCTGAACTTTTTTTAAGGTCTTCGGCCGCGTGTTGTTAGTTATCCTCTGCCTGCGTTTGCGTTTTGATGTTCTGTGCGTGCGTTCGTTTCACTTGCCTCCGTCACGCGTCTTCGGAATCTCCAGATCTTCCTCCCTAAGTATAGCAAATGCACTCGGCAGCTCGGCTCTACTGCTGCTGCGTTTTGAAAACCTGGGATCTGAAATCTTGAACAGTAAAAACTAGCTACGGGCATTCTCCATCCAGATCTGGATCGTTGCACAGCAGGGCAAACACAAAAGGGAAGCAGGTCGTGCAGAGCGCCGTGCAGTGAACCAACAGCACGCCGCATTAGGTACAGGAGGGTGAGGTGAGTAGGCAGTAGCTAGGGTAGGCCTCTTTTGGCCGCCACAGGGAGAGTGAGGGACGGGACGTCACGGTCACGGACGGTCGCACCGGACGGGCATCATAATTTAAAAATTTATTCCGGGGAGCGCGATCTCCGAGGCTACTTTTTCCCTGCAGCAGGCAGCACGTGGAGCAGTAGTTACGGTCGGTCGCTGTGGCTTTCACCGAGGCGACAGGCCGGAGACCCGGAGCTCATCGGATTCCGGCCGGTTCGTCTTGGCTCTTGAGCCGCCTCCGGCGTCCGGGTTCCAGCCGTCCACGGGCGCGACCCGGCCCGGCACTCGGAGCCGCTGTCAAAAGGGGGCAGCCCAACATTCTCATGCTACTCGGGCGTCGCTTAGGCCATGTACAGGGAAGATACCAAAACGTTTTCCAAGCATAGACAACTAAAAATTCTAATATTCTATTATATAATACAGTATCTATAAATATAGCTCACTAATAAATACAAAAATAAATATGTTTATATATTAAAATTCTAATATTCTATTATATAATACATTATGTATAAATATAGCTCACTAATAAATACAAAAATGAATATATTTATATATTATCTGATCGATAGAATAGACGTATGTTTATATATTATCAGATCGACAGAATAGACGACGAATTTATACAGTGAGAAATATGTTGCTACTTGATTTATGAGAAAAAACGACTTTTCACCTTTTCACCGATCTACGATTCTTTAAAAAAAACCCCTCTTTAAACACCTTTTACGTTAAACATTGCTATATATATGTCCTTAATTCATTTTTTAACTGTGGTCTGGTTGTTTGTTTTGGTTGTTGCCGGAATGCCAGTTGCCACCCACTAGTGCTCCTGGCGTTACTCCACTGCACCTACTACTAGTGCCAGTCAACCACGGGTGGCCGGCCGCGTGTACTGCCAGTAACTTTGGATTCTCTGAGCAGCCTGGAACGTGTCTGCCTCTGCGGCTCCGCCTACTGCTGCCTGGTGGAGTTGTGGTGGCTCGGCTTGGCCTCTGATCGACTCTGCATAAAATGAGGAGGAAGGATGAGTTGTGCACACCAACTAGAGGGGTCGCACCAGCCTTTTACGTTGGAATCGGTCTGCTAAATTCCAGTAACCATCAATTCCAGTAACCATCCCCTGGATTTTTTCTACGTTCAACAGCACGAAGTTCCGCACTGTACGGCCACTACTCTTGGTTAACGTGACAGTCTAGACGTGGTACTCGATAACTAAATAAATAAATGGGAAAAATAATCTGTTATTTTAGAACATAGCACGACCCGATCACGCATCGTCATAAGTCACAAGCCACACGTTAATTTCGTGAAAACGTGAAACACGAGCGAGCGCGTGCGGTCAGTTGATAGCAGCCTCAATCGCTCTTTGTGTATCACATGTGAAGAGTACTGCACACCCTCACTTAAAATTGGTTACCTCCTATCTTGATAAGCAATATAGGACTAAAACCCTCCTCCATACCATCCTTATATATCAGGTTGGCTTTCTTATATGAATTAGGGCATGTTTGGTTCCATACCCAAGGTGTCAAAATTTGTCACGTATTTAAGGGAATCTTGCTACAATTTATTGACGGGTAGAGCCTATATAGCATGAAAAAATTTATTATAACTATAGCTATAAACCAAATACATGTGTAACTTGACTAAACTTACCTGATCTTAGCCGTGATAAACTGTTGCAGGTGAGGCAGCAACCCAAAACGGCAGTCTCGTCGTCGCATACTCGCATTGCCAATGCCAGCACAACTACGGCTCCTACTTCGTGATTACCTTGTCCAAAAGCAACACGATCGTATTAAAAAAAAGCCAGAAAGAAAGAAGAGAGAGACAGGGGTGGGTGGGGGGAGGAGGTTCCTCTGACGTACTGCAGGGGGCAGTAGGGTCACTGCACGCGGGCCCTGTCGCACGCGGGAGCCACGCGGCAGTGCCCTCTCCCCACGTCAGAGGATCTCGTTCCGGGGGGGTCAGAGCAGCACATGCATGCGTGATGCCATCCGATCCTTTTCTGAGCACGGAACATGTGTGTGGTGTACGGGCGTGTGGACTGTGGATCCGTGCCCCAACTACTACTACTGCAAAGCAAAGCAAAGGTGATCACACACACAGAACGACGGACGACCTGGTACGAAAGCACCCAGCTTTGGTTCATCTTTTGCTGGACCCCGTTTCGTGCTGGGTGCTCATGCGGATCGCGTGACAGTGCGTAGGGTTGAACAGACAAGGCATGGGGGCGGGGGCGCACATGAGCAGCTCGTGGGCTCGTGCCGGCAGGTAACACTCGCACCGGAAACGTGCATCTGCCCTTCGTAGTGCGTCACATGTCCGTCACTGGCTCGCATCTATGGGCTAGTTTGGTGGCGTGACGGCCGGCGACATGGTAGGCCTAAGCCGCGGCAGCCACGCCTGCGGCGGCAAAAACTATGGCGCGACGTGGCAGATTAAACGTGCCACCAAACAGCCTCTATCTATGTTCAAACTGGCGGTAGGGCTAGAAACGTGGCTCGTCTCGGCCTGTTCTTTAAACGAGTTGGGGGCAGAGGCTCGGCTCGTTATACGCTCGTGAGCCGGCTCGAGTTGGTTCGCTTTACAGAATAGAAATGCAGTCCAGTATTCTAGATTATAGAAAAAATGACATTAACAGTTCATCAGTTGCACTTGATACTTGTAGTTATTCATCTAACTAATGAAATATATATATGTATGATGCATCCAACAGCACAATTGTTGATACCTTTTTGGAGACGCCAATCACTCAAAAGAACCAGCGGTGGTGCTCTCTGGTCAGGTGCGGACGATCCGCGGCACAGAGTCGGACGGTCCGCGACCTGGCGCGAGGCGGCAGCGCTCTCTGGTCAGGCGCGGACAGTCCGCGGCCAGAGGCCGGACGGTCCGCGACCTAGCGCAGAGGCTAGGGTTTCATGCCTGACGGCCGGACGGTCCGCGCCATAGGGCGGGAAGGTCCGCGCGTGCGCAGGGGCGGCGGAAGATCGCCGGCGGCGCCTGGATCTCGCTCCCGGGAGGGACCCCGTCGGGGAGGAGAGATCCTAGGAGTTGTCTAGGCTCGGGTAGACCGACCTAGACTCCTTTAATCGACGTAGAGTCGAAGAGAAGCGGAGGATTTGGGGATTGGAAGACTAAACCTAAACTAGACTAGAACTACTCCTAGGATAAAATGTAAATTGTATTGATTGAGGGTTTGATTCGTTGTTCAAATCGTCCGTATACCTCTCTATTTATAGAGGAGGGAGACTGGACCCTTTACAAACTAATTTCTGAGCGAATCCCGCGAATCTAGCTAACAACCGTAGCACAAAACTCGGAACCCTAGACTGCTCTGCGCACGCGCGGACCGTCCAGCCCACAGGCGTGGACCGTCCGGACCGTCCGGCCTCAGGGCCGGACTGTCCGCACCTCAATTTGGTGCCGAACATATGCCTCCCTGCCTTTTGGTGGAGCTGAGCAAACCAAAAGCAATTAACTCGACGTGATTACATCGGTTCTCTTAGGCATCTTGCCACATACTAGGATGGTACTGTTTGAGGAAACGCCCATTCAAAGCCTTAGGTAAATCCTTGCCTTGTAATGTTTGTAGTAAATAAGCGTTACCAGACATCACATGTTTTACTTTATAAGGACCCTCCCAGCTTGGCGACCATTTCCCGAACTTCCGGTCTTTATTCCTTAGAGGCAGGATGGTCTTCCACACCAGGTCCCCTACTTGAAATGATTTTGCTTTGACCTTTTTGTTGTAGGCCTTGGCTACCATAATCTTGTCATTTTCTATTGCTCCCAAAGCTATCACCCTCTTGTCGGTCACCTCATCAATATTATCCATCATTTAATTATAATAAACAGTGATAGTTAGATCATTTTGTCTGGCGAACCTGACAGCATTCAAACTTATTTCCACAGGCAACACTGCTTCCTGCCCATAGACAAGCTCAAAAGGAGATACTTTAGTAGCACTATGTTTAGATATTTTATGAGCCCATAAAGCTTCAGACAAAATCTTATGCCAATGTTTAGGATTATCAGATATCTTCTTTTTATCAAATTAATCAATGTCCTATTACTAGACTCGGCATGTCCATTGGCCTGAGCATAATATGGAGATGAATTAAGCAGTTTAATTCTATATAATTCAGCAAATTCACGTACCTCCTTTGACATAAAAGAAGTCTCTTGATCTATAGTCAAGGTATGGGGAATGTCGAATCTATGAATGATATGTTCAGTTATGAACTCAATTACCTCCTTGTGTGTCATGTTCTTCAGAGCAACGACTTCAGTCCATTTGGTAAAGTAGTCAATGGAAACTAACACGAACTGATGCCCCTTTGATGATGAAGGATGAATTTCTCCAATAAAGTCTAATCCCCATCCTCTGAAAGGCCAAGGCTTGATGATAGGATGTAATTCGGCTGCAGGGACCAATTGTAGGTCGCCGAATTTTTGACACACTTGGCAACCCTTGTAGTACTTGAAACAATCAGCTATCATGTTAGGCCAATAAAAACCAGACCTTCGCAACAACCATTTCATCTTTGGAGCCGATTGATGGGTACCACAAATTCCTTCATGCACTTCGGCCATGGCTAATATAGCATCATCTGGGCCCAAGCACTTAAGCAGGACGTCGTTGACTGTTCGGTGGTAGAGTTCACCACTCATCAAAACATACTTGAAAGCTGTACGCCGAATGTTCTTATCTGTCCTGACATTGGGATTTCGTAAATAATTTGTTATGAGCGTCCTCCAATCACTTGCATCGGCTTCATTATCGGCCGAATCGATTAGGAGAACCTTCCTGGTAACCTCGGATGATCCGCGACCTGGTGATTTGGCGCTGCACTGGTTATCAGATTTTTCAGTGTTGTGAAATCTCCCTCGCTTTATCCGATAACCTGATGCATCTTGTGCCAAATTCTACCACTCATAGATTTGTTTATGAATATCATTAATCCGATGTTCTACAATAAAATCCGCTACGACTTGGCCTTTCATAGATTTCAATGGTTCATAGGCCAAGTCATATTCTATAAGTGCATAAGCCCACTTACCAATTCTACCACTCATAATTGGGTTATGCAACATGTATTTGATTACATCGGCTTGACTAGAAACAGTGCAATGACTATACAGTAAATAACATCTACACTTGGTGCATGCATAAAACAAGCATAAGCATAACCTTTCAATAAAAGTGTACCTTGTTTCAGCATCCACCAACCTCCGACTTAGATATGTCACCACATGCTCCTTTCCTTTAGTTTCTTGTGTCAGAACAGCCCCAATAACCTTATCTTTAGCTGCAATGTATAATCTGAATGGTGCTCCTACTTGTGGTGCTTTTAACACGGGAGCCGAAGACAAGTATTTTTAATGAGATCAAATGCTTCCTGCTGCTCTGCCCCCAAGTGAATTCGGCATCATTCTTAAGCCGAAGGATAGGGGTGAAGGCATCAATCTTCCCGGCTAGGTTAGAAATAAACCTTCGTAAATAATTCACCTTGCTGAGAAACTTCTGCATTTCGACCTTACAAGTCGGAGGCCCCACATTCCGAATAGACTTGATTCGGTCAGGGTCTATTTCTATACCATGTTCATGGATGACAAATCCTAAAAACTTACCAGCCGACACTCCAAAAGCGCATTTACGTGGGTTCATTTTCAAACCATACCGACGCATTTTATCAAAGGCTTTGCGCAAATCAGCTATATGAGAACTAAACTCAGCCGATTTGACTACAATATCATCAATGTAGACTTCCACAGTGTTTCCTAACAACTCATGGAAGATCAGATTCATAGCCCTCTAATAAGTAGCATCAGCATTTTTAAGACCGAATGTCTTAACAACCCATTCAAATAAACCAATGAAGCCTGGACATATAAAGGCCGTTTTAGACGCATCCTCTTCGGCCATGAAAATCTGGTTATATCTGGCATTACCATCAAGAAAGCTAATAATTCTATTTCCTGATGCATTATTGATTAATGTGTCGGCTATGGGCATGGGATATTCATCTTTAGGAGTTGCTCTATTTAAATTGCGAAAATCAATGCATACCCTAAGCTTACCTGACTCCTTCTTCTCCACCGGCACAATATTGGAGACCCACTCTGCGTATCTGCAAGGTCTAATAAAATTAGCTTCTAGCAGCCGGTGGATTTCGTCCTTGATTCGTGGGAGAAGATCTGGACTAAATGTTCTAGCTTTCTGCTTGAAAGGTCTGAAACCGGACTTAATTGGCAGCCGATGTTCGACGATCTCTCGGCTTAGTCTAGGCATCTCAGTGTAATTCCAAGCAAAACAATCTGAATATTCCTTCAATAGACCGATCATTTCATTTCTAGGATCGGTCTCCAGGGTCTTGTTTACAAAAGTCAGCCTTGGAGTTTTACCATCTCCTATGTCAATCTCCTCCAAAGGATCGGCCGATGTAAACCCCTGTCCTAGTTTATCAAGATCTCTGAATCCTCTATCATGTCCCCCATAGAGGAATCAGATGATCTTTGTGTGATGGTGGATTTTCCGGTCTTGGGTACCGGATCATTCGTAATAATGTCTTTATGCTGCGGTAGATGCTCGGTCTTAAAAGTCTGAACTATTTTGTGAAAGACCAGACCATCCGGCTTTAGAAGCCGAATTATCCGTGACCAAAGACTCATGAACTTTGTGTGTACTCATCATTTAAACTTTATTTAGGATTTAGCCGATTCTCCATCGGCTCTAGCATTACAGGAATGAAACCTCTCTTATCTATACTTATGAACTGATAAACAGAAAAATCTACTCCTGTGAGACATGTAGCAGTCTCGTAAGTCCAAAGTACAGGGGCATCGGCCACAGCGATACAGGCCGATACATCAGCATGTACCTGTTCTACATCATCGCCTACCCATTGTATTAACATTTGATGTAATGTAGAAGGTATACATTGGCTGGCATGAATCCAATCTCTACCTAGGATTAGGCTGTAATTTCCTTCTACATCAGCGACGAAGAATACAGCAGCAAGGGTCTTAGTCCCGATGGTTAATTCAACGGACGTGACTCCCCTGGCTTTAATCGAACTATCCCCAACACCGCTGAGGGTCATGTTGGTTTTGACATGTTCGTCATCTTGTTTACCTAATTTTCTTTATAATGAATAAGGCATTAGATTTACAGCCGCCCCTCCATCTACTAACATTTTAGCAATTGGTATCCCATCGATGTGACCGCGCACGAAGAGCGGCTTTAAATGGTTTACCGATTCCTTTGGTTTAGTAAAGGCGGCTTCTTTAGGACCAAAATCAAACTGGGCAACAACAGGTTCATCATCGCCAACAATAGTACAATCGGCGTAAAATGTAATAACATTTACATCCTTACCTAGGCGCTCTGGAGAAGCCTCGTAGTCTACCAGGTCTTCTCCCAGTAGGTCATCCTCTTCCATTGATGTTGGCGTGTCGTTGGAGGCTTCCTGGTGTGGTGCGGATGGTCCGAACTCCGGGGGCAAACGGTCCGCGCCTGGTGCAGGTTGTCCAGCCTTGTTGGCCAGGCTATCTGTCATACCTGTAGGGTGTTGTACAAGTGTTGTTTCATTTTCTATTTTTGTGGCCGTTTGTTTTTCTTCAACGGCCTTTGGTCTCCATTTCTTTTGCGGTGGCGGGTACTGTGGATGTGTGTCATTGAATATCTTTTCTGCCTCCTTCTCCTGGCTCTCCTTTGCTCTTAGGCGCTGTAATTTCTGCTTTTGGGACCGTGTCAATCCCGCTGGGCTCCATCGAGGCATGGAGTATTTTGGATCGGCTGTTTTGATGGTAGTCGTATCTTATTTTTTAGTTGTGTTGGCCGATTCACCAAAAATCATTGGCCCTTTATTATCTTCCTGTATGACAACATCTGCAGTACCTATTTTGATGATGTCCTTTTTTGTTGTCCTTTTGGTTGCTGCAGGTATATGCCCCCTGCCGGATTGGTCGGCCTTTGAGGCCGAGTACTCCGGCACTCTTGTTGGGCCTGTGCCTGATGACCGGATTGAGCGGCGCTCGATTGGCCTTGTACTGGAGGTGCCAACCTATCAAATACAGATGTTTGGGGTGCCCCCTAAGTAGGGTACTGTGGTATCCCAAATGGATATGGTGGCATGCCCCACATTTGGTTTGGGACATATGGTGGAGGTAAATATGTGTACGGATATGGCATAGGCGGATAAGGTGGAGGTGTCCATGCAGGTATGTTAGGTCTCAATTGCACAGTATGACCTTTCATTTGTTCCAATTAGTGAGGTGGTCCAATCGGCCTTACCTGACGTTGCTCATGAATGGGTGAGCGGGATCGCTTTGCTGGCCGATCACTGGGGCCGGCCTTCTTTTTCACGTATTTAGAAAACAATTGATTGAAAGTCGGGCCGGTTTTGACCAACCAACTAGTTGCCTTGAATGTAATTGTTTTCCAAGTACCTATCTTTGGTCGTCGTGGTTTGAAAGTACGTGGCCGTTGCGAGTCTTGAGCATGGCCGGACCGTCCGCTGGAATTCTCCGGACCGTCCGGCGGGGTCCCGGACCGTCCGCGCTTGTGTGCCGGACCGTCTGGGATGCGCATCATGGGTTCCTGCTCCTTGGTCCATGCTTGCCCCCCAGCGCCGTAGGCCGTGATGGTCACCTTAAGAGTTTCCCCTCCGTCAGGAGTCTTTTCTGCCACCACTTTCCTGCAAGAAATTTTATGATTCTCATCGGCCTCTCTTGCATTGCCGATGACTATCTCCTTGCCTTTGCCTTTATCGGCTGTGTTTGGCCGAACCAGGACTTTCTTGCCCTCGAAGTCGATCATGTTCATCGGAAAGGGCTCTGTATCCACCTGCATTTCCTAAAATTTCAATCGTCCCTTGGATGTTGCTTGGGGAAATATCAGAGCTATCTCTTGAACCGGCCATTGAGGGCCGATTTGATGCGTCTATATTTGTTGTCCCCAGTGGAGTCACCAAAAAGTATGTTGACACCTTTTTGGAGGCGCCAATCACTCAAACGAACCAGCGGCGGTGCTCTCTGGTCAGGCGCGGACGGTCCACGGCACAGAGCCGGGCGGTCCGCGACCTGGCACGAGGCGGCGGTGCTCTCTGGTCAGGCGCGGACAGTCCGCGGCCAGGGGTCGGATGGTCCGCGACCTGGAGCAGAGGCTAGGGTTTCCTGCCTGACGGCCGGACGATCCGCGTCCTAGGGCCAGACGATCCGCGTGTGCGCAGGGGCGGCGGAAGATCGCCGGCGGCGCCTAGATCTCGCTCCCGGGAGGGACCCCGTCGGGGAGGAGAGATCCTAAGAGTTGTCTAGGCTCGGGTAGACCGACCTAGACTCCTCTAATCGACATAGAGTCGAAGAGAAGCGGAGGATTTGGGGATTGGAAGACTAAACCTAAACTAGACTAGAACTACTCCTAGGATAAAATGTAAATTGTATTGATTGAGGGTTCGATTCGTTGTTCAAATCGGCTGTATACCTCTCTATTTATAGAGGAGCGGGACTAGACCCTTTACAAACTAATTTCCGAGCAAATCCCGCGAATCTAGCTAACAACCGTAGCACAAAACTCGGAACCCTAGACTGCTCTGCGCACGCGCGGACTGTCTGGCCCACAGGCGCGGACCATCCGGACCGCGGACCGTCCGGCCTTAAGGCCGGACTGTCCACACCTCAATTTGGTGCCGAACAACAATAATACAAAACAAGAAGTCTCAAGTCTCCATGACTCATAGCAGCATATATTGTCTAAACATGGAACAAGTTTGGTTCATCACTATCACTTGCACTTGATACAGATACTTGCATAGTTGCATTTCTTCATCCAAAATCTGAAATATGAGTATGATATATTCATTGATTCATATATCCTACAAACCAACACAATAGAACAAAATCAGAAGTCTTCATGAGACCATGAGTCCATGACTCGATTCTGTCAATCCATCAAAAGTAAGTTACAGAACAGATCATAGTATCAACTTAATAGTTCTCAATTTCTCATAACAGTTCATCCATGTTGTCCACCGGAAATAGAACATCA
The DNA here is from genome assembly GCA_029449295.1 of Zea luxurians. Lineage (NCBI taxonomy): Eukaryota > Viridiplantae > Streptophyta > Magnoliopsida > Poales > Poaceae > Zea > Zea luxurians. The sequence goes on from JAOPSE010000124.1 coordinate 3,647,337, forward strand.
AAAATTACAAACAAGACAACCATATTGTCCATGAAGATGCAGGCAGCAGGCATGCAGCCACCGACATATCCAGCACCATGTAGACTTCAGTTCCAGAATTTTATTTCCATATGCCATTACCATTTCACAGTTCACACCATCCAACAATCCACTACAAAAAGCATCACTCCTACTCTAAGTCTCCAACTCTAATTTTGATAGACATCACAATATAAAAAAGATAACTAGTTAGATCCAAATGCAAAGTAAACTTAAAATAACTATTGAATGAACATTTTTAAAGAAAAAACCCACTCAACTAGCTAAGAATAATACAAACTTACAAAAGGATAATCTAGTTGCTCTCCACCAAACTTTTTGGAAATGAAATGTTTTCGACATCATCCTCTTGCTCCTAAATAGAGTAATTAGATTGAGTGGTTTAAAGAAACCTACTATAATAAACCAGTACAAGAATAGCATAGTACAATACATACCACATATGTAAAACTCCCATCATGTGCACTTCGAATCCAACTAGAGGAGCATACCAATGCCTCCACCATAGAAGGGCTTAGAGAGCTACGATAGTCATCTAGAGTTCGACCACTAGTGCTAAAAGTAGACTCTGAAGACACTGAGGTAGCAGGAACAGTTAAGAACTTCTTTGCCATCCTCGACACCACTAGAAATCTATGCGAGTTAACCTTCCACTAGTTAAGCAGATCAAACTCCTTGTCAGCTAAACTCACATTTGTTTCATCCAAATAGACGAGCAACACACTCTTTGATGGGTTTGCTTCATTAGATGATAAGTATCACTAAAACTCACATGAAGCAGAAGGAAAACTGCATGATCTATCTATGGTCAAGGATGAAGATGCACTAGGCTTGCTTTGAGCAGCTTTTCTCTCTCTATGTTGCATCTCATAGTCTTCAAACAACTTTTTTAATTCACCTCTAACTTATTCTATCTCAATTCCAACTTGGTATGTATCAAAAATCTTGCCAAAGCACCACTCAATATATCTCATCTTATACCTTGGATCTAGGATAGTAGCAATGACCATAACATTGTTCTTTTCTTCCCATTACTTATTGAATTTCTCCATTATTGCAGTACCCATTTTTCTCATATTTAAAGTAGTAGAACCCATTGCTTATCTCAATGCAATTTTGACATCCACAATGTGAGGATAGAATAGGTTTGCAGTGGGGTAAGAAGAAGCTAGCAATGCAGTGATTACTTTAGTTAGAGAGGCTAGAATTGGCTCAATTGCAACAAACAAATCCCATTCTTCAGTTGTAGGTTCCCACTTATAGTTCAAATCTGAATCGCCATGTCTTAATAGCTTCTTTGTAAGCTATACTAGTGCACAACATATTGTATGTTGAACCCCACCTAGCTGACACATCAAGTCTCATCCCTTCCCCAATTTGCAATGCAAGAGATCTGCATATCTCTACAAACTTATGCATGCGAGATGGAGACTTCTTAAGGTACTTGACTGTTAACCTTAAGTTTTCTATCAAAGAAGCTAATGCAGTTATTCCATCATTGACAACCAAATTGATGACGTGTGCACAACAACAGACATGAGAGTATTTTGCAATGAAAGCATTACCCTGTCTAGCTGCAAATCTAGCCCTCAAACCCCGTATAGCACTATCATTGTTTGCAACATTATCTAGAGTGAAGGAAACAATATTATCTTCAATTTTTCATGCAGCAACACATTCATAAGCATCCTATCCTATCACATATCCTTTGAGTGGAGGGTCTAACTCAGAAAAATTCATCACATGATATTGCATTCTTCAATCTTTACCAATGTAATGTGCAACCAAACACATATTGGACAATGTTTGATTAGATGTCCACAAATCAAAGCTTAAGGAAATGAAATCCACACCTTTAAGGACCTTTGCTAATGACTCCTTTTCAGACTCATAAATCTTTAAACATTCAGCTCTTATGGTCTTCCTACCAACAAATTCATACAACAGATTCATATACTTCATGAGAATATTAAACCATGTGTGCTCAACCATTCTAAATGGGTACTCATGAACTATGATCATTTTGGCAATTAATTTTTTTACTTGCTCATGATTATAATCTTTAGAAGATGAGATAGTAGGGAGACCAGATCCAGATTCACCTGTCGTTGAAGGAGCAAAGCTCAATAGAGACTGATCAAGCTTCTGTTCGATATGCTTTTGATACTTGTCACAGTTCTTCATATGCCTCAACAATGTCGTTGTTGTTGACCCTTGTGCATGACTATAAAGCTTTTTACAATATTTGCACTTTGCCTTTAGTAATGGATTATCTTTATCGGCCAGGTTTGGCACATTGACCTTATCAAAAACCTCCCAAACCGTAGATTTGCCTTCGCTGCCCCCTCAACCTTAACTAGTTTATTCGCCCCTTTATGCCTTTTCTTGACTCTATTCACATCTCCACCACCATCAGATTCAACAACTCTAACAACATCCACATCTTTCCCATCTCGTGGTCATCCCACTTGGTGCTCCTGAGGTTGCGCACTTGGTTGACCATCGTCTTGAACCCGTTGTACATGGCTTGCGGTTCTTCTCCTTTGTTGAGGATGAATCGACCGAGCTCTCCCTCGATCGTCTCCCACTTGGTGATCTTGGTCACCTCATCCCCTTTGTGCGCCGTTTTGAGGACGTCCCAAATTTCTTTGGCATTCTTCAACCCTTGCACCTTATTATACTCCTCTCGACATAAAGAGGCGAGGAGTATATAAGTTGCTTGGGAGTTAAAGTGCCTAATTTGGGCGGCCTCGTCTGAGTCATAGTCATCGTCCCCCAACCTATGGTGCCTGTGCTCCAAGTTCAACAATGTCCCATATGCTTTCATGGAGTGAGCTTAGATGATACCTTATTTTATCACTCCACATACAATAATCTTCACCATCAAAATATGGTGGTTTGCCTAAGGGAACAGAAAGTAGAGGAGCGCGCTTTGAAATACGGGGATGGCGTAGGGGCATCTTACTATACTCCTTGCGCTCATGGCGCTTAGAAGTAGTGGACGACTCGGTGTCAGATGTAGATGGTGTTGAAGAGTCGGTCTCGTAGTAGACCACCTTCTTCATCTTCTTTTTCTTCTTGTCACCCCTCCTATGTGACTTGATGGAGGAAGATGATTCCTCCTTGTACTTGTCACCGAACTCCCGTGATGGAGTCCTCCCCGAGACCGTGGCCTTATCGCCGGTCACGATCTCCCTCTTGGCGTGATCTCCAGACATCACTTCAAGTTTATTAGACTTTTAATGAAGCACTGGCTCTGATACCAATTGAAAGTCACCTAGAGGGGGGTGAATAGGTGAAACCTGAAATTTATAAACTTAAACACACACTAAGGCCAGGGTTAGCGTTAGAATTAAATTCGAATGCAGAAGATTGTTTCTCTTGCTAAGAGTTGCTCAAATGATGCGGATGACGTTTGGGAGCAAACTCAAATCGATATTAGCAAGAAAACTTTAGAGAAAGGAAAGCGTGATAACAAATCAAATGGAAATCAACACAAATGAACACAGTAATTTGTTTTACTGAGGTTCGGGTCCAAAGAACCTAGTCCCCGTTGAGGAGGCCACAAAGGCCGGGTCTATTCCAACCCTTTCCCTCTCTTAAACGGTCACTTAGACCGGATGAGCCTTCTCCTTAAACAATTGGGTCACTAAGACCCCGCAAGGACCACCACACACTTTGGTGTCTCTTGCTAGCTTTGCAAAGCACTTAAGAATAAGAATGGGAAGGAGAGAAGGCGATCCAAGCAACAAGAGCGCAAATGAACACAAACTCTCTCTCTCTCTCTCTCTCAAGTCACTAAGTGGTTGAGTTGATTTTGGGACTTGGAGAGGATTTGATCTTTGGAATTGTGTCTTGGAGTGAATGCTATTGCTCTTGTATTGAATGAGGATCTCAGAAAACTTGGATGCTTTGAATGGAGGTGGTTGGGAGGTATTTATAGCCTCCAACCACTTCCTAGCCGTTGGCTGACTTTATTGTCGATGGGCGCACCGGATAGTCCGATGGTGCACCGGACTGTCCGGTGCGCCAGACATCGCACTATTCATTGTCCGGTGTGCGCCACGTCAGCTATCCGTTAGGGTTTGGAGCAGTTGACCATTGGTGTCTAATACTTTTCTCCCACTTTGGGGTCTAATACTTTTCTCCCAAATGGTAAAATAAATATGAGTGAAGGGTCATACCAATTGAGAGTTACATGAGTAATGGCAAAGGGTAAATGATACCGTCAGATTGCTCCAATTTGATTGTGTCCCCAACTGAATTTCTTTCTTGGTTTATGTTGAACCTTATGCACCAGAGATAAATGATATCTAGACAAACTAGTTAGTCCACGTGGTTTGTGATGGACGTCAACCACCAAAATCGATTATAGGAAATGATTAAGTCCATTTCCCTTTCATAAACTTAGAGCAATAATATAAGTGAAGTAGATAGAGATAGAAAACAACATTGTGGCGTAGAATACTTGCCTACTCCACAGTGAACACAATGATTTTAATCCCGTGGTTCGGTCAAGTAGAATACTTGCCTACTCCACATTGTGGCGTCCCAATGGATGAGGGTTGCACTCAACCCCTTTCAAGTGATCCAAAGATCAACTTGAATACCATGGTTCTCTTTATCTCAACAATATCTCGTTATGAGGAATCTCCACAATTTGGAGTCTCTCACGCCTTACAGAATTGATCTCAAATGAACACAAGAGTAAGGGAGGAATAGAAACGCACACAAGAGCGAGAGTTGTAGCAACAACACAAACACAAGACAAGAATGAGCACACAAAACAGCACATCGGAGTTACAACTCAAAGAAGTGCTCGAATCTCTATCACAATGAACCAAAGGCGTGTTTGTGAAGTCTCGGCATTGTAGAATGTTCAATGGGTACTTGGTGTGTTGCTCCATGTGCCTAGGGGCCCTTTTATAGCCCAAGGGAGCTAGGAGCCATTGGAGCTCCATTTGGAAGGCCCTGGTTGCCTTCTGTCCGAGGGTGCACCGGACTGTCCGGTGCACACCGGACAGTGAACAGTACGCACGATGGGCGCGACAGAGAATCCCCTGATTGTCTAGTTTCCGCTTCTGAGGGGCACCAGACTGTCCGGTGTGCTACTTGACCGTTGGCCCCCAGCCGACGTGGCAGCTAGCTGTTGGCGGCTGCATCGGACTATCCGGCGCCTTGTGCGGACGGTTTGGTGAATTATAGCCTGAAAAGATCACGATGCCCAAGAGGGGGGTGAATTGGGCTTTTCTAAAATTCAACAACAATTAAACCCTAAGCAAGAGCCCAACTTCACCCCAACAACTTGTAATGAGGGAATACTACTAGAAATACAACAATGCTAATACAATACTTCAAATACTTGCTAAACAAATACACAATGTAAAATGGTTGAATTGACTACGGAATGTAAAGCAAGGTTTAGAAGACTCCTCCAATTTTTCCCGAGGTATCGAAGAGTCGGCACTCTCCCCTAGTCCTCGTTGGAGTACCCGCGCAAGGGTATCGCTCTCCCTTGGTCCTTGCAAGAACCAAGTACTCACTACGAGATGATCCTTTGCCACTCCGGCGCGGTGGATCCCTCACGACCGCTTACAAACTTGAGTCAGGTCACCAACAAGATCTCCAAGGTGATCACCGAGCTCCCAACGCCACCAAGCCATCTAGGTGATGCCGATCACCAAGAGTAACAAGTCGTAGACTTTCACTTGACTAAGAGAAGCTTAATGCATGCGGTGTGTGCTCTAGGTGGCTCTCGCTAGCGCTAATGATGTCCAAATGCGGGATTAAGATTCTCAAATCACCTCACTAGGCTTTGTGGTGCTTGCATGCTCTACCAATGTGCAAGAGTAAATGTGGGCAGCAAGACAATCAATATGGTGGGTGGAGGGGGTATAAATAGCCCTCACCCACCAACTAGCCGTTACACAAATTCTGTTGTGCATGGGCGCACCAGACAGTCCGGTGCGCCACCGGTGCGCCAATGGTCGACTCCAACGACTAGTTCTAACAGCTAGCCGTTGGGCAGATGGAACACTGGACACTGAAGAGTCACTGTCCGGTGCATTGTCCGGTGTGCCACTAAAATTCATTTTCTGAACTGCACGCTCTCAGGTTCCTGCACAGGGAACCACTCTTCCCCGGGCCAGGCTGGCCCCACTGGCAGAGGGTGCATCGGACAGTCCGGTGCCCCAAAGCTAGAAACCCTAGTTTCTGTTTTCTGTTGTTTTTCAAATCGGTTTTCGTTCTAACTCATGAGTATGTTCTAGAGTGACACCTAGCACTATATGTGAGTGTGAATATGCATCAATACTACACTAGAACTCTCTTGGTCAAACTACTCATCAACAACCCCTCTTTATAGTACAGCTAAAACAAAATAACAGACCTAACTATATAACGAGTGTCCGCAACTCCTTGACACTCGGAATACGAAGACCTTCACTTTTTGTTTTGTCGCTTTAGCCATCGCTTCGAGTTCTTATCTCCGGGATTGTTTTCACTGTTGTAGTACATCTACCTGTAATGCCACCTAACTTACCATTTGTCTCTGCAAAACATACGTTAGTCACATATAATATACGTTGTCATTAATCACTAAAACCAACTAGGGGCCTAGATGCTTTCAATCTCCCCCTTTTGGTGATTGATGACAACCGTACAAGATTGTGAGAGTAGTTTGTTTGAAATTTCTATCAATAGAGAAGATGGTTAGTTATACTCAATAATTTTTGACAGAAAGAGTGTGTAACATAATAATAAGAATGAGCGCATACACAACGTAAATTTCTTGTTCATATAAAAGTGAAATGAAACCGATGAACAAGAACTTGAAGACTGGTGATAACATATTAGGTGAAAACACAATACACACACAGTCAACATAAACATTAAGAGCATATAATAGAGTTTGTGAGCCAAAATCTTCATACAAAAGTGGAGCTAGTACAGAGAGTATCAAGCACATATATTACATCAAAATACACAAGACTCTCTACTAACTCCCTAACTCCCCTAGCTCTCACAACTCTCATATCTCTCCCCTTTGGCGTCAAACACCAAAAGGGAACCCGAACCTACAGATCAGAAGTGGAAGGAGGAGGCGGGGGCATATCTGGTCGCGGTCGTGGCAGAAGAGCAAACGCCCGCTGAGGGTCAGAGTCAGCCTTGGATCTAGGATCTGACGTAGAAGCTGGAGCTGGTACTGACTCGGACTGAGGCTGCGCTGCATGAGCTACCGGAGCTGAAGTGGTCAAAGACACCGCCACAACAGCAGTGCAGCAGGAGCTGGTGGCACTGACAGCTAAGCACTGATGGAGCTGACAATCGGCAACGAGAAAACCAGGGTAACCGGCCGGAGCGGAGAGGAAGAAGGACCGAACAAAGGTAGTGGGGGTCCTGCCTGAATCGCTGGTACAACAGCGGCCTGAAGAGCTGGAGGCGGTGCAGACTGAACAGGAGCAAGCTAAACACTGGTATGCTGAAGAATGTGAGTCATGAAGGCCCGAGGCTCAGCCCTGTCTACCAAAAGCTGCTGCTGCAAAGTGTCCTGTCTGTCCTGAATAGTCTGAAACATGAAAAGCATCTACTACTGGACCGCTGCCTGTCGTGCCTGCTCGGCTGCCAGATGAGCCTGCTACTGAGTAAGGGACTGGAGTATTATAGCCAAATCAGGATCAATGGCAGGAGGGCCAGCAGGAGTAGCACTGGAACTCCCAGCCTCATGATCATGAGAGCGTGGAGGCATAGGAGGCGGAGACAGAGGCAGAATCCCAAAATCATCATCGTCATCATCATCATCATCAGGAACAGTTGTGCCCTGAGTCTCAAACTGATGGAATGTCGTATCTTCTGCCTAAGTGTCTGTCACTGGATCTGGTGCTGGAACTTGGTCCTCAGGGGCTGGACGATAGGAGCCAAAGTGGAGGCAAGAGGCCTCAAGAGTGCCCTGGAACTGCGGTGGCTGGATCAGCTGCGCGAAGATGTAGCAGAGATAATGAGCATACGGCAGCTGTCGCCGGGCACGAAGACCATCCAATACCGTGTCCTCGATCTCACATATAAGAAATCAACCACATCAAACTCGGAATGTGAGATCAGGGCACCAAGGAGCCAGAGCTGGATGTGAATGGTGGCCTCCACTATACCAAAATAGTAAACTTCCTAGAGCTTAAACCCTAGGAAGTTAGGCCTAAACTCTAGGAAGTTAGCTAAACTCTCGGAAGTTAAGCCATCCCGTCGGAAGTTTGGCTCTCGGAATTTTTTTGTCGGAAGTTAGCTTAACTTCCTAGAGCACTCTAGGAAGTTACAGCCAAAAAAGCCTCTCAGAAGTTAGTAGATTCTCGGAAGTTAGTAGCTTCACGCCGTCAGTGCCGTCAGCTGACTAACTTCCTACGACTAACTTCTACGGCTGACTGTAGCCCCTAGGAAGTTACGACTGACTGTAGCCCCTAGGAAGTTAGCTGGCTAACTTCCTACGACTTAATAAGCCTCTAGGAAGTTAATTTGACCAGCATTACAAATGTTATTTATTTTTATTTTACACCACATTCCACAACATAACAAATATATCAACAACTATATAGCACAACATATTTTCACATAAAACATCTCACACACAATCACATAACAATATTTAAATCCATAGTCTCATCAATTACATCACAAAAGTCTCATCCATAGTCTCATCAATTACATCACAAAAGTCTCATCCATAGTCATAATAAGACACATCTCATCATCCAATACTAATAAGAGATAATATTTCATACATAGTCATAAAAGTCTCAAGTATCAAAATGCAATAACATGGAAGCTCACGGTCGCCGGTCACCATCGGGTTACAGTGACGAGTGATGGTCGATACCTCCACTAATGAAGAGGGTTTCGACAAAGTCTAACCTGTCTTCTTGTTCATGCTTCGGCAAGGTAGTTGGAGGGGTCTAATATACATGTACAAATGACATTTGCTGAGTTACATCATAATATAACTAACAACAAGTAAATGATGATGAATTTGCATACATGATGTTCGGTAGACGGAGATGTAGGTATAGGTGGAGGTGAAGACCAAGGATAATGAATGGGAGGTGGTTGTGGGGGGGCACCGGGACGTGTATCCCTTGGGTCTGTGCTAGTTGCTACAAATTTGTCGAACTCATTCGCATCAGCGTTTTAAATCAATACATATCTTAAAGTGAAAGCTATTAATGGACGTGCTATACTAGGAAATAAAAGGAAACGAAGATAATTCTTTACAACATGTATTGTGCCTTTCTATGAAGCAACAAAACAATATATGATAATCACAGACTGAATAAAAAGAAAGTCTTGTTATTTTGTGTCTTTTTCGTGGTCCCCTACCTTTACATTTGTGTGAACTGAAATATTATCAAAAGGTGAAACAATCAAAAGGCACTTGCATCTGTCACTATATTCATCACTTTGAAGCTATCAGTGACTGCACAAAACAAAATTAAAATTATTGTAAGCAAACGACTTTGCTTTTTACTAGGCCAACGCACACAAGAAGTGAAAAAGAAATGACATGGACTTACTGAATCAAGAAGCTTCAGACCAGCTCCACGTGTAAACTTCCTGGCAAAAAGGAAGCAGGGGGCTGGCTTTCCATTACTTGTACACCACTCCCTTCTATTTTCGGTCTTGTCATATATATTATCAATATCCTAAAAGTGAGAAGAATATATCCTCAGCAAACAACAAGAATCAATGTTGATAAACCTGTTACAAAAGCATCAGCCTTCGAAAAAGACATTTGTTTAAGACATTGGTTCTTCGATTGATGAAGTATTTACCACCACAAGTGTTACGGGTTTAAGACACTCCACCTCCTTTTCCTATAAAAGGTGCTTGTTGCTTTATTCATTATAGCAAGTGATGTGACTGCATTACTTGTCAAATTAAGGCAAAACAAACCTAAATACAAAGGGTGATGGACCCTTTAGTTTCCCCTTTAATTGAGCATAAAACAACCCTAGCCAAGCTTGCTGGCACCAAAAGTGTTGTCATTTTTTTAAGTTGTTTTAGCAAATATATATAAGTCATAAACAAAAATAGTGTCCAGATTTGGAAAAAAGACTATATACCTTTATGGATTTTATAAGTCTTGGAGTAGCATCAGAGACTTTATATGTTACAGGATGCCACCCGCGTCTTTCACGATCTTTAGAAGCTGAAAGATCCCATGCACTATGTGTTACTCATCACCGCGTAAGTTCTTCTTCTAGACCACTTTGCTGCATTGCAGAAGAGCTGAATGATCAGGGAACTATGCAAAGAATATTGTTATGAACAAGATCATTGACATATTGCAAGCAACGTCTGAACATAGTGCTCATCTGGTATGCAGTTATGGGCTTTCCATGCCTCCGCAGGCTGCAAAAAAAAGAAGATAAATGACATTTAAATAAAAATAATTATCAACCGATTTTCCCTTGTAAAATACTATAATGTAGACACAAATAAATGCAAATATAGAGTTTGGAAAGTATTTTGATGTACAAGCATAATACCGTCACTATTTTATTTTGGAACATCAAAAACTAAATTATATAATTCTTAGGAAGTTTGAATTTACTATAGTCCAGAAAATTAACCATATTAAAAAAACTAAAAAAAATAATGCAATTATTTTGGACTAGGTTGTTTCAACATAGCCAGTCCAAGTTTGGGACTAACAGGCTGTTAGGCTCTACTGTTAATGATTATGGGATTTGAGATATACATTTTTATAAGTAAAAAATGCTAAAATGGCAATCCATAAATCATGCCATGAATAAGAAAGGGGATTGTTCAGTAATATACAGAAATGTTTTTACTTACAATAGGACGATCCCCATCCCGCCAGAACTCTGGTAAGGGTCTCCACTGCAGTATACAGAAATATATAATTGGTCAATATTAGAAATTCAATAGATAAAAGAGGTTAATGTAAATAAGACGAGGATTCAAAATTTGAGAACTGATGCTCTAAAAAAACTCTAAAGAAAAATATCTGCTCTCTTGATTGCATACCAACCTGAAAAACTAGATAAAACGGGAAGAATAGCCTGAAACAAGACCAACAGCAAGCTCTAAAGAAAAATATCTGCTCTCTTGATTGCAAATTAAGATGTATTAGTAAACAATGTAACCTTACTATTGTTCTCAAACTTATCGGCATACAAATATTGAGATATATACCCTGCAATGCTTCTGGAATTCTGGTAACACCACTTCATCATCAACCACAACCTCAGCATGCTTTTTAATTAGCACAGCCCACTGGAAACAGTTTATGAATAAAAGTTCAGTGGTAAAGTGTAACGCCCTGAATTTGGGGGTAGAATTTTTCTTCTTTTCACTCACCAAATTCGGGCAAGACCCTCTTTTCTCTTCCCGTTTCGCTCCTTCTTCCCAATTTCAAACCAGTATAGTGACAGGTGTCCGTGTTATGTATAAACAAAACCTAAGTGTCATGTGTGTTGCATCATGTCGAAGCACATTTCTTTGTATGATATCGCGTGCTCGTCTCATCTCGTTTCGGATTTCGGTTCACGATCGGATTCCGTTTAGTGGTCGTGCGTGTCATGGGTTTCGATCCGTGATGTGGCCCGGCCCAGCCCGGCTCGCGCGCCCCCGGCGCCCCCTGCCCTCCCCATGTGCGCCCCCTCCCTCCCACTGATCCATTTGTCTCATTTGATTTCTCCCGCGTAGTAACCTCCCTCTCCCTCTTCCACCTCTCTCTCTCCCCATGGTGCCCTAGGGTTTGGAGACGTGATCGCCGGAGTTTGGATCCCGAAGGTGAGTTTTTCGCCTCCCCTTCCCTTCTCTCTCTCTCCTCCCCCTCCCCTTCTTCTCCCCCCCCCCCCCCCCCGCGCGACTCCCTGCCCGCGCCCGTGGCCTCCCTACCCGCCTGCCCCACGCCGCCTCGGCCCCCGTGCCCTGCGCCGCCTCGGCCCCCCGCGCCCCCGTGCCGCCTCGGCCCCCGCGTCCTGCGCCGCCCTCGGCCTGTGCCCTGCGCGCCGCCCATGGCCGTGCCCCGCGCCGCCCCCCTCGGCCCGACCCCTCCCCCGGCGAGCCCCTCCCCGGCGGCCCGCGCCCCCTTCCCCGGCGAGCCCCCTCGGCTACGTCCCGCGCCGCCTCCCGGCCCCGCGCCCGTGCGGCCTCCTGGCCCCGCGTCCCGCGCCGCCCCGGCGAGCCGCGCCCTCGGCGAGCCCTCCCCGCCACGCGCCCCGCGCTCGTGCCCTGGCCGCGCCCGGCCGCGCCCTCGGCCGCGCGCCCCCAGTCGTGCCTCTACCACACCCTCGCGCGTCCCTGCCCACACCCGTGCCCCGGCGACTCGCGTCCCGCGCGCCTGCACGGCTCGCGTACCCTCGGCACGCGCAGTGTGCTCTCGCACGTGCGACCGTAGTCGCGCTGCGTTTAACCCTCGTTTTAATCCATTTTAAATTTAGTTTAGTCGATGTGCTGCGTTGCACGCTTCGCCGCGCGACGGTTCATTCTAATTTCATGTATTAATGTGTTGCGTCGCGCGCTTCGTCGTGCGACGATTCCTTAAATTTATATTTATTAATGTGTTGCGTCGCGCACTCCGTCGCGCGACGATTCTTTTAATATATATTCATTACAGTGCTGTGTCGCGCGCTTCGTCGTGCGATGATTCGTTTTAAATGTAGTTCTATTGACGTAAGCCGTCGTGCGTTTCGTCGCGCAACGCTTAACGTTTATCTATAATTAATGCAAGAATCTCGTTGCGCTCTATCGCGCGACGAGTCGTTCAGTTCTTAATTTAATTTAAATGTTGTGTCGCGCGTCTCGCTGTGCGACCACTCCCTTTCATTCATCTTTATTTATTTATTTATAATGATTAAATGTGGAACATGACTTTACCTTATGCTAAATGCAGTGGACAAATTAATGCCCTTCTGTTAAGCGAGTAGTTTAATTTATAATTGTGTAACGTGATCGCTTCTCGACCGTAGACTCGACTGTCATTTTCTCTTTCTCTCTTAACCGTAATTGCGAGCCCCGTGTGGAACGTCTGTTTATTTATTGCATTATAATGTATGGTATACTGTTCCTTTGTATTAAATGTGTGGATGTATATATGTTTGCGCTCGTATAGAGAACGATCTGGTTGAAGAGCCCGAGGAACTCACAGGAGAAGCCCCTGAGCAGCAGCTGGTTGGTGGAGGCAAGTGTCCCTTGACCTATCTATGTCCTATACAATTCTGTAATTCACTTCCCGCATTTACACAATTATACCTAAGGATTGACTAGCTTTTGTTATCCATGTCCTTGTTTACCTATTTGGGTCGGATTATTATTGTTTAGCTTATTGCTATTGCTCAACACTAATCAATGAACATGATGAGATTTATCAATGATACGCTGTTTTCCCTCTTATTTATGATGTTATACTTGTGGCATTTAAGGGGGCTCGAGCGGTTTCTCGAGTGCCTCTCCATAAGGACCTGTTTGTTGGATGACCGCCTGGGAAAACAGTGCAACCATGTGGGTGGAGTGGGACGCCCTTAGCTGAGTAATTAGAGGAACCGGGGTGTAGTTCGCTTAGCCGTCGTACCGTCAATGGGGCTCGGTGTATGCGGCTCGCTCTACCAAGGTTGATTTGTACCTTGGGGAGGAGTGCGGTACATTTAGGAAACCTAACGGGCGGCTACAGCTCTGGGGAATCTTTGTAAAGGCTACGTAGTGATACCCTGCTGGGTCACCGTGGTAGTGATCAATGGAGAGTCATGATCTCCGTGCAGAAAGGGAAATCACGGCTTGTGGGTAAAGTGCGCAACCTCCACAGAGTGTATGAAAACTGATATATCAGCCATGCTCGCGGTTATGAGTGGCCAAGGGAGCTCCAGTGATTAGTGATACTTGATCAGAGATTGTTCGGATTACAGGTGGTGATGAGAATGATGGTTTTGGTATTGACTATGGTAATGGTAAGTGGTATTCTTTCCGTTTGGAAAGGGTACATTTGGGTTAATAATGTGGGTTAATTCTAAAACTTGGCTTTCTCTACTAGTAATAATAATTTGACCAACTAAAAGCAACTGCTTGACTTACCCCCACGTAAAGCTAGTCCACTACAGCAAAACAGGACACTTGCTGAGTATGTTGATGTGTACTCACCCTTGCTCTACACACCAAACCCCCCCAGGTTGTCCGCATTGCAACCACTTCTCAGGAGAAGATGAAGCCGTGGAAGGAGACTTCCAGGAATTCCAAGATTACGACGAGTTCTAGGCGTGGGTTAGCGGCAACCCCCCAGTCGGCTGCCTGTGAAGGCCGCATGTATCTACGTTTCTTTTCCGCACTTTGATTATTGTAAAGACTATGTGGATGTCTTCGACATATGATGTAATCGACTGTTATTCCTCTTTTATGTTATTATTTGAGCACTGTGTGATGATGTCCAGTTATGTAACTGCTGTGTACGTGAATTACTGATCATGGCACGTACATGGTTCGCATTCGGTTTGCCTTCTAAAACCGGGTGTGACATAAAGGCATCAGAATTAATTATCAAGCAATGTTTAGTCCGGGGGCGGCGGACGGGGCCGGAGGCGGGCCAAGGCGGAAGGGGCCGGGGCGGGGGCGGGCGCGGTCGCGGCGGGGGCAGCCGGTGGAGTGGGCAGCGTGGGCGGCTGGCGTCAGGCGGCTCCAAGGAACAGACAGACGCGAGAGAGATAGGGTTGAGAAAGGTGAGAGAAGAGGTAAGGTTGAGGAGAGGTTTAAAATAAAAAACTAACTTTCTAGAGTAAAGTCGTAGGAAGTTACGTAACTTCCTAAAGTTTGTACAATTACTCTAGGAAGTTAAGTAACTTTGCTAGAGCCGGCCGTAGGAAGTTAGCTTTTCTTTTGACTGGTCAACAGCTGCAACCTAACTTTCTAGAGGAGGCCGTAGAAAGTTAGCTTTTTGTTGGACTGGTCAACAGCTGAAACCTAACTTCCTATAGGAGGCCGTAGGAAGTTAGCTGGGCAGCTAACTTCCTAGAGCCAGCTGTAGGAAGTTAGCTTTTTGTTTGACTGGTCAACAGCTGAAACCTAACTTCCTAGAGGAGGCCGTAGGAAGTTAGCTAACTTCCTACAGGTTTTTAACTTCCGACAGCTTTTATAAAATAACGTAGGAAGTTGTGTTTATTTCCTAGAGCTACCAGTTGCCTCTCGGAAGTTATTTATTTCCTACGGTTTGTTATAAAAGCTGTAGGAAGTTAAAAAAAATGTAGGAAGTGTATGATTTTGGTGTAGTGCTCCCTATCACCCATCCGGGGCACTAGCGTCCGTCTCATGAGTTGATATAAGTATTTGGCCACTGGAGTGAAATCTACCGGAGAGCGTCGCGACCCATCTGTGAAGGGCGGTCGGAACAGAGCCGTGACGTGGGTTGTAGCTGGAGCAACTCCGTCGTGAGGGCGCCAAGGAGGATCAGAAGTACCATAACACAAGCTGTGAAGGCGAGTCGATGACTCGGGAAATCCAAACAGCTGGCGAATCTAGCTGGCATGAATAGTAACATCCTTGTGCTCAAAGCGGAACCTCATCCACTGGTGATCGGGATCGATCCATACTGACGCATAGAACAATCGGACCCACTCCTCAACATATCTGCCGCTGGTAGTCAGAAGAGTGAGAAGTCCAGGCAAATATGAGAGGTGCACCTCAGAATCCGCACCGGCGGCTAGCAGAAATGCAGGGAGATCTAATAGTCGGTGCGCTCGCAGAGCAATCTGTGCTGACATCTGAGCACGAAAGAATGGCTCATGTATCCTGGTGCTGAATAAATTTGCCGTTGCAGGGTCTCTCTGAGCAGGTAGCCATGACTCCATGGGTACGTGTCTGAACCGATGTACCTAGGCCGCTGTAGCACGCTGAAGATCGATCAAACGAGGATCGGCAGCTAGTGGACGCACCTCGGTCTCGTCGCGCTCCCGGAAGCGGGCAGGTGGAATGGGTGGAGCAGAAAAGGGAGCAGAAGGAGGAGCAGTGGAAGCGAGAGTGGTGGAGGTGGTAGGTATGGCTGAAGTGGTGGATGGCTTAGGAGTGATTGGAGCGGGCGAAGTGGGAGGTGGAGTGGTAGCAGTGGCGGGTGTAGAGGGAGCGGAGGAGCGATGCCGAGACGCAAGTCGACGAACTCTGTATGCAATCTGATCGGATGAAATCTGTAGCTGACCACCTCTCTCTGCCTGCTCAGCTGCTGCTAGAGCTGCTCGGGCTACTCTATCCAAACGCCGCTTCTTGCGGCCTTCCTGCTGCTCCAAATATATGGTCTTCCCCTTGACCTGCCTGAAGGGGCGAGGAGGGTCCTCGTCGTCTCCTCCCCCTGGCGCTGACACATTCTTCATGCACACCATCCTGACCTGAAGACTGCATATGAGAGTGAAAAACTAAGCACCAGAAGAGAGCAGTGGAAATGATTATGACTTGAGGTGATAAATACCTAGAAATCTCACGAGAGAGAATCTAGGCAGGACAGGAGACGAGCTCATGAGCAAGCGAGGTCACTGAAATGATAGAAGAGGTGAGTATGTATTTGTCACATAGTCATAAGTATATGAAATGTGAACAAATACATACAAGAGAATTATGACACAGAAAACGAGTGATTTGGCGATAGAGAGGTCAAACGACGCGAAAACGGTGTTTGAACGAAGAATAGTGCCAAAGGAGGTTTGAAATTGGGATTGAGGCATGAAATGAATTGGAATGGAGCCGATACTCCACGAATAGGTTTATATGGGTAAATATGAGTGAAGTGTGTGCTTGGTTTGATTTTAGGCGAAGAAAGAGGAATTATGACACTCGGCTCGGAATCGATCGCTAGAAATGGGGATTTGTGAAAATTTGGAGTCTGGGATATCGGATTGATGTGAGATTTTGTGAATATGTTACTGGAGGTATCATGAAGGTGTCTAAAAATTTTGGGTTCAATTGGAGGAATTTTGGTTGGTTTGGGCATTTCACCGAGCACATGGCGTGCGGAGGTTAAGGGTATCGGTGAAATAGCTGTTTTAGGTGGTGAAACCCTCCCTAAGGAGCTAGGAACCTACAGGGGGATCCATGAGAGCACTAGGGACACATTCATGCACTAGATTCACAGAATTTTACAAAGATTGAAAGGATTTGCACAAGGGGTGGAAAAAGGGAGTGTAAGCCAATGATTATACAGAGAGACAGAGAGGGAACAACAGAGGGGGGAGGAGCTCACCGAGAGGGAGGAAGAAGGATCGTCGGAGCATGGCCGGAGATGGTGGTCGCCGGTGAGCAGAGGAGGGGAATCGCTAGAGAGAGACAAAAGCAGAGAGCGAAGAGAAGGGGTGAGCCTTTGGCTCGGTTTCGGGCTGGAGGTCATTTTTTAAAACGCGTTATGGGCGCACCGGACAGTCTATAGTGCCTGTCCAGTGCACACCGGACAGCGCACAGGAGAAAGTGGATTTGCGCGCGCGGCCGGTGCACCAGACTGTCCGATGAGCCCAGACAGAGGGGATTTTGATTTTTTTTAAAATTTTCTATCTAAATTTTAACCAAACCAAATCCCAACTTATAATCACACAAGAGAACACCTGTTGGGACAGGTATTGGCCCCCTCATATATTTTCCCATAATTTTCAAAATATTTTGCCATAGGCTAGTTAATTTCTAGAGAAAATAGTCAAATGGTGAGATTTGCATTTTGGCTTTGCACTAGGGGTTTTCATGAATAATTTGAGTTTTAAATACTCCCCCTAAGTGTAGTACCACATGCATATCTCAAGAACCAACAATGGCATAGTAAATAAGAATTTAAGTACTAAAAGCTTAAAGCTAAGACTTGTTAAGTTTGAGCCCGAGTTAAGCTTTTTCACTCGCTTTGTTAGCGGTTATCTTAACTAGGTTAGACAAGCCCTAAATGCAATACAAGAAATTTAAATATGCAATGCAGGCTTGACAACACCATTTAGAGATCTTAAAAAAAATTCTGAGATCAAGTATGTTTAATTCATTTCTCAACATGCAAAAGCGGGTTTTATCAAGTGGCTTAGTGAAAATATCTGCAAATTGACCTTCCGACCTCACTCCTTCTAAAATAATGTCTCCTTTAGCAACATGATCTCTAAGGAAGTGATGACGGATATCAATGTGCTTGGTGCGGGAGTGTTGTACAGGATTATTAGCAATTTTAACAGCACTCTCATTGTCACACAACAAAGGTACCTTTTCTAGAACTACACCATAGTCTAGAAGAGTTTGTTTCATATATAAAATTTGTGTGCAACAAGCACCCACGGCAATGTATTCCGCTTCGGCGGTTGACAAGGCAACACTATTTTGCTTTTTGGATGTCCATGATACTAGTGATCTCCCAAGCAAATGGCATCCCCCGGAAGTACTTTTTCTATCAATTTTGCAACCGGCATAATCCGAATCGGAATAGCCAATTAAGTTAAAAGTAGCTCCTTTGGGATACCAAAGGCCAACGCTTGGGGCATGCTTGAGATACCTAAGAATTCTTTTAACAGCACGAAGATGAGCTTTCTTTGGATTTGATTGAAATATAGCACACATATAGACACTAAACATGATATCGGGCCTAGATGCGGTAAGATACAATAAACTACCAATCATAGAACGGTAGAGAGTTGATCAACCAGGTTACCTCCCTCATCTAGGTCGAGATGTCCATTTGTTGGCATAGGTGTCTTGATTGGTTTGCACTTCTCCATGTTGAATCTTTTCAACAAATCTTTGGTATACTTCTCTTGTGAGAGGAAATTACCATCTTTCATTTGCTTGACTTGAAAGCCGAGGAAGTACGTCACCTCACCAATCATAGACATCTCGAACTCCTTCGACATCAACTCACCAAATTCCTTGCAATGATAATCATTTGTCGAGCCAAAGATTATGTCATCAACATATACTTGACAAATGAAAATATCACCGTTATGTTTCTTTATGAATAAGGTTGTGTCGACGGTCCTGATCTTGAATCCCTTTTCGATGAGGAAGTCGCGAAGACGCTCATACCAAGCCCTTGGAGCTTGGTTTAACCCATATAGCGCCTTCGACAACCTGTAAGCATGGTTAGGATATCTAGGGTCTTCAAACCCGGGTGGTTGCTCAACATATACAAGTTCATTTATGAAGCCATTTAAAAATGCACTTTTTACATCCATTTGATAAAGCTTTATATCATAGCATGATGCATATGCGAGTAGGATATAGATGGCTTCAAGTCGAGCAACCGGTGCAAAGGTCTCTCCAAAATCTAAGCCTTCAACTTGAGAGAAGCCCTTTGCAACAAGTCTTGCCTTGTTCCTTACAATCACGCCTTGATCATCTTGTTTGTTTCTGAACACCCACTTTGTTCCAATGATCCTTGCATCTTGTGGAGGCTTTTCCAGGGTCCAAACTTGGTTACGGGTGAAGTTGTTTAGTTCTTCATGCATGGCGTTCACCCAGTTTGGATCCTGTAGCGCCTCATCTATACATGTAGGCTCAACACAAGAAACAAAGGAGTGATGTTCAATAAATGAAGCATGTTTATGTGATCGAGTAATAACCCTTGTGAAGGACTCCCAATGATTTGATCTTGTGGGTGTGCTTGAAGTAGTGATGAGTTTCTCCTGTCAACCACTTGGGAAGAAGATCCTAGAGCAATAACATCTTTGGCTTGTACCCTTGCTTGTTCATGAGAGACAAATGTATCTTCATTTGCATGCCTCTCATCTTTTTCATCATCTTGTGGTACACTTGATGAAGAAGGCATGTCAATGTTTTGCACCTCTTCTTCATCTTCTTTTGGTTTGATAGCTCCAATTGGCATGTTCTTCATGGCTTCCCTAAGTGGCTCATCACCTACATCATCAAGATTTTCAAGTGCTCCTTGGGAGCCATTAGTCTCATCAAACTCCACATCATATGTTTCTTCTACCATGCCAGTGGCATGATTGAATACTCGATATGCTTTGGACTTTGATGAATAACCCAGTAGAAAACCAATATCACAACGTCTTTAAAACTTCCCTAGGTGATGGTGTTTCTTGTAAATGTAGCATTTGCATCCAAACACCCGAAAGGAGACGTCTGGCTTTTTCCCATTTAGCAGTTCATAGGGAGTCTTCGCAAGTAGCCGGTGAGGAAATAGCCTGTTTCATGCATAACATGCAGTGTTGACAGCTTCGGCCCAAAACCTTTCTGGTGTGTCATACTCATCAATCATTGTCCTTGCAAGTGTGATCAAGGTCCTGTTTTCTTTTCAACAACTCCATTTTGTTGAGGTGTATATGTTGCTGATACTTCATGCTTGATCCCAATCTAATCACAGTATTCATGAATGTTGGTGTTGTCAAATTCTTTTCCATTATCACTTCTAATCTTCTTGATCTTGCAATCAAATTCATTTTGAGCTTTCTTGGCAAACTTCTTGAATATAGATGCAACTTTAGATTTGTCATGGAGAAAGAACACCCAAGTGTATCTTGAGAAATCATCAACTATCAACAGACAGTAGAGGTTGCCACCAGACAGCATAAGTTGTTGGTCCAAATAAATCCAAGTAAAGTAGTTCCAGTGGCCTTGATGTTGACATGAAAGCTTTTGTAGGATGTGTGTTAGCAACTTGCTTTCTAGCTTGACATGCACTACACGGCTTGTCCTTTTCAAATACAACATCCTTTAGTCCTCTAACCATGTCCTTCTTTAATACTTTCTTGAGTGTGCTCATTCCAACATGTGAAAGCCTTCTATGCCATAGCCATCCAAGTGATGCTTTGGTAAAGAGGCAAGTTCTTAAGTCTGCATCTTCAGAGGTGAAATCCACTAAGTAGAGATTGTTGTATCTAAATCCTTTGAACACCATTGATTCATCATCCATTTTTTATACAATAACCTCTGTTGGAGTGAATAAGCATTGAAGGCCAAGATCACAAAGTTGACCCACTGATAATAAGTTGAAGCTCAAAGGTGCAACCAAGAGAACATTTGAAATTGATAGATCATTTGAAATTGCCACCTTGCCAAGTCCTTGAACTTTTCCCTTAGAATTGTCCCCAAAGGTGATTTTGTCTTGTCCATCAACATTTTCATCAAGTGAGGTGAACATCCATGGGTTGCATGTCATATGTTGTGTGCATCCACTGTCAATAACCCAATGGCTCCCACCGGTCTTGTAGTTCACCTACATCGACAGACAAATCAGGCTTGAGTTTTGAGAGCCCTATATTGCAAAGGACCAGTGACTTTCTCAATCAAGGACTTTGCAACCCAAATTTGTCTAGGTCTACTCTTGCTTGGTGGACCTAGGAATGTAACTTTGACTTTTCCTTTCTTTTCTTGATTTGCTTTGAGAGCCAAATACTTTCTCTTGGAAGATGACTCATCCTTGTCATTGATGTGCATGTACATCTCATGAGCATTGTATCTTTCCCAATATTTGTGTAGGAGTAGTAACTGAAAGATCCATCTGATGCAGCACTGTGACAATGTGTCCATATTTATCAATTGGGAGGACACCGACAATCTTCCTCACAACATCCGGTTGTGAAATTTGTGTAAGCCCCAAGCCATTTACTTCCTCTACAAGAATATTGAGACGTGAGTACATAGCATTAGCATTTTCATTAGCAAGCATCTCAAAAGAATTTAACTTTCTCATAGCAATATGATATCTCTCCTCACGCTCATTTCTAGTACCTTCATGTAGAGCACATATATCCATCCACAAATCATGAGCATTTTAATGGTTTCTTACTCTATTAAAGACATCCTTGCAAAGGCCTCTAAAAAGAGTGTTTTTGGCCTTAGCATTCCATTTCTCATAGTTATACTCTTCTCCTACAAGATTTGTGGGATCTCTAGGTTCGGGGAACCCTTGTGTGGCGGCTTTGTAGACACCAATGTCTATAGCCTCTAGATAAGCTTCCAAACGAATTTTCCAATATGGAAAAACGTCACCATCAAAAACGGGAGGAGGTCCATCCCCATCGGACATCGTTACTCTAGCGGTTAAGCTAATCTAAGAGCAACAAGGCTCTGATACCAATTGAAAGGATCACGATGCCCAAGAGGGGGTGAATTGGGCTTTTCTAAAATTCAACAACAATTAAACCCTAAGCAAGAGCCCAACTTCACCCCAACAACTAGTAATGAGGGAATACTACTAGAAATACAACAATGCTAATACAATACTTCAAATACTTGCTAAACAAATACACAATGTAAAATGCTTGAATTGAGTACGGAATGTAAAGCATTGTTTAGAAGACTCCTCCAATTTTTCCTGAGGTATCGAAGAGTTGGCACCCTCCCCTAGTCCTCGTTGGAGCACCTGCGCAAGGGTATCATTCCCCCTTGGTCCTCGCAAGAACCAAGTGCTCACTACGAGATGATCCTTTGCCACTCTGGCGCGGTGAATCCCTCACGACCGCTTACAAACTTGAGTTGGGTCACCAACAAGATCTCCAAGGTGATCACCGAGCTCCCAACGCCACCAAGCTGTCTAGGTGATGCCGATCACCAAGAGTAACAAGCCATAGACTTTCACTTGACCAAGAGAAGCCTAATGCATGTGGTGTGTGCTCTAGGTGGCTCTCGCTAGCGCTAATGAGGTCCAAATGCGGGATTAAGATTCTCAAATCACCTCACTAGGCTTTGTGGTGCTTGCAATGCTCTACTAATGTGCAGGAGTAAATGTGGGCAGCAAGACAATTAATATGGTGGGTGGAGGGGGTATAAATAGCCCTCACCCACCAACTAGCCGTTACACAAATTATGCTGCGCATGGGCGCATCGGGCATCACCGGTGCGCCAACGGTGCGCCAACGGTCGACTCCAATGGTTAGTTCTGACAGCTAGCCATTGGGCAGACGGCACATCGGACAGTGAACAGTCACTGTCCGGTGCGCACCGGACAGTCCGGTGCACTGTCCGGTGTGCCACTAAAATTCATTTTCCGAACTGCGCGCTCTCGGGTTTCTGCGCAGGGAACCGCTCTTCCCGGGGCTAGGCTGGCCCCACTAGCAGAGGGTGCACCGGACAGTTCGGTGCACACCGGACAGTCCAGTGCCCCAAAGCCAGAAACCCTAGTTTCTGTTTTCTGTTGTTTTTCAAATCGGTTTTCGTTCTAACTCGTGAGTATGTTCTAGAGTGACACCTAGCACTATATGTGAGTGTGAATATGCACCAACACTACACTAGAACTCTCTTGGTCAAACTACTCATCGACAACCCCTCTTTATAATACGGCTAAAACAAAATAACAGACCTAACTATATAACGAGTGTCCGCAACTCCTTGACACTCAGAATACGAAGACCTTCACCTTTTGTTTTGTCGCTTTAGTCGTCGCTTCGAGTTCTTATCTCTGGGATTGTTTTCACCGTTGTAGTACATCTACCTGTAATGCGACCTAACTTACCATTTGTCTCTGCAAAACATACGTTAGTCACATATAATATTATGTTGTCATTAATCACTAAAACTAACCAGGGGCCTAGATGCTTTCAATAGCCGACATAGGCTAGAATTCCTGAGAGCGCCCAGTTGGCCGGACTGTGCACCGGACCGTCCGGTGCTACACAGTCCAGCACCTTTTCTCTGTTTCTTCCTTTGTCTTCTTTTGCTCCTTTTGGACTTGACTTAGCTGAGTCCCTGGCGCTTAGACAAATATGATTAGCACACAAATCAATTGACTAAGTGTCCTGAGCATACCTTTTTTCTTGATCCATATAGATTTGCACTAAGTCCTCTTCCGAGCTCAAATACCTTTGCTCAACATCATGTTAGTTCAAACATAAAGTGTTGTGCATGTAATCACCAAAACAATATAGAAATGGCCCAAAGACACATTTCCCTTTCAGTCGTGTAATCCCTTCCTCAGAGCACCTTCGTTCTAATCCACTTTGTAGAACCGAAGGTACAATTGTAAATTTATCACATGAAAGGGGAGAAATGAGATATTAAAATATCTTAGTTAAGTTAACATGTTTAACTTCTTTTCATTCCCTGTATATTCATTTATATACAGACGTGTGATTCATTTGATTAAAATCATAACCTTCGTCTTCGAAGGAGTTATTCTGAAGGGATAATTGTTTGAGGTCGAAGGTTAGTTATCTTTTTTAACATTGTGTTGCCTTATTTTCAACTGTGTATAGCAATTGAGAACAAGTGACCAACACATAGTTACATAAAGCTTCATCTTCGTCCTTCACTCTAATGTACTCCCTTCCACCTTTTATTAATAACCAAAAGATTACAAGAATATCTCCGGTTTCTTGATGTTACAAGGTGAAGATAAAAAGAAATACAACTTCGTAGATAGAGTGAAGCAATTCTTCTCGACTAAAAAGCGTGACAATGCATGCCACTGTTTCTCTATTTATAGTCGTGAGATACAGCTTTGACAAAATTACAGTTGTGCACCTAAGCCTATACATTTGAGCTAATGGGAGAATTAAGGGTAGTGTTGTCTCTTTCTCCGGTTGCCTTGCTGAACAAGTCTTGGCGACTTTACATAGCTCCAGCTTTCTTCACCTATTACACATGTGCGCCGTGAAACCGAAGCTGGTGCCTTCGTTTTCTTAGTTGTGATGGCTCTAGTCGAAGGTGTTCTTCGACCTTTTTCATGTTGCACTTAAAACAGGCTAGAAAGTAACTTGATAAGTTAGTGCTTTGAGGTCCTTCAGAAGAATATGGCCTCCAACATGGACATCAACATCCTTACTCTAGTTGTCATTCTTTTGTTAATCTTAGATGTGAATTTAAATCTAGCTCATTCACAATAATAAAGTAGAGATTAGTTTATTAGTTGTCTCCATTACTGACGTGCCATAACAATGAGTGTGACACTGTAATGGTAGAGGTTTAGATACTCGGTCCATTGACTATGGCATAGTTGGTAACCGCCGAAGACATACACTTTATAGTACTTGTGTCTACACCTATAACTAGAGACATGACTATTATAATGCTTAAATAATGGTATACAGTTTTTAACAGCATAACTATTTCGTAAATAGAATAAACAATCTACATGGTGTAACGGGGAGGAATGACGTCCTTTTTCAGAAGTTCTGTGGTTCAACTAATTTCTACTGTTTTCGCTCTTTTTTTTTCTCCCCTGTGCATGCATGCACCTAGTTCGTGCAACATTATGGTTCTCAAATATTTTAACGCTGTGCAGCGCGGTCAACTACTACAAGAGGTTTTTGCACGCGAAAACATTTTGTACAAAACATTCGACAAAAAATTGTACACGAACAATATATTAATAAAAATGCTACTGCAAAAGTTATCGACAGCCAAGACGGCCCATCGGCGTCCAAACTCAAAGCGGCCCACGATGCACTTTGCGAGATTGACGAAGCTGGTAAAACGACATGGTGAAAATGGATCGTTGCTTCACAAAAAGTTAGATATTTTAATAAATTTTAGTTCAAAAATAAAATAGAATATTGTCTGATCCTAATACGATTTTATTTTTAATTTTTATAGTGTAATTTAGAGCTCATTACCACTGTTCGACCATAACCGTCCGTGTAGTAATAGATTGATATAATAATAAAGAGGAAAGTGCATAAACATGCGTGGCAGCCAGAGATGTCCTGCTATCAAGTAGGCAGGCGCTACGGTGCTATACATCATGAGTTTTCAGGACATCCCAAAAAGGGACAAAAACACGTACGTAGAGCAGCCTACTATTTGCATCAGCCATCAGCACCACTGCACCAGCACAGCATGGTTCCTTTCCTTGCTCGCCCAAACGGAACACGGAGAAAAAAACCTGAACCGTGGGCACGTCACGCCCGCGGACGGGTCGGCCCACCAAGAGCCCATCGGCCACAAAAACTAAAAAGCAGCCCGAGCCCGCGTTCCGCCACCATCCCTGCCGTGCCGACCGAGCGACGGGGCCAAACTCCCCACGCGGTTCCCACCGCGCTCGGCCTAGGGGTCCTGGTCGTCGGAGGCGGCCACGCCCATGATGGAGTCGTGTTCGGCGAGGAACCTCTCGGCGATGGCGGCGTGCACGGCTGCGCCGGTGGGGAGCACGTCCTCGTCGATCATGAAGTAGGGAGAGTGGCCCGTGTGCACGGATCCCAGCGTCTCGTTGCGCACCCCGATGTAGTAGAACCCGGCGGGCACGGCCTGCGAGTAGAAGGAGAAGTCCTCGGCGCCCATCATGGGCGGCACGTCGCGGTACGCCTGCGCGCCCAGGAGGTCGGACGCCACGCGCCGCACGTGGGCGTACATGCGCGCGTCGTTCACCGTGGGCGGGTAGAAGCTCTGGCCCTCGAAGAAGTCGACGGACGCGGCGCACCCGTGCACGCGCGCCTGCGCCGTGACCACCTCCTCGATCCGCCGCCGCAGCTGGTAGAAGCTGGCGTTGGAGAAGGCGCGGAACGTGCCGCCCAGCACCAGCTCCTGCTCCTGAGGCTGGGCCTGCTCGCTGCCGCCGTTCACCACCGCCACCGACACCACCTGCGAGTCCAGCGGGTCCGCCTCGCGGGAGACGATGCCCTGCAGGCTGATGACGGTGGAGGCGGCGGCCAGGACGACGGGGTCGGACGCCCGGTCGCCGCCGCGTATCACGGCCTTGAAGAAGCCGCAGCCGGCGAGGAGGGCCCCCGTCCTGGATCCGATCACGGACGTCGGGTGCTGGTGCGACACGTGCACGGCGAAGATGGCCTCCACGCCCTCCAGCGCGCCGTCCTCGATCATCCGCTTCGCGCCGCAGCCCGACTCCTCCGCCGGCTGGAACAGAAGCTTCACCGTGCCCTGGAACGCGTGCCGATCGAAACGTGAGGAATGGCATGACGACCACACGATCCTTAACTGAAGCGGATGCCTTGAGAAGCGGTGAACCAGGGATGAGTGCCGTACCAACCCCCAACAGCACAAGTCCATCCATAGCAATCGACAGAAACTAAACAACAGCATTGCGAGAGTGCTCAAGAGCACGTGGGGCGAAAGAATTGAGATACCAAAAAGGAACCAGGAGTAGTGGTTGCTGGCACGACTCATGATGCTGACATCCTCAGCATGATGCCACCCTCCGCGTGGTGGTGGTGGCGGCATGCCATGGCACATCGTTTTCGCACTTTGTCGCACTTGCTTGCTCGTCTTTAGCTATCGTTTTACGCCGCGACGGACCCAGAAATTAAAGACAGTCTAGACAAAATTATCAACTGCTAACAACTATATATACGAGATTATCAACTGGACTCAAATATTTAGACTTGTGTGCTCCTTTCAGTGGCAAGGCAGCCCAGGCCACGCAGCCTATGTTGCCTGGGTGGTGAGTCTGCCTCTCTGTTTTTTTTTTTTTTTTTTTGCGCACATGTTTTCCCCCCAAAAAAGCGAAATCTAGCGACTTAAATCCAGATCACGTCCCCAGTACTCCACTCCAAAGAAGCTATGGAACAGAGCTGCGATGAGATGGTGTCATTTGCGGGATCATGGAGGCAGGCAGTAGTGTGGTGTGTTTGCAGTTGCAGCTTCGGAGACTGATAATGCCCGTTTGGATGAACAATTTTTTTTTTAAAAAAAAACTTGCCATGGTTAGAGAGAACCAGTTATATCTATTTGAAATTTCGCAACAACAACAAAAAATAAACTATATTTATTCGGAGTAGCTTTTTTGTAAGCTAGGTGGCTGAGTATTTTTAAACTGATTTTATTATAGCAGTAGTGAATAGGACAACAGAGAGCGGGCCTGAAACCGAAAAGACGGGGATGGCGTCGTAAGGCAGGCCGGAGTGATATTATACGTACCTTGAGTTGGTGCTCGCGAGCCTTGAGGATGCTGGCGGCGCCGAGCAGCATGGCCACATGCGCGTCGTGGCCGCACGCGTGCATCTTCCCGGGGACCCGGCTCTTGTGCTCCCACTCCACGGCCTCCTGCAGCCACAGCCACACCACACACAGTCAGCATGCATCGTCCTCGAGCTTTTTGGGCGTGGAAGAAGTGCCCGTTCTGGGCACTCAGGCGGATCTTCTCCCCGCGGGCGAAATCGGCGTGCTCGCCCCCCGGGTTTACCAACGGCTCATGCCATTTCGGGCAAGGAACTAGAAAGCCCTCCTTTTTATTGTTTTGTTTACCCCCGCTGGCCGCTCTCTCTCTCTCTCTCTCTCTCTCTCTCTCTCTCTCTCTCTCTCTCTCTCTCTCTCTCTCTCTCTCTCTCTCTCTCTCTCTCTCTCTCTCTCTCTCTCTCTCTCTCTCTCTCTCTCTCTCTCTCTCTCTCTCTGCTGGTCCTGACGAACTCAACAACAGCCAGCCCTCTGCCATCACGTCGCGTGTTTCCATCCCCGTTGCATCGTCGTCGCGAGGACCACAGGACCAGGACAAGTGTAGTGTTGTGTAGGTGGTGGGGCTAGAACAAAGGACGATCACGTTTTTTTTTTCCTCTCTCGCAAGAAGGGAAGCATGCATGAGGCACCCGTGCGCTGTCTGTCTGTCCTCCTCCTCCAGGTGGTGGCCGACGCGGCGCCCGCAACTACCCGACCCCAAGCCGTAGCGAAAGGACCAGCAGTTTTGCGTGGCACGTTGGAGCACCCAGCCCTGCTGAGTACTCTGCAAATCCTACGCACCCTTTTCTTCTTTTTAGTAATAAACCAAATAATAGTACCCCGTTTCATAAATGTGCTAGAAAGTTGTTAAAATATTATATACAAGTGAATTGTCTACATTCTTCCATTAGATTAAGCTTTTGGTTTGAATTGGTTGGTTCATGCAACTTAATATGGTATAAGAGCCGGATGTCTTAAATTCGAATACTAGTTAGCATAATTAAATAAAATAAGCGTTGCCACGCTAGAGACCCAAAAAAGACCTGACGGGAGCGAGAGTGTTAGAATATACTATAAGTGAATTATTTAGCTCACATCAGTTTAAACTTTTAGGTTGAATTGATTGATGAATTTGTTCTGAATATAGAAGTATTTAGGTGGTGTTTGGCTTTAAAAAACCAATTCATTATAGATGAGGTGGTACGTCATGAGTCCATTCAAAAAAATTGATAGAATGCACGCATTTCTCGTATTATTACTGATTATTAATCTACGAGAAATGAAATGACGATAAATTAACACATTCAATTCCACGAACCAAACAAGAAAGAAGACGACCGACTACCTCGTTTCTTAAACCAAGCATATTAATAAACCAAAAACCATGGTGTGCGCCATCTCATCTCATCCAACGCACAGAGGGCGGCCGGTGTGTCTGTGTGTTATAGCAACCGCATGAGCTGAATTGTGCAGGGATTTCGTGGCTCGCGTGGGGGACCATTTGAATCGTCAAGGAAATAATTTTTTTGCCGCGCCTCCGAATGACGTCTCTTCGTCTTGCCCGTCTCAGATTTCGAAAAACGGGTTCGAATCAGACGAAGAGAGATCGAGAATACTAGTTCGTTGAAGGGTTGCTACGCGCATGGGGGTGGTGAGCATCACGAACGTACGTCCATGCCGGCACACGCTGACACGCACGAACGCACGCACGCGCACGTACCTGGATGGGCAGCGCGTCCATGTCGGCCCGGAGCGCGACGACTGGCGGGCGGCCGGTGCCGAGCGTGGCGACGACGCCGGTGCGCGCGACGGGGTGGCGGAACCCAACGCCCAGCGCGCCCAGCTCGTCGCGGACCAGGCGGCTGGTCTCCACCTCCTCGTACGCCAGCTCGGGGCGCTCGTGGATCCGGCGCCGCACCGAGCGCAGCCACGCCGCCAGCTCGGGCCGCCCCGCCAGCCCCGCGATCTCCTCCCTCCACGGCGCCCCCACGCCGTAGCGCTGGCGCCGGTGCTGGTGCCTCCCGCTCGCGTTCGCGGTCGCCGCGCCCTTCCCCCCGCCGCCGCGCATCATCGCGCGCTCCACGGCGCCCAGGATCGCGTCCTCCTCCAGGAACGCCGCGCCGGCGGCACCCGACACGGGGATCACCGCCAGCGCCAGCGCGAGCAGCAGCAGCGCCGCGTGGCCGCCGCGGTCCATGGCCGTATGAGACTGGCGAAGCGATGGGCGCCTGGGCTGAGGTGCTGCGCCGGAGCAGGCTGGTGCTGGAGCGGCAGCGGCGGCAAAATGGAGGGAGGTGGAGGAATGGCGGGGATTAAATTGCGCGGCCAGGCCGGGCGACGGCAGTGGCTGATTTTTTTCCGCGCGTCGTCTAGGGGGGGCTCTCCCTGTCTGCGGCTGCCAGTGTCACCTTTCCGATTCAATTCGGCTCGTGGCGGAATCATTGTAAACCACTCGACCCTACTGGCATTATTAGCGCCGGGACGGGCCCGCGCTGACAGTGACGCATCAGTGGGCGACGCCTAGTGGTAACGCCTGTGACGCCCCCCCCTGATAGATTTGTGTAGCGTCCCATGTTGCGACCAATCGTCAGCATTCATCCAGTGGCATTCTGTCGTGTAGTAATCTTGTACTCTCTCCATTTCTTTTTAGTTGTCGCCGGATAGTTCAATTTTACACTATCCAGCGATAACTAAAACGAAACGAAGGAAGTAGTAGGGTACTTGGTATTCAGCTCAGCTCAGGCCTTTTTTCTTGTGGGAGCTGTCAGAATTCCAGTGATACTAATCCAGTACACTAATCATGGTAGCGTTTTTTTCTAATAATATCCAAAAAGAAATGTTCGTCTCGGCAAAAGAAAAGCACAGCGCCAGTGGCAGCAGGCCACGGACGGTCTGGATTTGTTGCTCTGAGCGGCCGTAAGCCTGCAACTGCTGCGAATGACGGAGGCAGGTGACGTGTTTTTTTTTTTTTTTGAAAGCTCGGGTCACAGGTGAGGCAAGCGGATGATGTAGGCGGTGGCGCAGGCGCAGCACAGCTCGGCGTGCACTGACGGCTTTTCAGCATTCAAGCCTGACTAGAATCAGTTGCGCCCTATCGGGCGCCATATAAATTCTATGAGGCAACATAAGTTTCACATAAACAAAAACAATATGATTATGTGTATATTTGCGGTCTAGGGCGCCATATAGATTCTATGAGGCAACATAAGTTTGACATAAACAAAAACAATATGATTATATGTATATTTACAGAGACCGCAAGTAACTTGCCAATTCATGCGAGCATCAGATGCTGAGTACAAAAATGCATCAGAGTAGTTGAGAAGAAAGTACGAAACATAGTATACATATAAGATCACATAAATGCATAACTAACACTTACATAAATGCTTAACTAACACATTTTACAGCCATCTGCCGTAAATACATAAAACTAAACAACCTACGACCTTTATATACAAAATACAAAAGAGTGAGTCATGTTACTGTCCGCATCGACAACCCGTGGATAATGGCACGCGTAGAACAAGTTGCGACAGCTGAACATTAAGAGAGGAAAGACCTGATCCGTGATCAGACGCGAGAAGCATAGGCGGTGGCGCACACCTCTGTACAGTGGAGAACCATGATCAAGCGCTAGACACATCATGGACAAAGTAAATTACTAAGCAAATCAAAATTTTGTTGCAGCAATATGGTAGAATAGGCACGACTTATTCTTTTTTGGGGCAAACTGAAAGAGTAATGAAATACCAAACAAAGAGGAATAAATCTGCTTTGCTACATTTGTACATTCTCGATGTAGGGTTTTTGTACGAACATGTGAGCAAAATCAACTCTATAACAGTTGTAGTGAGGTATATAAAAGTACATCTATCTGGCTGAAGAAGATTATGCTTGTATTAGCTCTTCGGTTGTAGGACATAAGCTGCAAGTACATAAAAAGATGGATTATTGACTGTGTTGACAACATACATGGAAGTGCTGCCATCGACAGTAAATAAATAAGATACAGAATACCATAAGATTAGGAACATTAGTGTCTATCGTTGGAATTAGGAACTTTTAGAATCAAGTAGAATTTGATTGGGGTCCTTAACGCTCTAAACAATTCTCATTCGGATTTTTCACAGTTTCAAGATAGCTACTTCTTATGATAGATTTTAGTGTCTAGAATATTATAATCCTCAAACTGCAGTAAATGATAGGAAGTGCAGTAGAGAAAAAAATACAAACATCTGCAAGAGGAGTCACTGATTTATCTTTAAAAAATCATATTAATTTATAAACCAAGTTGTTGAAACTTCAACATATACCTGGAGACTCAATAATCTTCGTGATGGTTGTGCTGCTGCCCTAGCTCTGTCGCCTCCGTGTCTCCTCAGCATGGTTCGTCCTTCGAGGACCCTACCATTTCATCTTGATCCAAACAAAAAAATTCAAAATCAGGTTACGTTTTTTAATCCCTTTTTACAGTAGTAAAATCGAACCATATCCATGACCAACATAGAAACAGGCAAACCTGTGTAGCAATAAAATATATAGAAGCTGGATATTTTTGTTGTAATCTCACAGAGATATAATAAGGTAAGCTCTTATAGGCTTGTAGCAGGATCCTAGGTAAATCAATTTAACAGAAGATCCCTACATCTTTCAAAGCCAAAGCAAATTAAGTAGTGACATAATCTGCACATTTTTGGTTGAAACAGAAGATTAACTGACCCAGTGAAAAGATTACACACAGATTACACACGGCTAGATATCCATGTCATTATTTATTCCAAGCATTCTGTCCTAGATCATGCATAGTCATATGGGCTTCAGTACCTATTTGCGTGAATGTAACCACTCGATTAAATACTTGAAGATGAAAATCAACCACTTATATGAGCACCCAGATTAAATACTTGAAGATCAAATCAACCCATTGAATGAGCACTTAGATTACCAAAATGTTCATCTCAGGGATATACACAAATTACACAAGAAGCAAACAAGAGCCAAGTTAAAAGGGAAACTGACATCCTACCGAGATGTCACAATGCAACTGTTGGGACTATGCTTCGTCGCCGAAGGTCTTGTAGGGAGAAACAGCTTCGGCTGAAGCTGTCCGCATATGATGACCGAAGGTTCCTCTGTATGAAGCTTCGGAATTACAAACCGACTTAAGAGTAGAATGACCTTTTAGTCCATAAATGTTTGAGTCGCTGTTGTAATTCCTTATGAGGGACATAATTGTAATTCCTCACAGGCTGTGTTCCGTGCCTATAAATAGTGAACAGTATTCCTTTACTGTTCACGGATCCCTGTAATTGCAACCGCATCATTTGGGAATCAATCTTTGTCAAGGCAAAGGTATAATTGTATTCAATGCTTAAATATATTAAATCAATTTAATATGAAAGTAATGTTGTTCATTTGTAATTTATTTACCTTTGACGCTTCATATTCTATATTACTTTATTCAATCTATTACGAAGATTTAACCTTCGTAATTGTATTGCCTTTAACCTTCGTCCAAAGTTCATTAATCCTTAAGGGAATAATGCTTCGTTGGACGAAGGGCATCAACATTTAACACTTTATGTTGCCTTGTTCTTAATTCATAGCATTTGAGAACAAGTCCCCAACATTGGCGCCCACCTCCGGTCAACTCACTTCCACTTTTTGAGCTGATGGCTTCGATTAGCGATCAAGCTGGAGCTGCTTCGGCCCCGAAGCTGGTGCTCCCGATAACAGGTGGTTCATGCTCAGAGCCAGCCAACAAAAAGCAGAAGAAAGAGGCGCAGAGAAGGGTACAACATGTTGGAGTACAGGGACCCTTCATCAAGTCAAGATGGTCCCACATTCCAATCACCTTCTCCCAAGAGGATCTTCAACTCAAGGATTTTCCTCACAACGATGCTATGGTTATTTCTTGCGTTATCAAAGGGTTTCTGGTCCACAATGTTTTGGTTGATACAGGCAGTGCAGCTGATATTATATTTGCTAAGGCCTTCAGACAAATGCAAGAGCCAGAAGATAAAATCCATGATGCTACACACCCTCTCTGTGGCTTCGGAGGAAGACAGATTGTAGCACTGGGCAAGATCACCATGCCAGTGACCTTCGGATTCATCAACAACACCAGAACTGAGCAAGTTGTGTTTGACATTGTTGACATGGAATACCCTTACAATGCAATTATTGGTCGTGGCACCCTCAATGCTTTCGAAGCAATTCTTCATCCTGCTTATCTTTGCATGAAGATACCTTCGGATCAAGGACCCATTGCTATTCATGGAAGTCAGGAAGCTGCCAGAAGGGCCGAAGGAAACTGGACTGACTCAAAAGCAATCCATAATATAGATGGAGCTGAAGCTTGTGAACAGTACAAATTCAGAAGGGAGAAAGCAGCTTCGGCAGATCAGCCGAAGCCCATGCTCTTATGTGAAGACATAGCAGAGCAGAAGGTGCTGTTGGGCTCCCAATTATCCGAAGAACAGGAGAAAACCTGGATAAGGTTTTTGTTCAACAACAAAGATGTTTTTGCATGGTCAGCTAATGATCTTTGCGGAGTTAACAGGGATGTTATTGAACACTCGCTCAATGTTGACCCATCCTTCAGACCCAGAAAGCAGAGGCTTCGGAAAATGTCTGATGACAAGGCCGAAGGAGCTCGGAATGAAGTCAAAAGACTCCTCAGTGCAGGAGTTATCAGAGAAGTAAAGTACCCAGAATGGCTAGCTAACACTGTTATGGTAAAAAAGGCCAATGGCAAATGGCGAATGTGTATCGACTTTACGGATCTCAACAAGGCCTGTCCGAAGGACGAATTCCCATTGCCAAGGATAGACTCCTTAGTTGATGCAGCAGCTTCGTCAGAGCTTATGAGTCTTTTAGATTGTTATTCAGGCTATCATCAAATTTGGATGAAGAAGGAGGATGAGCCGAAGACCAGTTTCATAACCCCTAGTGGAACATATTGTTACCTTCGGATGCCTGAGGGGCTCAAGAACGCTGGAGGAAGTTTCAGCAGTATGACTTCGAAGGTTCTTCAGTCTCAGATAGGCAGAAATGTACTAACTTATGTTGATGATATCATTGTAAAAAGCACGAAACAAGAAAATCACATTGCTGATCTGCAGGAGACCTTCGCCAGTTTTAGACAAGCTGGTCTAAAGCTGAATCCAGAAAAATGTGTCTTCGGAGTAAAGAAGGGGAAATTTCTTGGATGCTTGGTTTCAACAAAGGGAATTGAAGCTAATCCAAGTAAAATTGAAGCTATACTTCGAATGGAGCCACCAAATACAAAAAAGGGGGCCCAAAGATTGACGGGGAGGCTGGCATCTCTCAATAGATTCATATCCAGATCAGCAGAGAGAAATTTACCATTCTTCGAAGTGCTGAAATCAGCCGAAGTCTTTCAATGGGGACCAAGCCAACAAAAAGCTTTCAAGGAACTGAAGCAATATTTGATGGATCTAACAACATTAACTCCACCAACACCAGGGGCTCCTTTGTTATTATATGTGGCAGCTTCGCACTCAGCGGTAAGTGCAGCACTTGTCCAGGAGAAGCTTGATGGCCAAGTCAAGAAGCAGGTCCCAGTATATTTTGTATCTGAGGTTCTTAGTGTATCAAAGAAAAACTATACAGAATTGGAGAAGGTGTTATATGCTGTTTTGATGGCATTCAGGAAGCTTCGGCATTACTTTCAAGCATACAATATTGTTGTTCCTTCTTCGCAACCGTTGAAGGATATTATGAGAAATAGAGAAGCTACTGGACGGATTGGAAAATGGGCTGCAGAGCTCAATGAATTTTGCATTGATTATGTGCATAGATCTTCGATCCAGTCTCAAGCACTGGCAGATTTCATTGCCGACTGGACGCCAGGGGCTCAGGATGAAGAAACAAATAAAAATGCCGAAGTATGGACAGTGTTTTGCGATGGGTCTTGGGGAACCTTCGGAGCAGGAGCAGCTGCTGTGTTGGTCTCACCATCCAAAGTTAAAACTTGTTATGCGGCAAGACTCGATTTTAGTTGCACAAACAATATTACTGAGTACGAAGCCCTGCTTTTGGGTCTTCAGAAGTTAAAAGCAATGGGAATCAGAAGGGCCATTCTTAAAACTGATTCCCAGGTTGTTTCGGGTCATATTGACAAGAGTTGTAAGGCTAAAGATCCGAAGCTCGAAAAATATCTAGACACGGTCCGAAGGATTGAAGCCTCTTTCGAAGGATTTTCTGTCAAAAATATTCCTCGAGGAGAAAATGAGCATGCTGATTTGCTAGCTAAGTCAGCGGCACAGGGGCTGCCCTTACCTTCGGATGTGTTCTTCGAAACAATAAAAGCACCTTCAGTGGAGCTTCTTGAAAGAGCAGTCCTCAATATATCTCCTGTTTATAGTGAAGACTAGAGAACTGAGATCATCTCTTACCTTCAGGGTAACTTCCTTTCAGATGACGAAACTTATAACAGGAGGATAGAGGCAAGAGCTCGTCCATATGTCATAATAAAAGGGGAGTTGTACAAGCATGGAGTTTGTGCTCCATTACTCAAGTGTTTATTCAGAGCCGAAGGCATAGAATTGATGAAAGAAATACATGCATGCCTGTGTGGATCTCACATTGGATCTAGGTTGTTACTTGGAAAAGTTTTTCGTCAAGGGTTTTATTGGCCGAAGGCAGCTTCGGATGCAGCGGAATTAGTTCAAAAGTGCGAAGGTTGTCAGAAATGTGCAAGAGATCAAAAACAACCTTCGTCTCTAACTCAGCTGATACAACCCATCTGGCCATTGCAAAGGTGGGGCCTTGACTTGTTAGGTCTGTTACCACCGGCCCAAGGAAACTTAAGATATGTTGTAGTGGTCGTGGAATATTTTTCTAAATGGATTGAGGCAAAGCCTTTAGCCACAATAACTTCGGCCACCATTCAAAAGTTTTTCTGGCAGAATATTGTTTGTCGTTTCGGAGTACCAAAGGACATCACTGTAGATAATGGAACACAGTTCGACTCCGAAGATTTCAGACAATTTTGTGATCAAATTGGCACGAAGATCCATTTTGCATCAGTTAGACATCCGGAGTCAAATGGACTTGTTGAAAGAGCTAATGGCATCATAATGACAGGAATAATGAAGTTAATCTTCAATCAACCCAGGGGAAAATGGCCAGATCAATTAATCAAAGTGGTGTGGAGCCACAATACAACAACATAAAGGTCAATAGGCTTTACTCCATTCAAATTATTGTTTGGTGACGAAGCAATAACTCCAGAGGAAGCTAAAACTACATCAATAAGAGTAGTAGCTTCGACAGAATCAGATTCCGAAGCTGATCATTCTGTGGAAAAAGATGCTATAGAAGGGATCAGACTTCAAGCTGTGGAGAACATCAATAAATATCAAGCCGAAACAATCAAATGGCGTGATAGAAAGGTTCGGCTAAAGAATATTGAGCCAGGGCATTTGGTGCTTCGGAGAGTGGCTAACCCAGATACAGTGGGCAAGTTGCAGTTGAAATGGGAGGGACCTTTTTTGGTAGTATCTTCGTCAAGACCCGGTTCATACAGATTGAAGGATATGGACGGCAACGACATTCCTAGATCTTGGAATGCGGATGAGCTTCGGCGATATTATGTATAATTTGATGTATTTTTTTTATGTATTTTTTATTTTTCTTTTATGGCACCCTTTTTCTTTCTGAAGGGGGAGAAAGATTTTTAATGGGGCCATCACATGTAATTTCTTTTTTATTTCAGTTCTATAAGAGCAAAATCCCCCAGAGATGTAAATGTAAAAACAGAGAACGCACCATCGAGTGCCAAAAAAAAGAAACAGGGAAGAAGCTCGAAAGCCGTCCCTAAAGGGATGCGGAGCACGACGAAGCTACTAAAGAAGTCGCTCCAAAGGGGGCGCAGTGTAAGTTTTCTGCTCAAAAGTCGTTCCAAAGGGAATGCAGAGCTTACAGCGAAAAATCAACGCTGATACCGCCGAAAGTAAAAGGCGAAGAAGCTCCTAAGGGAGGCTTACAGCGAAAAATCAACGCTGATACCGTCGAAAGTAAAAGGCGAAGAAGCTCCTAAGGGAGGCTTACAGCGAAAAGTCCGCGCTGATATGTGATTGTTTCTAAGGAAATAACGGTTGTGATTACGGCTTTGGATATGTGTTTGGACATTCATTTGCACACCACATTACATCATAACATTTGCATTCATAAACATTCATCCAGGCATATGTAGGATAACCATCATCATAGCATAAGTGGTGGCTTCGGCAAAAAGAAAAAAAAACTGTCTTTTGTATTTCGTCGTATACGAAAAGAAGAGCTTCGGCAGAAAGGAAAAGCTGCTTTATGCTTCGCTGTGTATGAAAAGAAGGGAAGGTGTTTTTTTTGCCTTGGGCTCAAAAAGATAATTTCGTCCACATCAAAGCACCTCATACATTAATGGAAGGGTAAGAGCATATTACAAGGTATGAACAAAATTCATTAAAAACAGTTTAGCCATATTTACAAAAGTTATTTCAAAAGTTTCTTGAGTTTTTCTGCAGTCTACTCCTACTGATCTTCACGGGGCCTCAGCTTCGGCGTCATACTCTTTAAGCATCGGTCTCGGCTTCGTCACCCTACATGAATTAAGTTGTTGTGAGTCAAAACCAAGTTTGAAGGAAAAGGTAAACACAAGGTATGATTTCTTACTGGTTCAAGATGACTCCGAGCTTCGTCTCCAGCCTTTTCTCTCCCGCCTTTTGTCCATATCATCTTTACAAATCTATTAGAAATGCTTCGGGCGAGGTCAGGAATGTCATCTAAAATTGATGGTGATAAAGTGAAATTGGGCCTATTAACAATTTTTCCATGGTCGCAGCCAGCTTTCAGGAAAGCTGCAGCAGTGCCCCGAGAAGCTACCCAGGCACAGAAGTCACCGTGCCCGGCTATAACTTCGTCAAGCTCATCAATTTCACCCTCAATATGTTCGAAGGTCTTTTGTAAATCTTCAGTTGACGGGGTGAATTTCTCACTGCTAGCCCCAACTGAATGGAATATCTTTCTCAGTCGTTGAATACATTTATTGCTAAACTCCAAACATTTGTCTTGAAGGCTTGCCAATAATTTTTTCAAATCTGAATTTTGTTGGACTTCGGCTTCAAGTTTCGCATTAAGTTCTTGCTTTTCTTGTTCAAACTGTTCAGATTGGCAGAGAAGCTTCGTATTCAATTATGCTATTTTAGCTTCGGCTTCTGCCAATAAGCCTTCAGTTGTCTGAAGCTCGAAGTTTTTCTTTTCAATAGTAGCTGATTGCTCTTTTATCTTGCTCTCTAAATTTCCAATTATAACTTCGTGTTTTTTGTCTTCCAGATCCTACTGCATTTTCAAAGCCTTACTCAACAGCATACTCTGCGCATAAACAACCTTCGTTAGAAATGTCTTCATTATTAAAAACAATAAAAGTCAAGGGAAAAGTAGTTCACCTTGAAATTGGAATAAAATAAACTACCAACGATATGTTGTCGTCGGTAGCGGCTAATATCCGTTTCCAGCTTCGGAAAACCGATACTCTTTGATAGAGTACCGATAATCTTAGCTCCAGTTTGATCCCGGATACAGTCTAATTTTTCATCGTCAATACCTCCAAAGAGGAGTGCTCCTAGTTTATATCCGCAAGATTTGGCATATTCTTTAAGCTCTTCTATTTCGGTTTTTGACAATTCTTGTCCAACTAAATTTTGAAACATGAAGGTTTCGTCCTCCGAAGTATCGTCAGCTATTTCCTTCCCTTTCCCAGACACTGCGGCCATGGTCTCTTCGGCGGCAGTAGTAGCTTCTTCTGTGGCCATGTCTAGCAGTATTTTGTCGATATGTTCGATTGTGGTTTCCAAGTTCAAATCTTCGGCTGAGGTAGCTTCGGTAGCCGCGATTTCCGAAGGTGCGACTTCAACATTTGATATTTCCTCAGCCGCTGGTGTCTTCCGAGCTGAAGCTCTCGGTGGTATCTTGTCAATGACTTCGGTCACTGCGATGATTCTTTGTCTCTTTGTTTTAGTTGTTTTCTTCGTTTTTTCGGGCTCCTTTTTCTTCTGAAAAAACTTTGTCAGTTGAGGCCCTAATGGACTTAGCTTCACAGGCAGGGATTCAGTCATTACCTTCAAAATCTCTTCCACGTCAGTGGCAGAGTGTGATGCGGGAGTCTCTTCTTCGTCAGATACTTTTCGCTTCGGAGATGATACTTTTCTCTTCTTCAGAATATTCTTCTCTTTTGGTGGTTCTTTCTCATCTTCATTTAAAGCTTCGGCTACCCTTCTCCTTTTCCGGCCTTCGACAATTTTATTCAGTTGTTCGTAGTCAGGGTATTCAAAACCCAAGGCGTCCAGCACTCGATTCAGTCTTCGCTTCGGACGGGTACCGAAGGCCGCAGTCATCAACTGATCTTCTTTTTTGGAGTAATTACCGAGTATTTCATTACACATTATTTCAATTGTTTCCAGCCACTCTTGGCAAGGTGTTTTAAAGTATTTCTTAAACTTGTAATAGTAAGGTAACCGCACAAGTTCCCCTTCTTTCTTTTCCCCCTCTAGCTTCGGCATTTCCCATTCTTTTAAAGTAGGAAAAACCCTGAAGGCCAAAAACTCTTGAACCAGGTCCCTAGTGCTGATATGTTCTGAAACAATTTTAAACTCAGCCAGTGCAGCCCAAGTGGGACCTTCTAATGACATTTGGCATCGCGGTCTTGTTTCTCCGAAGATCAATTCAAGAGGGCTTTGTACCAGCTTCTCTTTGTCTTCGTCAACTTTCACATAAAACCATTCTGACTTCCAGCCTGCCGGCCATTTGCTCCGGTAGCTGATTACAGGAAACTTTGTGGTTTTCCGATAGGCAAAATTATAGCAACTAAAGTTATCATGCAATCCATCTTTTCTAGCCTTCGTCTGGTAATGCAGCTCATGAACTCGACAAAAGCTGTCGGCAAACGGCTCCACTGCCTGGCTTCGGAGGGCCCAGATATAAACACTAAGCCTAACGATAGTGTTAGGAGTCAGCTGATGAAAGTATATCCCAAACTTCTTCAATACATCTGCAATAATCCTATGAAGGGGGAATCTCAACCCAGCCTTTAGAAAGCTCTTGAAAATGACTATTTCATCCTTCTCTGGCTTCGGGGTAGTTTCTTCCCCCCCGAAGCGAAGTAGCTTCTTCTCACTCTCACTGAAATAACCCGACTTCACCATCTTGGAGAGATCAGCCTTAGAGACAGTTGACTTTCCGAAGTCCAAGTGGCTGGGCTTACTTGGCATGGCAATATGATAATCATCTTCGGAATCAGTTTCCTCAATATTTCCTTCATCCGCGTCGGCAGCAACTTCGGAGATGGGGACAGTCTGCTCTGTCTCAGCGGTACGGATTCCTTCCGAGGTTACCAGTCCGGATCGTTGCATCGCTTCGGAGATGGGAACAGTCTCCGGTCCTTCAGCTTTGCCTCCCTCACGCTCAACCCTAGCGGTAGAACGCACTCTGGACATTTAATTCTGAATTTTTTGGGAACTAAGTACTTTTTCTTCCGAAGCTTTTTCTTCTGACGAAGTAGGCTTCAAACTGGAGCTTCGTTTGATTCCGAGAGTCAAGCTTCGGCTATGGTTAAAAATTTTGGCAGCAAAACGGTGCAAATAGCAATGAATGCTGTGGTAACTTCACACCTATCCGTCTGTTTATATAGTGATGCAGGTAAGAAGGTGAATCGCCAGGATTTTTACACCAGGCGAACAACTGCTTGCACCCGCTGCAAGGTGGGACCGCTACGCGCTCGGAAACTAAATCGTTTCTCGACAACGAGCTCAGGGAAGGTGTTTTTCGTACCTTCGGCTTCCCGAAGCCTAAGAGACTTTTTTCACGGATCAAGCTCGTTACGAAAAACGATCTAGCACCGTGAAGGGGCTACTGTTGGGACTATGCTTCGTCGCCGAAGGTCTTGTAGGGAGAAACAGCCTCGGCTGAAGCTGTCCGCATATGATGACCGAAGGTTCCTCTGTATGAAGCTTCGGAATTACAAACCGACTTAAGAGTAGAATGACCTTTTAGTCCATAAATGTTTGAGTCGTTGTTGTAATTCCTTATGAGGGACATAATTGTAATTCCTCACAGGCTGTGTCTCGTGCCTATAAATAGTGAACAATATTCCTTTACTGTTCACGGATCCCTGTAATTGCAACCGCATCATTTGGGAATCAATCTTTGTCAAGGCAAAGGTATAATTGTATTCAATGCTTAAATATATTAAATCAATTTAATATGAAAGTAATGTTGTTCATTTGTAATTTATTTACCTTTGACGCTTCATATTCTATATTACTTTATTCAATCTATTACGAAGATTTAACCTTCGTAATTGTATTGCCTTTAACCTTCGTCCAAAGTTCATTAATCCTTAAGGGAATAATGCTTCGTTGGACGAAGGGCATCAACATTTAACACTTTATGTTGCCTTGTTCTTAATTCATAGCATTTGAGAACAAGTCCCCAACAGCAACTGATTTAGTTATTACAGGCAGTCTGCCGGTTTTTGGTGTGCTATTATATACTTCCTCCGTTTCGTTTTAGTTGTCGCTTGATGGTGTAAAATTGAACTATCCAGCGACAACTAAAAAAACGGAGGGAGTAGTATAATTAAAGCTGTCGGTTGGGCGTTTTATTTCTCTTCGGCCGCTCTTGTCAATTTGTCTCGTGCAGTCGACAGTCGCGACTGCGAGTGAAGTTAATTTAGGGGTGTGGCCTGTGGCAAACCTCCTTAGGGCCGCTAGCTTGTGTGATGTGTTGTACGTCGGCCTCCGTCCGGTCCTCCGCGCAGCAGAACACAGATGCATGTGTGCAGTGGCGGCTAGCTGCCGCTGCTAGCTAGCTTTTCCCTGAGAATGTGCGTGGGTGCCATGCACGATGGCCGGTGAAAAGCCCTTTGCGCTTCCGCAGGATCCTCCTGCTTCCTCGGCCTCCGGGGCACGTACGCACGGCCGGCCATCGTTCGTCGTTCCGTGCTGGCGTGACGTGGTGTATCATGCATCATCCATGGCACGAGCGGTACGGTGTCCCCGCCGGCAGCAATGCACGCATACGTGATACGTCAGACGATGATGCATGCATGCCGGCGGCCCCTGGCTGGCTCTCTTTGTGCATGCATTGCATGCTTACTTACGCCGGCGACAGGTGGTGGGTAGACGAGGTGGATAGATGCAGCTCTAGATTCCGGCTTTTTTGGTGGATAAGGTTGCGGGGACGAAGTTGACCTGGAGGGTGCAAAGCAGCAGAAGAAGAACAAAGCAAACCCGCGCGACACAACGCGACACGATCACTATGCTCCATGCTAGCTAGTACGTCGGTTGCACACGTACGCAGTGTGTGCGAGTACGGAGGAAGACAAGAAAGAAGGCGGACGCAATTCTCGCTCTTAGCTGAGTTCGAAATGGAGATTTCGGGTCCGAGACACACAACGCCAGATGTCGAGATGTGAATGGGAAAAGGCTCCGCCGAGTGCGGAGGGAGCTCCAAGCTCGTTCAGGTTTTAAGGAACCAGATGAATACTCAAGTCTCAAGTACAGTGCGGTGCGGTGTGGAGGCCACGAATGTCTCGCTCTCGCGCCGCTGGAAGAGTTTTTTAAGGGGTAGTTTGGAAAACTTGATTTTTTTTCAAGCAATTTTTATTTTTTTCAAAATAAAATAAACTAATTTTTCTTTGTGAAAAATGAAAATCCCTGGTTTCCGAACTAGCTTGAAGAGATTCATTGTTAATAGCATAATCGTCTGCGTTCTTTCTTTCTTTCTGGCTGTAAAACATATACAGGCAAGCCAAGTTGTTTTTCTTCTTCTGATACTTAGTTTCCTGCCATAAATTTGCCAACACCGTTTATTTGTCTTGATAAATGCATCCAACTCATGCTTTTTTCTGGAATCCTGTGTCAAATAGATACTAGTAATATTTTTATAGATGAATTTACTATGCACAAGTAATGAAAGGTTGTCATAAGTTTGTCAACTATTTGATGTCTCTTTTCACCTTTTTTTACTGCACCTATGTCTCTATAAACCAAACATCCCTTATATTGCATGCTTGCTAAGGTCTTAGCTTAAATTATATAGTTGTTGCACCGTTGCAGGCGATTGAGACCAAATGCCTTGGGACCGACGGGGCATGAGAAACTTTCTATTGTTTTTTATCCGTTATATTTGTGTGAAGTGAACAAAAGATGTCATGTTAACATATATGAAATAGAGTAGCACTGAGATTTTTGTTACTCAGGCTCGGATATGCAAGATCTGAAAAAGACAGAAAGTACATGTTATGTTATATATTCACACTCGTAGCAGAAGATATATCGTGGGAAAGCTCAAAACAAACTATCATTGTATTAGCGATAATGTTTGTTTAGTGTGTCACATGTTATGAGGCAACGAGTTAGGCTACGGGGCTTCAGAAGTTTGTA
This sequence comes from Zea luxurians, assembly GCA_029449295.1. NCBI lineage: Eukaryota > Viridiplantae > Streptophyta > Magnoliopsida > Poales > Poaceae > Zea > Zea luxurians. The sequence goes on from JAOPSE010000124.1 coordinate 3,691,610, forward strand.
CGTTGTTTATAAGTGGTAGACAATATAACAAAACCACTGAAGTTATATTGCAATAACGAATCATTAGTATTTCTTTTATGACAACAAGTCAAGTGATGTTGCCAACACATTGATATAAAAGTATTATATTGTAAAGTGGAAAGTTCGGGATCAAACAATTAAAATTGAGCATATAAAGACAGAGTGAATGCTTTAGGACCCGCTCACTAAAAGGGATTTTCACTAGCATGTTCAGAAAACGCATAGCCGACATAGGTTCAATGGAGCACATGTGATTTTAGATTAAGAGGTTATTAATACAAACACCACCCTCGAGGAATGAGTTCTTTGCTTTGAGATAGAAAGATGCACCGTAGTTATTGGGGTTCAGTAGCATGCAAATGGTTGTTGTGATGTCTTAGTCTTGATGTCTTAGTCTATTAAAGAGTAGGGATTATAAGCTAAACAAATATGTAAGGAACTAAGTTTTAAGTGTGAACAAAAAATGCATAAGATTAAGGTGGAGAATATACGATTGATCTGACTCGGTTAGAGGATGGAGCCTGGCGCAATAATCTTTTGGTTGTGGTCCTTGTCGACCCCGTGCACAATAAAAGGGGACGATCGAGGCCAACACCATGTTGTTTATCAATGCCTCCTCATCCATACGCACCCCCATCCGATATATTCTTACGCAGCGAGTGAGAGGAAGCGCTGCCGGCATCAACGCGCCGACTCCAGTGTCAGCCACAAGAGTCTTCTCTTTCCATGGTTGATCTACTCATCCAATCCCGAAGGTGATTTTTCTTTTCGCTCTTTCGATTCTAGATTTTGGACAAAAGGTGTAGATCCTACCCCTCCTAACATTAACATTACTATATTCTTGTAAGGGTAAGTGTGTGCGCGCGGACGCGCGCTTGTACATGAGTCTACATCTATATTGTGTTTCTAGATGATGAAGAAAAAAAAATGGAAACCAATTAATTCATATTCTATTTCAACAATTGGGAAGGTGCGAAGATAAAGGAAATCGTAGGGTGTTGGCGCCGCATGTTTTTCTCGCATTTGTTGCGCCATATATATATAGCCAACCACATGCTGGCTTGCCTTTTTTTTCTCAATTAACTAGGATCACACAACTGTCTTGTAGTACTAAGCGAATGAGTAGTACTAGTAAACTCCATTGCGTATGGGCCATGACTATGACTTCGGACCACTGCGCCCATACATTATTTCATTGACGCCGTCGGAGCTAGCCCTCGACATACAGTACAGTACACGTGCAACAAGGCATGATACAAAAAAAAAAAAAAAACAGCACGCCCAACACAAGGGAAGAATGCGTTTCATGCCCTGGCGTAAACTATTCTACTAGCACTGTCCACGTTCGGTCTCGAAACGGCTTCTAATCTAATCACACCAAACGATTCGTACCAGGACTGATAATCTATAGCGATTGTTCGTCCAGCCAACAGTCGGTATAGGCTTTATACTTTAAGTGACAATATAGTTTAAATTTTACGCTATAAGATTTAAGAATCAGATTGAATGGTCCTGCTTTTATTCATTTTTAAACTAAAATTTATTCAGTGTCCTACTATTATTTGAAAAAGTATTTGGATCGTGATTCATTACTATCCCTACGTATACTACTTAGTAAAAAGTTGTGGGTCCTACACTATAAAAATAATTGCATGACTTCAAACATTATTTTTTGACCCATGTGAAAAAAACCATTATTCCACATTTATGGCTTGGAACAGTTTTATTGCTCTTGAGTATACATTGTTGTTGCCAAGAGTTTGGTAGAACATTTTTTTTTGCAGGAATTGTATATTTCCTGGGACATGGACGGAGGAGGTACGGATGTGCTAATGTATGCAGTACTAGTTTACATATGACGCACGCCAGGTTCGTGGGCGTTCGGGGGACCTGCTCCTCCCGCACGCAATAAATTCTGATGGAAGCAAAGCAGCCAAGCACCGGCACGGCACGGCATGGGTTCCGGCCACATGTCCATCCCGAGCCCTGAACGCAGATGCGGTCCTGCACCGTCGCGATCAGACTCAGACAGACGTCTCCGTTTTGCTCCCATTGCTGTAGTAGTACAGTGCCAAAAGGCTGGTAGACTGGTAGTGGTGGCGTTTCCGCTGTTTCGGATCAACCTCTGCTGCTGCCGGAGGGGGGGGGGGGGGGGGGGGGGGGGGGGGGGGCACTGGCAGACGCAGGGGGGCACGAGGGAGACGTCTTCTGCGTTTGAGAGAGGAGCGCAGCAGCTAGGGGCCTGTTTGGTTGTCTGGATGGGTGGGTCTGACTCGTATCTAGGGAACCTGGCTTTTGGTAGCCTGGCTGAGAGCATGCAATATACCTACGTTTGGTTACCTGTATGAGCTTAGTTTGACTCATGCGAGATAATGTTTGATTGCTTGCATAAATGCTTGATGCATGAGCTTAAAAGCTATAAAGTTTTATTATATTTTCATATGATGATGTTGCAATAGTCTATAATATTCCATACAAAGCCTTAATCCACTTTTAAATAAATTAAATTTATTTAATAACACTAATTACATGTTAATATGTCGTTAAGAAAGACTAATGGTTGCACCGGCAGAGCCTGGCTCTAGAGAAACGGTCAATTCCTACGTATCTCGAGAGCCAGACCCAAGAGGAATCTTTGCATCCCGCGAGCCAGGCTGAAGAGGCTGATCAGACAACCAAACAGAAGAAGGTTGTATCTTGTGAGCCTGGCCAGACCATACGCAGGCAACCAAATGCACCCTAGGTTTCCATCTGGATAACAGGATAAGCTACGCGCTGGCGCTTGGCGTCTTGGCGCTGCTTTGGTCGGTTGTTTCGGGGCCGTTTCATTCGAGCGCGTTGTGGTGTGGCTCCACGGTTTCGATGGAGGAGGGGGGGCCCACGTGGGCTGGCAGCGGTTCCCGACTTGCCGTCGAGGATGAGGAGCACGACGACCGAAAAGGACTACCACATAGAATGGAGAACTAGCTAGAAGGTCATGGCGCTCGCTTAATATTTAAGATTGTAATGTTCTTTCACTTTTGTGTTTATCAATCCATACATATCAGACATAGGGTATTATGTATCTTGTGATATTAACCTCTATACAGGGACGGAGCCAGAAAAAAGTTTAGGAGGGGCTGAACTAAATTGCTGTAGTATAAAAGCTTATTTTACATTATATTGTCTACATTTTAGATTAGAGGAGTCTGTAGTGGGGCTCCATGGGATCCGAAAACGGTAGGGGGGGCTCGAGCCCCGCCCGCCCCACCGCTGGATCCGTCCCTGCCTCTATAAACTACCCGGAGGCTACACATACAATCAACTTGTCTCCAGCCTATATCACTCTTAGGAGGTGTTTGGGGTGGCTTCAGGTTATAGCTCCAGTGTGGACATGGAGTTTATAATATAAATTTAAATATTTGTGAAAATGTTTTAATATAAATAATAAATAAAACGACTTATCTAAATGTCTTCTAAAGTTTTACAACTCTAACCCCACGATTTTCTAGAGCATCTAATGACCTCCTCCAGCAACTCCACCAAATTTTCTAAAGCTGGAGCTATTCCAAACAGGATCTTACTTTCATATTTTTTTTCTCTTTTAGGTACTTACGATACTCTTGTGTCATACAACGATAGCAATATTGTTTTCAAGATTGCCATGACATATATAATAAAATAAGTTAAATGCATTCGTGGCCTCTAGACTTGTCAAGAGTTGCCACTTAGATACACGGACTTTTAAAATATATTTCTAAATCCTTGAACTCGTTAAATGATATAGCACATATCCCTAAACTTGTCAAATGGGTGCATCACGGGTCTATTTCTGGACCACACCGACTGCTGCAGCGTGTCATTTAACAAATTCAAACAATGAGAAAAGCATTTTTTTAAGTTCATGGTTTTATTCGATAATTCTATAGAAATTTAAGTTTATGACTCACATATATTTAGTCAGTAGTAACAGTGCTCAGTGACAAGAGAATTTTATTATGATCATTTATATTTTCTTCTTCTCTTGAAAATAACATCACACCATTAAAAATGATTATAGACATCTTATTAAACACAATGGATTCCGTCGAAACTCTCACAACAAAAACGAGCGGTTAATTATTAATGAATGCATCAAAGGAATTAGTTTTTTTTTACTGTCAACGGGGGGAGAGGATCCCCACATGATTTTCATTCCTGTCTTTTTGCCCAAAGCGGCTAGAGTTTACAGCAAGCTAGCAGCATTGAAGCTAGCATAGTTACAGGGGGAGGGCGAAGCAAAGATGAGATTACATAATAGGATTAGAGAACACCAACAACCAAGCACCTAATACGTGTGCCTCTTTCCTGTTGTGCCTGTACGCCCAAGCTTTTGCTTCAGAAGCGCATGAATGCAAAGTGGCCGCAAGAGTGGCATGATCCTGACGGAAGACGACGCCATTTCTGCGTTTCCACAATTGCCAACAGCAGAGGAGGACAAAGGAGTTGAATTCTGCACCCGGAAGGCGATCAGGGCGACTGATGTTTGGCAGGTCCTGGGTGCCCAGATCATCAGCGACAGAGAATCCGATGGAGCTCCAAAATTGGCGTGCAAACGGGCAGTGGAAGATGATGTGCGAAGGAGTTTCACTGTCTTGGTTACATATTTCACAACAGTCATCGTCCACAATCTTTTTTTTTCTTCAGGTTCCATTTGCACTGAATTTTTCCTTGCATAAGCAGCCAACAGAAGAATTGTGCCCGCGGGGGGGCTTTGTTACCCCAGATGAAAGTGGTGCTAACATCACCATGCCCCAAGGACCCTTTAAGCAGGTTGTAGAGAGTAGAGGTCTGAAAATTACCAGCGTGATCCGCAAGGAAGCAATGTCTGGTATCTGGTCGATCGGCGAGGCTTGTGTTGTTTACTATTGTTAGCACAGCTTCTAGTTCCTCCTGGGCTTGTGGCGTGAGGCGCGGGACTAGGTGCAAACCCTGCAGCACCACCTCTCTCACGCAGACCTTTTGCCTGATGCAGTGTGAGTACAGGGCAGGGAAGGCTGTAGACAGGTCGTCAGGCCCAGACCAAGCGTCATGCCAAAAATCAGTGCTGCAGCCATCCCCAACCTGAGACGAACTGGTCGCTTGATAGATGGGCAGCAACGCTCTCAGAGTATCCCAATGGCACCCCCTGATCTCGCCCTCCATTGTTGCTAGTTTAACATTCGTGCGCACCCAGGCTGCCCAAGACGACAAGGCCGAAGAGTGCAATCTGTGAATGAGCTTGACCAACAGACATGTGTTCTGGATGTGTAGGTCCTTGATGCCCAAACCCCCTGCCTGTTTCGGTTTACAAACATTTTCCCAAGCAACCAAGCAGCTCGATCCAGAGCACCGATCTTCGCCAGTCCAGAGGAAGGATCTTCTTCGGCTGTCCACCCTGGAGAGAATCCCAGGTGGCAAAGGCACAGCGCACATGGCATAGACGAGTTGAGAGTCAAGCACCGAGTTCACTAGGACTGCCCTGCCAGTTGGATTTAACAAGGCTGCTTGCCAGCCCGCCAAATATTTGTCAGTCTTGGCGATTTGGGGAGAGAAGGCTGTGAGTCTGAGCTTTGTGCTGGACAGAGGCAACCCGAGGTACGTCTGCGGGAAACCTTCCTGCTTGCATCCCAAACTTGGAGCATTGGGGCCAGATCCTGAGGGTTAACATGCATGGGCACCGCAGTGCTTTTGGAGTAGTTGATCTGCAGGCCTGACGCTGCGGAGAAGGAGTCCAAAAGGTGCTTCAGAGCCATGATGTCCCTTATATTAGCACGGGCAAGGATGAGGGTGTCGTCAGCGTATTGCAAGATTGGGCAAGCTGAGTCCTCAAGGATGGGGTGCCTAACCATGCCGCTATTTTTTATTAGCACCTGCAGAACATCGGCGACAAGCAGGAAGAGATACGGGAAGAGGGGGTCCCCTTGCCTCAACCCGCGCCTGCAGGTAAACCAAGGCCCCGGGCATCCATTCACCAACACGGCGTTCCTTGATGTGCTCTGAATTTTCTTCATCCAAGACAGCCAAACGTCACAAAAACCCCTTGCAGACAGAATGGTGGCTAGGCCGTCCCAACTGACAGTGTCAAAAGCCTTTGCGAAGTCCAACTTCAGCACCAATGTGGGAGTCTTCCTCTTATGACAGCATTGGACAAGCTCCATGACTTGGTGTGCTAGCAGGCGTGCAGCGGCAGCACGTAACTAGTCGTACGCTGGGCTGGAGCTTGGGGAGGCGTGTAGGGCTCCGGAGGCCGGAGCGACGTCGTGCCGTGCCGCGCGCACGAGGAGAACGTGCACGGGCGCCGCGGAGACGTGTCCTGCCAGGGCACGCCTGACTGACGACGCGACCGGCAGCGTCCTCATGACACGCCGCCATCCGGTATTCCGGTTGCAGTTGCTGCCGCCGGTGTGTACTCCTACGTCCGACGAGCACGAGAGCACGTAGTACAAGTCTGGGCGGAGTTACTCCGATCCAACTCGGCAGTTTGGCGTGCTCCCGAGCGTTTGCATCGCTGGGTGAGTCGATCGGTTCGCCACCCATGCCACCCCTAGCTTATCCTCTTCCTCCTCTCCATCGGTGGGTGCGTGCGCGGCGCGCCACAGCGCAAGGTTGACGACGACACGACGGGATCCGGAAGGACGGCGGCGCCGTCCGGACCGGTTCGAGAAGTCGCCTCTCGATCCGTCGCCGCACCACAAAGAGCACATTCACCACGCGGCGAAATGGAATGCGGATGAATGGATGACATGTTTATAGATAAATAAACAATAAAGAAATAAATAAATAAAGAAAGAAAGAAACGCTGAAAAGGGCATCCCCAACCGCCGCTTAGATAGCTGCGCGCGCGCGCTAATGGTGGCGACGGGTCGACGGCCACTATTTACTAGTATTAATTGGTCGGCACTGGAGCTGATCACGGCCGCCGCCGTCGCCGTCGGCAGTCATGCGCGTACTTGTCTCGGCGTCTTTCTCGCACCTCCGTGGACGGACGACAGAGATCCGGCCGGCGGGTGCTCCGTGGCCATGGGTTGACTGGGTGGATGGGCGGGCCGCGGCCAGGCGGGGGCGCTAGAGCTGTGATGTGAGTCTGTGACTCCCCTCTGATCCTGACACACCACCCCACACCACACGCCAGCAGGTACGCAGTGCACGAGAGAGAGAGAGAGAAGGGGATGATATTTTACACTGCGCCGTCATTAGAGAAGAGAGCGGCCAAACCGGCCGACGAGCGAGCGAGCACGAGCAGGGTGGCCAGCATCATTTCCTTTCGTGGATTACTAATTATGCACAACTTTGCAGAGGTCAGTAAGTTAACGATCGTTTTTTTTGAGAAGCAGGTTCAGAAAACTGCTTATTTTATTATTCCAAGGGCGAGTTGCCTTTAAAACTGATCAGCGGGCAAGTCCTCCACGTGTACAGCTTCGATCTATTCGAAGGGCAAGCTCAGAAAACTGCTCAGCGGGCCTTAATACTCAGGAAAAAATTTGGTTTTTACCAATATCCTGTCAGTCCTTGTTGCGTTTCTTCAGTAGAACAGGGTTCTGTACTGAAATACTGAGCACTCTGGCATGAAGAAAAAAAAAGAATTATGCACTTGCTTACCTTTCTCTTTATTACCAGCAAAAAGAGGTTGAAAATTATGTTTTTTTTGTTTCACTTCGATGGACAAAGAAAGATGCCCTGTTTAGCCGCGATTAGAATTCTGGTCGCGGAATCAGCTACAGGTCATGTATATATTGATCTGGACGCCCTCATTAAAAATCTCATGAAAGATTGTATTCGGCCTCCCCCCAAATGGCTCATTTCATTTTTTTTGTAAATATGTACAAATGAACAAGCCAATCTTAGCTAAAAGTCACTTATCAAGGATGAGCTGGGTTCGTCCAACAATTTTCCCTTATAATTTTATATACAAGAAGATCCATACATCCCCTTAGACAAGTGCTTGGTTTTGTGGTGCACCTCGGAAAGGCATCCAGATTTCATATGGTCTGTTAGGATTGTTCTACATCTACTATGGACAGTGCTATCACATCTCCCCTCAGCACAATCCTTTTCGTGGATGCTTACACGATGTGCATGAGCACAACGCTGGCTGCTATGGTGGATGTTCACAAGACGTGCATTCACAAAGAGAACTAGTAACTGGATACGCTTATTAGCGTTGCTGGTGTGGGAACACTTAAAAGGATATAACGCTAAGTGCTCTTTTGGTCTGTCTCTAGCTAGCAACTACCATATTACATTATTTATCTCATCTTCTATTTTAAATTTCACTTCACAAAGACACAAACAGTGTCATCTACGATACAAATCCTCTACTTTACACGATTCACGACGGACAGCCTTAATGCTCAAAAGGTATCCATTAATCAGGAGAAATGTTAATTGAAAAGGTTTGGGGTTCCTGCTTCTTGCTGTCGAAACTGTACAATGTGTTATTAACTATTTTTCCCCATCCACTTCAGCATGGGATCTCAAAGTGCCCCAACCACCTGCTATCCAATCGATCCAACAACTATGAAGAATTTCATTGAAGACAAATGGATTGGTTTCTTTAGGATCATGTACGCGCGGACTGTATGTTGGGTACAGAGTACCAGAAAGTTGTGCTCCATATGGATCTTAGTACTTTAAGGGATGTTCGTTTCGATCACAATCCATGCGGATTAGACCGGATTGAGTATGCTTGAATTCATAGCAAGTCAAAAAATTCATAAATTTTTTAATCCCATCTATCCATGTCGAATAGGAATAACCGAACAATGCATGAAGGGTGGCTAATATATATATGCACAAGGGCTGACTAATATGAGAACATATCTGGTGCACATGTAAGTTTAGTGCACATGATGCACATATTAAATCAACACCACTCATCTTAGATCTAACGTCTCTGGTTGTTTGATATATTTTGCTAAGGACACCCTCCGACGTGGTGGGGTGTAGTGGTGGAATGTGTTATTTGTAAATTGCAATGTTCAACCAGAGACGTTAGATCTAAAATGGATAGTGATGATTTAATATGTGCACCATGTGCACTAAGCTTCCATGTGCACCAGATATGTCCTCGACTAATATATCTGGGCAACAAGTTCGTTACCGAACAAATTGGAGTGTTTCGTTTCTAGTCCTTAACTGTCTGGCCTCATGGTGGATTGGAAGTGTTGGACCTGGACACTTTGCTAAGAGGCGGGGGGTTACCATCCCGAGTGTAGCAAACACTTCTAATTGTGTTGAATGTTGGTTTGCCTATATCTATTGTTGTGACTCAATACAAGGCACATTATCAACATATGTTGCATTAAACTTGGCCACATAGTTGTAATCATCCACATATTGGTCGATTTCAACAGCTAGACCATGAAGAGAGGTAATGAAAAAGAGGGCTTGAATACATGGCAGCCCAGTAATCTCCCATTGCTTACAACTACATGTCATATTCTCTATGTTAACCGGGTACCTCCATTCCCTCTTTTCTCTGTCATATGTTGTCACCTCTGTCTCAAATGGTGCATGCTTTATCATTGCCATCGTCAAACCTCTAGTTTTTGCTAGTAATTTCTTCATCATAGATGGGATTATTTTGTGGCCAACAAACTTTGTATCAAGAATTCTGTGGCGTAACTCAAACTTTTCCGTAAGCATCTACCTAATCTTGTCCAACATTTCCACCAAATGAAGCCCTTTGATTTTTCTAACCTTTGCATTGAAAGGCTCTGCAAGGTTGTTGTTCACATACTCTACCTTACATATTTCATTGAATTTGCTGTGCATCCATAACTTCGAATGACTATTTTCGAACCAATCCTTTACCTTTGGGTTCACTGCATGCAATTGGCTCAAGTGATAATTATGCTTCTTGAGGCTATATGTTAGCGATACATGCTATAGATTGTCATTATATATCTTTCCTTTAAAGAGTTTGCCAAAATTTGCTGCAAGATGACACATGTATTCCCTATGCTCCACTCTAGGGAACACCTCATCAACTGCACCCCATAAGCAACTGGAAAAGGCCAATTATGTGCATCAATGGCACATGCAGCTGCTAATTGTCCTCTAAATTTTCCATTCAAAGCACTTGCATCCACCTAAATGTGGTCTACATCCATAAAAAAGCCCTTCCAATCCAACATGCCTTAAATGAAACAAAAGCCCTTCTAAAGCATTCCTTCTCTAGAATCTTCTTGACTTTATTGTCGATCTGGATTTAGGATTTAGGGTTTTAGCGTTTAGGGTCTTAAATGAAACAAAAGCCCTTCTCTAAAGCATTCCACCGTAAGCACTAAGCAGACACATAGTTGGGGTCACACATAGTTCAATAACTCGATTAGCATAGACACACACAAACCGTGTAGCTCCTGTTTGATTATTGTCAATCTGGGTAGATGGTCGATCTACACAGCAAACATGTGGCATGGTGTTCCACGCGTGCGTACGTGCGCAGCGCCGCAGCCTAGGCTAGCTCCAAGCTAGACCTAGAGCAGGTCGGCCATGAGCCTGAACTCCTCAATGGTGATGGCGCCGTCGCCGTCGCCGTCCAGGCACTCAACAATAGCCGCGCAGTCCTCGGTGCTAGCGCTGCCGAGGGCGCCGAGCGCCCGGGCGAGCTCGTCCGCGCCGACCAGCGCGCCTCCCGCGGCCTCCAGCGTGGGGAGCGCCGACTGCAGCACCGCCCCGAGCGCGCCCAGCCCGAGCTCCCCGGCGTTCATCACGTCCAGGAACTCCTCGACGCTGAGCCGGCCGTCCCGGTCGGCGTCGGCGCGCGCCAGCATGTCGCGCGCCTCGGCCTCCGACTTGTCCAGGCCCAGCGACGCCAGCAGGCCCCGGAGCTCGGGCGCCGTCACCAGCCCGTCGTTGTCGGAGTCGAACGCCTGGAACGCCTCCACCAGGCTGCTGATGTAGCTCAGCGCCTCGAAGTCCACCGCCAGCGGCCGCCCTGGAGCCGCCGCCATGGCTGCGCGCTTAGCTTGCGTTTCGGGGGTGACTTGAGCTGGGTGCCGGTCTGTGCGGATGAGTGAGCCCCCTGCTCGATGGCTAGCTTGCAAGCAAGCACTACACACTAGGGCCTTTAAAAGAGTTGGAGAGCCAGCGCGTGGTCCATCGCCATTGAAGGTCTCGATAAGGGTCTGGAACATAGAACCTGAATCTTTGGCTGCTTTGTGTCGACATGGAATGGGACATGATTCTCGTTGAGCATCGTGTTCCCGCGCCGCGATGCCATAGAGATAGAGCCGGGTCAGGGTGGACGGACGGATGGATTCTCTCGTGCGGAGATGGCGAGGGCGGGGGGTGGACAGACGATGTGTAGGTAGTGGGCCTCGTTGCTTATCCGTACCAAATTTCTTATTTAGTGCTAGTTTAGGAACACCATTTGAAAAAATGGGGTTACTAAACTAACCCTTAGACTTTTACTTCGTAATTTGTGCACCCCCTCTTAACGTTGACAGGATGTAAAGCGGGTTACACAATTCATGAATATATTCAAATTTTATGGATTTTACGTAAATCCGCTGCCAAAAATCTGAAATCTCAGCCAAACAAGCACAATAGCATAATAGATTCCTAAAAATCTACAAATTCCTCTAGTTCAATTCAGAATTGCCTCCTACCCTAGATTTTTCAGATTCCTGACATCCATGTTACAATCTAGCATGCTCCTATAAAATTTATAGTTGACAGTTATTTCAACAAAACAAATTTTAGTTTTTTCTATAATTGTTGACTCACAACAGTTTTTTTATAGCTCACAGCTAGAATCATATTTCTAGGATTCTACAACTGAACCAAATAGACTCTAAGTATGATACTCAGATTCTCTACACAGCCAGATTCTCTCCACAGCTAGATTCTCGGAAAAGCTGGTCAGAAAAAAGCTGAATGTCCCTCAAGTGATGGTATTACTTCTTGTTAAAAGATACACGGGAATGCTCGCTTCTGAGCGATTCACGCGATTTCATCCTCTTGCGTGGCGACGCGTGCCACGGGCTGTGCTAGCGTATGGGTCCGTTTAGATGTGGCTTGATGTTTGTGTGAGCCCAAGGACGACACCACTACTCCATCAGTCTCAGCGCCGTCCCGTCCACGCTCGCGCGCACTCATGTCCGCAGGGTACTCGCGTCCGCGACACGGCTCCCGATGTCCACGTGCCGGTGTCCATGCGCTGCGACGTCGCCGCTGCCGTCGGTGGAGGGGCTATTCCATTTGCCCCTGTCGTCCGTCGTGCCGCGAACCGAACTCGGATTGGGAGCGAAGTCACGTGCGGCCGGCCGGATCTTCGCCGGGATGGCACAGACCGGGGACGACGTGTGTGTGGTGGGTGGCACTTCGCCGTTAGTCCCAGTGAGTGCCCCTCCTCGTCAGTGTCTCGCCTGTGGATCTCATCGGGTGGGTACTGTTAACCGGATTCCAAAATCCCATAAATCCGCGCCTTGCCGTGCCTCCGTGCGTGCTCAGCGTCCGTCGTGTCGCTCGTCGCTGTAAAGGGGGTGCGGATGCGGAGCTGGGGGTCGTGGGTGTCGGAGATCAGGGCGCCCAACCAGAAGCGCCGGATCTGGCTCGGCTCCTACGCCACTCCCGAGGCCGCGGCGCGTGCCTACGACGCCACGCTGTTGTGCCTCAAGGGCTCCGACGCCGTCCTCAACTTCCCTTCCTCGTCCTCCTCGTCCGCGTCCTCGACTCACCGGCGTGCTGATGACAGCAGCAGCGGCCGCCCGGACGACGACGACCCGTGTGCCAGTGGTAGCATGTCACCGAGGTCCATCCAGCGCGCCACGGCCGCGGCTGCCGCGGCGTTCGGCGACGCCGCCGGCATCGGTATCGGCGCCAGCGCGACTACGACGTCGACGCCTGCCTTGCTGTCGACGCAGGGCAGCACCAATCACGTCCACCAGGAGCACGCGACGGCATCATCGTCTGCCGCGGACGATAGCACCGGCTCGCCACCCGGCGGGGAGGAGCTGTGGACAGACCTGGAGGCGTTCGCCTCACCCAAGTCGATGGATCTGACAGAGGTGTCTGTTCTGCCAAACGGCCGCCCTATTTGGAGTAGAGAATATAGACCATCTTCGTCGTTTGTCCCGGTCAGTACCCCTCCTCAGTTCTCGTCGTTGTGGTTCGGTGTCTGTTCTCTACTGACGATGGTCTATATTCTCTACGAATGCTTTGGTGTCTGTTCATTGTGTCCTTCACGTTTTCACTCTCCCTTCTGGGCCATCTGCATGCGCAGATATTTTTTCCCGTTTCACTAGATTCATGCATAGATATAGGCATGCATGAATAGAGTGCCTGTGTTTTTTCGTTGTGGAAGACTTTCACAGCTTGCTTTGTTTTAGGTTCAATACCTTCCTATCTAAAAAATTGTACTAGGAGGCACGCATAAATACTGTCATACATTAGTAGTGAGGTTGCAGTTTAGTTAGTTATGGAACACTTGTGTAGCTAATTTTGATTTAGGGTCCATAACTTCCTCTCTGACTGATTGTAGATGCCCTTGTAAAACTTCCACAACCCTTAAATGTCTAAAAAATGAATGCTCCTCTGCCCTGGATCTCCATTCTTGTGTTGAGCCTTTATATGCTTCTAACTTTCTAAGCTAGGTAACAACACCGTTTTAGAAGGAATACGCTAGCTTTGGTTAGCAGCAAAGAAAACATATGGATTCTGCTTTCCTGTTCATCCCTGATAGCACATTTTTGTTTGGAATTTCGGATACCTAAATTGAGGACCTCCCTAGATTGGATGGAGCAAACATGACCCTTGTCTTCATTTCCTGTTTTCTACCCACATTACCAACACAAACTTTTGAGTTGTTCCCACTTGATTGTTCACACAATGAAATTGATGGAACCACCCAATTCAAAGCTGAAGGTTTATTGAGCATGCAAAAAAAGAGGAGTAAATAAATAGATACAGACCTATAGAGGAACCATGTTTGGGTGCTGTTGTACAACCTTGCTTCAATGTAAAAGAAAATCACGCACTACCTACCAAACGACACATATCTTACATCTGTTTTTTCAGCATCTTCTCGTTAGGCATAATGACATTATGAAAACATTAAAATTAATATAAACTCTTTTTTGACAGGTTAAATATCTATTTGAGATGCCCTAATTACAATATCATGTTCTGAGTTTACCTGACACAACATAATCTGACTCTACTGATTCCAAAGCCCTTGGAGGTATTTTTGGTGCAGTAATGCTGGAAAAACTGCAACATGTGCTATATTATTTGAAACATTTTTAGGTGGAGATAATATTGTTTTCTTCATCAGGTTTGAGTGTAGGTTTTTGACATGGGGTTTGAGTTTCTAATTTGTTCCATTCCTTGCCATCAGTCACGCTTCCGTACCAATATCGTAGGTAATCAGGCAAGGGCATATGTACTTTTTTCCAGCATTTTTCCTTAGATATCCAAATTTGGGCCTTTTCTCTTAGGCCTTGTTCGGTTATTACTATGCCACATGGATGGGATAGGATTGGAAAGTTTTAATAGAGCTTTTTACCTACTATGAATTTCCACCTAAACCCCTCCGATCCACATTGATTGAGATGAAAACGGACAAGCCCTTATGTGTGTGTAATGTAACCAGAAAACTTTTCCACAAGGTCTCTAATGTTTTTATTGTGTTGTCATGAAGGCCATCTTATCAAGACATACTATTTATGTTGTTATCCTATATTTTAACAGTGATCTAAACGAAGCCAAACTGAAGGAGAAAGCTCATCTATTCCGTGACTCCTTTTTTACCAAGGTACTTGTATCACATATTATAAAGAAAATAGTATATTATTGCTTAGATGGTGCGGTCTTTTGCAGTCAATTGCACTACAACATTTGACTCCATGAATTGTCTTAGAATGTTGTATTCAGAAATGAAATTGTTTCAGATGGAATTTAATTGATTCTAGATTATTTCATTTCAGCTATCTTTGCTATTGAAAGGCATGGTGGTGGCACCTCCTAATAAATTTGGTGTGTGTTTGATTTGCTATGATTTAGTTTATGGAGGATTTGAGATTCTTGCTACATTTTGCTTTGTTATGACTTAACTATTGGACCACAGGAGAAACTTTAGTTAACGAGAGAATTAATGGACGAACATTTACTAGAAGTTAGAATTTCCAGCTCCCGAACAACATGGTTCCAGCATGTTTTGTTTTGTACTAAAGATGCACACTACCACTCTCTGATTGTCATTACTATGCTTTTCTAACAAGTGACTAGCCTTTAATCAATTAGTACTTAGGACTGGCACGCTGATTTTAGCTACTTGAGTAGTTGCCCCATAAAGCCATGATCTTTTACCATGTTTTGAACATTAAACATGTGTTTTCTACCGAAGCTAATGAGAACATATTTTATCTCCATCACTATAGGGTGCAACATGTTCAGTGTTCTATACCAGATTAACTCCATTGCATTTTTTTAAAGTTAGGCAACCTATATAGAGACACCCTAATAATATGTTGAATGATAAGATCATGGCATCGTGCTATGTGTTTCTGCAATTGGCTGCTCAAATGCTTTCATTTGTACAGTCAGAGAGGTACTATTTGTTTATTTTACTTGTGTTTCTTTATATTGTGCAAAACCCCTTGGCATTACATATCCTATGTTGTAATTTTGTTTGTGGTGGGAATACAATGTGTGTTAATCCTTTTTGGTTTTGACCATGGGCCAATTTTGTAGAACGGTAACCCAAGATTACCGTGTCCTGGTCTGCTGAAGAACAGCCGAGATGGAAAGAGCTAAAATCCTAATTTGGCATCCATGCCTCCTGAAAATCTTAAGACAGGTAACTGTGTCACGCACTAGCAATAGTATCCTATGCAACATTTTTGAAATACGCCTCTTCATTTGTTTTTAATTTTTATCTGTTCTATAGGCATAGTAAGTAAGTCCTGAGAATGTGATTTACAGTTTTAGCACTGTCTTGCTTGATCTCCTGAGTGGAAAGCACGTTCAACCAAATCATGTAAGTTTTCCTACTCCGTGTTTGCTTTTAACATATTCTACAGTTACAATACATTAGCGTTGTATTGCTATTAACATACTCTACAATTTGTATAGACACAAATTTTATACTAACATATTCTCTCCTTTATTTAGTTCTTTGTAGGTGTCCTGGTGTACCACTGGTGAGCATCGCGTAGACACGATTGGCCATCGCCGCGACACAGACAAGAGAACGTGCTTGTGCTGCTCGCACTCTGTAAGGAACTAAATGATTTCACTATATGTGGTTCTTTGAAGTTTCGGTTAATAGACCTTATGCTAATTCACTACTTCAAAAGCAAAAAAGATGGAGATGACGATTAAATACTTAGGTAGTCATTTGTAACTTATTTTTGCTATTGATATAGTTGTGTCACATTCCTATATGAGAGTTTGTAAAGATATTCCATCTGAACTGCGAGATCCTTGTAGCATCCCAAAAATTCAACTCTTGAAAATTTCTCAAACTCGCTCTAAATTCAAAATGAATTTCAAATTTCATTTCAAAATGTTTGTTTGCGAGTTGATATCAGCAAATAAAATATAGTGGTCTATATTCTCTCCAAAATCCTCCTCCAAATATCCTACAAATATTTCCCCAGTGATCCCCTCAAATTCTTTCCAGAAATACTGTCCAGATATTTCCCCAGTGATCACCCTCAATTTCTTTCCAGAAATATTGCCCAAATATTCCACCAATATATCTCCAAGTATTTTCTTCCTAAGAAATACCTTCATAATCATTTTTCAAGTCCCTACAAATATTTTCTTCATAACTTTTCTCACGCTCATACGTATATGTATGCCTCCAGTGTCATACGGTGAGCTCTACAAGCTAATCTCACTTATACAAGACAAATACATGCTAATCTCCCACTAATCCTCTCATCCTCTCACTAATCCTCTCATCCCTCCCCCTAATCCCCCCACCATGGCTATAAATAGAGGGGCAAGGGCCTCCTCTCATCCCACCCCAAGCCATTTCATGGCAACTCTCTTCCCCCCCACACCCACTCCATGTTCCACACAAGCACACACTAGCACAAGGATCGTTCGATCGTTCTTCGATCGTTCGTCCCCTGTTCTTAGTTTGTTCGTTCGTTCGTCCGATCGTTCGATCGTTCGTCTGACCGTTCATGGTTCGTTCGTCCGTTCGTCCGATCGTTCGATCATTCGTCTGTTCGTTCATCCAAATAATCATTTTCCTACCGTTATGCTGCCGAAATTCCAATCGTTCGTTCGTTCGATCGTTCATCGTTCGTTCATAGTTCCTATTCATCGTTCATCGTTCGTTCATAGTCCCTATTCATCGTTCTTCCAGATAATCTTTGTCCTGCCGTTATGCTGTCGAAATTCCGATCGTTCGTTCGTCCGATCATTCGATCGTTCGTCCGTTCGTTCATCCAAATAATCTTTGTCCTGCCGTTATGCTGCCGAAATTCCGATCGTTCGTTCGTTCGATCATTCGATCGTTCATCGTTCGTTCATAGTTCCTATTCATCGTTCATCGTTCGTTCATAGTCCCTATTCATCATTCTTCCAGATAATCTTTGTCCTGCCGTTATGCTGCCGAAATTCCGATCGTTCGATCATTCGATCGTTCGTCCGTTCGTTCATAGTTCCTATTCATCGTTCATCGTTCGTTCATAGTTCCTATTCATCGTTCATCGTTCGTTCATACAACTATTCACCATCATTATTCACTGTTACTATTCATCATTACTATTCACTAACACTATTCACCATCGTTACTATTCAGTATTACTGTTCATCATCGTTACTATTCATCATCGTTACTACTCGTCGATGATATCTAGTAACTTTTTCGTCGTCACTATTCATCGTTACTATTCATCGATTAGCCGATCACCCCAAATTTCAATTACTCATACATCATGCTGTCCAGTCCACCTAAGACCAGTCATACCCATATTCCAGTCATACGAACTCCGGTGACTGTGATTTTCCTTGAAGTGGGAACTTCCCATCTGGTCACCCATCCCAGGTTTCTCCAAGTTGAGCACGCTTAACTTTGAGATTCCTTCGAACCAGGCTCCCAAACTCAGATTCCAATAATTGTCGTTTCTAAATTCTTATCAAACTATTCCATATCCAACCATGTCATCCCTTAAGCATGGTCCATATTCCAGAAAACTCCCAAAATACTCTTGTCCCATATTCTGCCTATAACTCTCCTGTTCATACTAAGTCAGACGATTCATTCGTCACTATTCTCACCAACAGTGAACTTCACTGTGCTACACCACATACACCCAGCTATAAATACACCCAGCTACCCTCTCCCTCTCCACACACACTCAACACCCTCAGCCAAGGCAAACACCCCACCCACTCAGTTACTCTGCTCTGCCAGCTACACGCATAGTGTCGCTTCGCCTCCAGTCCACCCTCCTGGTAAGCACCTCCGCTCCACCACTAGTTAATCCAACGCCACGGTCAGATTCAAAGCAAGCTGGCGCACGAACAAATGAAAGGCAACCTCGTTGAACACGTCTAGGGCATGTGCGGTAGAGTAAAGTCCGCCATACAAATTGATGACTACATTACTTTACTACGTCGGTGATGTATTCATGTGTGTTACTACATGTTTTGTACATGTGCAGGTGAAAGATGGTAGCATGTTTTTTACATGTTTTTTACTTGTCTTCCGTGGTTCAGTTGCTTTTGAGATGGCATGCCGAAGGAAAAGATTGTGACTCGTTTTGCCACTTAGGTTGTTCGCTTCATATTAAAGCTAGCTATTCGGACTGCTGTAGTTGAAATTTATAGAGACAAAACACTGTAGAAGTTGTAGAATCCAATAGCGATTAAAGTACTAGTAGTTTTAGTTGGCGTACACCCCGGTCCTATGATTTTGAGGGCCTTCAGGCGAACGGATCGTGGTGGACCCTCTAGACTATATAAAAAATTCTATGATATGCAGTGAAACAGATTAGCACTTCGTAGGTAAATGATGATGTGCATTGAAATTAATTTTTAAAATATCTAAGACACTAAATAATATACATAGGTACAAATTAGCACTTAACAGGTTGAGAAATAAGAACGACACAGTCGCAGAATAACCTAAATCATGATTGCTCGACCGTGCATGCCTAGAGGCTGGCGCAGTGGTGCCCAACGCACTGGAATCCTGGAAGACTGGATCATCGAGATGATGAATGACGATCGCATGGAGGGTGTGGCCGCACAGACGCACGTCGACGTGAACGTGACGACTGGGCAGTGGGCAACGAGTGTCGCATGGTCCGTGTGCGTCGGGCGTCTGTGTGACTAGCCCTACCGGTTTGTTAGCTACCTATACTATTTTACTACTAGCATATAGCCCGTGCTAACACTACGTTTCTATGAAGGAGAGGAGAGGGATGGACGATAACGATGGTGGCGTGAGGGGAGGGGTTGGCGACGGTGAGGACGCGAGGAGGGGAGGGCTGAAGGATGATTCAAATAATAATATTGTTAGATTTGAGTGTATTATATATGGGTGTGTGGGTTATTTGGTTAGATGAGTTTTATAGAATTTAAACTGGTGTAATATATAGTGTTATAGATACTAAATATTGAACCCCTATTAGTTTTGGGCCCTGGCCGTCGCATGGGCTCAGGGCCGTCCTTGTTGGCGACACGTCTATATGACAAAAAATAGACCCATGTAACTGTTTTTTGTATTAGAGTGACTCTTCATTTTGGCTCTCTATTTAACTTTCTATTTACCATTCCATAAACATTACACTCTACATATAGCATCTCACTCCAATAGACTATCTATCTAGTTTGGCTAGTCAGAATGGCTAACCAAGTTTAGGTAGTCAGGGAGACAATTTGGAGAGTTGGATAGCTTGGCGAGTTAGATGGCTAGTATGTTGGAGAGTTATTTTGCTGTTGAGTAGCTCAAATTCGGCTTGAGGAGCTCTCTCAACCCAACCAAATTATCGGGCCCACGTACACCAATTCTTGCCCTTAAGGCCTCAGATGGATATGTAAGTGTACCAGATAACTTACTCGGGGTGCCGAGTTTTGATGAACTCGTTCATTCACCAAGATCATTCACCCGTGATTGAGAACATTACCATAATCATATAGTTGTAAAGATAACATAAACAAAGGAGATCGAGTGGAAGTCTTTACAATAAAATAATAAAAATTAGCAAACTTAAGTTTACAAAACCAAATAGTTATTTATTACATACCCGAAGTAGTGTCAAAGTGCTAACTTATTACAACACTTGTAAAGGTCTCATCTTCCCACAAGCACACACAAGTTGGGCGTAGTAAAAGGTCTCCATAGGTGAGCCTAACAAAAATTAAACATGTTAAGCATCTCTCCTGCAACAATATAAGGAATAAAACCCTGAGTCGATAATTACTCAGCAAGACTTATTCGACTAAAGAAAAGACTCTCAAGGGAATGCTAGCTGATCTAGGAATCAATGTAAAGGTCATCAAGGTTCAAAGACTCAAGTTTTGCATAAAAACCTTACTATTACTTGATCCTTAAGCCAAAATTTTACTTTCCAAGTTAAGTTCTTACTTTTCTCTAGATTGGCCTATTTTAGCTCATTCACTTGGCCTAATCTAGCTTATTTTTAAATAAAATCTTGTTTTACTTATTATCTACGATGTAGGGCAATGATCCAGTCTTCATATCTGAGAAATAACGGCGATTCGAATCGATTAAAATCCAGCTAGGGATCTTCAACCGCACGACATATGTAGTACTTAACCGTTGATATGTCAACTCGCACCCGGGTTTCTCAAGACCAGAACGGGTCCTGGCCACCCGAGAGCACAGTTGTAACACCCTGAATTTGGGGGTATAAAATTTCTTTCTAATGATCACCCAAAATATCATGTGTTACTCTTCTCTATCTCACACTAGTTTCTCTCTCTCTAGTTTTCTCTCTCTCTTTCTCTTTTAATTAGAGTTAGTTGTATTAGTGAGGGATTATTTATTTTATTTTGCCCAAAACATATGAGTCATGGAATGTTGCATCATATTGAGTCTAAATATTCTTTGAATTGTTGCACATATTTGATTTGGTTTGAATTTGAAACTTGAATTGAATTTGAATTGAAAACCCTAGAGAAAATAAATAGAAAAGGCAATAGAAATTCCAGGAAAATAGAAAAAGCCATTTCAGCCCAGGCCGACCCATTTAGCCCAGCCCGCACGCGCGCGCCCGCGCCCGCGCGCCCCCTCTGCCTGACAGGCGGGTCTCGCCTTTCGGTGCCAACCCGATCGCGCCTCTCTCTCTATGTCGCGTGGGCCAGACCTGTCGGCGCTAGTTCTCCCGAGCGCACCCGCTCCCCTCTCTCTGTCCTGCTGTCCCCACCTATCAGCCGTCTCTAACCTCTCGCCCACGATCTCCCCACCGTGGACGCGCCCACGACCGCGCGTTCTCCAGCCACGTCCAAGCCCCCGCTCCCCTTTTGAGCCCCGCGCCCTGCTCGCCCACCTCCCCTCTCCCATTTGCGCCCTCTACCCAGCTCCCTTGCCCTCTCTCTCTCTGCTCGCGCGAACCGAGAGCTCCGCCATCGCCCGCCGACGTCCACCGCCTGTTCCGTGGCCACCATTGCGCCCGTGCCCTGTCCAGTGCCACGGTGAGCTTCGCCTTGCCGTCAACTGCTCGGGACACCCTTCGGTGTGCTCTCTCCCTCCCTGCTGCGCCCGGTCCACGCTCACCAGAGCATTTCTTGCGCAGTTAGAGCCCCGCCGCCGTCGACCCGAGGCTCCACCGCACCCCCGTCGTTCTCCAAGCGTCCCAGAGTTCGCACTCGAGGTGAGCAACCTTCCCATGCCCTTAATTCGCCAAGTACTGCACCAGAGCCCGCGCAATTGCTCGCCGGAGTTAGCTGCGCCGCCGCAGAACCTTTTTCAACGTGGTCTGCGTTCTCTGGCGCCCCCATGCCGGTTCTGCGCCCACGGTTGTGTTCGCCATGACGTGTTGAACGTGTCTGGCCCTTTCCCTAAGCCACCAGAGCCCCGTCGTGGCCGGTCTGCTCGTCTCCGGCGAACTCCCGCCGCAGGATCGAGCGGCGCCACCGCGCCCAAGTGAAAGTCGCCTAGAGAGGGGGTGAATAGGCAAATCTGAAATTTATAAACTTTAAGCACAACTACAAGCCGAGTTAGCGTTAGAAATAAAGTCGAGTCCGTTAGAGAGGGCGAAAACAAATCACAAGCAAATGAAAGCGGATGACACGGTGATTTGTTTTACCGAGGTTCGGTTCTTGCAAACCTACTCCCCGTTGAGGTGGTCACAAAGACCGGGTCTCTTTCAACCCTTTCCCTCTCTCAAACGGTCACCTAGACCGAGTGAGCTTTTCTCCTTAATCAATGGGTCACTTAGACCCCTTACAAGGACCACCACAACTTGGTGTCTCTTGCTTGATTACAAGTTGCTTGAGAACAAGAATGGAGGAAGAAGAAAAGCGATCGAAGCGACAAGAATTCAAATGAACACAAATGTCTCTCTCTCACAAGCCACTAAGTCTTTGGAATGAGATTGGGACTTAGAGAGGATTTGATATTTTGTTTTGTGTCTTGGAGTGAAGTCTAGAGCTCTTGTATTGAATGCAATGGCTGAAAACTTGGATGCCATGTGAAAGGGAAATGTGCCCTTGGGCCATTTCTAAGTATTTTGGTGATTTAGTGTCCAACACAAGTGCCTAAGTGTAAAAAGGTGGACAATGTACAAATCAAGGATAAAGGTATGTTTCTCAGAGTTAGTACATTGTTTTATGGACTAATGTATTGTGTCTAAGTGTTGGAAACAGGAAAAATCCAATTGAAAATGTCTTGGCTCAAGCAGCCAAGAATCTGCTGAGTCTGGGAGCACCGGACTGTCCGGTGGTGCACCAGACAGTGTCCGGTGCGCCAGACTGGCTCGAGCGAACTCGTCGCTCTCGGGAATTCATCGTCGACGTACGGCTATAATTCACCGGACTGTCCGGTGTGCACCGGACTGTCCGGTGAGCCAACGGTCGGCCGCGCGATCTGCGCGGGACACGTGGCCGGGCCAATGGCTAGTAGGAGGCACCGGACATGTCCGGTGCGCCAACGGCTCTCAGGCTGCCAACGGTCGACTGCGCCATTTATGGAAGGAAATCGGGCACCGGACTGTCCGGTGCACCAGTCGACAGAAGGCAAGATCAGCCTTCCTTGATTGCTCTCAACGGCTCCTAGCTGCCTTGGGGCTATAAAAGGGACCCCTAGGCGCATGGAGGAGTACACCAAGCATTCCTACAACATTCCTAAGCACCAAGACATCGATTTCGCGCATTCGTTTCATTGTGATAGCATATAGAGCTCTAGTGGAGTTGTGAACTCATTGAGTTGTGTTGCGAGCTCTTGTTGCGACTTGTGTGCGTGTTGACACTCTGATTCTTGTGTCTTGTGTGCGTTGCTAATCCCTCCCTTGCTCCGTGTTCTTTGTGAATTTCAAGTGTAAGGGCGAGAGGCTCCAAGTTGTGGAGATTCCTCGCAAACGGGATTGAGAAAAAGCAAGCAAAACACTGTGGTATTCAAGTGGGTCTTTGGACCGCTTGAGAGGGGTTGATTGCAACCCTCGTCCATTGGGACGCCACAACGTGGAGTAGGCAAGCGTTGGTCTTGGCTGAACCACGGGATAACCACCGTGCCATCTCTGTGATTGATCTTGTTGGTTATTGTGTTTTGTTGAAGATTCCTCTCTAGCCACTTGGCGGTTATTGTGCTAACACTTAACCAAGTTTTTGTGGCCTAAGTTTTAAGTGTTACAGGATCACCTATTCACCCTCCCTCTAGGTGCTCTCAATTGGTATCGGAGCCGTTCTCTTCACAAAGGGACTAACCGCCCGAAGAGATGGATCCTAAGGGGAAGGGTATCGTGATCAACGACAAAGAGAAGGAATCCTTCGTCAACGAGCCGAAGGACGACAAGCCTACCGACTCCGGCTCGGGCCATAGACGGGAGGAAGGGAAGAAGAAGAAGACGAGGCACATCAAGGAGATCGTCTATTACGACGACAGCGATGAGTCTACTTCTTCCCAAAAGGACGACGACCACAACGACTACGAGAGAAGGAAACCGGTTAATTCGAACTTTTCTTTTGACTACTCTCGTATTCCGCAAAGTTCAAATTCACATTTGCTCTCCATTCCACTCGGCAAGCCCCCACACTTTGATGGGGAGGACTACGGATTTTGGAGCCACAAAATGCGTAGTCACCTATTCTCTCTCCATCATAGTATATGGGAGATTGTAGAGAGTGGAATGCACTTTGATAGTTCGGATAGTCCCATGTTCATTAATGAGCAAATACATAAGAATGCACAAGCTACTACTGTTCTTCTAGCTTCCTTGTGCAGGGATGAATACCACAAAGTGAACGGCTTGGATAACGCCAAGCAAATATGGGACACCCTCAAGATTTCTCACGAGGGGAACGACGTCACCTTGCTCACCAAAATGGAGTTGGTGGAGGGCGAGCTTGGAAGGTTCGCGATGATAAGGGGCGAGGAGCCAACTCAAACATACAACCGGCTCAAGACCCTTATCAACAAAATAAGGAGCTACGGAAGCACGCGATGGACGGACCACGACGTCGTCCGACTGATGCTAAGGTCCTTTACCGTTCTTGATCCTCATTTGGTGAATAATATTCGTGAGAATCCCAGGTACACCAAAATGTCGCCCGAAGAAGTCCTCGAAAAATTCGTTAGCGGGCGAATGATGATCAAGGAGGCGAGGTACGTGGACGACGCTTTGAATGGTCCGATCAACGAGCCGCAACCCCTTGCTCTCAAGGCAACAAGAAGCAAGGAGGCGCTACCTAGCAAGGTGGCACAGATTAAAGCGGCCGGACTTAATGATGAAGAGATGGCCCTCATCATCAAAAGATTCAAGACGGCGCTTAAGGGTCGCAAGGGACAGCCAAGCAAGACCAAAGCCAAGGGGAAGCGCTCATGCTTCAAATGCGGTAAGCTTGGTCATTTTATTGCTAACTGTCCCGACAATGATAGTGATCAGGATCAAGGGAACAAGAGGGAGAAAAAGAAGAACTATAAGAAGGCAAAGGGCGAGGCTCATCTTGGCAAGGAGTGGGATTCGGACTACTCCTCGTCCGACTCCGACAATGAAGGACTCGCCGCCACCGCCTTCAACAAGTCCTCCCTCTTCCCCAACGAGCGTCACACATGTCTTATGGCAAGGGAGAAGAAGGTATGTACTCGAGACACTACTTATGCTTCTTCAAATGAGGACGAATCTAGTGATGAGGATGAAATAGATTATTCATGTCTATTTAAGGGCCTAGATAGAACCAAGGTAGACAAAATTAATGAATTGATTGATGCCTTGAATGATAAGAATAGGCTTCTAGAAAAACAAGAAGATTTGTTGTATGAAGAACATGACAAATTTATAGAAGCACAAAAATCTCATGCTCTAGAGGTTAAAAGAAATGAAATGCTTTCTTGTGAATTATCTTCTTGCCATGAGACAATTTCTAGCTTAAGGAGCATTAATGATGATTTGAATGCTAAGTTAGAAATAGCTAGGAAATCAACAACCTGTGTAGAAAATGTTGTTATTTGCAATAGATGTAAAGATTTTGACACTGATGCTTGTAGTGAACACATAGCTTCTATTGCAAAATTAAATGATGAAGTAGCTAGTCTTGATGCCCAACTTAAGACTAGCAAAACTGATTTCGATAAGCTAAAATTTGCAAGGGATGCCTACACGATTGGTAGACACCCCTCAATTAAGGATGGACTTGGCTTCAAGAGGGAAGCCAAGGACTTAACAAGCCATAAGGCTCCCATCTCCGCCAAGGAGAAAGGGAAGGCCCCTATGGCAAGCAGTACCAAAAAGAACCATGCTTTTAAGTACAATAATAGAAGACAGTCCCATAGGAGTTGTAATACTTTTGATTCACATGCCTATGATTCTTATGCTATGTATGCTTCTAGTTCTTCCTATATGCACTGTAGAGATATGCCTAGGAAAAATATTCATCATGTGCCTAGAAAGAATGTTGCTCATGCTCCTAGGAAAGTTATGAATGGTCCCTCTACAATTTATCATGCTTTGAATGCTTCCTTTGCTATTTGTAGAAAGGATAGGAAAATAGTTGCTAGGAAATTAGGGGCAAAATGCAAGGGCGATAAAACTTGCATTTGGGTCCCTAAGGAAATTGTGACTAACCTTGTAGGACCCAACAAGAGTTGGGTACCTAAGACCCAAGCCTAAATTTGCCTTGCAGGTTTATGCATCCGGGGGTTCAAGCTGAATTATCGACAGCGGATGCACAAACCATATGACGGGGGAGAAGAAGATGTTCACCTCCTACGTCAAGAATAAGGATTCCCAAGATTCAATCATATTTGGTGATGGGAACCAAGGCAAGGTGAAAGGTTTAGGCAAGATTGCAATATCAAATGAGCATTCTATCTCTAATGTGTTTTTAGTGGAGAGTCTTGGATATAATTTACTATGTGTTAGTCAATTATGTAATATGGGATATAACTGTTTATTTACAAATGTAGATGTGTCTGTCTTTAGAAGATGTGATGGTTCACTAGCTTTTAAGGGTGTACTAGACGACAAACTTTACTTAGTTGATTTTGCAAAAGAAGAGGCCGGTCTAGATGCATGCTTAATGGCTAAGACTTGCATGGGCTGGTTGTGTGTAACACCCGGATTTTAGGAGTCCAAAACCCGGGCGCTAACATAATCACCAGGTGTGCTGGGACCAAGTCTCACACATATGATGAATCATGGCACAGGATCGAATGTCACATCTTTATATATAACAGGAGTTCTATACAAAATAAATAATTACATTATAAGGAGACAACGGTCCAGCAACCCAAAGTTGACTGGGAGACGACGACCTAGACCTCTCACGAACTCATCACAGCATCCTCCAAGCGCCTCATCCTGCGGTACCTGTTCTTGACCTGTGGTGTGTGTGAGACAGCAAGAGTGAGCTCACATACGTTCATCGCTCAACAAGTTGTGGGGAATAATGTGCATGAACTCGCCAAAGGTGGGAGCT
Organism: Zea luxurians; assembly: GCA_029449295.1. Taxonomy (NCBI): domain Eukaryota; kingdom Viridiplantae; phylum Streptophyta; class Magnoliopsida; order Poales; family Poaceae; genus Zea; species Zea luxurians. The sequence continues at coordinate 3,718,694 of JAOPSE010000124.1, forward strand.
CACGTGAAGTGTAAGGCTTACCAAAGAAGATGGTTAGAGCTGAGCATTGCTTTTAAAGTTGGTCAAAATTTTATTAGCAATTACTAAGTATAAGTAAATACCAACCCAATTAAGTAGTAGAACAAAAGTAACAACTTCACCTGCGATGCAATGCATATGACAAATTGAATTTAAGTTCCATAATTTAATCATGTGAGGGTCCGAGCTGCTCATGACCGTGAGCACGGCTAGTATACCAGTTTTACACTCTGCAGAGGTTGCGCATCTTTACCCACAAGTCGTGTATCCCATGTCGCCAGGGTTTGCAAGGCCCTTAGACACTACCGAGGTGAATGGCTAGGGATCCACTACGAGGCCTTTACAAAGTTCCACTAGCTTCCGAAAACCCGCTACAGTTTATAGGAAGATCCAGTGCAGGAATCCCTTGCAGGACCGCCATCGCAGCAAAATCCTCCCGAGGGCCTCCCTACACTGACCTCTCCCCTACTGCCCTTGCCCCTTTCGGGTAAGGTAGTCTTCCACTAGCTTTCCTAATTAATCAGCCAAGGGCGTCCCATTCCACCCTTGTGGTAGCACTGTTTTCCCGGGTGGTTCTCCATGTTCCAATTAACATAATGATCTTATCATGAACAACAAATAACAACTGATAACAAAAGTATAATCATGAATAGTGTAATCTTCATACCCAAAACCACATATAGCACTAGCAAGTACTACCCAGAAAGTTCAGTGGTAAACAAGGTATAAAGATAGACAAACTAGGGTAACCTATTGGGTCCCATCAAAATTAACCTATGCAGATCATTATGATTAATTAGAACATGAGTAGGTGAAAAGAAGTGATCAAGGGCACAACTTGCCTGGGCCTTGAGATTCCAGGTACCAGGATGATCTTCAGATGACTCGTGACCTCACTGCTAAACGTAGCAATAGAGACAAACATGGTATAGGCAAAATTAACATTACACTAAACATAAGAATAAACTGCGTGATAATAATCTACGCGTCGTAACGAGATCGTAGAAACAAGAATCGCTAAATTTGGAGTTACGGATAAGGAGTTATGATTTATGCAAGATCTATGAGATTTAAATATTAAAATATATTATAAATTAGTTAGTATAACCCATACGAGAGAATATTCTATGAATAATTAACTCAACCTTAACCTTAATTATAACTTGACTACAGATCATATTTTAATCAAATTATAATCATGGACAGGTTAGCTTTGATTGAGAGGAGTTAATCTAGTAAACATAGGTTAAATAAATATCTAACTATAAAAATATGAGATATGGTACAACCAATGCTATTACTGCGTAGTAAATATTTGTACGAAAATAACGCAACTGAAACGGATCAAATCGGGGTTAAATTCATCAAGTTATGAATTTTCCAAGATTAAGACATTATTTTTATACTAAAAATGAATTCTGCATCTAATTAAATTAATTTACTAGTGGATTGGACTGCGGCCGCTATTCTGTGAAAGACCAGGGGCTATTTCGTATATTTCTCCAAGACTCATAGCCACCCCACGCGTGGATGGCGGGTTGATTTCAAAATTTCATAGGGTCTCTTATGTAAAGATGGCTCGCGAAGGGGTATGGAGTAACCAGAGCCGTTGGATTAAAAGGATACGGGCCAGATTAGATTTTTATAACTCCGAACCGGTACGAGCCCACGACCGACCATCAACAGATCGACGATCAAGATTCAGTTAAGCTTGAATCGATACTGACCACTCGATCCGAACGCGTGTGGCCCAGATCACGTTTGCACCTGATCAAATCCCAGCCCTCCATTTCAGATCCGAGGACTGGGGGTCGCCCCTACTCAACAAGCCAGCGATGCGTTAATGGAGCAACATCCAAACCTCTCACGCGGTGTTGGTCGGCCGTCTCCTGATCCAATCGCTCCTGCTCCAAGCTTCTTCAAAATATCGGCGACATGGATGGGCGCGGAGGAGGAGGTCAGGTTCGTCGCCTCGTGCGCCGCGCGAGCGCGTGGGGGCCGAGGACGGGAGCGGCGCGGAGGAGAAGGTTTCTTCCAGATCTGGAACGCGTGGGCGCCGAGGACGGGAGCGTGCGCTGCCCCGTGATGGCCATCACATCATCTCCCCCGGTGGCCATGGCAGTTGTGGCACTTTGTTTCCTTCTCAATTTCTCTCTTGCTCTCTCCTATTTCTCTCTCTTGTTCACGGCAGAACGGCTGGCTTAAATCCACCACAAGGTCGGCGGTCGAGGGATCCATCGCCGATTTTCCCGGTGCTAGCGCAGAGTTTTCGCCGCTCGGTTGAGACGACAGCTCCTGGGTCCACCCGTCGGTGACATGGGCAACAGCGCGCAAGAATTAGTCTCACAGACACGGGGGCCCCAGGCGTCAGCGAATCCGCGCACACACATTCGGTTGCATGCATAGCTTGGACAAGGAGCCGGGCAGTGGCCAAGCGGGCCTATCACGCGAGAACCACTGCGGGAGATCGGCAAGTTAGTTGGGAAGATGCTCCTGACGAGCAGGGCCCACATGGCAGGGAAATGAGAGGAGGTACGTGAGAATGACGAGTTGGCCCACCACGCTTCCGCTGCGCGAGATGGGAATGAAGATGGGCCGCGAGCGTAAGGTAGAGGAGGTGGGCCAGAATGAAGGTAGCCGGCCCAGGCGCCATGTCTTCTTCTTTCCTAATATTTTCTATTTTTGTTCCCCTTTCAATTCCAATTCCATTTAGCTCCAAATTCAAATTCAAAGGTTTTGTGGCAATTTCTTTATCCACAGATTACATTATGCCATGACAAGTTCTAATTTGTGGGTATTATTTGTGTTTTTATCTCCCTAATATTTGTTTGTTTCTCTCTTCTAAATTTTTGAATCTCTTCTAGTTTTAAATTCCACTTTGTACTTTAACATATTTCTTTTCACATTATCTTATGTTGTCACAAAATGCACACAAAAATAAAATCCCAGCATGATGCAAGTTTTATTTTGGATATCTTTTATCATGGGTTACTTTAACACATAAGGGAATATTTTATATATAGCCTTAGAAGAGGGTTAATCCATTCTAATAAATGGACGCTATTCTCATTATTTCTTGAAATTTATAATTGAGCTTATGTTTCTATTTTATAAAAAAAATCCATATTATAATTATTTTATTAGGACACTTTCCTTTGATTTCTTTCACTAATCTCAAAGATCATAATTTTGGGTGTTACAAATCCTACCCCCCTTAAAAATAATCTCGTCCTCGAGATTTGTAAGAAAGAGGATATAGGAAGAGTGGTTTGAAATCTAGCTTTTAGTTTCTAATTAGTTCAAAATCAAGAGTCTCTCTTTCTTTTTTTTAGTTAGTTATTAGGAGAGCATAGGTATATATGGTTATAGACACTTTATTATGCAGGATAAAAGATACCTTTTAAAGCCTATATAGGGTTGGGCAAGAAAGAGTGGGGTAAAGAAAGACTCCATCCAAGATTGTGGCCATTGATTAACCTTGGTGATCTCACTTGATCCTTGAGGACTTGAGTTGGTGCTCATCCTTTCTTGATGTAGTTGATCATCTTCTCCAGGCTTGCCTCATTGATTAGGAGTTAGTGTATATTGTCAGGCTGGGGAATATGGTTAAGATAGACATGGATGAGATAGACTACATGACGTAGGTGAAAATTTTGTTTGATGTTAGGTGGGGATAGGCAGATTATGCAATCCATCATGACTCTATTGGTTGGGTTGTTTGCCCATAGATTGGTTGGATAGGTTATGTAACATATTATATGGGTCATGTTGTTGTGTATGGTCGGGTTGACCTAGGTCACCAATTTAGGCTTAAGTGAATTTTGGAGTATAGCCTTATCCTTTGTATCAGCATTAAGTAACTCAATCTAGCTTAGATCATATTGGATTAGATAGAATCCAGATTAGGTTGGTATGACTAGATTAAACTAGTTAAGATTAGCTAGATCTACCAGGGTAGGATAAACATTATTAGGATATGTTAGAATCTTTTAGTATAGGATGGATTATATGATGTAGGTAGGTCAGAAGCTCTATTAGTATTAACACAGAGGGATTATGCAACTATCGGATGGGTAAGGTAGTTGCATATGTATATGGTCAAGTTAATCTAGGGCATCAATTTAGCTTAAATCCTTTTTATAGGAGTGAGGTCTAATCCATTTCACTAGTATTATCTAACATGTTTGATAAGTCACTTTAGATTAGATCATATTAGGTTAGATGAGACCTAAATTAGATTGGTATGACTAGTTTAACTAGATAAGGTCTAATTAATTTGCATTAGATCATGGTTGATAAACTAGGGTGGATAAGTATGCCTATTAGGATAAGATGGATCCATAGAGATAAGATAAAATCTTTTGAGGTCAGTTAGATCTATTAGGATGAGATAAAATCTTTTTGAGATAAGATGAGTATCTTTTAAGATGAGATGGATCTATTAAGATAAGGGAGAATCTTTCAAGGTAAGATGAATTGGTTAGAATGAGAGCTTTTTAGGATAAGATAAATCTCTTAAGCTAGATATGTTCCGATGGGGATAATCTAGGTTGTCTAGTTATTTTATAATTATATATTTTTTTATACCTATGTGTATATGCAGATGCAATTGTGGACATTACTCCACAACTCATCACACTCAATCAAAGATCCAAATCAGGTAAGTATCATAAGAACAAACATTCAAGTTCATAGATATCTATAAAAATAGTTTTGTTTTTGTTCCTAAGATTAGGTCTCCCATTCCTAAAGGTAACTTTATGTACAGGATTTCAAAGTGTGAAATCCACTTTTGTCTTTTAGAAAGAAAAGATAAGAATAATCAGAGTAAAGCGGAAATAGACGAGAAAAGATTAAGGTGAGCTTTAGAAAAGAATCAGAGTAGCAGAGGTAAGTAGACAAGGGTTGTCCAGTTCTATCTAGGTTTCGTCCTACAGTCAACATTCCTCTGATACCACTTCTGTAACACCCGGATTTTAGGAGTCCAAAACCCGGGCGCTAACATAATCACCAGGTGTGCTGGGACCAAGTCTCACACATATGATGAATCATGGCACAGGATCGAATGTCACATCTTTATATATAACAGGAGTTCTATACAAAATAAATAATTACATTATAAGGAGACAACGGTCCAGCAACCCAAAGTTGACTGGGAGACGACGACCTAGACCTCTCACGAACTCATCACAGCATCCTCCAAGCGCCTCATCCTGCGGTACCTGTTCTTGACCTGTGGTGTGTGTGAGACAGCAAGAGTGAGCTCACATACGTTCATCGCTCAACAAGTTGTGGGGAATAATGTGCATGAACTCGCCAAAGGTGGGAGCTCACGTGAAGTGTAAGGCTTACCAAAGAAGATGGTTAGAGCTGAGCATTGCTTTTAAAGTTGGTCAAAATTTTATTAGCAATTACTAAGTATAAGTAAATACCAACCCAATTAAGTAGTAGAACAAAAGTAACAACTTCACCTGCGATGCAATGCATATGACAAATTGAATTTAAGTTCCATAATTTAATCATGTGAGGGTCCGAGCTGCTCATGACCGTGAGCACGGCTAGTATACCAGTTTTACACTCTGCAGAGGTTGCGCATCTTTACCCACAAGTCGTGTATCCCATGTCGCCAGGGTTTGCAAGGCCCTTAGACACTACCGAGGTGAATGGCTAGGGATCCACTACGAGGCCTTTACAAAGTTCCACTAGCTTCCGAAAACCCGCTACAGTTTATAGGAAGATCCAGTGCAGGAATCCCTTGCAGGACCGCCATCGCAGCAAAATCCTCCCGAGGGCCTCCCTACACTGACCTCTCCCCTACTGCCCTTGCCCCTTTCGGGTAAGGTAGTCTTCCACTAGCTTTCCTAATTAATCAGCCAAGGGCGTCCCATTCCACCCTTGTGGTAGCACTGTTTTCCCGGGTGGTTCTCCATGTTCCAATTAACATAATGATCTTATCATGAACAACAAATAACAACTGATAACAAAAGTATAATCATGAATAGTGTAATCTTCATACCCAAAACCACATATATCACTAGCAAGTACTACCCAGAAAGTTCAGTGGTAAACAAGGTATAAAGATAGACAAACTAGGGTAACCTATTGGGTCCCATCAAAATTAACCTATGCAGATCATTATGATTAATTAGAACATGAGTAGGTGAAAAGAAGTGATCAAGGGCACAACTTGCCTGGGCCTTGAGATTCCAGGTACCAGGATGATCTTCAGATGACTCGTGACCTCACTGCTAAACGTAGCAATAGAGACAAACATGGTATAGGCAAAATTAACATTACACTAAACATAAGAATAAACTGCGTGATAATAATCTACGCGTCGTAACGAGATCGTAGAAACAAGAATCGCTAAATTTGGAGTTACGGATAAGGAGTTATGATTTATGCAAGATCTATGAGATTTAAATATTAAAATATATTATAAATTAGTTAGTATAACCCATACGAGAGAATATTCTATGAATAATTAACTCAACCTTAACCTTAATTATAACTTGACTACAGATCATATTTTAATCAAATTATAATCATGGACAGGTTAGCTTTGATTGAGAGGAGTTAATCTAGTAAACATAGGTTAAATAAATATCTAACTATAAAAATATGAGATATGGTACAACCAATGCTATTACTGCGTAGTAAATATTTGTACGAAAATAACGCAACTGAAACGGATCAAATCGGGGTTAAATTCATCAAGTTATGAATTTTCCAAGATTAAGACATTATTTTTATACTAAAAATGAATTCTGCATCTAATTAAATTAATTTACTAGTGGATTGGACTGCGGCCGCTATTCTGTGAAAGACCAGGGGCTATTTCGTATATTTCTCCAAGACTCATAGCCACCCCACGCGTGGATGGCGGGTTGATTTCAAAATTTCATAGGGTCTCTTATGTAAAGATGGCTCGCGAAGGGGTATGGAGTAACCAGAGCCGTTGGATTAAAAGGATACGAGCCAGATTAGATTTTTATAACTCCGAACCGGTACGAGCCCACGACCGACCATCAACAGATCGACGATCAAGATTCAGTTAAGCTTGAATCGATACTGACCACTCGATCCGAACGCGTGTGGCCCAGATCACGTTTGCACCTGATCAAATCCCAGCCCTCCATTTCAGATCCGAGGACTGGGGGTCGCCCCTACTCAACAAGCCAGCGATGCGTTAATGGAGCAACATCCAAACCTCTCACGCGGTGTTGGTCGGCCGTCTCCTGATCCAATCGCTCCTGCTCCAAGCTTCTTCAAAATATCGGCGACATGGATGGGCGCGGAGGAGGAGGTCAGGTTCGTCGCCTCGTGCGCCGCGCGAGCGCGTGGGGGCCGAGGACGGGAGCGGCGCGGAGGAGAAGGTTTCTTCCAGATCTGGAACGCGTGGGCGCCGAGGACGGGAGCGTGCGCTGCCCCGTGATGGCCATCACATCATCTCCCCCGGTGGCCATGGCGGTTGTGGCACTTTGTTTCCTTCTCAATTTCTCTCTTGCTCTCTCCTATTTCTCTCTCTTGTTCACGGCAGAACGGCTGGCTTAAATCCACCACAAGGTCGGCGGTCGAGGGATCCATCGCCGATTTTCCCGGTGCTAGCGCAGAGTTTTCGCCGCTCGGTTGAGACGACAGCTCCTGGGTCCACCCGTCGGTGACATGGGCAACAGCGCGCAAGAATTAGTCTCACAGACACGGGGGCCCCAGGCGTCAGCGAATCCGCGCACACACATTCGGTTGCATGCATAGCTTGGACAAGGAGCCGGGCAGTGGCCAAGCGGGCCTATCACGCGAGAACCACTGCGGGAGATCGGCAAGTTAGTTGGGAAGATGCTCCTGACGAGCAGGGCCCACATGGCAGGGAAATGAGAGGAGGTACGTGAGAATGACGAGTTGGCCCACCACGCTTCCGCTGCGCGAGATGGGAATGAAGATGGGCCGCGAGCGTAAGGTAGAGGAGGTGGGCCAGAATGAAGGTAGCCGGCCCAGGCGCCATGTCTTCTTCTTTCCTAATATTTTCTATTTTTGTTCCCCTTTCAATTCCAATTCCATTTAGCTCCAAATTCAAATTCAAAGGTTTTGTGGCAATTTCTTTATCCACAGATTACATTATGCCATGACAAGTTCTAATTTGTGGGTATTATTTGTGTTTTTATCTCCCTAATATTTGTTTGTTTCTCTCTTCTAAATTTTTGAATCTCTTCTAGTTTTAAATTCCACTTTGTACTTTAACATATTTCTTTTCACATTATCTTATGTTGTCACAAAATGCACACAAAAATAAAATCCCAGCATGATGCAAGTTTTATTTTGGATATCTTTTATCATGGGTTACTTTAACACATAAGGGAATATTTTATATATAGCCTTAGAAGAGGGTTAATCCATTCTAATAAATGGACGCTATTCTCATTATTTCTTGAAATTTATAATTGAGCTTATGTTTCTATTTTATAAAAAAATCCATATTATAATTATTTTATTAGGACACTTTCCTTTGATTTCTTTCACTAATCTCAAAGATCATAATTTTGGGTGTTACATTGTGGCATCGCCGCTTAGCACATGTGGGGATGAAGAACCTCCATAAGCTTCTAAAGGGAGAACACGTGATAGGTCTAACCAATGTTCATTTCGAAAAAGATAGACCTTGTGCAGCTTGTCAAGCAGGTAAACAAGTGGGAGGAGCACATCACAGCAAGAATGTGATGACCACGTCAAGACCTCTGGAGCTGCTGCATATGGATCTCTTCGGACCCGTCGCCTATCTGAGCATAGGAGGAAGTAAGTATGGTCTAGTTATTGTTGATGACTTTTCCCGCTTCACTTGGGTATTCTTTTTGCAGGATAAGTCTGAAACCCAAGGGACCCTCAAGCGCTTCCTAAGGAGAGCTCAAAATGAGTTTGAGCTCAAGGTGAAGAAGATAAGGAGCGACAACGGGTCCGAATTCAAGAATCTTCAAGTGGAGGAGTTCCTTGAGGAGGAGGGGATCAAGCACGAGTTCTCCGCTCCCTACACACCTCAGCAAAATGGTGTGGTAGAGAGGAAGAACAGGACGCTCATAGATATGGCGAGGACTATGCTTGGAGAGTTCAAGACCCCCGAGTGCTTTTGGTCGGAAGCCATGAACACGGCTTGCCACGCCATCAACAGGGTCTACCTTCACCGCCTCCTCAAGAAGACTTCATATGAGCTGCTAACTGGTAACAAACCCAATGTATCGTACTTTCGTGTATTTGGGAGTAAATGCTACATTCTAGTAAAGAAGGGTAGGAATTCCAAATTTGCTCCCAAAGCTGTAGAAGGGTTTTTATTAGGTTATGATTCAAATACAAAAGCGTATAGGGTCTTCAACAAATCATCGGGTTTGGTTGAAGTCTCTAGCGACGTTGTATTTGATGAGACTAATGGCTCTCCAAGAGAGCAAGTTGTTGATCTTGATGATGTAGATGAAGAAGACGTTCCAACGACCGCGATACGCACCATGGCGATTGGAGATGTACGGCCTCAGGAACAATTGGAGCAAGATCAACCGTCTTCCTCAACTATGGTGCATCCCCCAACCCAAGATGACGAACAGGTACCTCAAGTGGAGGCGCATGATCAAGGGGGAGCACAGGATGTTCAAGTTGAAGAGGAAGAAGCACCTCAGGCACCTCCAACCCAAGTTTGAGCGACGATCCAAAGGGATCATCCCGTCGACCAAATATTGGGTGATATTAGCAAGGGAGTAACTACTCGCTCGAGATTAGTTAATTTTTGTGAGCATTACTCCTTTGTCTCTTCTATTGAGCCTTTCAGGGTAGAAGAGGCCTTGCTAGATCTGGACTGGGTGTTGGCCATGCAGGAGGAACTCAACAATTTCAAGCGCAATGAAGTTTGGACACTGGTGCCTCGCCCCAAGCAAAATGTTGTGGGAACCAAGTGGGTGTTCCGCAACAAACAGGACGAGCACGGGGTGGTGACGAGGAACAAGGCTCGACTTGTGGCAAAAGGTTATGCCCAAGTCGCAGGTTTGGACTTTAAGGAGACTTTTGCTCCTGTGGCTAGGCTAGAATCAATTCGTATCTTGCTCGCATATGCCGCTCACCATTCTTTCAGGTTGTACCAAATGGATGTGAAGAGCGCTTTCCTAAATGGGCCGATCAAAGAGGAGGTGTACGTGGAGCAACCCCCTGGCTTCGAGGATGAACGGTACCCCGACCACGTGTGGTGATGACGCAGAAATTCGAGATGTCGATGATGGGCGAGTTGAACTACTTCCTTGGGTTCCAAGTGAAGCAACTCAAGGACGGCACCTTGATCTCCCAAACGAAGTACACGCAAGATTTGCTAAAGCGGTTTGGGATGAAGGACGCCAAGCCCGCAAAGACGCCGATGGGAACCGACGGACACACCGACCTCATCAAAGGTGGTAAGTCCGTTGATCAAAAAGCATACCGGTCCATGATAGGTTCTTTGCTTTATTTATGTGCTAGTAGACCGGACATTATGCTTAGCGTATGCATGTGTGCTAGATTTCAATCGGATCCTAAGGAGTGTCACTTAGTGGCTGTGAAGCGAATTCTTAGATATTTAGTCGCTACGCCTTGCTTCGGGATCTGGTATCCAAAGGGGTCTAACTTTGACTTGATTGGGTACTCAGATTCCGACTATGCTGGATGTAAGGTCGATAGGAAGAGTACATCGGGGACGTGCCAATTCTTAGGAAGGTCCCTGGTGTCATGGAATTCTAAGAAACAAACCTCCGTTGCCCTATCCACCGCTGAGGCCGAGTACGTTGCCGCAGGACAGTGTTGCGCGCAACTACTTTGGATGAGGCAAACCCTCCGGGACTTTGGCTACAATCTGAGCAAAGTCCCACTCCTATGTGATAATGAGAGTGCTATCCGAATAGCGGAAAATCCTGTTGAGCACAGCCGCACAGAGCACATTGACATCCGGCATCACTTTTTGAGAGACCACCAGCAAAAGGGGGATATCGAAGTGTTTCATGTTAGCACCGAGAACCAGCTAGCCGATATCTTTACCAAGCCTCTAGATGAGAAGACCTTTTGCAGGCTGCATAGTGAGCTCAATATCTTAGATTCGCGGAACTTGGATTAAATTGTAGCATACATGTGTTTATGCCTTTGATCATGTTCATTCTGCATTTTGTTGCTTATTGTGGTGCTCAAGTTGTACAAACACTCCCTGGACCTCACAAGTCCTTTTTGCAAGTGATGCACATATTTAGGGGGAGCTGTGCTACAACTTGACCCCTTGAGACTAATCATGTACTTGAGTTTGGCTGTTTTTAGTCTCAAAAGAGGATTGAAAGGGAAAAGGTGGACTTGGACCATGCAAGACTTCCACTGCACTCCGATGAAAAGAGTAACTTTTCCAAGTTCATCTTTATACTCTTATTGCCTTTGTGTTCTTATTTGAAGATTTTGGTGAGGCAATGGGGTTAGAGGGCCAAGATTGATCCCGTTTTGGTGCTTAATGCCAAAGGGGGAGAAAATAAAGGCCAAAGTGATAGATGGATCAACTACCACTTGAAAAATTTTGAAAATAGTAGATTAGAGCTTTTGGTTTGTCAAAACTCTTTTATTGTCTCCTGTGTCAAAAGTTGGCCTCTTGTGGGGAGAAGTGTTGATTATGGAAAAAAGGGAGTTTTTGAAATCTTGAATCAATTTCTCTTGGAATGACTCTCTTTATGTCTTAACATGTGCGTTTGACTTAGAGATAGAAATTTGAGTTTGATTTGCAAAAACAAACCAAGTGGTGGCAAAGAGTGATTCATATATGTCAAATTCGAATCAAAACAATTTGAGTTCTTATTTGAATTGATTTTATACTTGTTCTACTTGCTTTATGTTGTGTTGGCATAAATCACCAAAAAGGGGGAGATTGAAAGGGAAATGTGCCCTTGGGCCATTTCTAAGTATTTTGGTGATTTAGTGTCCAACACAAGTGCCTAAGTGTAAAAAGGTGGACAATGTACAAATCAAGGATAAAGGTATGTTTCTCAGAGTTAGTACATTGTTTTATGGACTAATGTATTGTGTCTAAGTGTTGGAAACAGGAAAAATCCAATTGAAAATGTCTTGGCTCAAGCAGCCAAGAATCTGCTGAGTCTGGGAGCACCGGACTGTCCGGTGGTGCACCGGACAGTGTCCGGTGGTGCACCGGACAGTGTCCGGTGCGCCAGACTGGCTCGAGCGAACTCGTCGCTCTCGGGAATTCATCGTCGACGTACGGCTATAATTCACCGGACTGTCCGGTGTGCACCGGACTGTCCGGTGAGCCAACGGTCGGCAGGGCCAACGGCTAGTAGGAGGCACCGGACTGTCCGGTGTGCACCGGACATGTCCGGTGCGCCAACGGCTCTCAGGCTGCCAACGGTCGACTGCGCCATTTATGGAAGGAAATCGGGCACCGGACAGTGTCCGGTGTGCACCGGACTGTCCGGTGCACCAGTCGACAGAAGGCAAGATCAGCCTTCCTTGATTGCTCTCAACGGCTCCTAGCTGCCTTGGGGCTATAAAAGGGACCCCTAGGCGCATGGAGGAGTACACCAAGCATTCCTACAACATTCCTAAGCACCAAGACATCGATTTCGCGCATTCGTTTCATTGTGATAGCATATAGAGCTCTAGTGGAGTTGTGAACTCATTGAGTTGTGTTGCGAGCTCTTGTTGCGACTTGTGTGCGTGTTGACACTCTGATTCTTGTGTCTTGTGTGCGTTGCTAATCCCTCCCTTGCTCCGTGTTCTTTGTGAATTTCAAGTGTAAGGGCGAGAGGCTCCAAGCTGTGGAGATTCCTCACAAACGGGATTGAGAAAAAGCAAGCAAAACACCGTGGTATTCAAGTGGGTCTTTGGACCGCTTGAGAGGGGTTGATTGCAACCCTCGTCCATTGGGACGCCACAACGTGGAGTAGGCAAGCGTTGGTCTTGGCCGAACCACGGGATAACCACCATGCCATCTCTGTGATTGATCTTGTTGGTTATTGTGTTTTGTTGAAGATTCCTCTCTAGCCACTTGGCGGTTATTGTGCTAACACTTAACCAAGTTTTTGTGGCCTAAGTTTTAAGTGTTACAGGATCACCTATTCACCCTCCCCCTCTAGGTGCTCTCACCATGAAGTGGTGGTGGTTGGGGGTATTTATAGCCCCAACCACCAAACCAACCGTTGGGGTTGGGGCGCCACCGGACACTGTCCGGTGCGCCAGCCACGTCACCCAACCGTTAGGGTTCGACCGTTGGAGCTCTGTCAGCCTGGGCCACCGGACAGTCCGGTGGTGCACCGGACAGTTACTGTTCACTGTCTGGTGCGCCTTCTGGTGCCTGCTCTGACTTTACGCGAACTGTCCGCGCACTGTAGCGCTTTTCAGGTTTCCATTGGAGTCGACCGTTGCGCTGTAGCCGTTGCTCCGCATGGCACACCGGGCAGTCCGGTGCTGCACCAGACAGTCCGGTGAATTATAGCGAAGTGGCTTTTCCAGAAACCCGAAGGTGGCGAGTTCGAGTTGATTCACCCTGGTGCACCGGACACTATCCGGTGGCACACCGGACAGTCCGGTGCGCCAGACCAGGGCAACCTTCGGTTTCTTTTGCTCCTTTCTTTTGAACCCTATCTTGGACCTTTTTATTGGTTTGTGTTGAATCTTTGGCACCTGTAGAACTTATAATCTAGAGCAAACTAGTTAGTCCAATTATTTATGTTGGGCAATTCAACCACCAAAATTATTTATAAAAAGGTTTGACTCTATTTCCCTTTCACCAAGTCCGCCCCCCTGCCGTTAGATATCGGTCGTCCACCCGAGATCGAGCCGTTTAGACTCAACCCGAGCGGATCTGATCGTAGCCCTCCGATCCAGATCCAACCGTCTCTCCTCTCTCCCCCTCACTCGCGTCTCAGACCCTGGGCCTGGCCGGTCAGCCCACCCTGGCTCGCTGGCGCCCTGGCCCCGCTTGTCAGCCGCGCCCGCGCGCCCGCACCCGCGCGCGCCCGCGTGATCTAATCTGGGTCGTTCATGTCTGATCCAATGGCTGAGATTACACCGTACCCCTTCGCATGGTTGTTTTGCTTAAGAGACCCCCTGGTTTTAGGAAATCAACCCGTCGTCCTCGGTTTTAGCGCATAGACCCCTGGTTTCTTTAGAATAACCCCCTGGACTTTTATTTTATCACAGATTTAGCCCTAATTTCATATTTCAAACTTCAAAACTTGTTTATTTCATATCTTTTTCATATGAACTCCAAATTTAGTGGTTCAAATTGCAAAATGTTCACCAGATTATTCTCTGTCCAAATAAAATATGACCAATTGTAATATGTATACTTTAATTTTACACCTAGAATATAGAATTAAAGTATATGTTGATTTATTTATGTAATGAAATAAATAAAAGGAGAATCCTAGGAGTTAAAATATATTTAAATTTGTGAGATTAGTGTTATGCATTTCATGGATTCATTTTTGGTTTAACCTTTAGACCCTAATGTGCTAAATAGAATTAGGTATGTAATTATGGATAATATTTAAAGGATAATCAAATTCCTAAATGAGAGTAGTTCATCTTATAATGTAATCTTTTCTTTGTATAATTATTACTCTATCTTTTTAGGTTATGTTTAAACACTTAGAGAGTAATCAATTTCTCCCCAAATAAGATTAGTTCATTTTATAACTTGACCTCATTCCCCTGTACTTAATACTATATATTTTTGAGTTGTGTGCCAATGTTTGTACATGTTTGATGTGATGCTCATTTTTACCTTCCAAATGTATTGAATGTATGCTCGCTTTACTTAGAAAACGAGCAGCTCGTGGTTCCTGAGTGTGTTGCCGAAGATCCCTCTGAGCAACAACCTGGTGAAGGCAAGTGTCCTCAGACCTATCATGTCCTACTTTACTTTATAATTCACTGTCCCGCATTACTTTATTGAAACCTAAGGATTGACTAGTCTGTATTTACCTTACCCTTGTTTACCTTTTTGGGTTAATCATGGTTAGCTTATGCTATTGCTTTAACTTAATCAATGAACATGATGTGATCTTTTATGATACAATGATGTTATCCCGATGGGGTTCTTATGATTCTTTAGGGGGCTCAGGCTGTTTCCTGAGTATCTCTCCGTAAGGACCTGTTTGGGGAGTGACAACCTGGGATAATAGTGCAACCATGAGGGTGGAATGGGACAACCTTAGCTGATTAATTAGAGGAACCAGAGGAGTAGTTGACTTCGCCGTAGGGCCGTCAATGGGGTCTGGGCAAGTACTTGCTCTGCCGAGGTTGGTTGCAGAGGTTCTTTGATTTGGTTTTTTAGTCACCCTTCCTTTTGGGAGATGTACTGTGTTTATCAAACTGGAGAAACCTAACGAGCGGCTATGACCTCTGGGAAATCTTTGTAAAGGCTACGTAGTGAGACCCTGCTAGGTCACCTTGGTAGTGATCAATGGGGAGGCTAGAACCCCGGGCAGAATGGGAATCACGGCTTGTGGGTAAAGTGTGCAACCTCTGCAGAGTGTTAGAAACTGGTATATCAGTCGTGCTCACGGTTATGAGCAGCCTTGGGATCCTCTTCGATTAGAAGAACTTTGGTTACTTTTATGATGATGATTAGCAATGATGGTTATAATTTTGATCTCTGGTATTTCCTCTTGGAGGGAGTACTTCTGGGTAATAACTGGGTTATTACTAAAACTTGGCTCTACTTATAGTAATAAAACTTGACCAACTAAAAGCAACAACTTAACCTTAACTGCACATACATCTAGTCCACTTTAGCCAAATGGGACATTTGCTGAGTACGTTGATGTGTACTCACCCTTGCTTTACAAACCACCCCACCCTAGGTTGTCCCCACTATTCTCAGTGCTCAGGAGGTGAAGCTGGTAACATGGAGGACTTTGAGGAGTTCCTGGACTACGACGAGTTCTAGTTTACTTTAGTGGCAAACCCCCAGTTAGCTGCCTGTGTAGGCTTACATTCTACGTTTCGTTACCCCGCACTTTGATTTAATGTTGAACACTATAGATATGTATTAGAATCTGTGGATGTCTCAGACATCTTGATGTAACTAAGTACCTTTCCGCTATTTAATTCAAGCATTGTGTGATGATGTCCAATTATGTAATCGTTGTGTACGTGAGTTCTGATCCTGGCACGTACATGGTTCGCATTTGGTTTACCTTCCAAAACCGGGTGTGACATAAGTGGTATCAAAGCCTTGCTGACTGTAGGACCGCTAACCTAGACTAGAATGGTCGACCTAAGGACTATAGACCCCTACTCTTACCTTGACCTTAGTGTCTTTTCAAAAGTTGGTTATCTTGACCAACTCTATGTTATTTATTTATCTCAAAAGTTTTGTCTCACTTTTTTCTGTTTACTTTCTGGTCTCATAGTTCTACTCTTACTCTTATGCTTACGATGTCTTTTATAGATGGCCCGTATCAGGTGCACTGCACGTAAGTCTGTGATCCCCTTTTTTCCTTCTCGCTTGGCAGAGCGTCCACTGCGTCGCACGGTGTCAGGTCAGTCCAGTCACCTGGAGAGACTGCATCGTCGCCTGCACGAGGAGCAGGAGCGCCGACGCCAGGAGCAGGAGCAGCAGGACTCTTCCCCCTCGCCTCAGCGGGAGGTGGAGTCTGAGAGGCCTCCTTTCCCTACACCTCAGCTAGAGATGCTCCCTGCACCACCACACGACATCCCGGCTGCTGGAGGAGACTCTGACGGAGACAGAGACGACGACAACGCCGGTGGAAGTTCGAGCCACGGCACGGAACGCTCGGAGGAGCCGGAGCCGGAGGGTTGGATCGCTAGACCCATCACTTGTGATGCCACTCACGGGTGTCACTTCCACGACGCTCTCGATACCCTATTGCGTCGGGCCTTCGACCGACACACTTGGTCTATCGAGTATCGTTGTGTAGTTTACCAGCATCGTTGCGGGTTATACCCGGACAAGTGGGAGGCTTCTTGCTTGGTGCGCCGCCCGGACGATGATCTCCGGGGTGCAGAGGCCTTCTTAGAGCACTATTCTATCACTGAGAGGGACACTGCCGAGGCAGCCATGCAGGATGCAGCACGACGGGCATTTTCTTAGTATTGCTCGTTGTTAAGTGGGGTAGCTGACGGCCTTGACTTGAAGTACTACCCTCGCCGTTCGACCGGTAGTGCTGGAGGCGTGATTGTCTCGCTAGTTGGTGAGGGCAATCCCAAGCTGAGCAGTATGGTCAACCTGGCCGCCGTGCTCAACACGGAGTTGGACCAAGCCATTGACGAGTTGGGCAAGGTTCGGCGGAGGTTGCGGAATTGCGTGTTGAATGCGCGGCACACCACTATCTTGATGGTGGTTCTCCCGCCCCTGTAGGGATTGAACACCCTTACCGTTCACCGCACCATGGTCGCTTCGACTATGCTACACCAGACTACAGGACCCGCATAGATTTAGATCCATAGATCGATGGAGTCAGAGTCTGTAATAATGCTTAATTCAGTGTCTTAGTCTAGTCAGTCTTAGTTAGAGTTAGTTTGGTTATCTTTTGTTGGATGCTTGTCATGATGAACATGTAATGAAGTTGGATCTTTGTAATGATTGTCACCAAGGTGTGGGTATCCCCTGCAACTTGGTGTAGTTATTAATAAAGTCAGTTATTTAGTTTGGTAATCCATTTATTTCCACTTTCCTATTTAATCTGAGAAGCTGTCAGTGAAGATGATCAATTGTCCAGTGCTTTGAAGATTTCCATATATCTTTTCTTATGCTGAAAGACTGCAGAGTCAGATCTGATATGTGTGTGGTTTCTACAGATGTTTGAGAACAGACACAGAGGTGCGAGGCGTGCTCAGCCAGAGCAGCAGGCACCCCAGGAGGAGGTAGTTCCGCAGCAGCATTTGCCACCGCCACCCCCGATGACCATTGAGCAGATGTTCATGATGCAGACCCAGGCAGTTCAGACAATCGGTCAGACATTAGCAGCGATGCAGTAGGTTCAGCAGCAGCCACCACCACTACAGCCTCTAGTGCAGGTCCAGATGCCTCAAGTGCCCAGAGACAAGCAGGCAGAGTTCATGAGGGGTCATGCCCCTGTTTTTTTCCACTCTGCTTATCTCATGGACGTGGAAGATTGGCTCCGTATTGTGGAGCGTGAGTTGCACACTGCCTAGTACAACGATCGTGAGAAGGTGTTGTATGGTCCCCGGCAGCTGAGGGGAGCAGCCCAGTCTTGGTGGGAGTCTTACCTCGCCAACCATGCCAACCCTGAAGCCATTACTTGGGAGGAGTTCAAGGACAACTTCCATCACTACCATGTGCCCGAAGGACTGATGATAGTGAGGAAGGAGGAGTTTCTCGCCCAGAAGCAAGGTCCCCTGTCCATCAGTGAATACATGGATAAGTTTTTGCAGCTGTCACGTTGTGCCCCAGAAGACGTCAACACAGATGCCAAGCGGCAGTACCGCTTTCTGAGAGGATTGGTTGATCCCCTCCATTACCAGCTCATGAACCACACTTTCCCCACCTTCCAGCATTTGATAGACAGAGCAATCATGACTGAAAGGAAGCGTCGGGAGACGGAGGATAGGAAGCGCAAGATTGGTGGACCTCAGACCGGGAGTAGCAGTCGTCCCTGCTACTTAGGCAACTCGCCCCAGCAATTCAAGTAAGTTCACCAGCATCCGCGTCAGCACCAGCACCAGTACCCGAGGCAGTTTCCTCAGCAACAACAGCAGCAGTACCATCAGAACACTCAGCCGGGAGGAAATCAGTACCAGCGTCAGAACAACCAGGCAGCTCGTCTTCCTGCCCCAGCAACCAACCAGAATGGCCAAGCAGCCCCAGCTCAAGTAGGAGGTCGTGCATGCTTCTACTGTGGAGAACAAAATCACTGGGCAAAGAACTGTCCCAAGAAAGCAGCCCAGCAACCGCCAGCAGTCAATGCCCCAGCAAGACAAGGAGTACCGCAACAAGCACCAGGAGTCCGTGGTCAGGCCTACAACCGTGGAAAGGTGAACCACCTGGAGGCTGAAGCAATCCAGGATGCTTAGGACGTGGAAGTAGGTATGTTGCTAGTCGAATCCTACCCATCAAAAGTACTATTTGATACCGGTGCCACACATTCTTTTGTTTCTGCATCTTGGGTAGAATCACATAACATCCCCATAAAACCAATGATCCCACCTTTAAGAGTTAATTCAGTTGGGGGAAAAGTTCAGTCCGATAGGATTTGTCTGAATCTAAGGATTGAAATAAGGGGGATAGACTTCCGCGCTAGCCTAGTAGTCATGGGAACTCAAGGGTTAGATGTCATCCTAGGGATGAATTGGCTACACAGAAATCAATCCACTGTCAGTTGCGACAAGAGAACAGTTAAGTTGGTGTCCCCATCAGGAAAGGAAGTAGTAACCAAACGTACTTACCTGAACTAGAAGAAGGAGCCTGTCACCATTTATCAGTAGATGACAAGGAGTCCAATCCGATTGAGGCAATTAGAATTGTGTCGGAATTTCCCGATGTATTCACTGAAGAGTTACTAGGCATGCCACCTAAAAGGAAAGTTGAGTTTGCCATAGAGCTTATCCCAGGCACCGCCCCTATTTCCAAGAGAGCTTATCGAGTGTCCGGACCAGAGTTGGTGGAACTCAAGAAGCAAATTGATGAGTTGTTAGAGAAAGGTTATATCAGACGAAGTACCTCGCCTTGGGCAGCCCAGTATTATTTATGGAGAAGAAGGATGGCACGAAGAGGATTTGCATTGATTATAGAGCTCTGAATGAAGTCACTGTCAAGAACAAGTACCCCCTGCCTCAAATTGAAGACTTATTCGATCAGTTGAGAGGAGCCAGTGTGTTCTCCAAGATAGATTTGAGGTCAGGTTACCATCAACTTAGAATCCAACCCTCAGACATACCGAAAACATCATTCATCACTAAATATGGACTATATGAGTTCATGGTTATGTTATTTGGATTGACGAATGTGCCAGCTTACTTCATGTATCTGATGAACAGTGTGTTCATGGACTACCTCGACAAGTTCGTAGTGGTGTTCATTGATGATATTCTCGTATATTCCCAGAATGAGCAAGAGCATGAGGAACATTTGAGGAAGGTACTTCAGAGGCTACGAGATTGCCAGTTGTATGCCAAGCTTAGCAAGTGTGAGTTCTGGATCAGCGAAGTTCTGTTCTTGGGTCATATTATAAATCGAGATGGACTAGCTGTGGATCCAAAGAAGGTAGCAGTGATTCTGGACTGGAAAGCACCAAAAGATGTCCGAGGAATCAAGAGTTTCATTAGAATGGCTGGTTATTATCGGCGTTTCATTGAGGGTTTCTCCAAGATTGCAAGACCAATGAAAACCCTGCTAGCAAAGAAGGTTGATTTCAAGTGGACCCCAGCGTGCCAAGAATCATTTGAGATGTTGAAGCAGAAGTTGACAACAGCACCAGTGTTGGTTCTGCTAGATGTTCATAAGCCATTCTTAGTATACTGTGATGCTTTGTACACCAGACTAGGATGTGTGTTAATGCAGGAAGGGAGAGTAGTGGCATACTCGTCCCAGCAATTGAAAGTTCATGAGAAGAATTACAACACTCATGATTTGGAGCTAGCAGCAGTGGTTCATGCATTGAAGACCTGGAGACATTATCTTTATGGGAGAAGTGTGATATCTACACGGACCACAAGAGCCTCAAGTACATATTCACTTAGTCAGAGTTAAACATGAGGCAGCGAAGATGGCTAGAATTGATCAAAGACTATGAACTGGAGATTTACTATCACCTAGGCAAAGCAAATGTGGTTGCAGATGCTCTTAGCAGGAAGAGTCAAGTCAATATGTTGGCCGCTCACCCGATGCCGTTTGAGCTGGCGAAGGAATTCGACAGGTTGAGTCTTGGATTTCTGAACAACACTCAAGGAGTGACAATTGAGCTAGAGCCCACTCTAGAGCAAGACATTAGAAAAGGTCAGAAGGATGACGAGAAGATCAACGAGATCCGACAGCTGATCATAGATGGGAAAGGTCCAGATTTCCGTGAAGATGCAGAAGGAGTGGTATGGTTCAAGGATAGGTTGTGTGTTCCTGACATCACCTTGATTCGGGAACTGATCCTTAAGGAAGCTCATGAGACAGCATATTCTATACACCCTGGTAGCGAGAAAATGTACCAAGACTTGAAGAAGAGGTTCTGGTGGTACAGAATGAAAAGAGAGATAGCAGAGTATGTGACCAGATGCGACAGTTGTCAGAGGATCAAGGCCAAACATCAGAGACCCACAGGTTTGTTGCAGCCGTTGCAGATTCTGCAGTGGAAATGTGATGAGATTGGGATGGACTTTACAGTTGGTCTGCCCCGCACTATGAGCTGGTTATGATTCCATCTGAATAGTAGTGGACCGTTTAACAAAGGCGGCCCATTTCATACCAGTCAAGACCACCTATAATAGTGCAGTGGTGGCAGAGTTATACATGTCTCGGATTGTGTGCTTGCATGGTATTCCAAAGAAGATAATATCGGACAGAGGCACCCAGTTCACTTCTCATTTTTGGCAGAAGCTACATGAAGCTTTGGGTACACACTTGAAATTCAGTTCATCTTATCACCCGCAGACAGATGGTCAGACTGAGAGAACCAACCAGATTCTTGAGGATATGTTGAGAGCTTGTGCTTTGCAAGACCAGTTAGGTTGGGACAAGAGGCTAACGTATGCAGACTTCTCTTACAACAACAACTATCAGGCTAGTCTAAAGATGTCACCATTTGAAGCACTCTGTGGGAGGAATTGCAGAACTCCATTGCACTTGGACCAACCCGACGAAAGGCAGGTATTCGGTCCAAGGATTTTGCTTGAAGCTGAAGAGAATATCAGGATGGTCCGAAAAAATCTGAAGGCAGCGCAGTCCAGACAGCGAAGCTATGCTGACACTAGAAGAAGAGAACTCAGTTTTGAAGTGGGAGACTATGTCTATTTGAAAGTGTCACCCATAAGAGGAACCAAAAGGTTTGGAGTCAAAGGCAAGCTAGCACCTCGCTATATCGAACCGTACCACATTCAGGCAAGACATGGAGAAGTGGCTTATCAACTCAGCTTACCAGAGAACCTATCCACAGTGCATGATGTGTTTCATGTGTCACAATTGAAGAAATGCTTGAGAGTGCCAGAAGAGAAGTTGCCAACGGAAGACCTTGAATTTCAAGAAGATCTGACTTATATTGAGAAGCCAACACAAATTCTGGAGACAGCAGATCGGTTCTCTCGGAGGAACACCATCAGGATGTGCAAAGTCAAATGGGGTCATCACTCAGAAGAAGAAGCAACCTAGGAAAGAGAAGATGATCTGAGAGCCAAGTACCCTGAACTCTTTGCTAGCCAGCCCTGAGTCTCGAGGGCGAGATTCTTTTAAGGGGGATAGGTCTGTAACACCCTGAATTTGGGGGTATAAAATTTCTTTCTAATGATCACCCAAATTCATGTGTTACTCTTCTCTATCTCACTCTAGTTTCTCTCTCTCTAGTTTTCTCTCTCTCTCTTTCTCTTTTAATTAGAGTTAGTTGTATTAATAAGGGATTATTTATTTTATTTTCCCCAAAACATATGAGTCTTGGAATGATGCATCATATTGAGCCTAAAATATTCTTTGAATTGTTGCACATATTTGATTTGGTTTGAATTTGAAACTTGAATTGAAAACCCTAGAGAAAATAAATAGAAAAGGCAATAGAAATTCCAGGAAAATAGAAAAAAGCCATTTCAGCCAAGGCCGGCCCATTTAGCCCAGCCCGCGCGCCCCCTCTGCCTGACAGGCGGGTCCCGCCTGTCGGCGCCAACCCGATCGCACCTCTATCTCTCTCTCTGTCTGTCTGTCGCATGGGCCAGACCTGTCGGCACTAGTTCTCCCGCGCGCACCCACTCCCCTCTCTCTGTCCCACCGTCCCCACCTATCAGCCGTCTCTAACCTCTCGCCCACGATCTCCCCGTCGTGGACGCGCCCATGACCTCGCGTTCTCCGGCCACGTCCGAGCCCCCGCGCCCTGCTTGCCCACCTCCCCTCTCCCATTTGCGCCCTGTCTCTCGCTCTGCCCGCGCGAACCAAGAGCTCCGCCACCGCCCGCTGATGTCCACCGCTTGTTCCGTGGCCGCCGTTGCGCCCGTGCCCCGTCCAGTGCCACGGTGAGCTTCACCTTGCCGTTAGCTGCTCGGGACACCCTTCGGTGTGCCCTTCTCCTCCCTGCTGCGCACGGTCCACGCTCACCGGAGCAGTTCTTGCGCAGTCGGAGCCCTGTCGCCGTCGACCCGAGGCTCCACCACACCCCCACCGTTCTCCAAGCGTCCCAGAGTTCGCACTCGAGGTGAGCAACCTTACCATGCCCTTAATTCACCAAGTACCGCACCAGAGCCCGCGCAATTGCTCGCCTGAGTTAGCTGCGCCGCCGTGGAACCTTTTTCACTATGGTCTGCGTTCTCTGGCGCCCCCATGCCGGTTCTGCACCCACGGTTGTGTTCGCCGTGACGTGCTGAACGTGTCTGGCCCTTTTCCTAAGCCACCAGAGCCCCGCCGTGGCCGGTCTACTCGTCCCTGGCGAACTCCCGCCCCCCTGCCGTTAGATCTCGGCTGTCCACCCGAGATCGGGCGGTTTAGACTCAACCCGAGCGGATCTGATCGTAGCCCTCCGATCCAGATCCAACTGTCTCTCCTCTCTCCCCCTCACACGTGTCTCTGCCCCTGGGCTCGGCCGGTCAGCCCGCCCTGGCCCCGCTTGTCAACCACGCGCACGCCCGCGTGATCTAATCTAGGCCGTTGATGTCTGATACTCTGATCCGACGGCTGAGGTTACCCCATACCCCTTCGCGTGGTTGTTTTGCTTAAGAGACCCCTTGGTTTTAGGAAATCAACCCACCATCCTCAGCTTTAGCGCATAGACCCCTGGTTTCTTTAGAATTACCCCTTGGACTTTTATTTTACCACAGATTTAGCCCTAATTTCATATTTCAAACTTCAAAACTTGTTTATTTCATATCTTTTTCATATGAACTCCAAGTTTAGTGGTTCAAATTGCAAAATGTTCACCAGATTATTCTCTATCCAAATAAAATATGACCAATTGTAATCTGTATACTTTAATTTTTACACCTAGAATATAGAATTAAAGTATATGTTGATTTATTTATGTAATGAAATAAATAAAAGGACAATCCTAGGAGTTAAAATATATTTAAATTTGTGAGATTAGTGTTATGCATTTCATGGATTCGTTTTTGGTTTAACCTTTAGACCCTAATGTGCTAAATAGAATTAGGTATGTAATTATGGATAATATTTAAAGGATAATCAAATTCCTAAATGAGAGTAGTTCATCTTATAATGTAATCTTTTCTTTGTATAATTATTACTCTATCTTTTAGGTTATGTTTAAACACTTAGAGAGTAATCAATTTCTCCCCAAATAAGATTAGTTCATTTTATAACTTGACCTCATTCCCCTGTACTTAATACTATATATTTTTGAGTTGTGTGCCAATGTTTGTACATGTTTGATGTGATGTTCATTTTTACCTTCCAAATTTATTGAATGTATGCTCGCTTTACTTTGACAACGAGCAGCTCGTGGTTCTTGAGTGTGTTGCCGAAGATCCCTCTGAGCAACAACCTGGTGAAGGCAAGTGTCCTCAGACCTATCATGTCCTACTTTACTTTATAATTCACTGTCCTGCATTACTTTATTGAAACCTATGGATTGACTAGTCTGTATTTACCTTACCCTTGTTTACCTTTTTGGGTTAATCATGGTTAGCTTATGCTATTGCTTTAACTTAATCAATGAACATGATGTGATCTTTTATGATACGATGATGTTATCCCGATGGGGTTCTTAAGATTCTTTAGGGGGCTCAGGCTGTTTTCTGAGTACCTCTCCGTAAGGACCTGTTTGGGGAGTGACAACCCGGGATAACAGTGCAACCATGAGGGTGGAATGGGACACCCTTAGCTGATGAATTAGAGGAACCAGAGGAGTAGTTGACTTCGCCGTAGGGACGTCAATGGGGTCCGGGCACAGTACTTGCTCTGCCGAGGTTGGTTGCAGAGGTTTTTTGATTTGGTTTTGTTAGTCACCCTTCCTTTGGGGAGATGTACTGTGTTTATCAAACTAGAGAAACCTAACAGACGGCTATGACCTCTGGGAAATCTTTGTAAAGGCTACGTAGTGAGACCCTGCTAGGTCACCTTGGTAGTGATCAATGGGGAGGCTAGAACCCCAGGTAGAATGGGAATCATGGCTTGTGGGTAAAGTGTGCAATCTCTGCAGAGTGTTAGAAACTGGTATATCAGCCATGCTCACGGTTATGAGCAGCCTTGGGATCCTCTTCAATTAGAAGAACTTTGGTTACTTTTATGATGATGATTAGCAATGATGGTTATAATTTTGATCTCTGGTATTTCCTCTTGGAGGGAGTACTTCTGGGTAATAACTGGGTTATTACTAAACTTGGCTCTACTTATAGTAATAAAACTTGACCAACTAAAAGCAACGACTTAACCTTAACTCCACATACAACTAGTCCACTTTAGCCAAACGGGACATTTGCTGAGTACGTTGATGTGTACTCACCCTTGCTTTACAAACCACCCCACCCCAGGTTGTCCCCACTGTTCTCAGTGCTCAGGAGGTGAAGCTGGTAACATGGAGGACTTTGAGGAGTTCCAGGACTACGACGAGTTCTAGTTTACTTTAGTGGCAAACCCCCAGTCAGCTGCCTGTGTAGGCTTACATTCTACGTTTCGTTACCCCGCACTTTGATTTAATGTTGAACACTATAGATATGTATTAGATTCTGTGGATGTCTCAGACATCTTGATGTAACTAAGTACCTTTCCGCTATTTAATTCAAGCATTGTGTGATGATGTCCAATTATGTAATCGTTGTGTACGTGAGTTCTAATCCTGGCACGTACATGGTTCGCATTTGGTTTACCTTCCAAAACCGGGTGTGACAACAGTACTCCACCATCTAGCCTTTTTCTAGGTGGATACACGATACTCTCGTCATCTCTCCACTCCCAGTGTGGGCTGACCTTTCTAGTATTGGTCCAGCCGAGGCTAAGCTTACCCATGACGAGGCATGTGGCCATTTAAAAGGCCCTATATCATCAAGCCTACTTTTGTTATGGTCCTTAATCGACATAGATGGGCGATCTTTTCTACTCAATGACTAGTCCCATTTTAAACTATTTCTCAAAACATGTACCTGTAAGAGATAATCTCCTTGAATGATGAATTCATCGTGGCCTTTGTTGCCTTCATCACACCAAGCCCTTTTCTTTTTGAAAAACCATGAATCATAGATAAATTTTTTTGTTCCTAATCTATAAGCATTACTAAGCATTTCTAGATTTGTAAAACATGTATCAAGGATGATAATCAATATTCTAAGGGAAAGTCATGCAACAATGGTTTATTCGTTCAACTCCTATTACCTAATGCATCATATAAGTGATAAAAGTTTTGAAAACACAAGAAAATGATTAAATGCAATGGGGCTTGTCTTAATGAGGAGAGTCAGGCTCTTCTACTAAGATATTGCAATTAGCAGTGTAGCCCACTGGAGCACCTTTAGGAGGACCCTCAGGAGAAACTTCAGATGGAGAAGTTACTGATTGAGGAATTGGTTACTCTTCCACTTTCACTTCAACTTCTTATTCTAGCTGTTATACAAGTCAATTACAAATACATGAATGCTTATGTAATGGTATGAAATGTAAACTCTCAAAAGGGAGAGGTGGGGACACATAAACACTCATAAATAAGCACATGGCAAGTATATACATATTTCTACATGACCAAACACGTCAAAAAAGTGACCAAACTGAATTTACATGGACAAAACAAAGAACTAATCATACCAAAGTCCACTAATTTTGTTACCCAAAAATTTATATTGTCTAATTCACTCTAAACATACATGAACACTAGTTTATAGATTTAATATTTATCTCTTTTTTGGCTCTTTCAATGTTTTCTGGGAAAATCAACTCCAAACAAGTTAAAAATTTTACCAACTTCTAATATAATGGTCAATAGGTTTTCCACAAATTATCATAATTTTTGGCGCTTTACTTTTATTTCTAAAATTCAAAGCTTTGTAAGGGCACTTTTTAATTACCTAAAATTTATGTTTTGTTGTAAAAAAACATAAAGAAAACTTTAACAAAAACTACACAAATTTTAGGATTCTACCAAATTGGTCTCACAATTTTTGCATATTTATACATTTCTGGTGGATTTTACAACCTATCATAAAAAAGAAAATGAAAAACTATCAACAATTCTGGGCCGCAACCTCAGGATCGGCCCACGAGCGCACAGGAAACCGGTGCCGCACCGACAGCCCACGGCTACGCCCGCCACTTTTCACAGTGACCCTTGCCAATTCGGTTAACTGATTAAGAGCCCCGAGCACTATTCCCCTCTCACACTAACAGTTGCACCTAGAGATGGCAATGGGTAAAAACCCGCTGGGTATTACTTGCCCAAACCCATACCCGCGAAGAAAAAATATGCCCGCTAAAAAACCCAAACCCATGACGGGTATGAAATTTTGCCCAACCCCATACCCATGCGGGTTTCGGGTACCCAACGGGTTTCCCATACCCACTAACATGAACATAAAAAATAATTCATCATGTAAAATGACAATCAATACATTAATAAGCTAGCATAAAAGGAACAAGTGATAACTAATTTTATCTTAAAATTTGTTACATGAAGTTTATTTTAATTAGAATATATTCAATTAATAATATTATGAGACATATTTATAAGGAATGTTGATTTTAAGGCGGGTTTTAAAAACCCATGGGTTTGCGGGTATGGGTAGTGGAAGAACAAACCCATGCCCACGTACCCATTGGGTTTCCATTTGAACCCATTAACAAACCCATGGGTACAGAAATTGACCCAAACTCATACCCTAATAGAGCAAAAACCCACCGAGTTTCGGGTAGCGGGTACCCATTGCCATCTCTAGTTGCACCGAGGCCCTCTAACTTCTGTTTTTTCGCAACTTCTCAGCCCTAACTCCAACTCCGGCGACCACAGTCGAACACTTGCCGCGCGCACATGGCTCACTGAAAGTCGCCTAGAGGGGGGGGGGTGAATAGGGCGAATCTGAAATTTTACAAACTTAATCACAACTATAAGCCGGGTTAGCATTAGAAATATAAACGAGTCCGAGAGAGGGCGTGAAAACAAATCGCAAGCGAATAAAGAGTGAGACACAGGATTTGTTTTACCGAGGTTCGGTTCTCACAAACCTACTCCCCGTTGAGGTGGTCACAAAGACCGGGTCTCTTTCAACCCTTTCCCTCTCTCAAACGGTCCCTCGGACCGAGTGAGCTTCTCTTCTCAATCAAACGGGAACCAAACTTCCCGCAAGGACCACCACACAATTGGTGTCTCTTGCCTTGATTACAATTGAGATGATCACAAGAAAGAATGAGAAAAAGAAGCAATCCAAGCGTAAGAGCTCAAATGAACACAACAAATCTCTCTCACTAATCACTAAAGCTTTGTGTGGAATTGGGAGAGGATTTGATCACTTTGGTGTGTCTTGTATTGAATCCTAGAGCTCTTGTAAGTAGTTGGAAGGTGGAAAACTTGGATGACTTGAATGTGGGGGTGGTTGGGGTATTTATAGCCCCAACCACCAAACTTGACCGTTGGTGGAGGCTGCAGTCGACGGGCGCACCGGACACTGTCTGGTGCGCCAGCCACGTCACCTGGCCATTGGGTTCCGACCGTTGGAGCTCTGACTTGTGGGCCCGCCTGGCTATCCGGTGGTGCACCGGACAGGCCATGTACGCTGTCCGGTGTACCACCCACGCGTGCTCTGCTCCTCTGCGCGCGCAGGCGCGCATTTAATGCGTTGTAGTCGACCGTTGCACGCGAAGTAGCCGTTGCTCCGCTGTCACACCGGACAGTCCTGTGAATTATAGCGGAGCTCCTCTAAAAATTCCCGAAGGTGAAGAGTTGGGCGTCGAGTTCCCTGGTGCACCGGACACTGTCCGGTGGCACACCGGACAGTCCGGTGCGCCGGACCAGGGTGCCTTCCGGGTTGTCTTTTGCTCTCTTGTTTGAACCCTTTTCTTGGTCTTTTTATTGGCTTATTGTGAACCTTTGGCACCTGTAGAACTTATAGACTAGAGCAAACTAGTTAGTCCAATTATTTGTGTTGGGCAATTCAACCACCAAAATCAATTAGGAAATAGGTGTAAGCCTAATTCCCTTTCAATCTCCCCCTTTTTGGTGATTGATGCCAACACAAATCAAAGCAAATATAGAAGTGCATAATTGAACTAGTTTTCATATTTGTAAGTGCAAAGGTTACTTAGAATTGAGCCAATATAAATACTCATAAGATATGCATGGATTGTTTCTTTATTTTTAACATTTTGGACCACGCTTGCACCACATGTTTTGTTTTTGCAAATTCTTTTGTAAATTCTTTTCAAAGTTCTTTTGCAAATAGTCAAAGGTAAATGAATGAAATTTTGAGAAGCATTTTCAAGATTTGAAATTTTCTCCCCCTGTTTCAAATGCTTTTTCTTTGACTTAAACAAAACTCCCCCTTAATGAAATCCTCCTCTTAGTGTTCAAGAGGGTTTTGATGTTAATTTTGAAGAGGGTATACCAATTTGAAATTATATCACAAATAAGATACCAATTTGAAAATACTTCTTTAAAACCAAATTGAAATACTAAAATTTTTGAATTTGGTGGTTGGTGCGGTCCTTTTGCTTTGGGCTCATGCTCTCTCCCCCTTTGGCATAAATCGCCAAAAATGGAATCATTAGAGCCCTTTGAATTACTTTCTCCCCCTTTGGGCAAATAAAACATGAGTGAAGATTATACCAAAGTTGGAGAGTTGCTCGGAGCGACGGCGAAGGATGAGTCATGAAGTGGAGTGGAAGCATTTGTCTTCGCCGAAGACTCCAATTCCCTTTCAATACACCTATGACTTGTTTTGAAATTCACTTGAAAACACATTAGTCATAGCACATGAAAGAGATATGATCAAAGGTATATGAATGAGCTATGTGTGCAAAACATCAAAAGAATTTCCTAGAATCAAGAATATTTAGCTCATGCCTAAGTTTGTTAAAGGTTTGTTCATCTAGTGGCTTGGTAAAGATATCGGCTAATTGTTCCTTAGTGTTAATATATGCAATCTCGATATCTCCCTTTTGTTGGTGATCCCTTAAGAAATGATACCGAATGGTTATGCGTTTAGTGCGGCTATGCTCAACGGGATTATCCGCCATGCGGATTGCACTCTCATTATCACATGGAAGAGGAACTTTGGTTAATTTGTAACCATAGTCCCTAAGGGTTTGCCTCATCCAAAGTAATTGGGTGCAACAATGGCCTACGGCAATATACTCGGCTTCGGTGGTAGAAAGAGCTACAGAATTTTGCTTCTTTGAAGCCCAAGACACCAAGGATCTTCCCAAGAACTGGCAAGTCCCTGATGTGCTCTTTCTATTAATCTTACAACCCGCCCAATCGGCATCGGAATAACCAATTAAATCTAATGTGGATCCCCTAGGATACCAAAGCCCAAACTTAGGAGTATAAGCCAAATATCTCAAGATTCGTTTTACGGCCGTAAGGTGAGCTTCCTTAGGGTCGGCTTGGAATCTTGCACACATGCATACGGAAAGCATAATATCCGGTCGAGATGCACATAGATAGAGTAGATAGCCTATCATCGACCAGTATACCTTTTGATCGACGGATTTACCTCCCGTGTCAAGGTCGAGATGCCCATTGGTTCCCATGGGTGTCTTGATGGGCTTGACATCCTTCATCCCAAACTTGTTTAGAATGTCTTGAATATAATTCGTTTGGCTAATGAAGGTGCCCTCTTGGAGTTGCTTCACTTGAAATCCTAAGAAGTACTTCAACTCCCCCATCATTGACATCTCGAATTTTTGTGTCATGATCCTACTAAATTCCTCACAAGTAGATTCGTTAGTAGACCCAAATATAATATCATCAACATAAATTTGGCACACAAACAAATCATTGTCAAGAGTTTTAGTAAATAAGGTAGGATCGGCCTTTCCGACTTTGAAGCCATTAGTAATAAGAAAATCTCTTAGGCATTCATACCATGCTCTTGGGGCTTCCTTGAGCCCATAAAGCGCCTTAGAGATTTTATATACATAGTTAGGGTACTCACTGTCTTCAAAGCCGGGAGGTTGCTCAACATAGACCTCTTCCTTGATTGGTCCGTTGAGGAATGCACTTTTCACGTCCATTTGATAAAGCTTAAAGCCATGGTAACTAGCATAGGCAAGTAATATACGAATTGATTCAAGCCTAGCTACGGGTGCATAGGTTTCACCGAAATCCAAACCTTCGACTTGTGAATATCCCTTGGCCACAAGTCGAGCTTTGTTCCTTGTCACCACACCATGCTCATTTTGCTTGTTGCGGAAAACCCACTTGGTTCCTACAACATTTTGATTAGGACGTGGAACTAAATGCCATACCTCGTTCCTAGTGAAGTTGTTGAGCTCCTCTTGCATCGCCACCACCCAATCCGAATCTTGTAGTGCTTCCTCTACCCTGTGTGGCTCAATAGAGGAAACAAAAGAGTAATGCTCACAAAAATGTGCAACACGAGATCTAGTGGTTACCCCCTTATGAATGTCGCCGAGGATGGTGTCGACGGGGTGATCTCGTTGGATTGCTTGGTGGACTCTTAGGTGTGGAGGTCTTGGTTCTTCATCCTCCTTGTCTTGATCATTTGCATCTCCCCCTTGATCATTGTCGTCATCTTGAGGTGGCTCATCTTCTTGATCTTCTTCTTCATCAACCTGAGCCTCATCCTCATTTTGAGTTGGTGCAGATGCTTGTGTGGAGGAGGATGGTTGATCTTGTGCATTTGGAGACTCTTCGGATTCCTTAGGACACACATCCCCAATGGACATGTTCCTTAGAGCGATGCACGGAGCCTCTTCATCACCTATCTCATCAAGATCAACTTGCTCTACTTGAGAGCCGTTAGTCTCATCAAACACAACGTCACAAGAAACTTCAACTAGTCCTGACGACTTGTTAAAGACTCTATATGCCCTTGTGTTTGAATCATATCCTAGTAAAAAGCCTTCTACAGTCTTAGGAGCAAATTTAGATTTTCTACCTCTTTTAACAAGAATAAAGCATTTGCTACCAAAGACTCTAAAATATGAAATATTGGGCTTTTTACCGGTTAGGAGTTCGTATGATGTCTTCTTGAGGATTCGGTGTAGATACAACCGGTTGATGGCGTAGCAGGCGGTGTTGACCGCCTCGGCCCAAAACCGATCCGAAGTCTTGTATTCATCAAGCATGGTTCTTGCCATGTCCAATAGAGTTCGATTCTTCCTCTCCACTACACCATTTTGTTGTGGCGTGTAGGGAGAAGAGAACTCATGCTTGATTCCCTCCTCCTCAAGGAAGCCTTCTATTTGAGAGTTCTTGAACTCCGTCCCGTTGTCGCTCCTTATTTTCTTGATCCTCAAGCCGAACTCATTTTGAGCCCGTCTCAAGAATCCCTTTAAGATCTCTTGGGTTTGAGATTTTTCCTGCAAAAAGAATACCCAAGTGAAGCGAGAATAATCATCCACAATAACTAGACAGTACTTACTCCCGCCGATGCTTATGTAAGCAATCGGGCCGAATAGATCCATGTGTAGGAGCTCGAGCGGCCTGTCAGTCGTCATGATGTTCTTGTGTGGATGATGAACACCAACTTGCTTCCCTGCCTGACATGCGCTACAAATCCTGTCTTTCTCAAAATGAACATTTGTTAGTCCCAAAATGTGTTCTCCCTTTAGAAGCTTATGAAGATTCTTCATTCCAACATGTGCTAGTCGGCGATGCCAGATCCAGCCCATGTTAATCTTAGCAATTAAGCAAGTGTCGAGTTCAGCTCTATCAAAATCTACTAAGTATAGCTGACCCTCTAACACTCCCTTAAATGCTATTGAATCATCACTCCTTCTAAAGACAGTAACACCTACATCTGTGAAAAGACAGTTGTAGCCCATTTTGCATAATTGAGATACAGAAAGCAAATTGTAATCTAAAGAATCTACAAGAAAAACATTGGAAATGGAATGGTCAGGTGATATAGCAATTTTACCTAATCCTTTGACCAAACCTTGGTTTCCATCCCCGAATGTGATAGCTCGTTGGGGATCTTGGTTTTTCTCGTAGGAGAACATTTTCTTCTCCCCTGTCATGTGGTTTGTGCACCCGCTATCGATAATCCAACTTGAGCCCCCGGATGCGTAAACCTACAAAACAAGTTTAGTTCTTGACTTTAGGTACCCAAATGGTTTTGGGTCCTTTGGCATTAGATACAAGAACTTTGGGTACCCAAACACAAGTCTTTGATCCCTTGTGTTTGCCCCCAACATATTTGGAAACTACCTTGCCGGATTTGTTAGTTAAAACATAAGATGCATCAAAAGTTTTAAATGAAATGTCATGATCATTTGATGCCTTAGGAGTTTTCTCCTTAGGCAATTTAGCATGGGATGATTGCCTAGAACTAGATGTCTCACCCTTATACATAAAAGCATGATTAGGGCCAGAGTGAGACTTCCTAGAATGAATTCTCCTAATTTTGCTCTCGGGATAACCGATAGGGTATAAGATGTAACCCTCGTTATCTTGAGGCATGGGAGCCTTGCCCTTAACAAAATTAGACAATCTTTTAGGAGGGGCATTAAGTTTGACATTGTCCCCCTTTTGGAAGCCAATGCCATCCTTGATGCCAGGGCGTCTCCCACTATAGAACATGCTTCTAGCAAATTTAAATTTTTCATTTTCTAAGTCATGCTCATTAATCTTAGCATTAAGTTGAGCTATGTGATCATTTTGTTGTTTAATTAAAGCCATGTGATCATGAATAGCATCAACATTAATGTCTCTACATCTAGTACAAATGGAAGTATGTTCAACGGTAGATGTAGAGGGTTTGCAAGATTTTAATTCTACAACCTTAGCATGCAATATATCATTTTTACTTCTAAAGTCGGAAATGGAAGCATTGCAAACATCTAATTCTTTAGCCTTAGCAAGCAATTTTTCATTTTCAATCCTAAGGCTAGCAAGAGAAATGTTCAATTCTTCAATTTTAGCAAGCAAATCAACATTATCATTTTTAAGATTGGGTATTGAAACATCACAAGCATTTGAATCAACCTTAGCAATTAAACTAGCATTCTCATTTCTAAGGTTGTTAATAGTCTCATGGCAAGTGCTTAGCTCACTAGATAGTTTTTCACATTTTTCTACTTCTAGAGCGTAAGCATTTTTAACCTTAACATGCTTCTTATTTTCTTTAATAAGGAAGTCCTCTTGGGTGTCCAAGAGATCATCCTTCTCATGAATAGCACTAATCAATTCATTTAATTTTTCTTTTTGTTGCATGTTTAGGTTGGCAAAAAGAATGCGCAAGTTATCCTCCTCATTACTAGCATTATCCTCATCGCTAGAGGTTTCATATTTGGTGGAGGATCTTGATTTTACCTTCTTCCTTTTGTCGTCCTTTGCCATGAGGCACTTGTGGCCGACGTTAGGGAAAAGAAGACCCTTGGTGACGGCGATGTTGGCGGCGTCCTCGTCGGAGGAGTCGGTGGAGCTCTCGTCGGAGTCCCACTCCCGGCAAACATGGGCATCGCCGCCCTTCTTCTTGTAGTACCTTTTCTTCTCCTTTCTTCTCCCCTTCTTGTTGTCGCCCCTGTCACTATCACTAGATAATGGACATTTAGCAATGAAATGACCGGGATTACCACACTTGTAGCAAACTTTCTTGGAGCGGGGCTTGTAATCTTTCCCCCTCCTTTGCTTGAGGATTTGGCGGAAGCTCTTGATGATGAGCGCCATCTCCTCATTGTCGAGCTTTGAGGTGTCGATTGGTTGTGTACTTGTTGTAGACTCCTCCTTCTTCTCTTCTGTTGCCTTGAATGCGACCGGTTGTGCTTCGGACGTGGAGGGGCCATCTAGCTCGTTGATTTTCTTTGAGCGTTTGATTATCAATTCAAAGCTCACAAAATTCCCGATTAATTCCTCGGGAGTCATTAGTGTATATCTAGGATTGCCACGAATTAATTGAACTTGAGTAGGGTTAAAAAAAACAAGTGATCTTAGAATAACCTTAACCATTTCGTGGTCATCCCATTTTTTGCTCCCGAGGTTGCGCACTTGGTTCACCAAGGTCTTGAGCCAGTTGTACATGTCTTGTGGCTCCTCCCCTTGGCGAAGTCGGAAGCGACCGAGCTCCCCCTCGATCGTCTCCCGCTTGGTGATTTTGGTCACCTCGTCTCCTTCGTGCTCGGTTTTTAGCGTGTCCCAAATCTCCTTAGCACTTTTCAACCCTTGCACCTTGTTATACTCCTCTCGACTTAGAGAGGCGAGGAGTATAGTTGTGGCTTGGGAGTTGAAGTGTTGGATTTGGGCCACTTCGTCCTCATCATAATCTTCATCCCCTACGGATGGTACCTGTACACCAAACTCAATAACATCCCATGTACTTTTGTGAAGTGAGGTTAGGTGATATCGCATCAAATCACTCCACCTAGCATAATCTTCACCATCAAATGTTGGTGGTTTGCCTAATGGGACGAAAAGTAAAGGCGTATGTTTAGGAATGCGAGGATAGCGTAGGGGGATCTTACTAAACTTCTTGCGCTCATGGCGCTTAGAAGTTACGGACGGCGTGTTGGAGCCGGAGGTGGATGGCGACGAGGAGTCGGTCTCGTAGTAGACCACCTTCCTCATCTTCTTCTTCTTGTCACCGCTCCGACGCGACTTGTGTGAAGGGGATTCTTTTTACTTCCCCTTCCCTTTGTTGTAGGACTCTCCGGATGGAGCCTTCCCGTGGCTTGTAGCGGGCTTCTCGCCGGTCACCATTTCCTTCTTGGCGTGATCTCTCGACATCACTTCGAGCGGTTAGGCTCTAATGAAGCACCGGGCTCTGATACCAATTGAAAGTCGCCTAGAGGGGGGGTGAATAGGGCGAATCTGAAATTTACAAACTTAATCACAACTATAAGCCGGGTTAGCGTTAGAAATATAAACGAGTCCGAGAGAGGGCGTGAAAACAAATCGCAAGCGAATAAAGAGTGAGACACAAGGATTTGTTTTACCGAGGTTCGGTTCTCACAAACCTACTCCCCGTTGAGGTGGTCACAAAGACCGGGTCTCTTTCAACCCTTTCCCTCTCTCAAACGGTCCCTCGGTCCGAGTGAGCTTCTCTTGTCAATCAAACAGGAACCAAACTTCCCGCAAGGACCACCACACAATTGGTGTCTCTTGCCTTGATTACAATTGAGATGATCACAAGAAAGAATGAGAAAAAGAAGCAATCCAAGCGCAAGAGCTCAAATGAACACAACAAATCTCTCTCACTAATCACTAAAGCTTTGTGTGGAATTGGGAGAGGATTTGATCACTTTGGTGTGTCTTGTATTGAATGCTAGAGCTCTTGTAAGTAGTTGGAAGGTGGAAAACTTGGATGACTTGAATGTGGGGGTGGTTGGGGTATTTATAGCCCCAACCACCAAACTTGACCGCTGGTGGAGGCTGCAGTCGACGGGCGCACCGGACACTGTCCGGTGCGCCAGCCACGTCACCTGGCCGTTGGGTTCCGACCGTTGGAGCTCTGACTTGTGGGCTCGCCTGGCTGTCCGGTGGTGCACCGGACAGGCCCTGTAGGCTGTCCGGTGGTGCACCGGACAGGCCCTGTAGGCTGTCCGGTGTGCCACCCGCGCGTGCTTTGCTCCTCTGCGCGCGCAGGCGTGCATTTAATGCGTTGCAGTCGACCGTTGCATGCGAAGTAGTCGTTGCTCCGCTGTCACACCGGACAGTCTGGTGTACACCGGACAATGTCCGGTGACTCACCGGACAGTCCGGTGAATTATAGCGGAGCTCCTCTGAAAATTCCCGAAGGTGAAGAGTTTGGCGTCGAGTTCCCTGGTGCACCGGACACTGTCCGGTGGCACACCGGACAGTCCGGTGCGCCGGACCAGGGTGCCTTCCGGGTTGTCTTTTGCTCTCTTGTTTGAACCCTTTTCTTGGTCTTTTTATTGGCTTATTGTGAACCTTTGGCACCTGTAGAACTTATAGACTAGAGCAAACTAGTTAGTCCAATTATTTGTGTTGGGCAATTCAACCACCAAAATCAATTAGGAAATAGGTGTAAGCCTAATTCCCTTTCACTCACCGTCGGTGACCCTCTCCGACGAGGACAAGCACACCTACGCGACACCTGACCCTAGCCCACCATTTCCCTCTTGTTAATCGGACAGTAGCGAGCTACACCATCTCTGGCCACGGTGGCGGCAGAGAACCGAGCTCCGGCAAGGTCAGATCGTGGTTCTAACACTGTAGCGTTCAACCCAGGACTATGGTGAGTACCAGTAGGACATCTAATACACAATGCTCACATAGGTTAGCTCAAAGAAGGCATGAGTTAACCGGTCGGCATTGAAGCTACCTGCGACGATGTTCACCAGTGACACGATGGTGTTTTAGTCGACCTGTTGCGGTAGCATTCAAATGAATGGCTCGGCGAGCATCGCAGCTCTACAGGGATCACAAAACACCAGCTAAACAAACGAGCCATACCACGAAACCAGCTGGGGCAAGGTTGAGGACTCAACCTAGGTGTCGGGGACATGTTATACACGATGGAGAAGCTATGGGACCGACAAGACATAATGGATCTCAGTTTTGGGTTTCAAAACACTATGACAAGCCACACAAACAAATGGACTTTTTGTGCCTCACTGGGGCATTACACAATTGCAAACAAGAGCTAAAGTATTCCACACATCCACTGCATGGTCTATTTGAATAAGTTCTTAAGATAGAAGGTAGAAATCATGGCATGGCCCAGGTTGTTGGGATGGCAACAATTACTCACGATCATGCCATGATTAGCTCAATCATTTGTTACCTTATACTACTGCATGTACTTAGTTTATATAGAGATAACCAATCACTAGAAAAGCTTTGTCTTTCCAGCATGAAGTTCCTTTCTCGTGTACAAACGTATACATCTGTATTGCTTTCGTCTAGTGGCCGGATTTCCAACATTTGGTACTAGGGCCGAGGTCTCTCCATCGCCATGGCATCACAGTCGCCTTCCAAGAAGCCACAGACTGGTGATGGCTCCGGCAAGGAGAAGATCTAGTCGTCGCGTTCGCCGCCATGTCATCGTGGTTGCTCCCAGAGCCGCCGATCGCGCAACCGAAATTTCGGACCGCACGTCGTCGAGCGCATCGTCGAGCGGCCGTTCGCGAACGTTGCGTGGTCGATGCTTACTCGGACCTATCCAAAATGGGCCCTGGTCATGGAGGTGAACTTCTAGACCCTTCGTGTCTGGGACGCCGTCCACCGCGGCATCCCCGACGATCCCTACAAAGACGAGTACCACGATGATCGACAAGCGATGTCGGGCCTCTTGCGTTCGGTTCCATCCTAACTCTGGGGCACCCTCTCCACAAAGGGCACCGTAAATCAGGTCTGGGACACGGTCAGGACGCTCTAGATCGGTGACGAGCGCGCGCGCGACGCGAGCACGCAGCAGCTCCGCCGGGACTTCGCCAACCTCGCCTTCAATGAAGGGTTGTCCGCCACTGACTTCGGGGTCCACATCACTACGCTCGCCACCAACCTTCAACATCACCGACACCGAGGTAGTCAAGAAGCTGCTCTAGGTCATCCCAAGGAGCCTGAACCAGGCCGCTGTCTCCATCGAGATGTTCGTGGACCTAAACAAGGCGATGATCGAGGATGTGATCAGTTGCCTGTGCGTGTTCGAGGAGTGCGACAAGTTGCCATAGATCATGGACGCCATGGGGCACCTGATGTTGTGCGAAGAAGATTAGGAGGCTCGTCGCAAGGCGCGTCGTGAGCAGGATGGCTCTAGCGGTAGCTCAAGATCCAGCAGACGTGGAAAGCGTCGTGGGTGTGGACCTGGACGTGGTGGTGATAGATCCTCATCACGGTATGGCCGCGACAGTCAGAGCACCGCCACTAGGAACATCGGTGGGGGAAGGCCACCACGCGGCAACCGCTGTGATAATTGTGGCAAAATGGGCCACTGGGCTAAGGACTACCGTGGAAAGAAGAAGGGTGCGGCTCATGTCGTGCAGG
The DNA here is from genome assembly GCA_029449295.1 of Zea luxurians. Classification (NCBI taxonomy): domain Eukaryota; kingdom Viridiplantae; phylum Streptophyta; class Magnoliopsida; order Poales; family Poaceae; genus Zea; species Zea luxurians. The sequence goes on from JAOPSE010000124.1 coordinate 3,757,933, forward strand.
CCGAGGAGGATGAGCATGCGATGATGTACATCGCCGCGGAAACTGAGGTAATTGTGCTGCCCATGTCGTGCTCACACCTCAGGTCGTCGTCGCCTATTGCTGAACCACAAGCATGCGTCCACCTCGTCGAGCGCAAGGTTCTCCTCCACCTCAACGAGGAAGAATAGGAGGCCGGGTGATCTCGCCGCTGGGTGCTTGACACCGGCGCGACGAACCACATGATGAGGACATGTGTAGTCTTTGTCGAGCTGAACACCAGCGTCAACAGAACCGTAAAATTTGGTGACGGCTCGGTGGTCGACCTCGAGGGCAAAGGCACCGTCCTCTTCGCGTGCAAGACCGGCAAGCACCGTCAACTTGATGGGGTCTATTACATCCCATGTCTCACCACCAACATTGTGAGCCTTGGCCAGATGGATGAGGACGGGTTCAAGGTCGACATCGAGTCTGGCATCCTGCGCCTCTATGACATGCAGCGGCAACTATTGGCGAAGGTGCACCGTTCACCAAGCCAGCTCTACTTCCTCGACTTGAATGTTGCTGCCCCGATGTGCCTCACCGCATGGGTCGGCGACGTGGCGTGGCGCTGGCACGAGCGCTACGGCCACCTCAACTTCCAGGCATTGCGCAAGCTCGGGTGCGGTGAGATGTTGAAGGGGCTGCCGGCGATCGACCACATCGAGCAAGTCTGCGAGGACTACATCCTGGCGAGGCAAAAGAGGACGTCGTTTCTGCAGGATGCCAAGTACCAGGCTTAGGAGGAGCTCGAACTCGTACATGGTGACCTCTGTGGTCTGATCTCGCCATCAACACCGGTCGGGAACGCCTACTTCCTTCTGTTGGTCGACGATATGAGCCGTTACATGTGGCTCACACTGTTGTGCTCGAAGGCAGATGCACCGGCAGCGATCATGGCGTTCCAGGCGCGTGTCAAGCGCGAAACCGGCAAGAAGCCGAAGGAACTTCGTACCGACAATGGTGGTGAGTTCACGTCTGTGCAGTTTGGCGAATACTGTGCAGGAGAGGGGATTCATCGACGCTTCTCGGCGCCGTACTCGCCACAACAAAACGGTGTTGTTGAGCGCTGAAACCAGATGGTTGTGAACACGGCAAGGAGCATCCTGCGTGCGCGTGGTATGCCGAGACATTTTTGGAGAGAGGCAGTGCACATCGTTGTCTTCCTCCAAAATCGGTTGCCCACCAGCGCGCTTAACGGGCTAACACCGTACCAGGCTTGGTACAAGAAACCACCCATGCACTTCCTCAAGGTGTTCGGGGTGCCTTGCCTACATCAAGAACCTGCGTCCACACCTCAGCAAGCTTGATGACCGTGGGCAGAAGGTCGTCTTCTTCGGCTATCAGGATGGGTCAAAGGCGTACCGTTTCTACGACCCCGTCACCAAGCGTGTTCATGTCTCACAAGATGCCGTCTTTGATGAGGGCGCATGCTGGGACTGGGGAGAAGCGTCGACAGTGGACAACGACGACTCCTTCACGGTGGCATATGACTACGACCCGAGGAGCCGGAGCCGCGTCGAGGTGGCTGTGCACAGTTCACCATCGCCGGGCACACCGTCTTCTCTGGGCGCACCACCTTCTACAGACAGACCTGCGACGTCATCCGCACCAACCTCACCATCGCCTGCTCCACGAACCGAGACTCCACCACCAGCAACGAGTTTTTTTGGAACGAGAGTATCCCCATAACTGGGCTTCGTAAAATTATTATTCCGAACGAAGCAACTGCATTTCTAGTATTATAACACCCGCAGCTTTGGTATTTTGTGCTCCTCGTTGAGTTTAGCCGTTGGTAAGGGTCATCAGCCATAACCGGAGCTCAGTAACGAAGGAGGTGGCCTAATTATGGGGATACTCTCGTTCCAAAAAAAACTCGTCGTAGAGCGCGTGGCCGGCACCCGAGGTCGGGACGGGCAGGTCCCGAGATAGGCGGATGGTGCCGTTCTTGAGGTGCGCGTCGCCCAGCAGCCTCAGGCTGCCGAGGGTGAGCGGAGGCGTAGTTGAAGCGCACCGCGGCGGCGGGGCCGAGGCCGAGGTCAGCGAGGAGGAGCAGAAGGAGGTGGAGGAGGATGGGCGCAACGGCTCTGGCCATGGCGGCGGACGTGAGCACCGGCATTGGCTGCGCGCATCAGGCGCGCAGCGCGGGTGTTGCTTCCCGGCCCGTGAAGCGATCCGGAGCTGGGACTGGAATGGCGGGGACAGGACGGCCAAGATCCCGATGACATTGTGCTTGGGTGGGCCGGCCGACGGTCGGGATGGGCACCGCCGCAGAAGTACCTTGACTGCCTAGCGGTCCTCCACGTAGACGTTGGAGAGCAGGTATGGCGTGACCCGCGAACCGAGGCCTGCTCTGCTGGCCGGCGATCACAGGGCCACCTCCTTCGTTACTGAGATCTGGTTACTGTTGATGTCGATGATGCTCGACAGCGGTTAAACCTGGCGAGAAGCACAAAATACCAAAGTTGTGGGTGTTATAATACTAGAAATGCAATTGCTTCGTTCAAGATAATAATTTTACGAAGCCCATATATGGGGATACCTCCGTTCCAAAAAAACTCACCAGCAACACCTGCTGCCAGGCCACACATCGAGTTCGCGACGTCGCTCACCACTGACCTGAATTTTGAGTTTGATGAAGGGAGGAGGGAGCTCCGCGATATCGGATGCTGGACAACATCCACAACGTTGGTGCAGCACCCGGGCTTGTGCACCACGACGTCGAGGAGGCTAGGCTACACACCGTGAACGTGGAGGAGCCCAGAACTTTGAAGGAGGTCGGCGGTGATCCAAATTGGGTTACCGCGATATGGAGAAGGAGTTGTCCTCAATTCGCGACAACAAGACGTGGTCGCTGGTCGAGCTCCCACGTGGTCACCGCGCCATTGGCCTCAAATGGGTGTACAAAGTGAAGCGTGATGAGAATGACAACATCGTCAAGTACAAGGCCCGCCTCGTCGCCAAAGGCTACGTACAACAACCTGGCATAGACTTCGACGAGGTCTTAGCACCAGTCGCTCAACTCGAATCGGTGCGACTGCTTCTTGCCATCGCTGCGCACTACGGCTGGGGCGTTCACCATATGGACGTGAAGTCGGCGTTCTTGAACGGTGAACTCCAGGATGAGGTGTACATTCAACAGCCCCCGGGGTTCGTCGACGGCAAGAACAAGCACAAGGTGCTTCGACTCCATAAGGCATTGTACAGACTCCGTTAGGCTCCACAGGCCTAGAACCAGAAGCTGGACGCCTCGCTGATGGAGCTTGGCTTCACTCGCTACATCAACGAACATGGGATGTATACCCGTGGAAAAGGAGTCAGGCGCCTGATCGTAGGCGTGTATGTCGACGATCTAATCATTATTGGAGGTGATGCAGGTGCAGTGAACAAGTTCAAGGTGTAGATGATGAACACGTTCTGCATGAGTGACCTCGGTCTCTTGTCCTACTACCTTGGACTGGAGGTCACGCAAGGGCCTGATGGCATCACACTCCGGTAGAGCGCCTACGCCACCAAGCAGGGCCGGCCCTGAGGGTATGCAGGGTATGCGACCGCTCAGGGCCTCCAAGTTCGGCAGGGCCCCATTTATCCAGCTTATGTCCAAATACATATATGTTACAAATAATCTCTATTCTTGTTCATTTGTTACATCTCTTTGATTTTCTGACAATCACCTCTTCGAGGTAACACGCAACAATCTGTTTGATGACGAATACTAAATATTGATTGGTGCGGGAAGGACGAAAGGTCTTGTACATATGTGCCTGTCGCGTTTCTTAATTCTAGCTTCTCGGAGGGTCGACCCCGATAACCTACGTTGCTTAATTTCAGTTTAATTTGCTGATTTTTGTTTTCAGAAAATTTGATCAATGTATTTAGATTTAGTTTACTGTGCATTTTAAGTTTTAGGCTAGTTTGACAAATTAAAAGTAAAATACTCGCTCTCAAAACAAATACAGAGTTATATTTTAAGTTTTAGGCTAGTTTGACAAATTAAAAGTAAAATACTCGCTCTCAAAACAAATACAGAGTTATATTACATAATTTGTATAATTTTACGACTCATAAAATATTGTAACAGTGTTTCTAGTCATGTCATTTAGAATAAAGTTGTATAAATCATCAACTTCTTTTATTCTTCGGATATCATTTAAAAGTTGAAAAAATTTAGCAGACTCAAACCTCAGTATAAGGTCTCTACATATATTTTTGTTTAGGGCCCCTGAATTGTCAGGACCGGCCCTGCCACCAAGATTCTTGAGAAGGCGGGGCTGGCTGGGTGTAACTCGAGTGCCACGCCCATGGAGATGAAGCTGAAGCTACTCAAGGATGGTGAAACACCGAGCGCGGACGCCACTGAATACCGCAGCTTGATCGGTAGCTTGAGGTACCTATGCAACTCCAAGCCGGACCTAGCATATACAGTAGGGTACCTCAGCTGGTTCATGGAAGCACCGCGAGAAGAGCACCTTGTTGCTATCAAACATATTCTTCGCTACGTGGCAGGTACGGTGCATTGGGGTCTGCACTATCATCTAGGAAGAAAGAATGAAAGCACTTCGAAGTTGCTGGGGTACTCCGATAGTGATCTCGCTGGTGACATCAACGATCAGAAGCACCAGCGGGCTCATATTTTTTCTTGCAGGAGGACCGATTGCATGGCAGTCGACAAAACAGAAGGTGGTCGCCTTGTCTTCGTGGTAGGTAGAATACATCGCGGCTGCTGGAGCTGTGTGCGAGGCAGTTTGGTTGGCTCGACTGCTAGCTGAGCTTGTCGGAGGAGCGATACTCGCACCCAAGCTCAAGGTGGACAACAAGTCCGCCATCGCATTGATGAAGAATCATGTACATCATGACCGAAGCAAACACATAGATGTGAACTTACATTTCATCCGGGAATGCTGCGACATGAAGTTGATCGACGTTTAGTTCGTTGGGACTGAACAACAACTGGGCGACATACTTAGAAAGGCGCTCGGGCGCATTCGTTTCCAGGAGCTCCGTCATGAGATCGGCATTGTAAAGTTAGCGTAGTCTTTTAGGACTTAGAAGGAGATTGTTTGAATAAGTCCTTAAGATAGAAGGTAAAAATTACGGCATGGATCAGGTTGTTGGGATGGCAACAATTGCTCGTGATCATGCCGTGATTAGCTCAATCATTTGTTACCTTATACTACTGCATATACTTAGTTATATAGAGATAATCAATCACCAGAAAAGTTGTGTCTTTCCAGCACCAAGTTCCTTTCTCGTGTCCAAACGCATAAGTCTGTATTGCTTTCGTCCAGTGGCTGGATTTCCAACATGGTCACCTTGCAAGGTGAAAGCACAGGAGAAGAGTTAAGCACACCTTCACTGCATGTGTGACAGCAGCTAAGTCATGCTAGTAGATAAGCTAGTAGCTGAGCCGGCTAGTAGATAAGCTTTACACCACCTCAATCTCATCGTGGGTATTATGGACTAGTGCCATGCTACTTCCCCCTTCACACAAGCTCCTTTTTGTATGCCACACCCTAGAACGCCCTAGATAAACTAGTGGACTGAGATATTTTCAGATGTTTTGGACTGCTCTGAACTTCTTCAGTTCGACTACAGGACCAAATTCACCTCCCCTTTTCTCCCATTTCTACATAAGGACAGACCTACCTCACTACATCAAAGTGGTTCACCAAGTATAGCTATTTCACGTTGCTATAGAATTCGCAGGCCAAAAATGCATATATTCAAAGTTATGGTGCCCAAAAGTGGAGCACATCACACTGAACCCAAATTCAGTTAGTTGAAACTGACACCACTCACTACAGCCTGACAGAGCTAGTTTAAGAACATTTTACTCACTATTTTGCATAGTACCAGGCCTCACACTCCACAACAACCTTTATCTCCTTTTTATGGTCTACCAATTTAGTATAAACACTTTGGCCCAAAACACTATGAATCAGTAACAGTAGGGATCCAAAGTGAACCATGTTCTACTGTCAGAGTTACATTGGTCTGAACAAAAATCAGATAAGAACACACCCTGACAGCCCATCTTCAAGCAACCATTACTCCTCTTTTTATGTAGCATCAAGCCAACCTCTTCCAAAGGAACTTGTTCATTGTTATATTCTCTTCAACTTTGATACAAAGATTATGGCTCAATACTCCATATATCAAGCACAAAAGAATTCCAAAGTTACCCAAAACACACAAATTCAGACTCTGAATTTGTACTAAGTCTGAAGTCCAGAATTTAAACATTACATATTTGGACCACTTTTGTTTCCAGTTCCAAATAGTTTCAGGGGCATGACCTTCAACCAAATTTATACACCAAAATGTGGTCTTCCACTTTGGCACAACACTATTAATCCATAACTGTATGGATCAGCCATCAACAGGCTTCCAAAGTTGCTTCACAATACATTACCGCGGTGCTGAGATTACAGTCTGAGATTTAAAATCTGACATTCCAAATAGTTCCAAATAGTCTGCGATGACCACTTTTTCTTCCAGTTCCAAATAGTTTCAGGGGCATGACCTTTAACCAAACTTATACACCAACATATACATTGGCACAACACCCTTAATCCATAACTGTATGGATCAGCCACCGTGAGACCCTTAATCCATAACTGAGTACTCCCTCCGGTGCAGTAAAAGAAGTCATCCTGCGCGTGACCGAGCGTGCAAAAAAGAAGTCATAGCGCGCGTGGGTCTGGGATTTGGACGTTGTTGCCCCTAGTAATTGCACAAAAAAAGATGCATTTAAGAGGAATCAAACTCGAGACCTCCAGTCTAGAATGCCTTGGAGCTGCTGCAGCAACCAATCAAGCTTGATTGTTTTAGTGACGTTAATGCACCCATATCCCTATTTAATAGGGGCAAACAGGGAAAACTCTATGATAATTAATCACTCCTTGGTATGCACAATCATGTCCTAAACGACTACCTTTACTGCACTGGAGGGAGTACAACAACATAAAAATGCTACCAGTGGACTTCATTGCTGTTTTCAGTAGCACCGGGAGATCCTATATTCGTAGGTTGCAACCCTATGCTTGCTGAGGTTCAGTCGACCATATGCAAATTAACTGAGGCTAGCACAAAGATTTCATTTAGAAATTCCAATGTCTTATTACAATCCAAAGGCAACACAACACGGGATACAAATGATGTTCAAACCTGAGTTCAGTAGCAGGTGGCCAGCAATCCTTGAGAAATCTGAGAAGGAGCTGTGGGGATCCATTGCAAAATTGGCTGCTCATGTACACTGTAAGGCCCTGTTTGGAAGTGTAGTATTTTTGCAGTTTTGAAACAATACTATGGTATTTGATGATACTATAGTATTAAAACTCAAAAGGTGTTTGGTTTGTGCAGGCAAAACACAGTTTTAAATACCATGGTTTATCCAAAACCGTGGTATTTTTGGAGTTTTCGAAACTCCACTCGGGACCTCAGTTTTCTTCTTTTCTCTCTACATATACTTTATTTTTCCAATGGAACCAAACATATCTCGGTTTTGAGCAATACTGTGGTTTTACTGTGGTAAAGTAATACCATAGTATTTGTGTCATGTACAATTGTAAAATATGGTATCTCAAAATTACAGTATTTCAAAACTGCATTTCCAAACAGGCCCTAAGGCTGTCGAAGGATTTAGCAAATTCAGATATAAAAAGGAACAAATTCAGATATAAAAAGTAGCAGGTGGCTAGCAATCCTTGAGAAATCTGAGAAGGAACTGTGGGGATCCATTGCAAAATTGGTTGCTCATGTACCCTGTAAGGCTGTCGGAGGATTTAGCAAATTCAGATATAAAAAAGAATTCTATAAAAAAAACTTCCGTTGCCGGGACTCGAACCCGGGTCTCTCGGGTGAGAGCCGAGTATCCTAACCAGCTAGACTACAACGGATTTGATATTTGCAAATCGTAGTATGTTTGTTGTCAAATTAGCGCAGACCGGGTGATAGGCCATCAGATGCTAAAGATTCATGAATACGATAAGGGAAGCTTGCCGGCCGATCCTCTGCTCGAGTGGTCCAGCCTTCTTTCCCCGCTGCCAGGGCCGTCCCGAGAAAATTCGAGACCCTGTACGAAACTAAAACATGAGGCCTACTAGGCTAAAGAAAATAAGATTAAATGTATAATATGATGTAGTATGTAGTAGATTGCAATAAGATATATCAAGAACGTACCTATTTGAATAGCATCATTCTTTTAGTATTTTTTGAAATGAAGTCTTCAATGATATGCTCATAATCAATTTTCTCCAACATTTTGCCTTCAAGTGCTATTATAGCCAAATCATTAAGTCTTTCTTGTGTCATTGTAGAACGCAAATAAGTCTTTAATAGCTTCAATTTAGAAAAGCTTCGCTCTGCTGTTGCAACTATCACAGGAATAGTCAATAGAACTCTATATGCAATAGCTGCATTAGGAAAACAACCATGATCCTTTAAAACCGTAGAATTTCCATAGGCCCCATTCTTTCTTTTGGAATAAATTCTCGTAGAAACTTCAACTCCATATATAGTTCTTTGGCATCAATATCAGATGTTCCATCCTTTTTAAGGACATCCTCAAGATTATCACAAGAAGACTGTAAGCCCTGATCATCCAACGACTGCAATGTTTCTGAAGTAAATAAGAAACCAAAATTTTTTTGGTAATCTTTGTACTGCTCAAATCTCGTCGTAAGAGAGGCAATATCTTGATCAACTAGAGGTACAAAATACTCTACTCGAAATAAGTCCTCTCGAGACATTGTGGCAATATTTGTGTCTTCTGGGTTTTCATCGTAATGTCTCTTTCTTTTAATTTGTCTTTTTTTAGGAAATGTTGTACCAATATCCATCTCAAGTGCAATTTCTTTGGCTGACTCCAAAGCTTCTAAGAAACCAGTTTCCCTATAGCCCTCAAAGAAAGAAATAAGCCCTTGCACTTTCTCAATAGCAACATCAATAAGCATATCCTTTGCTTGCATTTGTTTGCTTACCAAATTGACAGCATACAATACCTCATACCAAATGACTACCGCCACTATAAATTCATATTGTCCAAGTTCATTATTCGCTAGACCTTTAGCCTCACTGCTCTTTGTTGGATCATTATCAGTATTAGATACCTAAAATTTAAAAAAGGAAAAGATTTTTAATATATAAGATAAGCAACAAAATTATATAATTAATTCAATACCAATATGAAAATATTGGGTACCTCAAGTAGAGCCTCACAAATGTCTGCACATTGAAATCTGATAGCTTTAACACTGTCAATGCGACTCTCCCATCATGTAGCTGAAACTGACTTGAGAGTCAATCCAGTTATGTTATCTTTTAGAATCTGCCATTTTTTAGTAGAGTTAGAAAACGTTGTGTAGATACGTTGGATGATTCCAAAAAAGTCTTTAGCTTTGCCACAAGTCTTAGTAGCCATATCACAAAGTGTTAAATTAAGGCTATGACATCCACAAGCAGAATAGAAAGCTCTAGGATTTACATCCAAAAGTTTCCTTTGTACACCTTGATGTTTTCCTTTCATATTTGACCCATTATCGTAGCCTTGTCCTCTCACATCATCTATGTCAAGATCAAGAACCTTTAGCTCATTCTCTAGCACATCAAAAAGTGCTTGTCCAGTCGTGTCATTTACATCTAAAAATCCTAGAAAGGATTCTTCAATGCGAACAAGACCTGACGACGAGTCCACATATCTTATAATTAAAGACATTTGTTCTTGGTGACTTGCATCCGGGGTACAATCAAGTATGACAGAGAAATACTTTGCACTCTTTATTTTCTTAATAATTTCGGACTTAATAGCAGAAGCAAGCAAATGTATCAACTCATTCTGAATCCTAGGACCAAGATAATGAACCTGAGTTTCTTCATTTGTAATACGGCGGACATGCTCTTGAATAATTGGATCAAATTCAGCCAACATCTCTACTAAGCCCAAGAAATTCACATTGCTATTACTTCCACGAAATGCAAGATTATGTTTGGCAAGAAATTTTACTATGCCCACAATTCTAAATAAAACTTTCCTCCAATGGTCCTTTTCTTTCTCAAGTTGTCGCTGAGCAGCTTTATCAATAGTTTGATCAGTTTGCAATCTACTACGTAGCTCATACCAAGTTGTCATGCTCAAAACATGATCTGCACCTGTCATACCAAGTTGTCGCTGAGCAGCTGATGTTGTACTTAACTATGTATATGTATATACTAACTACTATATATTTGGAGGCCTATATAATTTGGAGGCCCTGAGCCGTCGCTCAGGTCGCACATGCCCAGGGACGGCACTGCCGCTGCATCTGTCTTCAATCCCCATGGCTGTGTCACAGACAGTGCAATAGTGGCTGGTGGTGTTGCGGTGCAGGAGTAGAAGACCATAGCAGGAAAGGGGTAAGCCTGGTGTCTTTTGTTAGTTGTTCATTAGCTGTCATATGTTATCTGTTGATTAGCTGTCATCAGCTGTAATGGTGATTACTCTATAATGGGCTAGCCTTAGTGGTGATCTATAAATACTGTAATGACTAGCTGGCAAAGATATGAAATAACAGAACCAAATCCACATACCTCGTGTGTACATGAGTCTGTCAGGTGTTCGTCGGAGAGCCTCACGTCACGGTGACTCTGTCGCGGCCATGGGGAAACGTCACAGTGGTATTAGAGCCAACGATCTTCGGAGACCGTCAGTACGGCGCCATCAACCAAGCCGTCGGTGCAGACTCGTTTGCTGTTAGAAGCTATGGCAGGAGCGGAGCTGAAGGGAGAGGAGCGTTGGGAGAAGATGATGCGGGTGTTGGAGAGGGTGGATCGGCGACTGGAGGCGCTAGAATCAGGGCAACAGTCAGCAAACGAGGCTGCGCGAAAGGCGGAGGAGGAACGTGTCATCCTGGCACGACAGGTGGACGAGACACGGAAGACGGTTTCGCGCCTTCGACTGGAATGGATGGCGCAGGAAATGGAAGGTATGGATTCTGAGCCTGAGAGGGAGAACCTCGGTCGAAGAGAGTTTGGTAGAAGGAATTTGGTAGAGATGGAGCAGAATCAGTTTAGGGGGAATAGAAATTTGGAGGAGAGGGAGCAGTATCAGTTTGGAGGGAATAGAAATTTGGAAGAGAGGGAGCAGAACCAGTTTAGGGGGATAGAAATTTGGAGGAGAGGGAGCAGTATCAGTTTGGAGGGAATAGGAATTTTCATTCCACTGACTTGCCGAAGATGTCCTTTCCAAAGTTTCAAGGGATTGAACCAGGGATATGGATCACTAAGTGTCTTGAGTACTTCATGATCTACCAAATTCCAGAGTTCATGTGGGCATCTTCAACTTCTTTACACATGGAGGGAAGGGCTGGTAGGTGGATGCAGGTGTACAAAATGAGACAGGGGTTGGGTGACTGGGCTCATTTTGTTCAGGCTGTACAGGACAAGTTTGGTTCTGAAGAGTATTCTCAGTGTATGAGGGGATTGGTTCATATGACACATAGAGCTAGCTTGGATGAATATATTCAGGAGTTTAAGGACAGTCGTTATGCAACAATGGTGCATAATCCAAGGATGGATGAGACTTTCTTTGTGTCCCAGTTTATTAAAGGGTTGAGGGGAGAAACTAAGGGATATGTGATGTCTTAGTTGCCTAGAACAGTTGATAGAGCCATAGCTTTAGCCCAGATCCATCAGGAGGTTTTGGAGAAGAGAGGAAACAAATTTCAGAAAGGTCTACAGTCAAACAAAGGTCTGGGAGGTACTGTCAAGTTAGATGCCAAAATGGGTGGAGGATCGTCAGATATGACTAAGGAAAGACAATTGAGGGACTTCAGAAGATTGAATGGTTTGTGTTTTGGATGTGGGGAGAAATATGAACCTGGGCATCAAGCCAAGTGTCCTAAAAGGGTGGGTCCTCAGCTTCATAGTTTGACTGTGGAAGATATGGGACTGATGTTATCAGATGAAGTTATGCAAAATTTGGATCAGGAGGACCAAACGTTGGAGGAGTCCTACAAGCTCTCACTGAATGCTATAAGTGGGACGGATCAGGAGGGGTGTATGAGAGTGAGGGCACTGATCAAGAATCAGGTGATGGTGATTTTGGTGGACTCTAGTAGTTCCACAACTTTTGTTAGCCAGAAAATGGTGAACAAGTTGAATTTGCAAACTGAAAGCTGTTAAGCTATTAGGGTGAAAGTGGCTAATGGGGAGATGATGCAGAGTTCAAAGAAGGTGCCATGTTTGTCCTAGTGGGCTGGAGGGCATACTTATAGTACAGATATAAGAGTGCTTGAGTTGGAAGCATATGATGCTATTCTTGGTTATGACTGGTTAAAGCTCCACAGTCCCATGGAGTGTGATTGGAACAACAAGGTATTGTCCTTTGTGGATAGAGGGGTGCTGGTGCAGTTTAAAGGGGATGGGAATGAACTTAGGGAGGTTTCCTAAGTGACACCGCTACAGTTGACAAAATGGATGAAGGGTAATGAGGTATGGGCTCTAGTGATGTTGGAGCAAGTTCCAAAGGAGAAAGATGACAAGGTGCAAGAACCTTTGAATTTGTTGCTAAAAGGTTCGAAGATGTGTTTGCAGTACCCTCTGGATTGCCTCCTTCTAGAGTGTATGATCATCATATTCGTCTGGTGCCTAGGTCTATTCCAATCAACTCTAGACCCTATAGATATTCACCCTTTCACAAGACAGAAATTGAAAGGCATGTAGCTAAGTTGTTGGCTGTCGGGTTGGTGGTGCCTAGTGTCAGTCCTTTTGCATCCCCAGTATTGTTGGTGCAAAAAAAAGATGGCAGCTGGAGATTTTGTATAGACTATCGGAAGCTTAATGCCATAATTGTTAAAAACATATTTCCTATGCCCTTAGTTGAGGAGATATTGGATGAACTAGCTGGAACACAATTTTTCACTAGCCTAGACATGACTACCGGGTACCACCAGATCAGAATGGGGGAGGAGGATGAGTATAAGACTGCATTAAAGACACATTTGGGACATTACCGGTTCAGAGTGATGCCTTTTGGTCTCACCAATGCACCATCAACATTTCAATGTGCCATGAATTCTGTGCTGGAGCCTTTTCTAAGGAAGTTTGTCATGGTCTTTTTGGATGACATCTTAATTTACAGTGCTAATCTGGAAGAGCATTACTATCACCTCAGGCTAGTGTTAACCAAGCTCAGGGAGCACAAGTTTTTTCTTGAAATACAAGAAGTGTGCATTTGTGAAACAAGAGTTGAAGTATTTGGGCCATGTGATTTCTAGGGAAGGAGTTGCCACTGATCCCTCCAAAACGACAGCTATGTTGGACTGGCCTCAACCTAGAAATATCACTAATTTAAGGGGTTTCTTGGGACTCATAGGCTACTACAGGAAATTTGTGAGTGGGTATGGAGTGATAGCCAGGCCTCTTACCAGATTATTGCAGAAACAACATGGGTTCCAGTGGTGTGAAGAAGCTCAGACCGCTTTTGAGGCTTTGAAGGTAGCTATGTCTACTACTCCTGTGTTAGCATTGCCTAGATTTGATCTTCCATTTGTGGTAGAGATTGATGCATGTGACCTGGGACTGGGGGCTGTGCTTATGCAACAAGGCAAATCTATAGCCTATCTCAGCAAGGCTTTAGGGGAGAGGAACATGCACCTGTCCATATATGATAAGGAATTCCTAGCCTTGATCATGGCTGTGAAAAAATGGAGGCAGTATTTACATAGGAGTCCTTTTGTGATTAAAACTGATCGCAAGTCTTTAACCTTTCCGGGGGATCAACAACTGCAGTTTGACCTACAAAGAAGGCAATGGCTAGATTGATGGGTCTGCAGTTCCAAATCTTATACAAAAAGGGCAAAGAAAATTTGGTGGCTGATGCTCTCTCCAGGGTGGGAACTGTGATGGCATTAGCTGCTGTTTCAGAAGTGCAACCAATCTAGGTGCAAGAAGTGATCAACTCATATGTCACAGATGCAGAATCCCAAGAACTCATCACACAACTATTGATTAAGAGTCCAAATGAGGAAGGGTTCAATTTGTAGCAAGGCATTATTAGGAGGGAGGGTAAGATCTGGATTGGGTCTAATTCTGCCCTGAGAACTAAGTTGATTGCTGCCCTTCATGACAGTGTTGCAGGGGGTTACTCAGGGATGCTTGCAACATACCAAAGGGTCAAAGGAGTGTTCTGGTGGAGAGGAATGAAGACAGATGCCAATCAGTTTGTGCAGCAGTGTGCAACTTGCCAGCAGGCCAAGGCTGAGAGAACTCATCCAGCAGGACTTCTCCAACCTTTACCTATTCCAAAAGGGGCATGTGAGGATGTCACTATGGATTTCATTGAAGGTCTGTCGAGGTCTAAAGGGTTTGACACAATCATGGTGATTGTTGATCAATTTACAAAGTATGGGCACTTCCTTCCACTAAACGTCCTTTTACTGCTTCAGGGGTGGCTCACATTTTTCTGGAGCAAGTAGTAAAGTTGCATGGGTTGCCTAAGTCCATAGTTTCAGACAGGGATAAGGTTTTCACTAGCTCTTTTTGGGAGCACCTATTCCAGCTCATGGATGTTAAGTTACTTATGTCCACTGCCTACCACCAACAAACGGATGGACAGAGTGAACGTGTGAACCAATGTCTTGAGATGTATCTCAGGTGTGCAGTCAATTCCCAACCCTCAAAGTGGAAATCTTGGTTGGCCTTAGCTGAGCTCTGGTTTAACACCACTTTTCATACAACTCTTGGTTGTACTCCATTCAAAGCTCTTTATGGGTATGAGGCTCCTGTGTTAGCAGTTAGGTATACAAGTGTGGTGGAGGACCGGTCTGTGCAAGACTGGTTGGCTGACAGGACTGAATTCTCTAGTCTACTCAAGGAACAATTGGCTAGAGCACAAAATAGAATAAAACAGCTGGCTGACAAAGGAAGGATTCACAAGGAGTTTGAAAGTCGCCTAGAGGGGGGTGAAAAGGCGAAATCTAAAATTTATAACTTTAAACACACACTACAAGCCGAGGTTAGCGTTAGAATTAAATTCAAGTCCAAAAGAATATCTCTCTTGATAGGAGTTGCTCAGGATTGCAGATAACGTATGGGAGCCAACTCAAATTTACACTAGCAAGGAAACATTAGAGAGGGAAAACAAATCAAACAAGAATCAAGGCGAGTGAACACGATGATTTGTTTTACCGAGGTTCGGTTCCAAAGATCCTAGTCCTCGTTGAGGAGGTCACAAAGACCGGGTCTATTTCAACCCTTTACCTATCTCAAACGGTCACTTAGACCGAGTGAGCCTTTCCCTTAATCACATGGGTCACTAAGACCCCGCAAGGACCACCACACTCTTAGGTGTCTCTTGCTTTGCTTACAAGCACTTAGAAAAGAAGTGAGGAAAGAAGAAAGGCAATCCAAGCAACAAGAGCGCAAATGAACACGAACACACACTCTCTCAAGTCACTAAGTGGTTGAGATGAATTCGAGACTTGGAGAGGGTTTAATCTTTGGAAATGTGTCTTGGAGTGAATGCTCTAGCTCTTGTATTAAATGTGATCTTCGGAAAAAACTTGTATACCAAAGGTTGTGGTGATTGGGGGGTATTTATAGCCCCCAACCACCTTGTAGCCGTTGGCCAAGGCTGCCGGCGATGGGCGCACCGGACAGTCCGGTGCGCCACCGGACAGCAACTGTGCACTGTTTGGTACGCGCCATGTCAGCGCAACCGTTAGGGTTCTGAGTAGTTGACCGTTGGGGACATTTGTCTTCTAGCTGCACCGGACAGTCTGGTGCGCTCTGACTTCTGCGCTTTTGACTCTGTCGCGACACTATTCATCACTGTAGCACTTTGCAGAGTCGACCGTTGGCGCAGGGAGCCGTTGCTCCGCTGGATCACCGGATAGTCCGGTGGCACACCGGATATGTAACACCCCTGGTGTTACTGCCACTAAAACTTGAGCATAACATCATAAGCATTGGCATATCATGTGTTTATCACACCTAGAGTGCATTCACTAGGCAAAAATTTCAAACAAGTTGTATTGATATGACATTTTATGGGTAAAACCCTAGAGTAGGATACTTAACCCTAAATTGGGCTCAGAAGGGTAAAACAAAGCCTAACAAAAGAAAGCTTCAAAAATTATTAGAAATGTCATGAGATATCCACTCTAATAAGATTTGATAGTATCCAAACCCTAGAAGTGTCAGAACCCCTATAAACCCCTGGAGAACCCTAGACTTAAACCCTAGGGGGCTAACTGCAAAACTAGTGCACTTTTGGACTAAAGTGCAAAAAACAAGGCATTAGTGTGTCTTAACTTATATGATTCAAATATGGGTGGATTTGCAACTTAAACCCTAAGTTTTGGGCCTATTTGCAAAAAGCCCTATTTAAACCCTATGAAGTTAAGTCTGATTTTCAGTGCATTTGGCTCAACTTTGAAGCCCTATGTCTTCAAACTTATGAGAAGTTTGCCCTAGATCAACACATCAAAGTTGTTGAGTTATCATAGGAGAACAAGTTTACTTAAGTGACTAAGCACTGGTACTGAAGAGAAATTGGAATAAAATGAGCATCAAGTTAGGCTGTCAGTCGGCCTGATCTGCATTTGTTCACTAAATCTAAATTTTGATCAGGATTCAGTGTTATCGCTCCATTTTGCTCGCTCTGGCCTGATCGATCCATAAGAATTTTTGGCATAGTCATTACAGCACAATGAAAGAACGTTGATCAGGGTACAAGTTTGATACGGATTAGTCTGCGAGAACCCACACGAAATTAGGAGCAATCGCCGGTTGAAATCAGGCGGATTAGCGCACTGTTCATCGGATTTCAGAAAAATCTCGCCGAAGAAAGATTGCCACCGCGGTTGGGGATGGGTCTGCGGCCACGGTAAAGATCATCCGCGATGTGGCGTTAAAACATTGCGGTGGCACTGCCTGGTTAATCGGCGGTCACTGGACCATCGTCGTGGCTCTGCCCGCGTGGGTGAGCTCGCCAGCACAGTTACAGCTCTGTGAGTCTCATCCAACTCTGGCCATCGGCCTATAAATTGAGCCCAGATCCTGCTTCTTCACCACATCACGCACACAAGCACTTGAGCAATCGACTCAATTTCACCAGAAGAACTCACACAGTCCACAAATCCATTCTGCCCTGTTCTTCGCGCTGCTGTGAAGGACTCCTCCATGGCCAGCACTCATTGGGTTAGTACCTACCAAATTGCTTCTTGTTCTAGCTTGTATTCAACCTTCTGTTGCTCTCAGAGCTGGCCAATTAAACTTTACCGAAGCCTACACTCTGGAACACCAAATCGTCTCGTAGAACGCCGCCGCGACGCCCTCTCTGTCGACCCACTTTTCTACTCTTGCCTAGTCCAAATTCAAGCGTGTACATAACCTCTAGCGAACCCGTGAAGCTTCCCCAAGCTTCAATTTTGTCATCCATGCCGTCGGTTGTTCGGAACGCGTTTACCCATCCGATCACCTGCACTGTCTCTATGGACCGGTTGATTCAAAGCCCCGCTGGTGAAATTGATTGAGGGAAAATGGGCAGGAGGGGTCCAATCTGGTGTCTGCCGCAAGGGAGCCCCAGCCGTTGCGGTATCCGGCCGGCGTAGGCTCACCAGAGTTCGGCCCCGTGTTGTTCACCGTCGTGGACCTCGGCATGCGAAGAATTAGAACATAGGGGAGGTTCTTGTAAACTGTCAGCGACTCACAGAAATAGTGCAGGGAACTCAGTTCGGGTTATTCAAAACGACGGGGGTCTATTCACAAAGTCTGCACGCGGGGGCACGTGCGGGCGCGCTTCTGCCTATGTTGGGCTGACTTGGGCCGGTTTCGGTCCAATACTGTTCATAGTTTTCCTTTTTCTTTTTCTGTCAGAACTAAAGAAATTCTAGAAAATTGTAGAAAAATGATAAAAATACCAAACCAATTTTGCTAGGTTTCTAATTTCCTATAGTATTTAATAAAAATAGTTTCATGATTTTTAGTTCCAATAGGGAATTTTGGGGTTTTAAACAGTTAAATTATGTACTTCTGGAATTTTATAAAGTAATTTATAATCCCAAAATTCATTAAATTTTTAGGATAAACTCTAAATAATATTTAGAAGCCTTGGGTAAAGTTTGGTATGATTTGGACCATGTTTGATACTTAGAACCCAAAACCCTAGCCCCTTCCCTATGAACTTCACTATTGACTCTGAAAACCCTAAGATCTCAGAGATCCATGAAGGAAAGTTGTATTCAAGACCATAGATAATAAACTTTTATTATCTTTGCATCTTCATGAGCATTACATAAGCATTCGTTATTATATTTGGCTATATTTAGAAAACGAGGAGGAAGTAGAAGTTGAAGAGACAAGGACTTCATCACCACCACCACCTGAAGAACATTAGGCAGACAAATGTTTTTATTTTGATATCTGCGGAACAGAGCCTGATTCACTAGTAACACAAGGCAAGCCCCGGTGCATTTGCCACCTCCTTGTTCCTTTAAAAATCTTACTCACTTGCGTGATGCATTAGGTGATAGGAGTTGTGTGCTAAACCAATTCCTGCATCCCCTTCCTTGGATTTGATTACTTCTCCTTAAATTCCTGTTTTATGAAAGGTTTTTCTTATGCTTAGCCCTGCTCTAGAAAAACAAAATGTTTTGTTTTCACAAAAGATGATGTTGCAAAGTGGGTGGGATGTTTTTCAAAAACAAAACTTGATGGTGGATCCATCATGGCCATGATGGGTTCAACATCGGAAAAGATGTACCTCTGCCAGGTACCAAACTTTGGGATGAAATGATAAAGCTGAGACCGAGCGGGTGACTTGCACGAGAAGAGAGTCTTGGTGTAGTGTCTCCGTCTGAGTCGATTAAGGACTGTCTCGATGTAGGCTTGCTGATCGAGGACCCTTTAACTGGTCACATGCCTCATCATGGGTAAGCTTTGCCTCGGTCTGACTAATACCAGAATAAGATAACACGCAATGGGAGTGGAGAGATGGCGAGAGTAGCGTGTACCCTTCGTGGCAAGAGGCTGGACGGTGGTGTATCTGTGCTCTCGGTTGGCGTGAACCTGATTTGGTCTTAAGAACCCCGGTGGCGAGTTGACATATGCAAGGGTTAAGTGCTACATATGTCGTGTGATTGGAGATCCTCAGCTGAGTATAATCGATTCGGATCGTTGTAACTTCGCGGATATGAAGACTTGGTCACTGCCCTACACGTAGCAATCCAGTGAAGATGAAGGGTTGTTAAGAAATTGGCTAGTATAGGTCAAGTGATTGAACTAGGGTAGAAAGAACTCTAGTTGCAGGTAATTTTACTTAACCTGACAAATAAAACTGGATTTTTAAGGATCCACTATTAGTACGCATTTCTGCAAACAGAGTCATTGATTATTGATAAGCCTTACCTTGACTCTCCTTAAAGCCACCATATCCTTGAGAGTCTTTTACTTTGTCGGGTAAGTCTTGCGAAAGTATACTTCATACTTAGGGCTTTGTCCCATGTTGTTTTAGGTGAAGAAGCAACAAACTTTTGTTGTTTCTGTTCCAAGGTGGTACCAAAAGAAGAGAATCAAGACTAAAGCTGCGGGAGGAAAGGTCCTCCGTTAAGAAAAACTTTTACTGTTTATTTGGGAGGGGTTTTGCCTCCCATGTTATGTAATAATAATACTCTGCACTCATATATTTTGGTTCTGGTCTGTAACTATATAACTCTGTCTTACTTTTCAATAAAGTAAGTTATTGTAACTGCTTCCGCATTTCCATATCTCCGATGTATTGTAATGTCTGCGTGATGGGTGAAACGCTCTTGGGAAGGTAAGAAATTCAGATACCGAACTTATCAAGTGATCAGGTGCACCTACAGGGTTGTCTGAAGTCCATGGGACAAGGACAACTGTAGGTGGGACTAATGACTTGGGAGGTTCTGTCACAGCTGGTATCGGAGGGAAGCCCATCTCTGCAGATATTATGAGACATTTTCAAAAAGAATTTTCAAAGACTTATCTAGAAAATTTCTTTCCTTCTTATCCAATCTCCTTCTGAGGTACTTGTTTAAAAGACCAGATAGTAGAGTGCAATGTATAGAAGGTGTGAATCAACTAAGGTTGATTCTGTAATTATACATGCATCATGCTAAAAGCTATGCTAATAAGATTTTTTCCCCTCATGGAGATATGCCACCGCGCATCAGAAAGACCGCGCGCAAGTCTACCGGACCGATTGGCGTACCCCGCCATCAACTAGCCTCATGGCATGAAGACAGTAGCAGTGGTAGCAACGATCCAATCGGGGATCTGGAAGCCCAAGTAGAACAGCTTCGATCAGAGCTTCGTCACAGGAATGATATATGGGTCGCAGATGGTGAAAGAATAAACGAATTGAGAACAGACATCCGTCACCCGCAAGACCAACTTGCTGAACGGGATCTAGCGCTCGATTGGGCGGTTAACTCTTGTTCACTTGCTTGGGCCAAGGAAGCTAGAGCTCGAGCCCGCGTGGAGGAGCTTAGCTCAGCCATGGATAACTTGTAGGTTTATTGTAATACACTACATGAGGAAGTTAATGTATTGTATTCACAACTGCACCCTAACGTACCTACGGATCCTGTCGGGATGGAAGCCGGACCTTCTGGAGTAGCGGGAGAAGCACTTGGTGGTGAACTGGACCTTTTCAGGCCCCCTCCCTCTATGAAGCTGGTTGACGAATGGTCTCCTACACCTAACAGCGAGGCTACCAAAAGTGACAAGAAGCTAGAGTAGTGTAGTATAGAAGTAGTAATAATGTATAATAGGTAATGTAATCCTGTTGTGAATTCGAGTCTGTAACATTACCCTTTTAAGTAATGTAAAATGGATGGTTTGTTTTGGCATATTATATTTCTCCAAATGTTCTTTGCCTCAGATGCCATCCAAGACTCGCGCACAGGATGGGGCAGGAACCTCCCGTGGGTGGGAAGCAACTCCTAATCCACCCCCAGTACCTCCAACATTAGCTGAGGCCATCGCTGCCTTAGTTAATGCCACAGCTGACAACACCCGCTTTCTGCGGGAAATGGCGGGACAACAAATGCAGCAGCAAGGCGGGCGGGCGTATCCGCAAGGACCCCGCGAAACTTCATATCTGGATTTCTCAGAGACACGTCCCCCATTATTTGTCAAGGCGGAAGATCCTCTGGAAGCGGATGAGTGGATCCGTGTTATCGAACAAAAGTTCGGGCTTCTTCGATGTACGGAGACTCAAAAGCCCTTGTTTGTGGCACAACAGTTGCTAGGCCCTGCCAGCACATGGTGGGGAAATTATGTAGCCGTTCAGCCGGCCGGCCATCAAATCACATGGGACGAGTTCAAATTGGCTTTCCGGGAGCACTATATACCTGAAGGGGTACTCCATATGAAGCAGGAGGAATTTATGAAGCTCAAGCAAGGTGGGGATACTGTCACTCAGTATCTCAACAAATTCAACCACTTGCCCCAATATGCTATCGATCAAGTCAACACGGATTTAAAGAAGAGAAATTGCTTCATGAGAGGCCTTAATGATCGAATGCAACGAAAGATGGCCACCTGCATTGATCTTTCTTACGGAAGGGTTGTCCGCACGGCGCTGGCAGTTGAGGCCAAATATGCAGGCTCAGGAAAATCAAAGGGCAATGGAGGCGACAGGCCCAATCAGGGGCCTGAGAAAAGACAAAGGTTGGCAATCTGACCTTTTAATCAGAATCGTTCTTCATCGCGCCCACCCTCCTACCCTTTCAAACAACCGGTTTTTATCCGTCCTACCGCTGCCCCCACCGCAACAAATCAGTCGGGTGCCCCTGGTACTCGTTTCCCTGCTCTCCCAAGCTCTTCAACAGGCTGCTTTAATTGTGGAAAGTCCGGACATTTTATCAAGGACTGTCCATACCCGAAGCAGAATCGATCAAATAATCAGCAGAGTTCTGGGAGTTCCGCTCAAGGCAAGGGAAATGCGGCAAACAATACCGCGGGCAAAAATATGAGGAAAACGGGGCAGATTTATTATACTCAAGTGGCCACAACACCGGAAGGCGAACCGGTTATGATGGGTACGTTTCTCATGGCCAATCACCCTGCAGTTATTCTTTTTGATTCTAGCGCTTCACATACATTCATAAGCAAGAAGTTTGT
Organism: Zea luxurians; assembly: GCA_029449295.1. Taxonomy (NCBI): domain Eukaryota; kingdom Viridiplantae; phylum Streptophyta; class Magnoliopsida; order Poales; family Poaceae; genus Zea; species Zea luxurians. The sequence goes on from JAOPSE010000124.1 coordinate 3,780,073, forward strand.
GGAGCAACATTGCATTCCATACCATGAATCAAAGGAAGGGTTTATAATTCATTCACCTGGGGGACAAATATTTACTAAAGAAGTGGCTTACCATGTGCCCGTAACATTGGCTGAACGGGACTTTCCTACAAACATGATTGTTCTAAAAGGCCAAGATATAGGTGTAATTTTGGGCATGAATTGGTAGCCCAGGATAAAGCAATTCTCAACACTGATCTGAGAACCATCAGGTTGAGTTATGGCCAAGAAGAGGTTCTTTTATCCATCCCCATGGCCATCCCAGCTAAACCATGTGGCAGAGTATATGAAGCCATCATACCGGAGATCAAAGATATTCCGGTAATATGTGAGTTTCCAGATGTCTTCCCGGAAGATCTGCCTGGATTGCCTCCAGAAAGAGATGTAGAGCCCGGTACGGCTCCTATTTCTAGAAGGTCGTACCGAATGCCTCCGAATGAATTGGCAGAACTCAAGACCCAATTATAAGATCTACTTGAGAAAGGATTCATCCGACCAAGTTCATCACCTTGGGGTCGTCCAACCATCTTTGTCAAGAATAAGGACCAAACACTGCGGATGTGCGTGGATTATAGACCCCTTGATGACGTCACCATCAAGAATAAGTACCCTCTTTCCCGAATTGACATTCTATTTGATCAACTTACCGGAGCTTGGGTATTCTGTAAGATTGACCTCAGGTCGGGTTATCATCAGATCCGTATCCGACTCGAAGATATACCAAAGACCGCATTCACTACGCGGTATGGATTATTTGAATATCTTGTTATGTCTTTCGGACTAACAAATGCTCCTGCCCACTTCACATATCTGATGAACTCGGTATTTATGCCCGAGTTGGACAAATTTGTGGTGGTATTCATTGACGATATCTTAATATACTCCAAGAATGAAGAGGAGCATGCTCGGCATTTGCAGATCGTATTAACGCGCTTAAGGGAACACCAATTGTATGCTAAGTTCAGTAAGTGCGCATTCTGGCTGGAGGAGATCCAATTTCTGGGACATGTATTATCTGCCAAGGGGATTGCGGTGGATCCAAGCAAAGTCAAGGATATTTTGGAGTGGAAACCCCCAACCACTGTACATCAAGTCCGAAGTTTCCTTGGACTGGCTGGTTACTACCGCCGATTCATTCTAGATTTTTCCAAGCTTTTGAAACCAATCACAAGTTTATTGAAGAATGATACCAAATTCAATTGGTCTTCAAAATGTAATGAAGCCTTTGAGAAGCTAAAAGTATTATTGACCACTGCTTCGGTATTGGCTAAACCGGACATTGAAAAGCCCTTTGACGTGTATTGTGACGCATCAGGCAGTGGTCTCGGCTGTGTTCTAATGCAAGAAGGCCGAGTGATAGCTTATGCTTCAAGGCAGTTGCGCCGGCATGAGGAACATTATCCAACTCATGACCTGGAGTTAGCTGCGGTGGTTCATGCCCTAAAAATATGGCATCATTATCTGCTGGGAAATATCTGTCACATTTATACAGATCATAAGATCTTAAAGTATATCTTTACCCAGTCAGAACTTAATATGAGACAAAGGAGATGGCTCAAACTAATTAAAGATTATGAATTGGAGATTCACTATCACCCAGGCAAGGCTAATGTAGTGGCAGATGCGTTAAGTCGCAAGGCTTCCTGCCATTATTTGACGATAGAAACTTCTGACATTACTTTATGCCAAGAAATGGAGAAGCTAAACCTGGGAATGATTCAGCATGGAACTTCAAATCACTTGAAGCTTGAGTCAGTCATCCTGCAAAGAATAATTGACGCACAAAGAAATGATGAGGGAATGAAACACATTCATGAGAAAATAGAGGCCGGTAAAGCCAACTGCTTCAGAAGAGATGATCAAGGTGTTGTATGGATTAACAACCGCATAGTTGTGCCTAAAAATGATGAGATCCGCCAGCAAATTCTAGACGAAGCACATCTTAGTCGCTATTCTATTCATCCCGGAAGCACTAAGATGTATCATGATCTAAAATAGCATTATTGGTGGACAAATATGAAGATTGAAATTGCATGCTATGTGGCAAGATGTGACACTTGTAGACGTGTCAAAGTCATACATATGAAGACTGCTGGTCCATTACAATCCTTACCTATACGACCATGGAAATGGGAGGATATTAGTATGGATTTTATTGTGGGATTGCCCAGGACCGCCAAAAGGTATGATTCTATTTGGGTCATTATTGATCGACTTACAAAGATCGCCCACTTCCTTCCAGTCAGGGTAAAGTATATAGTGGCCACATATGCAGAATTATACATTGCCTGTATTCTCAGTTTGCATGGTGTTCCGAAGACCATAGTGTCGGATCGTGGACCGCAATTCGTGTCCAAATTTTGGGAAGAACTTCACAAGGCTTTGGATACTAAGTTGCTCCATAGTTCGGCCTATCATCCTCATACCAGTGGGCGACTGAGAGGGTAAATCAAATACTTGAAGATATGTTGCGAGCATGTGCTTTGGAATTCCCACATAAATGGGATTATTGTTTACCATTAGCGGAGTTCTCATATAATGATAGCTATCAAGAAAGCATTAAGATGGCACCCTTCGAAGCTTTATATGGATGATGGTGTCGTACTCCGTTAAACTGGTCTGAACCAGCTGAAAGAAATTTCTTCAGGCCTGATATGGTAAAGGAGACAGAAGAGAAAGTTCAACGAATAGTTCATAATTTGAAGGAAGCCCAAGCATGACAGAAGAGTTACGCAGACAAACGCCGGATACCCTTGTACTTTCTAGTTGGAGATTATGTCTACCTAAACGTTTCACCAATGAAGGGTACATCACGTTTCGGGGTAAAAGGGAAGCTTGCACCCCGGTATATTGGTCCTTTTCCTATTCTTGAAAGGTATGGACCAGTGGCATACCGACTCCAGTTACCCGAAACATTGTCTGCTGTGCATAATGTGTTCCACGTGTTTCAATTGAAGAAGTGTCTTCGGGTTCCCGATCGAACCATTGAAGTAATGGATGTTACCTTAGAACCAGACTTGACATATTCAGAGCACCCTATCCGAGTCTTGGATCAAAAAACAGAATTACCTGAAGGAAAACTCTCAAGTTTTACAAGATACAGTGGAACAAACACACGGAAGATGATGCTACATGGGAAACTCAGGACTTTTTAGAAAAGAGTTTCCCAGGCTTTTTGGCCTCATGTAATTTGTAAAGTGTATACAGTTGTTGTAATAAAGGAATGAGTCCCAAACCGCCTCTGCCTTGTACCAAAAATAAGGAAATAAAGATATGTCGCGTTTCCTTTTCCATTACTTGCCCTAGGACTTTTAATCTTGGGACGAGATTCTTTTATGGGGGGAAGGATGTAACACCCCTGGTGTTACTGTCGCTAAAACTTAAGCATAACATCATAAGCATTGGCATATCATGTGTTTGTCACACCTAGAGTGCATTCACTAGGCAAAAATTTCAAACAAGTTGTATTGATATGACATTTTATGGGTAAAACCCTAGAGTAGGATACTTAACCCTAAATTGGGCTCAGAAGGGTAAAACAAAGCCTAACAAAAGAAAGCTTCAAAATTATTAGAAATGGTCATGAGATATCCACTCTAATAAGATTTGATAGTATCCAAACCCTAGAAGTGTTAGAAACCCTAATAAACCCCTGGAGAATCCTAGACTTAAACCCTAGGGGGCTAAGTGCAAAACTAGTGCACTTTTGGACTAAAGTGCAAAAATCAAGGCATTAGGGTGTCTTAACTCATATGATTCAAATATGGGTGGATTTACAACTTAAACCCTAAGTTTTGAGCCTATTTGCAAAAAAGCCCTATTTAAACCCTATGAAGTTAAGTCTGATTTTTAGTGCATTTGGCTCAACTTTGAAGCCCTATGTCTTCAAAATTATGAGAAGTTTGCCCTAGATCAACACATCAAAGTTGTTGAGTTATCATAGGAGAACAAGTTTACTTAAGTGACTAAGCACTGGTACTGAAGAGAAATTGGAATAAAATGAGCATCAAGTTCGGCTGTCAGTCGACCTGATCGGCATTTGTTCACTGAATTTGAATTTTGATGAGGATTCAGTGTTATCACGCCATTTTGCGCGCTCTGGCCTGATCGATCCATAAGAATTTTTGGCATAGTCATTACAACACAATGAAAGAACGTTGATCCGGGTACAAGTTTGATACGGATTAGTCTGCGAGCAACCACACGAAATTAGGAGCAATCGCCGGTTGAAATCAGGAGGTTTAGCGCACTGTTCATCGGATTTCAGAAAAATCTCGCCAGAGATAAGATTGCCACCACGGTTGGGGTTGGGTCTGCAGCCACGGTAAATATCATCCGCGACATGGCGTTAAAACGTTGCTGTGGCACTGCCTGGTTAATCGGCGGTCGCCGGACCATCGTCGTGGCTCTGCCCGCGCGGGTGAGCTCGCCAGCGCAGTTACAGCTCCGCGAGTCTCATCCAACTCCGACCATCGGCCTATAAACTGAGCCCACATCCTGCTTATTCACCACATCACGCACACAAGCACTTGAGCAATCGACTCAATTTCACCAGAAGAACTCACACAGTCCACAAATCCATCCCGCCCTGTTCTTCGCGCTGCCGTGAAGGACTCCTCTGTGGCCAGCACTCATCGGGTTAGTACCTACCAAATTGCTTCCTGTTCTAGCTTGTCTTCAACCTTCTGTTGCTCTCAGAGCTGGCCAATTAAACTTTACCGAAGCCTACACTCCGGAACACCAAATTAGAACGCCGCCGCGACGCCCTCTCTGTCGACCCACTTTTCTATTCTTGCCTAGTCCAAATTCAAGTGTGTACATAACCTCTGGCGAACCCGTGAAGCTTCCCCAAGCTTCAATTTTGTCATCCATGTCGTCGGTTGTTCAGAACGCGTTTACCCATTCGATCATCTGCACTGTCTCCGTGGACCGGTTGATTCAAAGCCCCGCTGGTGAAATTGATTGAGGGGAAATGGGCAGGAGGGGTCCAATCTGGTGTCTGCCGCACGGGAGCCCGAGTCGTTGTGGTATCCGGCCGGCATAGGCTCACCGAAGTTCGGCCCCGTGCTGTTCACCGTCGTGGACCTTGGCCTGCGAAGAATTAGAACATGGGGGAGGTTCTTGTAAACTGTCAGCGACTCACATAAATAGTGCAGGGAACTCAGTTCGGGTTATTCAAAATGACGGGGGTCTATTCGCAAAGTCTGCACGCAGGCGCACGCGCGAGCGCGCTTCTGCCTATGTTGGGCTGACTTGGGCCGGTTTCGGTCCAATACTGTTCATAGTTTTCCTTTTTCTTTTTCTACCAGAGCTCAAGAAATTCTAGAAAATTGTAGAAAAATTATAAAAATACCAAACCAATTTTGCTAGGTTTCTAATTTCCTATAGTATTTAATAAAAATAGTTTCATGATTTTTAGTTCCAATAGGGAATTTTGGGGTATTTTAAACAGTTAAATTATGTACTTCTAGAATTTTATAAAGTAATTTATAATCCCAAAATTCATTAAATTTTTAGGGTAAACTCTAAATAATATTTAGAAGCCTTGGGTAAAGTTTGGTATGATTTGGACCATGTTTGATACTTAGAACCCAAAACCCTAGCCCCTGCCCTATGAACTTCACTATTGACTTCGAAAACCCTAAGATCTCGGAGATCCGTGAAGGAAAGTTGTAATCAAGACCATAGATAATAAACTTCTATTATCTTTGCGTCTTCATGAGCATTACATAAGCATTCATTATTATATTTGGCTATATTTAGAAAACAAGGAGGAAGTAGAAGTTGAAGAGACAAGGACTTCATCACCACCACCACCTGAAGAACATCAGGCAGACAACTATTTTTATTTTGATATCTGCGGAACAGAGCCTGATTCACTAGTAACACAAGGCAAGCCCCAGTGCATTTGCCACCTCCTTGTTCCTTTAAAAATCTTTCTCACTTGCGTGATGCATTAGGTGATAGGAGTTGTGTGCTAAACCAATTCCTGCATCCCCTTCCTTGGATTTGATTACTTCTCCTTAAATTCCTGTTTTATGAAAGGTTTTTCTTATGCTTAGCCCTGCTCTAGAAAAACAAAATGTTTTGTTTTCACAAAAGATGATGTTGCAAAGTGGGTGGGATGTTTTTCAAAAACAAAACTTGATGGTGGATCCATCATGGCCATGATGGGTTCAACATCGGAAAAGATGTACCTCTGCCAGGTACCAAACTTTGGGATGAAATGATAAAGCTGAGACCGGGCGGGTGACTTGCACGAGAAGAGAGTCTCGATGTAGTGTCTCTGTCTTAGTCGATTAAGGACCGTCTCGATGTAGGCTTGCTGATCGAGGACCCTTTAACTGGTCACATGCCTCATCATGGGTAAGCTTTGCCTCGGGCAGACTAATACCAGAATAAGATAACACACAATGGGAGTGGAGAGATGGCGAGAGTAGCGTGTACCCTCCGTGGCAAGAGGCTGGACGGTGGTGTATCTGTGCTCTCGGTTGGCGTGAACCTGATCTGGTCTTAAGAACCCCGGTGGCGAGTTGACATATGCAAGGGTTAAGTGCTACATATGTCGTGTGATTGGAGATCCTTAGCTGAGTATAATCGATTTGGATCGCCGTAACTTCGCGGATATGAAGACTTGGTCACTGCCCTACACGTAGCAATCCAGTGAAGATGAAGGGTTGTTAAGAAATTGGCTAGTATAGGTCAAGTGATTGAACTAGGTGTTGGGGACTTGTTCTCAAATGCTATGAATTAAGAACAAGGCAACACAAAGATGTTAAGTATAAATGCCCTTTGTCCGCTGAAGCATTATCTCCTCAAGGATTTAATGAGCTTCGGACGAAGGTCATGAGTAAAAATATCACGAAGATTTCACCTTCGTGATCATATTTGTAAAACAACAAACAATGAGAAACGAAATATAAAATATATTCACATGTTTTATTATATGAGTATATAAGTATTAAAACATATTATTTGGGCACATTTATACCTTCGCCTTGGCGGGAAGCAATGATTCAAACGTAATGTGCCATTGATTACAGGATCACGTGAACAGTGTCGGGATACTGTTCACCTATTTATAGGCACAGGATGCAACCTGCGCAAAATTACATTTATGTCCTTTACAATCGACTACAATAATGACACAAAATATCATGGGTCTTTAAGTCAATTCATCTTTAAGTCAGTTCGACCCTTCATCCTGAAATCTGTCTTTGTGCCGAAGCTTCATAGATAATAGCTTTGGTGCTTGCTTCTGAGAAGACCTTTCGAAGGTGTTCTTTTTAGGATCTTCGGCTACGAAGCATACCCCCAACAGTAGCCCCTTCGCGGTGCTAGATCGTTTTTTGTAACGAGCTTGATCCGTGAAAAGGTCTTCTAGGCTTTGGGACGCCGAAGATCCAAAAAAACACCTTCCCTGAGCTCGTTGGCGAGAAACGATTAAAATAATCATCGCGCGCGCCCCACCTTGCACCAATTACGCGCGCGACAGCGATTCACCTTCTCGGACCCTGTGGCCCACCGTTCAGTGAGTGCGGGTGACTGTTTGTTCAGTGCTGGAGACCTTGCCGATTCACCTTCCCACCTGCGGCACTATATAAACAGACGGGTAGGTGTAAAGTTACCACATCATTCATTGTTATTGCACTGTTTTGCTGCCAAATTTTTAGTCATAGCCGAAGCTTAATCATCGTGCTCAGACAAAACTTCGCTTGTGATTTTGCTTCGGCACAAGAGTAAGAGCTTCGGAAAAAACAGAAAAGTCAACACCAAAAATTTCAAGTAAGTCATAATCAAATGGCCAGAGTTCGCTCTACTGCTAGGGTCGATCGTGAGAGAGATGAGACCGAAGGTACTGAGACTGTTCCTATTTCGGAAGCAATGAAGCGCTCTAGGTTGGTAACACCGGAGGACATCCCTGCTACTGAAGCAGAGCGAGCTGATGTTGAAGAGACTGATTCTGAAGATGATTATAGCAGCGCGGTGCCGAGCAAACCCAGCCACCTGGACTTCGGAAAGTCCACCATCTCCGAAGCTGATTTTCCTAAGATGGTGAAGCTGGGCTATCTTAGCGAAGCAAAGAAGGAATTGATTCGTTTTGGTGGAGAAGAAACTATCCCGAAGCCAGGAAAAAATGAAGTGGTGGTTTTCAAAAGTCTTTTTAAAGCTGGTTTAAGATTCTCTCTGAACAAGATGATTGCTGATGTGTTGAAGAAATAAGGGATCTACCTTCATCAGCTGATGCCTAACGCTATCGTTAGGCTGAGTGTTTATATCTGGGCCCTCCGAAGCCAGGGGTGGAACCATTCGCCGAAGGTTTCTGCCGAGTACACGAACTGCACTACCAAACCAAAGCTAGGGGAGATGGTTTGCATGAAAATTTTGGCTGCTACAACTTTGCTTACCGCAAAACTACAAAGTTCCCAGTGATTAGTTACCGAAGCAAATGGCCAGCAGGATGGAAATCTGAATGGTTTTATGTCAAAGTTGACGAAGATGAAGATAAATTGGTCCAGAGTCCGTTAGAACTGACCTTCGGAGAAACAAGACCCCCATGCAACATGTCACCGGGGAGCCCGAGCCAGATTGCCTTGGCTGAATTTTGAGTAATTGCAGATCATATTGGCACTAGAGACTTAGTGCAGGAATTTTTGGCCTTTAGAGTATTTCCGACTTTGAAGGAATGGGAAATGCCGAAACTAGAGGGGGAAAAGAAGAAAGGGGAGCTTATTCGGTTGCCTTACCACTACAAGTTCAAGAGACATTTCAAAGTACCCTGTCAAGAATGGCTGGATACAATCGAAGTAATGTGCAACAAAATTCTTGGAAATTATTCTAAAAAAGAAGACAAATTGATGACAGCGGCCTTCGGCACCCGTCCGAAACGAAGGCTAAACCGAGTGATGGATGCTATAGGCTTTGAATATCCTGACTATGAGCGACTTAACAAGGGTGCCGAAGGGCAAAAAAGAAAAAGAGTGGCTAGTGCTTTGAATAAAGACGACGAAGATCAATCAAAGAAGAAGAAACAAGAATCTGAGGCGAAAGCAGTTGCTTCGAAGAAAAGAAAGGCCTCGACTCCAAAGCAAAAATCAATTGATGAGAAAGAGAAGACTTCTGCGACATCTTCTGCTACTGAAATAGAGGAAATCCTAAAGGTAATGACTGAAACTTTGCCTGTCAAACTAAGTCCATTAGGGCTTCATCTGACGAAGCTTTTTCATAAGGAAAAGGAGCCCACAAAAACAAAGGCACCTAGGCCAAAGAGGCAAAGGATTATTACTGTGACAGAAGTGATTGAAGCAACACCACCAAGGGCTTCAGCTCCGAAGGTGCCGACTATTGAAAGCACAACAGCTACTGAAGCTGCACCTTCGGAGGCCACAGATGCCGAAGCTACTAGAGCCGAAGATATTAATTTGGAAAGTATGGCTCTTGATATAGATAAAATTCTGTTAGACATGGCCGCAGAAGAGGCTGCTGGAGCCACCGAAGAGGCTGCTGGAGCCACCGAAGAGGCTTCAGCCCCAGAGGCCGAGAAAAAGAAAGAAATTGCCGAAGAAACACTGGAAGATGAAATTTTCAACTTTCAAAACTTGGTTGGTCAAGAATTAACAAAAGCCGAAAAAGAAGAATTAAAAGAATATGCCATTTCTTGCGGCTATCGGCCAGGGGCACTTCTCTTCGGAGGTGTTGATGATGAGAAGCTAGGCTGCATCCGAGATCAGACTGGAGCAAAGGTTATTGGTACTCTATCAAAGAGTATCGGTTTTCCGAAGCTCGAAGCCGATATTAGCCGCTACCGACGACAGCACATCGTCGGTAGTTTGTTCTATTCCAATTTTAAGGTAAATATCTTGTGTCTAACCTTTACTATTTTTAATAACATAAATATTTTCTAACGAAGGTTATTTGTCCATAGAGTATGCTTTTGAGCAAGGCCTTAAAAATGCAGCAGGACTTAGAAGACAAAAGGCACGAAATTATAATTGAGAACTTAGAAAACAAGATAAAAGAGCAATCAGCTGACATCGAAAAGAAAGACTTCGAGCTTTGTACAACCGAAGGCTTATTAGCGGATGCCGAATCCAAAATAGTAGAATTGAATTCGAAGCTTTTTTCCCAATCAGAAAATTTCGAACAAGAAAAGCTGAAACTTGATGCGAAGCTTGAAGCCGAAGTTTAAAAGAGTTCAGAGCTGAAAGAATCCTTGACAAATCTTAAGAATAAGTGCCTGGAGTTCAGCAATCGATGCATTCAACAGTTGAAACAGGTATTCCATTTTGTTGGAGCCAGTAGCGAAAAGTTCATTCCTTCGGCTGAAGACCTGCCTGGTGCCTTCGAGCATATTGAAGGTGAAATTAATGATCTTGACGAGGTTATAGCTGGGCATGGCGACTTCTGTGCCCTGGCAGCTTCTCGGGGCACAGCTGTTGCCTTTTTGAAGTCTGGTTGTGAACACGGCAAAATTGTTAATAGACCCAACTTCAGCCTGTCACCAGCAGACCTAGATAACATTCCTAGCCTGGCCCGAAGTATTGCGAATAGATTTATAAAATTAGTATGGACAAAGGGCGGACGGAGCAAAGCTGGTGACGAAGCTCGAAGCCACCTTAAGCTGGTAACAAAATCATATCTTATGCTTACCTTTTCCTTTGAATTTTGAATTTAGCTTATAATACTTACATACAGGTTGACCAAGCCGAAGTTGAAGCTGCAGAGTAAAAAAAAGTCGAAGCTCCATGGATGTTGTCGAAGCTCGAATAGTCTGTAGAAATATCTCAAAAAACTCCTGTGATAACTTGTATATGATGTAATTAAATTTCACTTTGTGGATTTTATCCATACCTTGTAATATAATCTTACCTTTCCGCCAATGTATGAAATGCTTTAGTGTGGACGAAATTAATACTTTTTGAGCCGAAGGCAAAAAAACACCTTCCCTTCTTTGCGTACACAACGAAGCATAAAATTGCCTCTTTTTCCCTTTTTTCCGAAGCCTTATCTTTCAAAGCCGAAGCAAGTTTGTATGTGATGATGATGATGATCCTATGTATGTCTAAGTGAATGTTTATGAATGCAAATGTATGATGGAATGTATCGTGCAAATGAATGTTCAAAGACACATACAAAACCATAATCACCACGCTTATTCCCTTAGGAATAACAAATCTTTGCCGTTTATTTTTTCGGCTTCACCGCTTATTTTTCGGTGTATCAGCGCTGACTTTTCGCTGTAAGCCTCCCTTAGGAGCTTCTTCGCCTTTTATTTTGGCGGTATTCGCATTGACTTTTCGCGCTTCACATTTTATTTCGGCGGAATCAGCGTTGACTTTTCGCTGTAAGCTCTGCATTCCCTTAGGAACGACTTTTGAGCAGAAAACTTACGCTGCGCTCCCTTAGGAACGGCTTTTTGTAGCTTCGTCGTGCTCTGCATCCCCTTAGAGACGTCTTTCGAGCTTCTCCGTGTTTTTTTCTTTTTCTCGTTGCACTCGATGGTGCATGCCCAGTTTTTACATTTACATCTTCGGGGGATACTGCTCTTGTAGAGCTGATATAAGAAAAAGAGAAATTACATGCTATGGACCCATTAAAAACCTTTCTCCCCCTTTGGAAAGGAAAAGGGTGCCATAGGAAAGAATAAAAAAGATTACATCAGGTTACACATAATACCGCCGAAGCTCATCCGCATTCCAAGATCTAGGAATGTCGCTGCCGTCCATATCCTTCAGCCTGTAGGAACCGGGTCTTGACGAAGATACTACCAGGAAAGGCCCTTCCCATTTCAACTGTAGCTTGCCTACTGTGTCTGGGTTGGCAACTCTCCGAAGTACCAAGTGTCTTGGCTTAATATTTTTTAACCAAACCTTTATGTCACGCCATTTTATTGTTTCGGCTTGATATTTATTGATATTCTCTACAGCCTGAAGCCTGATCCCTTCTATATCGTCTTTTGCCACAGAATAATCAGCTTCGTCTTCTGCCGAAGCCACTGTTCTTATTGATCCCGCTTTAGCTTCTTCTGGGGTTATTGCTTCGTCACCAAACAGCAATTTGAATGGTGTAAACCTGTTGACCTTGATATTGTTGTGTTGTGGCTCCATGCCACTTTGATTAATTCGTCCGGCCACTTCCCCCTGGGCTGGTTGAAGATTAACTTCATTATTCCTGTCATTATAATGCCATTAGCTCTTTCGACAAGTCCATTTGACTCCGGATGCCGAACTGATGCAAAATGGATCTTCGTGCCAATTTGTTCACAAAACTTTCTGAAAGCTTCGGCATCAAACTGCGTTCCATTGTCCATGATAATGGCCTTTGGCACTCCGAAGCGACACACAATATTTTGCCAGAAAAACTTTTGAACAATGACCGAAGTTATTGTGGCTAAAGGCTTCGCCTCAATCCATTTAGAAAAATATTCCACTGCCACTACAACATATCTTAAATTCCCTTGTGCTGGTGGAAGTGGGCCTAGCAAATCAAGGCCCCATCTTTGCAATGGCCAGGTGGGCTGTATTAATTGAGTTAGAGACGAAGGTTGTTTTTGATCTCTTGCACATTTTTGACAACCTTCACATTTTTGGACTAATTCTGCTGCATCCGAAGCTGCCTTCGGCCAATAGAATCCTTGACGAAAAACTTTACCCAACAAGGGCCTAGATCCGATGTGAGATCCACACAGGCCTGCATGTATTTCTTTCATCAGCTATATACCTTCAGTTCTGGATAAACATTTGAGTAATGGAGAACAGACTCCATGCTTGTATAACTCCCCTTGTATTATTACATATGGACGGGCTCTTGCCGCTATTCTCTTTTGATAAGCTTCATCATCTGAAAGGAAATTGCCCTGGAGAAAAGACATGATCTCAGATCTCCAATCTTCGCTATAAACAGGAGATATATTGAGCACTGCTCTTTCAAGAAGGTCGACCGAAGGTGCTTTTATTGTTTCAAAGAAAACTTCCGAAGGTAATGGCAGCCCCTGTGACCGCTGACTTGGCTAGTAGATCAGCGTGTTCATTTTCTCCTCGTGGAATATTCTTAACAGAAAACCCTTCGAAGGAGGCTTCAAGTCTTCGAACTGTATCCAAATATTTTTTCAAGCTTCGGATCTCTTGCTTTGCAACTTTTGTCAACATGGCCAGAATAACTTGGGAATCAGTTTTGAGGACCCGCCCTTCTTATCCCCATTGCTTTCAACTTCCGAAGACCCAAAAGCAAAGCTTCGTATTCAGCAATATTATTTGTACAACTAAAATCAAGTTTCACTGCGTAGCATGTTCTGACTTTGGAAGGTGCAATTAAAACGGCAGCTGCACCTGCCCCGAAGGTTCCCCAGGAACCATCGCAGAATACTATCCAAGCTTCGGCATTTTTAGTTGCTTCTTCTTCCTGAGCCCGTGGCGTCCAGTCAGCGATGAAATCTGCTAGCGCTTGGGACTGAATCAAAGATCTATGCACATAATCAATGCAGAACTCATTGAGTTCCGCAGCCCATTTTCCAATCCTTCCAGTAGCTTCTCTGTTTCTCATAATATCCTTCAAAGGCTGTGAAGAAGGAACAATTATATGGTATGCTTGAAAATAATGTCGAAGCTTCCTGGAGGCCATTAAAACAGCATACAGCACCTTCTCCAATTCTGTATAATTTTCTTTGATAAACTGAGAATTTCGGAAACAAAGTATACTGGAGCCTGCTTTTTCAATTGCCCTTCAAGCTTCTCCTGAACAAGCGCCGCACTTACTGCAGAGTGCGAAGCTGCCACATATAACAGCAGAGGAGCCCACTGGCGCTGGTGGAGTTAAAGTTATTAAATCTATCAAATACTGTTTCAGCTCTTCGAAGGCTTTTTGCTGAGCTGATCCCCATTGAAAAACTTCGGCTGACTTCAGCACTTCAAAGAATGGTAAATTTCTCTCTGCCGATCTAGATATAAATCGATTCAAAGATGCCAGTCTTCCTGTCAGCCGTTGAGCCCCTTTCTTTGTTCTTGGCGGCTCCATCCGAAGGATAGCTTCGATTTATTTGGATTAGCTTCGATCCTTTTGTTGAAACCAAACAACCAAAGGAATTTCCCCTTCTTTACCCCGAAGACACATTTTTCCGGATTCAGCTTCAGACCAGCTTGCCTAAAATTAGTGAAATGTCTCCTGCAGATCAGCAATGTGATTTTCTTGCTTCGTGCTTTTACTATGATATCATCAACATATGTTAGCACGTTTCTGCCTATCTGAGAATGAAGGACCTTTGCTGTCATTCTGCTGAAGCTTCCTCCAGCATTCTTGAGCCCCTCAGGCATCCGAAGGTAACAATATGTACCACTGGGGGTGATGAAACTGGTTTTTGGCTCGTCTTCCTTCTTCATCCATATTTGATGGTAGACTGAATAACAATCTAGTAAACTCATGAGTTCTAACGAAGCTGCTGCGTCTACCAGAGAATCTATCCTTGGTAATGGAAATTCATCCTTCGGACAAGCCTTGTTGAAATCAGTAAAATCAATGCACATTCTCCATTTACCATTGGCTTTCTTTACCATAACAGTGTTGGCTAGCCATTCTGGGTATTTCACTTCTCTGATGACTCCGGCGCTGAGGAGTCTTTTCACTTCATTCTGAGCACCTTCGGCCTTGTCATCAGACATCTTCCGAAGCCTCTGCTTTCTGGGTCTGAAGGATGGATCAACATTGAGCGAGTGTTCAATAACATCCCTCTTAACTCCGCAGAGATCATTAGCTGACCATGCAAAGACATCTTTGTTGTTGAACAGAAAACCTAATCAGGGTTTTCTCCTGTTCCTCAGACAATTGAGATCCCAATAGCACCTTCTGCTCTGCTATATCATCACATAGAGCATGGGCTTCGGCTGATCGGCCGAGGCAAGCTTTTTCCTTCTATACTTGTATTGCTCACAAGCTTCAGCTCCATCTATGTTATGGATTGCTTTTGAATCTATCCAGTTTCCTTCGGCCTTTCTGGCAGCTTCCTGACTTCCATGAATAGCAATAGGCCCTTGATCTGAAGGTATCTTCATGCAAAGATATGCTGGATGAAGAATTGCTTCAAAAGCATTGAGAGTACCATGACCAATGATTGCGTTGTAAGGGTACTCCATGTCAACAATATCAAACACAACTTGTTCAGTCCTTGTGTTGTTGATAAATCCGAAGGTCACTGGCATCATGATCTTGCCAAGTGCTACAATCTGCCTTCCTCCGAAGCCACAAAGGGGATGTGTGGCATCATGGATCTTATCTCGGGCTCTTGCATCTGTCTAAAGGCCTTAGCAAATATAATATCCGCTGCACTGCCTGTGTCAACCAAACATTGTGACCAGAAATCCTTTGATAACACAAGAGATAACCATAGCATCATTATGAGGGTAATCCTTGAGCTGAAGATCCTCTTGGGAGAAGGTAATCGGGATGTGAGACCATCTTGACCTTGATGAAGGGTCCTTGCACCCCTACATGTTGTACCCTTCTCTGTGCCTCCTTCTTCTGCTTCTTGTTAGCCGGCTCTGAGCATGAACCGCCTGTTTTCGGGAGTACAAGCTTCGGAGCCGAAACAACTCCAGCTTTGAACGAAGCCATCAGCTCAGAAAGTGGAAGTGAGTTCTCCGGAGGTGGGCGCCAATGTTGGGGACTTGTTCTCAAATGCTATGAATTAAGAACAAGCCAACACAAACATGTTAAGTATAAATGCCCTTCGTCCGCTGAAGCATTATCTCCTCAAGGATTTAATGAGCTTCGGACGAAGGTCATGAGTAAAAATATCACGAAGATTTCACCTTCGTGATCATATTTGTAAAACAACAAACAATGAGAAATGAAATATAAAATATATTGAGAGCACCTAGAGGGGGTGAATAGGTGATCCTGTAAAACTTAAAACTTAACACCACAAACTTGATTAAGAGTTAGAACAATGAAATCAAGTGAGTAGAGAGGAGAGCTCTTGTGAAGCACAATAGACACAATAAGGACAAGCACAAGAGACACGAGGATTTATCCCGTGGTTCGGCCAAGTACAAAACTTGCCTACTCCATGTTGTGGCGTCCCAACGGACGAGAGTTGCACTCAACTCCTCTCAAGTGATCCAATGATCAACTTGAATACCACGGTGTTCTTCTTACTTTACTCTTTTCCCGTTTGCGAGGAATCTCCACAAATTGGAGTCTCTCGCCCTTACAATAAGAATCAATATGAAGCACAAAGAGTAAGGGAGGGAAGCAACACACTCAAATCCACGGCAAATACGCACACACAAGACCAAGACTTGAGCTCAAGACAATATCTCGAGGTTCTCACTAGAACGGAGCTCAAATCACTAAGAATGTCGAACAAGTGCGCAAGAATGAAGTGTGAGTGATCAACAATGCTCAAGGAATGCTTGGTCTCCTCCTCCATGCGCCTAGGGGTCCCTTTTATAGCCCCAAGGCAGCTAGGAGTCGTTGAGAGCATTTCAAGAAGGCAGTCCGTGTGCACCACCGGACACTGTCCTGTGCGGATTTCTTTCCTTCTTTGGCGAAGCCGACCGTTGGCGCTTTGGAGCCATTGGCGTACCGGACACTGTCCGGTGCCCCTTCTGACCGTTGGCTCTTGCCACGCGTCGCGCGCGGATTATGTGGCCGATCGTTGGCCCGGTCGACTGTTGGCTCACCGGACAGTCCGGTGCACCACCGGACAGTCCGGTGATTTATAGCCGTACGCTGTTAACTGCTTCCCGAGAGCAGCCAGTTGACAGACGCCGGCCTGGCGCACCGGACACTGTCCGGTGCACCACCGGACAGTCCGGTGCACCTAGACCGAGTTGTCTTTGTGCCGAAGCTTTACAGATAATAGCTTCGGCGCTTGCTTTGAGAAGACCTTTCGAAGGGTGTTCTTTTTAGGATCTTCGGCTACGAAGCATACCCCCAACACTAGGGTAGAAAGAACTCTAGTTGCAGGTAATTTTACTTAACCTGACAAATAAAACTGGATTTTTAAGGATCCACTATTAGTAAGCAATTCTGCAAACAGAGTCATTGATTATTGATAAGCCTTACCTTAACTCCCCTTAAAGCCAGCATATCCTTGAGAGTCTTTTACTTTGTCAGGTAAGTCTTGCGAAAGTACACTTCATACTCATGGCTTTGTCCCATGTTGTTTTAGGTGAAGAAGCAGCAAACTTTTGTTGCTTCTGTTCCAAGGTGGTACCAAAAGAAGAGAATCAAGACTAAAGCTGCGGGAGGAAAGGTCCTCCGTTAAGAAAAACTTTTACTATTTATTTGGGAGGGGGTTTTGCCTCCCATGTTATGTAATAATAATACTCTGCACTCATATATTTGGTTCTGGTCTGTAACTATATAACTATGTCTTACTTTTCAATAAAGTAAGTTATTGTAACTGCTTCCGCATTTCCGTATCTCCGATGTATTGTATTGTCTGCATGACGGGTGAAACGCTCTTGGGAAGGTAAGAAATTTAGATACCGAACTTATCAAGTGATCAGGTGCACCTGCAGGGTTGTCTGAAGTCCATGGGACAAGGACAACTGTAGGTGGGCCTAATGACTTGGGAGGTTCTGTTACAGGATAGTCCGGTGAATTATAGCGGAGCGCGTCTCTAAATTCTCGAGAGTGGCTGGTTGACATCTGTACGGACTTGGTGCACCGGACAGTCCGGTGCACCATTTTTTAGCACACTCAAGTCCTTTTTTATCCAATAAAATTGTGTCCCTAACTGATTTCTTTCTTATTTGTGTTGAACCTTATGCACCTATTATACATGAATTCTAGACAAACTAGTAAGTCCACATGTTTGCGTTGGTCGTCAACCAGTTAAATTAATTATAGGAAATAGTTAACCTAATTTCCCTTTCAGAGTTTTAGATAGGTGAAAAAGTGTTGTTGAAGCTTCAACCTTATGATTAGAAGACTGTGGTGAATCGACCATGTCCCAAACTAGCTTTCAAGTATTTTGGACCCTACACAGTTGTCGCTCGTATTGGGCCAGTTGCTTATAAACTTGTTACCTACAGTTGCCCAAGTTCACCCGGTGTTCCACGTTTCTCAGCTCAAGCCTTTTCATCCCAATTATACACCGGTATTCACACATCTGCCCAGTTGGCTGATCTCTCTAAGACAGGGGTTGTTCCTATTGCAGTCCTGGATCGTCGTTTGTGCGCAAAGGCAGTCAGGCTGTTCCGCAAGTTTTGATTCAATGGTCAGACATTCCAAAGGAAGCTGCTACCTGGGAAGACTATTATGTGGTAAAGAACAGGTTCCTCGATGCAGTTGCTTGGGGTCAAGCGGATATTGAAGCCGGGGGAGTTGTCACAGACAGTGCAATAGTGGCTGGTGGTGTTGCGGTGCATGAGTAGAAGACCATAGCAGGAAAGGGGTAAGCCTGGTGTCTTTTGTTAGTTTGTTGATTAGCTGTCATTTGTTATTTGTTGATTAGCTGTCATCAGTTGTAGTGGTGATTACTCTGTAATAGGCTAGCCATAGTGGTGATCTATAAATACTATAATGACTAGCCGGCAAAGATATGAAATAACAGAACTAATTTGACATACCTCGTGTGTACTTGAGTCTGTCAGGGTGTCGTCGGAGAGCCTCACGTCGCGATGACTCTGCCGTAGAGATGGCAATAGGGACCCGATCCCCCATTCCCCGTGGGGAATTTCCCTATTAGGGGATGGATATGAGACTAATTTAGTCCCCGCGGGGATCTAAATGGGAAAATCTTAATCCCGTTGGGTTCGCGGGGAACCATCCCCGTCCCCATTCCCCGTGTACCCCCCACGAAACTTTTTTTATCCAAGTTAGTCCATTTATTTGTTACAATTATAGTAAAAACTCAGTTCATAGCATGTTATAAAATAGCAAACTAAACTTTAAAGTAGATGTCTCTTGTAATTTTTAATATTGTTTGTTAAATTTGTATTAATTTGATGCAATCAATTTAAATTTATCTTTAAATATCGTACTACTAGCGGGGACAGATTTCTCGCGGGGTTTCCCACGGAGATAAATTCCCCGATGGAGACGGTGATGGGAGAAAAAGTTTCCCGTGAGCGTTCGCGGGGACGGGAACAATGTTTTTTCTCCTCGTGGGGACGAGAATGGGGAACCATTCCCCGACGGAGAAATCCCATTGACATCCCTACTCTGTCGCGGCCACGGGGAAACGTCACAGGCTGGCAATGGATAGGATGCTGCGTTGCCGACGACGACCTGCATCTGTCCGATGATTCTTTCAGCAGGACGAAGGAATACACGAACGAAGATGGGTAAGGCGCATGCATAGAGAAGACAAACCAACCTGCATGCATGTGCCGCCGCCGAATCGACAACGCAGGAGATGATGGGAGAGGGAGGTGGCGGAGAGCAGGGGGAGGCATATTCATTGGCGGGAGTGTAACTCCACGTTTGCATGAGCTATCCACACAACTAGAGATGGCCAAACGGGCCGCCCGGCCTAACCCGGGCCCGGTGAAGCCCGGCCTGTTTTGGGTCCGGCCTGCTAGGCACGGTTAGGAAATCGGGTCGGCCCTTCTAAGCCCGCGGGCTTAATTCTCTGTCCGAGCCCGGCCCACAGCGGGCCTAAACGGGCCGGCCCGGCCCGTTTAGCACGAAAAAACAGGCCAAAAGCGGGTTAAGCGGGCCAAAAAGCACGTTTTAGTGCAAAAAACGGACTTAACGTGCTTAGAGGTAAACGGGCCGTGCCGGGCTAGCCCACCGTGCCTAGTTTCCTGTCCGAGCCCGGCCCGCTTATTCGTGCCGGGCCGGCCTGGGCCCGCATAGAACCGGGCTGTGTCGGGCTCGGACCGGGCTCAAACAACGGGCTTCATGCCGGGCTCGCGGGCCTCGTGCTTATTGGCCATCTATACACACAACACATCATATCGGTATTCGTTTTACTGGACGCTGTTGCGCTTGACCCAAGGAAGAATTACTTATGGCTAGTTTGGAACCCTTTTCCTAAGACGACATATCCGATACACATGGTACATATATTAAATCATCATTATCCATCTCAGATCTAACGTCTCTGATTGATTATTGTAATTTACAAATAATATCTTCCACGATTACACCCTATCACGTCGGAGAGTGTCCTTAGCAAAATATATTAAACAACTAGAGACGTTAAATCTAAGATGAGTTGTGATGAATTTAATATGTACATCATGTGCACTACACTTACATGTGCACCAGATATGTTCTCTTTTTCAATAAATGATTTCCATTTTTAAAGGAAAAATAGTTCATTTTCCTTTGGTAATATAGGAATCCCTTTAAAAAATAGACTTCCAGTGTTGAAAAAAATCAGGATATTAGGTTTTAACTTAATCAGAAATAAAGCATGTTCACGATGAGGTCAAAGCTTTAAATATTTCGTGGCAATGGCCAACTTTTTGTTGCTTCGGCTGATGCAGTGATGCCATATCATTGAAATTATTATGTCCAACTCAAAGTTTCTCTTCTCTGGTGGCTAGCTCCAGCCTCGAGGTCCTAGATCTTCTTGGCGTATTAAGGCTATCCGCAACGGTTTCCACTAAAATCCTCCGCCTATATCACTTTTTGTGTCACATCATCAACATTTCATCCCCCTTTTTCGTCTCCTGCAGCGGTTCCCCTAAATTCTTCCCCTATACCCCACTACAAC